>CM073768.1:11350760-11984178 GCA_037158775.1 Hetaerina titia | reverse complement strand
GTCGTTGAACGACTTGGGCCGCGTAATCTTTGGTATAAGGGTTATCACGGCGGTCCGCTGACTTGCAGTCAGAGAGCCGCTACTTAAAATGAAATTAAAAAGTCTGGTTAAAATAGGTTTAAGAACATCCCAGTACGCGAAATAAAATTCAAAGGGTAGGCCGTCCAAGCCGGGTGCTTTGCCCTTTGGGAACATGGAGGAGACGCAGTCCAGTTCGTCTGAACTTATGTCTCGACCTAGATCCGCTTTTTGGGTTGAGGACAGCATAGGGAGAGAGGGAAGAGGGGGTGTGTCTCCCTCCTTCCACGGAGGATACCTGTTAAAAATATTTTTAAAGTGCCGGGTCGCTTCCATAAGGAGGTCGGTGTCGCCGGTGGCAGATTCTCTGACAGGGATTCTGTCTGTGACGGAGCCGGAGTTGGATTTCACCGAGCGCCGAAGCTCGGATAGCGTAAGGGGCCCCCCTATATCTGTCTCTAATTCTTTTTGCCATTTTTGGGGAGCGTCTTTTTGAAGTTCATGGCCAAGTATAATTTTTTTAAGTGACGATACTTTGGCGTGGAAATCCTCCGGCGCAACATCCTTACGCAGGAGCTCCTCCAGCGCCCGGCGGTAGAAGGAGATGGTGTAATTTTTTTCTCTACGCCACTCAAAAGCTTGCCTTTTGATGTGTGTGACAATTCGGGGTTTGAAAAATTCGTTCCACCATACGGCGAGGTCTGCACCAGGACGTAATGCCGCGATCAGTTCACACACCCGGCTGCGGATGGAGTCGCGGCGAGTGGCGTCCTCCAGAACGCGGAGGTCCATGCGCCACGCGGCGCCGCAGCGGTGGGCGCGCGCGGCGGGGGTTGTATCCGGGCACGTAACAATCATGATCAGCGCACAGTGATCAGAGAAGGACACTGGGAGGGTGTCCACTCTCTGGACATCATTCTTAAGTGATGCCGAGAGGAAGAGGTAGTCGATTCGCGTCCGAGAGTTATGCCCTGATCGAGTGAAGGGGGCGGGACCAGCGCAGAAAGAACGCACTGCGTCAATCGCTCCAATTGAGTCAAGCATCAGTGAGAGTGCTCGGCTTGGGTAGTATGTCATTCTATCCCTGTTCGAGGCACTATCCTCTCGGCGGTAAATGGAGTTGAAGTCCCCACCCAAGATGGCCTTCCCCGAGAAGGAATAAAGGTAGGGGAGGAGAAGTTCATTAAAATATGTTTCGCGCTCTGCTCTCGCACACTCACCAGAGGGAGCGTAAAAATTGGTGATGTTGATCCCATTCACGATAACAGACGTTATTCGACCCGAGGCGTGGCGGCGAACATGAGAGAATGGGATGCCATTTCGGACTAGGGTGGTGATGCCAGAATGACATTCGGCGAAATTGCCGATAGCCTGAAAAGTGTTCGCATCCCAGACTATGTCCTCCTTTACCTCTTGAAGGAGGATTACATCAGCCCTGAGATCGCGGAGAAAACGTTGGAGGACTGCAATTTTTAAGTGACTGTAAACGCCGGTAATATTCAGCGAAATGACATTCATTGGTGAAGCGATAGGGCATCTATGGGCACCGGACATCACTTACCAGAGTTTTGGTCGTGGCTTACGTCGCTCCGGTCGCGGCTTGAACCCGGGCGACGAGTACTTCGCCGTTTTCCGGGACGCTTCGTCCGACGAGTTAACGATCGAGGTCGCGAGTTGTCGCCACACGGGGGCCCCCCCGACCTCGTCCGAAGAGGAAGAGCCAGCCGTGGTCTCCACGAAGAGCGGGTTGTTCCGCAGCGTTCCACGGGGGGGGCCTCGAGCGAGCACAGCTGGGGCCCGTCTCGGGCCGGGAGGTGCCCTCAGGAGGGGCTGGGGTGGCGGACTGGGGGTCATCTGCCGAAGGGACCCCGTCGGCAGTAATCAAGGAAGATGGTTCGATTCGGTCCGTCTCTAGAGGTTCCCTGGGAAGACCGACGACATCTTGATCGAGTGTCGGTGAGAACGGGATCGGGGGGCCAGCCGTTGGAGATGGGGGCCATTCACAATCCAACGAATCTGTCACTATTGGTTCTCGGGGGGCTGGAAGCCCGTGATGCAGGGATTGTAGGTGGAGGGTATCGGTGGCGTGGCCGCGGGAAAGAGGGACGAAGGGTGATCCGTCCTCCCTTGACGGTGTCATAAGGACAGGGGCCGGCGGTTGTGGGAGAGTGGGCGAGCAGGTAGGGACTGCAGCTAGACCAAGGTTTGAACTCAGGAGATCATCGTCGTCTGTTCTCTTCTTTTTTGCATCGCTTTCTTCTTTCGACGACTTTCGCTCCCTCTGATTTTTTCCTATAGGTGAAGGGGTATGTGGGGAGTCGGTGGGATCAGCGGGGGTCGCACCCTCGATAAGAGGCAGGGACCGCGCCCTCTCCTCCACAGCCACCTCGGGCTCGTCCATCTCCTCGGTGGTGTTCGGGCTGGAGGCCATGACCATTGCCTCCGCATAGCTCTTCCCTCCCTGGTTCCGAGGGCAGGTCTTGCGCTCGTGGCCTTCTTGGTTGCAGCGGGCGCAAGTGCGACGTTGACCCTCATAGATGATGATGGCCCGGTTTCCGCCGATGTGGAGGTACGAGGGGATATTTCTCTCGACCGTCATCCGCACAACCCTGGTGCCAGTAAGCACCCGCGCCATATTTTCTCCCTCCCACCTGTTCTCCCACGAGCGATGGATTTTACCAAAACGTTGGAGCTCGCTTGTTATGTCTTCCAATGGGGTCTCCACGGGGAGACAAATAATCCTGACATTACACGGGCTGCCCGAGGTTTCGTCAATAGTTATCGTCGTCCTCTGATCCCTTAAAGACGGAAACGGTAGTTTACGCGGAGTATTCTCTAAAATCCTAGTCATTGCAGCTTCGTTTGCTAACTTCAGGAATATCAAATGACGATTGTATGCAAATTGGATCGCCACCATCTCTTCGGGTGTGAGGCCAAGCGACTCTAGTGTGAAGAGGTGGACCTCCAACGGAGTAGGGGGTTTCGCCTTCTCGTCAACTTGCAAGGCGAACGTGTTTACGCGACGTATGACCATTTTGAAAAATGATCAAATTGAGCACGCCTGCGTGAAAGAAAGGAGAGCGGGCCAAATGGACAACCACTCCAAAGAGAGAGAAAAAAAAAACAATCACTCGTGTACACTCTACACGCTACTCGCACCTGGCGGTAGCAAAACAAAAAGGAGCCTAAGCTAGCAGTCAAGGTCAGTTATGAACCAGTAAACAAAACGAACGCACGGTCTTCCCGGCGGAAGAAAGTCGAGAGTCAAACTTCACGCTTCTGAAAGAACTAGGCGGTCAACCGCCGCTCGAAACAAAACACGATCGGAACCTCGATTTCCGAGAGAGTCCGGCAGTGCCGCTCACCAAAACCCGGCGGCCGACGCCTCGGTCGCCGGCGAAATCAGACACTCGGTAAACAGAGGCACGTCCAGCTATCGAGAAAATGTACTTTACACTGACATCTGCGATCTTATAAAGCGCCAAAGTGCTCCGATTCATTGCCCAGGAGATGGCGTTTGGGATCTGTTACACCCACCAAAGGAGAAATAGGCAAACACAAGAGGAGAATGGACAGTAGGTTAGCAAGCATACAACATCATAAAGAATAGGAACGGTGCATTTAATGACACGCATAGCTAGAAGAAGAGGCGAGCCACATTAGCCAAATACACATTCAAACACGAAATCCCGCCATACGGCGAACAAATATTCATTCACATAGAAATAGAGATAAGGAAAATGGGAAAGGAACACACTTAAAGGACGAACAAAAGAGAGGTGGGGAAGGCGGACTTGAGCAGATCACAAATGTAAAAATATCTTCCTCGACCGGGACTTGAACACCGGATCTCTCCACTTGCCGTGCATGTGTGTGTTCCTTTCCCATTTTCCTTATCTCTATTGCAATTTGAATGCATATTTGTTCTATATATATATATATATATATATATATATATATAAAGATATACACACACACACACACAAAGACATACTGCAGCATGGAATTAATGCTCGGAAATGACGTATTGAAAATATCGACGAATTCAGGCGATTCTCTGTAAAAGACGCACTGGGAAAGCACATTCACAGAGATTCCATGTAGTCTTACTGACGTTTATGACTAAAAATTAAAAGCCATTCAAATACTTAAAAATATACTCGCTATTGTTCCAGAAATAACTGCTTGATAACAATAATTTTCCACGCAAAAACGCCACACTCCGAAGCGGTACATTTCGCCAAATCATCCAACGGGATGAAGGCCAGTGAAGAACGCTAAAAGCATTCAGCCTGAGGTGAAGGGATTGGGAATGAGGAACAAAAGCATCTTAAAATGCGCCTAAAGCCACCTGCCTCATCAACGTGAAGCCAGGACCATTGTCGCCCGCGGCGCGTAGTGGCCAAGAGGGGGAGCAGCTCAACCCTTCCCCCCCTCGGAGAATCCCTGGCTTCACGTCGGTCGACGGGGAAACATGCAGCAGCGCAATACCAAAATTGTTCCTTTAAACCCCGCGAGGTGACCTTTTGGAGTGCGGGATAATACATTGCGGTCTCTTCCGACCATTTCACCCTACGAGCGCCAGAATCGATTCATCCGCCACGGAACTTTAATTACCTCACCGTTAAGGTGCTCGCAAGGAGAGTTATGGCTGCTTGCAAAATAAATAACAAAAGTGAGACAAAAATGAACGATCGAAGTTGCATCACATGCGGAGTCTGCTAAAGGTATATGACGAAGGCGGGATGACCTGAAGTGTTTTGGCACCCTACCCTTCTCTCAAAGTAAATCAAACTACAACTGGTTATCGGCGACAGATGTGTCGCTGCGGCCTTGATCAACGACTCAGAATCAGAGATCTGGTTTGCCTCATTAAAGCGGATTTGAATTCATAATGCTAATTTGTCCGATTTTAAATTAACTTGTGAATAAAAAGAAATTGTGTATTAGTACACATTATTCTCACTAACTTATCTTGTAGACATCTGATGTCCCTTTCCAGGAATTAAACAGTTGTATTTAATAACTTGCTATGCCGTGGTGTCAGGTTTGTCGTATATGTTCTAAATATCAGCATGGAGTTCAAGTGTGATGGCAGTCCTTCGTTGAATGTATTCTCCCAAGGGCGTGATAATATCTTTTGTGTACATTTTCTCAGTATCTCCTGGTAGTAAAGCGCGAAAAAAGAATGTGCTGGTTGTCGTAGACAGTTTCTTTCAGGAGGGATTATAGATTGTTATTATTATTATTATTAAAATGTACATGTGCAAATAGACAAATGTCAGGTGGCACACAAGTCCCAAGTGTTACAATAAACTTGCCTTGGAAAAATAACATGGTTTCTGAAATACAATCAACATCACAAAAGATAATAAATAAAATCAGTCAGAAAAAAATACACTTTAAGGAAATTTCCAAACACCAATCTGTAGTACATAAAAAAAAGAAAATCCCCATTTCATTAACATTTGTTTCCCAATCTACAAGAAAAAAATTAAGCTGTTGCATTTAATTTTATACAAAACATCAATCAAATGATTACAGATGTTGTTTACATCTTTTCTTAAAAGTTTGGACTCTGTTAGGAAAGGGCTTAAAAATGTTTGCAGGTAAATTGTTCCAATCAACAATTGTTTTATTTAGAAAAGAAAATTTTTTAAATTCGTTCTCTGTGCCCGGCATTTTACCTTAAAATTGTGGTCATTTCTCCCTATAAAATTCGGGTTCCCCGCCTCTTTCCTTAGATCTGCCCAAGCCTTCTCCCCATTCAGAATGCGGAACATTCCACAAGGTCTGCTTACTTTCCTTCTAGTTTGTAAAGGTTCCCAGCCCAGCGTTTTTAGCATGTCAGACACACTATCCATCCTCCTATGCTTCCCCAGTACATATCGGGCAGCCTTTCTTTGCATCTTTCCTAGTTTTTTGATTTGTCCTTCTTCATGAGGGTCCCATACTAGAGAAGCGTACTCCAAAATTGGTCTTACCAGGGTCTGATTGTCTGTGTATGTATTTATTGTATGTGTATGCATAACAGATGTATTTAAGATATCATTTTTCTCACGAATGATGAATAAACAGAATAAAGTTTCCCGACCGCGCTAAGGGTAAAAAAATCTGGTCAAAAGTAGTCTGAAATATATTCTTCCCCGGCCACACACCCCGGCGGTGGCTTGCACGACACTAAAAATACTCAATACTAAATATCGAATCAAAAAAACAAAAAATGGGTGTCATTTATGAAACTAACAATTCATGGAACATACACACATTAGAAGAAAATATGGCTCAGCAGCCATAAGAAAATCAGTTTTTGAGGCCAGATGTGGGACTTTGTTATGGTTTGCAAATAAAGTTTGCATTAGTTAGACTTCAGTGGAACACGAGGCGAGTATTAATGACTCATGAGAGCAACCTTTAATTACTTTTGGAGTCGGAAAAGTTGTGAAGACAACCAACTTCATTTTTTTAAAAATAGGTGCGAGAAAGAAGTAAGTGTGACGGGTGTCACGGGCTCCCGTCCTAATGGCATCCATTAGGACGGAAGCCCTTTCAGACAGGAAGAGAGCAACCAAAATTAGATTCTTAGAAAGGTACCAAGCAACCGAACTCAATTCTGATACCTAAGAGGAAATCATCATTGCTTCATATTACACTAGCAGATTGGACCATCAGGATGAAATAGGAGAAGTTTAGATAAAAATATCTGGCTTGGAATTAAAGCCTTTTTGAATGGTCGGGTACAAAGAGTAGTCATAGATGGAGTTAGCTCAAATGCAGTTGATCTTACTTCAGATGTTTCCCAGGGGAGTGTTATCGGACCTCCACTTTAACGACAATGACTCCGTAGTCACTACCAAGATACGTTTATATACCGGCGATTCAGTGGTTTTCCGTGATATCCGTGATCCTGAGGACACAGCAGCTTTGTCAGATGACCTTAATGCTATAAAACGCTGGTGCGACACTTGGAAATTAGAATTAATCTTAATAAAGTGGGTAATGATGAATTTATGGGAAAAGAGGAATTTCCTCCCGAAGACCTTCTACATCAGGATCACCGAAATGGAATGTGTAGACTCAATTAAATACCTACGCTTTATCCTCACTCATCTCACCTGAATGAAACACACGCAGGGAATATGCGGACAAGCTAACTAAATATTAGGATTTATTAGAAGAGTACTTGGTATATGTGATGAAAAGGTCAAGGAGAATAAGAGGGTAAGGTGGAGGGGGCTCTTAGAAACAGACCGACACCAACCTCAGTCGCCTGCGGGCTGTCGTTGGGTGAGGACACCGTTTTTAGTGAAGCAAGGTTTTTGTCCGCGTCGAAAAACAAAATGAATCTGAATTTAGAGGAACGTTATTCCGTGAAGCTTTGTGCGAAACTCGGGAAGACGGCAACTGAGACCCTCGATATGATCAAGCAGGCTTATAGGGACACTGCCTTAAGCCGTTCCACAGTGGTACAAGTTGTTTAAAGAGGGTAGGGAGCTCGTTTAAGACGACCATCGCTCCGGACGGCCGTCGACGGCAAGAACCGACACGAATGTGGACAGAGTGAGGACACTGCTGAACACAGACCGACGCTTAGCCAGTGAAGAAATTGCAGACCAGTTGGATCTGTCTGCATCCAACGTCCAACACATTGTTTCACAGGATTTGGCCATGCACAAGGTGTGCGCCAAGATGGTGCCGAAAATTCGTGCCATGGCCCGCTCGTCGTCAGACCGCCCCTGGCCAAATACGGTGTTGCCACGTTGCCGCAGCCGCCCTATTCTCCCGTTCTGGCACCGCCGGTTCTTCTTCTTTTCCCTGATGAAAAGACAGCTCATAAAACGACGTTTTGCCTCGATAAACTCGATAACGGCCGTTCAAGAGGCTTCGACGAGGGTCATCAACGGCATCCCCAAAGAAAATTTCCAGCGGGCGTACGGGGAATGGGAGCAACATTATACTAAGTGTGTAGCAGCTCAAAGATCATACTTTGAAGATTATTAAGCCGATGTAAGTATATCGTCAATAAAATTATTGTAAAAAAATCTGTCCTACCAGTTTTGGGTACGACCCTGTGTAAGGGAAGAGGTACCCGTAATGAATGCCATGGCAGTATGTGATCACTAATAGAGATGAATATAAATACAATTAGAACGCATGTATTATTAATTTGTTTCGTAGATTTCGCAATGTGGAAAATTGAGCATATCGCAGAAAATAGGAATAGATTGGGGACAGGAGGTTAATCCGCAACCCGTTAATATCTCAGACTGCTCAGGTGCAAGCGGGCGACGGAGACTCCCGATTGCAGTATTAAGAAAGGAAGTAAGACAGGGTTTTCCATGATTACCGGTGCTGTGCAGCATACATATGGAGGAAATGGTTAAAGAGGTATTCGAAAATCTGGGTATTGGAATGAAAGTCCAAGGGAATTCATAAAATCATTTAGGCTTGCTGATGACGGACATTTAGTTTGCTAGTCGGTCTAGTGGTTGCAAGCATTGTTGAGTGTTTTGGAAATTCAATACAATAGGTATGGGCTAAGGATAAATGTGGATAAAGCAATGTTTATGTTGTTATTCTGAAAGAGAAAGGCCTAATTATAATGTGCGTTAAAATAGAAGAACAAGAACTAGAACAAGGGGAAATATCTCAGAAGACTTTTGGACAACAATGATCAAAATAGTAGGGACATAAGTAGAAGAATGCGTTAGGGAAAGAATCTTTCACAAGGGGCAGAGAATTGATGACAGGGTCATTTCAGAAGCTTCTTAAGCAAAACCTTTGTTAATACTTGGATATGGAGTGTATTTATGCTCAGCGTGGATACATGGTCGTTGAAGCATAATGATGGGCATTGATTGCTTTTGAAATGTCGGTGTAGAGAGGGATGGCGAAGATGAAGGGGGTAGAAATGAAAAAGGGCTACGCATATTGGGCGAAGAGAGTTAATTGTTTGGAGAAATCATTTGGAGACAGAAAAAATGGATGTAAAGGAAATTGATTAGGAGTGAGATATTGAAGACTGTGAAAGAGGGGGAGAGTGTTAGGTGAACAGGGAAGGGGCAGGAATTGGATAGGGATGTTGGATTGTATTGAGGGAGGAAGAAAGTACGCAGTGATGAAGAGGTAGTTGGAGATTAAGATTCTAGTTACAGTATTAGCAGAAGTGCGGAGTAAACGTGGAATGAAATTACAAAGCATGGCGCCATATCATGATGCTGCATAATTCATGATGCTGACGGATGATTTAGTGAGGATTGGCCAAGAGGTGGGCGAGGGGTAGGGTGGGAGGTTTGTGGGATGTGGTTGGGGACTGGAGCACGGAGAAGGAGAGGAGCAATTCCTGCGACGGGAGTATGGACCCAGTCCCCTCTCCCCATTCACAATCGGAATGCCTCCCCTTAGAGCAGCGCGAGTGGCGCTTTAGTGCATGCACACGCATGCAGCGGAGGCGCCGGGCGCCCACCTTCGTTCTGTGAATGAGCGACTTTGAAGCGGGGCACTAAAGAGGAAGGGACATGCTTCCTCTGCTTCATGTTTACACAGGGTGTGAACACGCGACAGCGGAGGAAATCCAATTGACTGCGCGACAGCCAATGCTCTCCCCGCCGTATGGCACTCACGCGCTGCGTGCGGTTCAATTGAGACGATGTTTTGATGATCAAGCAACGATCGACCGAGTGGAGTGGATGAAGCTCTTGTTTCTCTAAGTGGCGTCGTGAACTCTCAGAGATTATTGGTATCATTAGGTTAAATGATCATGCCATTGCGATTACTGCACTGTGACCATTGATGTGCATTACTGCTGGTGTTTACACTTTCTTTCGGCCAGCTAAATATTACTATACATGGCAAAGGCTCATAGTGATTTTTTTCCTTTGACCATGAATAAACCTTAGTCACAGTTACCATAATAATAGCCTTACTTCAACATGCCCCTTATTGTCTGAAGGAACTCTCATTCTGGCTTCTCATTTTACCGTTATAAATCCTTGATTCATGCTAAAATTTATCAGAAATCTCTAAAAACCCGTGCAGAGGTAACTGCTGCTTCAGTGAGTCGGCGTCCAGTGCTTCCCAGATATCTGACTCTTTGAAGTTAAAATATGATCTAAAATAAATAAGAGATAATACCTTCTACAATGTCTCTTTATATTCGCATGATCACTTCCTATTCAAAACTTGATATTTGTTTTTCAATTTAGTTATGAGAAGTCATGAACCTTAATATTCATTATGCTTTTGGGATTTTTTTGACAGATAACTAAGTTTTCATGAAATCATTTAGCACGGTGACACCTTGAGAAACTAAAAAATGGATAAAGAAAAATGTCCCCTCAGAGAGTTTCCAGATTTACTTTTAAATGGAGAACTTTTATTAATCCTTTAAGTATGATTTAGTTGGTATTCTAAAGAAGTCTTGTTGTGAATTAAATTATTATAGAGCGGTTCACAGAAAAGGTAATATTTTTTCAAGAACCGTATGTTTGACAAATGTCATATTTCACTCTGGGAAAACCCGGTATATATTAATAATTTACGCATGCGCAAGTCACACTCTTATATTTAGGCCGTACTTCCTCTTAATCACTGCTTGATTTTTGGAAGCAATATTTCCTAAACACATAGGTATTTTAAAATACAAGGATGTCGGAAAACAGGAGTAAACAAACAAAAGATAATTAAATCTTGCACACTGACTAACTTTCAAAATAAATGTTTAATTAAATCCTTATCGATATTCGATATCAATCTTCGATTATTCGATGATGTTTAGGTGTTACTTTTTTCTTATCTTTGTTACACTCAGGTATTGAATGAATACCATACAGAAATTCATGATCAGAGAAGATTCTCTTCATTAAAAGAATACCGTCCAGTTGGTTATGGCAACGATGGCAAAACGTAAATCACGCATGTCAAGATGAGGTTGTTTTTGGACGTTTCTGACAACAGTTTGAAGCAAAGAAAGGGCCTTCCAACGCAGGAGGGTAACGGGTCGATCATTTCATGCCCCTGGTTCCTTCAGCGGCATTCCGACCTCTTGCCAATTCGAATCAGAGAACCGTAGCCCCACGGGAGCGACGACTCTTCCGATGCCACCGGCCCGATCCAATTCGGTGGCTGTCGCGAGAGAAGATCTACGGCTCCGATCTCGGAGAACCTCTCAAGGGAGGTTAGTTTTTACGACGAGCATGATTTCTTGATTGAAGGTGCGGTGATTAGCTTCCTCAGATTTTTACTGCGTGAAAATATGCGTGGTGCATCTGGAACCGGGCTTCTCTCACCATGGCAACAGCAGCGTTGTGTTGTTTACTTCTGTAAGAGAAGTGACTTGGGTCTGAATCCACTTCCCTTTGAAATAAAATTTCTGCCACTCTTAAAACTTGCTAAGTCTCCTTCTATCTGTGACACACTTACATGCCTCCTATAGCATTGCGAAGGTCTCGGCTGACGATGTGTTCAGGAAGAAGCACCTTTTTTATGCATCTCGTGTTTCATATCCCTCGCTACCATTGACAAACTGAAGATTAAACATAGCAACGGCGGCGGCTACTGATGCACACCAACCTTTTGTCTAACATTCATAACATTGATTCAAATTGTGTATCATATTCTCATACATAGCTTATTAACATAAATTTATTAACATTAATTTAATTTAAATGGTTCAAAACAACACCCGCATTTGAAATGAATGATAACATGTATACTGAATAATCATAGTATACAATGTATCAACTATTTTGAAGAATATCAAGAATCTAATATTACGGCTTTGAAATACGCCATGCGGAAATAATTTTCCATCCGAACAACTTATTTGACAATCGTTTTTGTGTTCTGTTAGGTTTAGTTTTATATACACATGCACGCACGCACGAACTCCCGTCTTTTATGTGTGTGTGTGAGTTGATATGGCATTTATTCGAGTACAATTCCGGTTTCTTTCATAGTTAACAGGATGGTGTCCCATCGAACTGCGTGCTGTTATAGTTTTAGGCGAATAATATATCTTTATTCATGGTGTTTTAAATCCCCAAACTTGCTTTGATTTATAAATCATGATGTTTATGTAAATATGTTAAGCATGTTATATAAGGTCTAAATCTGAATATAAATAAATTAATATTACTCAGTACATTTATACTTGACATTTAATTAATTTATACATTTAGGAAGACTATGAGTCAATGATTGGAAGTCTTTGCTTGAATAAGAAGTTCCAACATCGCCAATCGAACCGTGATTTAGAAATGCATTTAACCCATAAATTTGTAGACGCATAAGTAAAACCTTGTTTTGAGCCTATTCAAATACGCATTCAATAAACAAATGGGAGCGCAAGACTCTTTGTGTCCGGGATCAATCGATCGTCTTTTAATGTTGATGGATCACGTCCAGTCATGTAGTAAAACTTTCCATTTCTTTCCGTATTTCAAATGATTTTTTCACACTTTTATAAATGCCCTTGAAAGTTTTATAAACAAAAAAGAGAAGATATTTTCGAGTGATGGCATGAATGGCTAGAAAACAGGAATCTCTATCCCCAGAAAGTAGTTAAAACTCCATGACTTGGGGAAACTTGAATAAGATTAACTTGGTTTATATTTCCGAGACTATTTTAGAATAAATGACAGGCACAAATAAGTTAATCAATCAGTGTCCAAGCCAAAGCATCTGGCTCCTGAAAATTATGTTAAATATTAATTTATCTATGGCATTAAATTCGGCTATATTTCCGTATCAAAGGCCATAAATAATAGGCGAGGCAGTGGTTAAGCCCTCGACATACATAGGAACATCGGCAATTACCTTATTAGGCAAAGGAGAGCCACGTTGAATGATGCAAGCACTGACGCACATGCGAGGAACAAGTTGTGGTACCGTCTTAGGTCACGGAAATAACTGCTTAGGAACAATACATTGTGGGCTTTTGAAGAGGTCCTGGAATAATAAATGGAGCCTTTGCCGAAAGCCAACGTCTTTCGAAATTCCGGTTGCCTTCGCCTGCCACTATCTCCTTTAGAAATCCTCCCCCACCTTCTGTTCGTCTCCTCCCACTTTTCACCCTCCACTCTAAAAGAATTAAAACACTCAAAAGCGGGGATTTCCTCGAATTCGGATTCCCGAAATATGACTCGCTTCAAGTCAACACCAGGGGCGAGGAGGGCAACAAAAGCGGGAACGCCGGGTGGGTCGGCCGATTTAATTATGGAACGCTCTCGCAGCACGGCAGGAGATGATATTGACATTTAAGGCGAACACCCTTTCAATCGCTCTCTCCCAAGGGTCTCTCGACCCCTGTGCTGACCTCGGGGATTGTAACTGCTCGCGATTGATTGATTGCTCGTCCCCAAGAGACCCTCAAACCCCTTCTCTCCTCCTCTGCAATCAATCCCGGAACGCCACGCAATCCCATGCGACGATTCTGTCTCCCTAGGAGTTCGGATTTTCTTCTCTTTGACGCAGATTTTAAAACATCGATAAAAACAAAGCCATTTTTGCGCACAACATGTTGAAGAACCTCCATGGAAACTGTGTCGCATCTACCTTCTTTGAACGACCTAATATCAAAAAATAACAGAGAACTACCAGGACGATTCCAATAATTTATTGAAGAAATTAATAGATGGCATTTAAAGAGCATAATTATGCTATAATTATTATAATAGAAGTGGGTACATGGGAACGTAAATGTGTTCATGGAAAACTATAATGTCACTCATCAGATCATTTATTACTCTGTTTAATTAGGTATGAGAAATAATCTAACGTTTGGCAATGGACAAATGGGTATATGGCATACGCATGATATGGAGCGGGGGAAACGGGAGCCAGCGAAGGGTGGCTACAATATTAAATACAAGGCAAACAAAAGGTAGGACAAATACTAGAAGACATAAAAAGGGGATTTTGGATATAGTACTAGTAGAACTAAAAGCTGAACCAAAGAACTTGGTGATTGTTCAGGTCTACATAGCACTGAGCAATCATAGGGAGGCAGAATTCGACAGTGTTTGCGATCATTTAGAGGAAATGAAACGGACGTTCGTAAAGGAAACATTTGGTAGGGATTGCAAGGCGGCGTTAAGCAAAGGGAGAGGTGAGGTGGTGGTGGACTATGGCATAAGAACAAGGAATGACCGTGCAGAGAAAGCAACGAAGTTCTACAGAAGGCAGGTCTTAATTGTAACGAACACGGTTCAAACACAAATACAGGCGTAATTAGACCAGGAAAATGTGATAGATAGATATAGGACTTTATTTGGGTGAAATTAAGACCTAATGGTCCCTTCTTGTGTGAGGAATAAGAAATTTACCAGTCAAAATATGTCAAGAAACAGATTTAGAAACAGCGTGATTAACCTGCCGTTTCCTGTGAGTGTGTGCGGATTCAGTTCATAATTTAGTAGTAATGAATAGAAGCGTTTGATTCAAAATGATTTCAGGAATTGGAATGTTAAAGCAAGAGATTTAGGAAATAGAATGTAAAACCATAGAACGGGAGGACAATAAAGGAGTATTAGTAAGATGCAGAGGAAACCATGATTGAGGAGGGGGAGCTGGTGCATTGGAAAAAATTATTGACACGAATGACGTATCAAAACAGGGAGAAAGAAATCCGCACACGAAACTATGCGACAAGCACATTTACATCTACTCAATACCCCGCAAGCCGTCACAAGGGCGTGTTGCGGGGGGTGTTAGGGCACCTCCCGTAATTTAGAAAAAAACGCATGCAGAAGCCACAAATATATAGTCCACAAACCAAACATGGTAAATATTCATGCAAGAACCCTTTCACCCCAGTCCTTTCACTCACATGCAAACCCACAAACTACGAACAAACATACACATGCACAATCTTTGATTTTTAATTTTGCTCCGACTTGTAACTTAAATGTTTTTAATATTTCTAAATGGACTTCGGTTTCTCACTATTATGATTTCTGATTGTTCTGGGGAAGAACGAGTATTTGAATCTATCTTTATCGGAATCTATCTCTCTTATTTTATCTTAGTGGTCTGATCTACCCAAGTAGTGTGGGGCCATTATAACTCCTTTAGTGTCATCGTTAAACTCGCTGGTTCTGAATCTTTATCAAAGTCTGCAAGTACAAGCAAACAAAGGATTACAAGAAGTATGATTAGAAGAACATACGAAAGGAGGTAATAGAAAAATGTGAACACGGAATTTGTTAGCAGGAAAAAATAATTTTATTTTACAAATAATTTAATGAGAACCTAAGGCAGGGGTCTATTGGAGAGAAAAAAGCGTGGTTAATGACGCTATACGACGATATGGAATAATCTAAATGGATTGGTTAAAATTGATGCCATGTAAAGGAAGGTGAAAGCGTTATCTAGAAGAATTGAGGAAAAGTGGTGAAAACAATCAAAGGTAAGTCAGAGAAATTATTTGCTGAACGCGGGAAGAAACAGGAGAGACGGAACGAATATATAGAGAGACAAAATGGTAATAGGACGTCAATATCCGGGATAGAAGAGAATTTGGCGTAGAAGAGGATAGGCAAGACTACGGCTTACATGATTGGGTGAAAGAAAGGGCAATAAGGGAACTGGAATGAAATGAGGCCTTGGGGTGGACAACATTCCCGTGAACTGACTTAAAGGCTCAGGCGTTATTATCAGGTACCTGATGATAACGCCTAAACGTTGAAATTAGTAGTACCATAATAAAGAATATTGAAAAAAATACAATGCGTTCATCATTCCATGAACATGAGCTTCCACAAAGTTGAGACAGAAACCATCGAATCTGTCAACTTTATGAGGGAAAAGTTCGGTCAGGATATTTTGCTGGATCAGTATTAATTACCATTCCAATAAAGGGAAATGCAGCCATATGTTTTGTAGTGAGTTTGTTTTGGCACTCAAATAAAGTGATCCTCAAGATCATCAATATGAGGATGGAAAGTAGAGAAAATGGGGGGATGATTAGTTTGGGTTTGGAAAAGTGAAGAGGCAAGCGTGATGTTACAGCAGTAATGAGGAAGGGATATATAAAGCAATCATGGTGAATATGACTCTTCTCCAGATTACGAGAAGGGGGCTAGAGCAATTATCAGGATAATCAAAACAAAGATGGAGGGTCAAACAGACAAAGATTTACACGTTAGCTGTAAGATCTGGGGTAGGGACCCTTTGAAATATCAAAAATCGAAGGAAGATTAAACGTATTGCAAAGATATCATTCATGTGGTTTTGAATTCGGCATTGGAGATGCAATTGAAGCCCAGATTTACAAAAACAGATCAGAACATCATCATCAAATAAGATTGATAGACTGCAGGACAGATAAACTGAAACATTCGTTTTTTCAAGGACTATTCGACACCCATTCCAAGAACACGGCAACAGCACAACTGGGGAACGCTAAGACAGAAATTGGTAGGCATTAGAAAAAATTATGAGGAACATACAAGTTACATTCCCTCCCAACTCACATAATGGCTGGCGTCGTAAGCAAGCACCCTTGAACCTCGTGGTGTGATTTGTATAACTAAATTCAAAAATCAAATTCATTTATCACCTGTCCATCTTGTGTGAGTGAAATGCGACGTGATAAGTGGTGACTGTGTTGCACGTTAGCTCGCCCTTTTAAATGGGGTTCCTTATTTGTGTTTTGAGTGTGGCCAATGGCTAGTTGTTACTAACTGTATAACAGGTGTAGTGCATGTAACAGATGCTGCAGAAAACATGTTCAGTCACCCCCTTCCACGTACAGTCCAATTGAAGGCCATATGTTCGTGGAAGTTTGGGTTAGATGTAGTGTGGCTGGTGACCTAATATCCCGTGGCACACGTCCTGGCGACGGTTTGCGGGGTAGTGTGTCGATGATAGATGGGAGCGGAGCAAATGGTTACTTAGAGGATGATCAATTTGAATTCAGAAAGGGGAGATACACGCGTGATATCATTGCAGTATTGAGGTCACTAAGAGAGAAGAGTATAGAGTAAAATTGAGATGTATTTCTCTGTGGTAGAGAGGCCCTTAAGATGAAACCAAGAGGAAAAATGAAAAAAATTATGTTTGATTTTTTGGCCCCTTATACTTATCACGGTAAGGTTCGGAGTGTAGAAGAATAACTAATTATATAATCAATAAATATGTAAATAAATCTGTACGAATTTTTAATATGTTAATTTTTTCTTTATGTACCCTGAAAGCCACCGCTAGATTGTATGGCAGAGGGTAAGTATACGTCAGAATAATTTTTATCCGAACATGACCCTACCGCGGTCGGACAATGTTATTATAATCCCTAATATTTCGTGGAAAAAATGACATCTTAAATATATCTGTTATCCACTTAATTTCTCTAATTTTATTAGTATGATCGCTCCTACTGTAGTCCAATGAGGGTTATAATACAATTTGAACATCACTGCTAATGGGACCTTCCAATTTATGCAATAGCTTCAATCTGTAACTCAACCTTCTCTCCGTGAGTATTTCCCAGCCCAGCTCCTCTATTATTTTGGATACGCTACTCAGTTTATCATAACAATGTTTTCCAAATCTCGCTCCTATACGCTGCACGCGATCCAATCCGGCAATCAACTTCTTAAGGGTCCCATATACTAGCAGCATATTCTGAATGAGGCCTTACAAAAGACAGACATTTCTTCATCAAATATACCAAGTACTCTCCTAATAAATCGTAATATTTAGTTATTTATTATTTATTTACATACTTCGTTGCAATTAGGCAATTTTCCTGGTGGCAACGGTCCAGTGTGATCACTGGTCACTCTTACAATGTACATACATACACACACAAGAAGAACAGATATGAGACAAAATGCTCGTATATTCAATGACACTTTTAAGATTACCGACCTCTCCTTTACTATCTCACAAGGATTAGGTGTACACCACACGAGTACATACTACGCACCGTCCATCGCCACACTTCGTCCGTAATCACGTATCTTCAATTTCATATACCGTTCAAAATCGCGTCCCGTTAACACATTATTCATAGCACAAGTACATACGGTTTTATTTCTCACTCACACGTTTTTAAGGCGAGCATACACCTCGTTTTAAATTTATTTAATGAATAAGGTAAGGACTTAAAGATATCCTCAGGTAACTCATTCCATTCTTTTATTCCACGATTGAGGAAGGAGTTTTTTTTAATGTTTGTTTTGTGCCCTCTATATTTTATTTTGAACTGATGGTCCTTCCGCCCAATGTAATTTGGTTTGTCTAATCTTTCTGAGAGCTCCTCCCACCCCTTCTCTTTATTTACAATCTTGAACATCCCACATAGCCTGTTCAGCTTCCTTCTGAGTCGGATCGGTGTCCATCCTAGTGTCTCTAACATTTCTGTCACACTATCTGTCCTGTTATGTCTTCCTAGAGCGTACCTAGCTGCCTTTCTCTGTACTTTTTCAAGCTTATTTATATGCACCTTTACCATAGGGTCCCATACTGTTGTTGCGTACTCCATTATTGGTCTTACAACTGAAGTGTATGCTAATTCTTTCGTGGATTTGTTGCTCCCCTTAAGGTTCCTCATGACCCAGTGTAGAGTTTTAAAAGCCTTACCTGCCACCTTATCTATATGATGATGTTAGCTTGTCCGCATATTCCCTGCATGTGTTTCATCCAGGAGAGATGAGTGAGAGAAACGCCTAGATATTTAATTGAGTATACACACTCCAATTCAGTTTTCCCACTGCAGTAGGCGTTCGGGCGGAAATTGCTCTTTTTCCAAAAATTTATGACTACGAACTTTTTAAAGTTTAATTCTAATTGTCAAGAGTAGCACCAGCGTTTTATAGCATTAAGGTCGTCTAACAAAGTTGCTGTGTCCTTAGGGCCACGGATATCACGGTAAACCACTGCACCGTCGGCAAATAAACTTGTCTTTCTAGTGGCTACAGAGTCAATGTCGTTAACGTAAAGTAAGAATAAAAGAGAGGCGACAACACTTCCCTGGGGAACACCTGAAGTAACTTAGACTGCATTTGAGCTCACTACATCTATCACTGCTCTTTGAATTCAACCATTGAAAAAGTCTATAATCCAATCCCGGATATTTTTATCTATGCCATATGCTTCTAGCTTTGCGAGTAGTTTACTATGAGGTACTTTGTCGAAGGCTTTCTTAAAATCTAGAAAAATCGCGTCCATTGGAACATTGCTCTCTTCCGAAATCAGAATATTATGAACAAAAGCGCAAGTTGTGCCTCACATGATCTATCTTTTTGGAAAACGCGCTGATTTTTCATTAATAGCTTCTGATTATAGAGGTGTCTCGCGATCGAACCAGCAAGTATATGTTCCATAACCTTGCAGGAAATGAATGTGAGGGAAATATGTCTGTAATTACTCGTTTCCTGCTTATCTCCGTTTTTAAATATTGGTGTTACGTCAGCTGTTTTCAATCTCGGTGATCCTTGTGATCTATCAGCGACTTCTTAAATATTATTTCTAGATACGGTGCAATTTCCGAAGCTTGATCCTTTAATATACGAGTGGGTAATTCATAGGGTCCAGAGGATTTATTTGGCTTAATATTTTTCAGCAAACGTTCCATTCCATTACATGAGGTTTCAATTTTGGTCATCGTTTGGCTGACTCGATTTGGTAAACTATCGGAGGCATTCGTTTAAACATTGGTGAAGACGTTTAGAAAGGAGGAATTTAATAAGTTAGCCTTTTCCAAACTGCTGGTTACTCTTTCAACTTTATCAGTTTTGGGTAAATTAACTGTTGACTTATTTCCCTGAACTTCTCTGACTTATGAACAAAATGCTTTAGAATTCTCTTTCAAATTTTCCGGTAACATATCCTTTCGAATTCCCTTAACGCTTTCCGAGATTCTTGTTTACATCCGCCTTAGGTATCTTGTAATCATAAGTGATCTTTTTAGTTACTAGAGATATCATTTCTAATACCTTTCTAGCATCCGCGTTGCAACATCTAGGATCCGTGTCATATTTCTAAATTTACTGGGAATGGATTTATTGACTACTGAGCGCGTGATGTCACGGAAGAGATTACACGTATTTTAGTAGTTCGGTGATTACTATATTTCTTAAAACTTACATATTGATTCTGTGGCATACACTTTAGGCCATTGTAGACCCCTTCTTTAAAAAAATAATTTTCTTTTAAGCTTCTGATTTCGGACTCTAAGTAGCGAAAACTGTTACTGTCCTGTAGTAATAATTCCTTTAATAGTTTCTATATTTAAGACTTTTTCTGGAATATTCGTCGTTAATAAATCAAGAATATTTTCGCCCCTAGTTGGTGAAGACAAGTTGATGCAATGAGTTCGGATCTCTTTAATAGGTTTCCAGTCAATATTTCATTAGCATATAATTGTGACCTCAGTTACCATGTTATTTTTGGCTAAAATTACATCAACTGTCACGGCGTTCAAATCAAATGATTGCCACTTTGCCAGGATTTTATGCCGTAAATGAAATCCTTGTGGTATTCGTGGCTTTGGTCTTAGGTTACCCAACAATAGTTTCGCGCTAAATGTTGACACACCATAATTTTTATCGACGTACTAAGTTTTTACCTTTAAATGCTTAATTTGAAAAACATTGGCCTTACCTTTGGAGACTGGGGGGTCATAATATCTCGGCACATAGCGACGCTAAATGGCACAACTTCCTCACTTTCCCATTTGAATTATAAGTGTACAAGATTCCAATAATTCCATTTCCTGACGTCGGAAAACCCCTCGTGCAAAGATGACTCCTAAAATGAAGTTACCATGCCTTCGAGGCGTATGCGAAGCGTACGGCCAATTTCTGTCCACCACCAACGAGCCGCACCGAAGTACGACCTGGCGGGCGGCCCCCTCTGGCGGCGTCGCCCCCTCCCCGGTGTCCGCTGCCCTGGCGCAAAAGCAAAGAAGAGCAACAGCAAATTTGTTCATGGCACGAGGAAGCTCTCCCGCCGACCGACCATATACATTAAACAAAGGCCGGTTGCCGGTTTCTGTTAAACCAACAGGAGGGTGCTCTCGAGGAAAAGAAGCTTTCCATGCGTTCCTGAAGGCAATTTACATCCTGTCGGTCACACTCTATTAGCTTAAAAACTAATGATTTCTTGTGTTTAAGGGATCTAAGGAATAAATTTTATTTCTATATTACAGATTAATGCCAAGAAAGAGACATCAAATTTCTGGATCGAACAGTACATATTTTCAACCTCAACCAACCTTTCAATCGATTGCTACTTCTAAACGATACCACCTCCGCATCTGAACGCTCACGAATCTTTTACCTTTAAAATGCTTAATTTGAAAAAAATGGCCTCTCGCTTGGAGGATGGCTTAATAAGTTTACAACTATTCTGACTCAACAAAATTAATCTAGGGCTGAAAACTCTTTTTTTATGATTACCTACCCGTAATAGTTGTTGCCATTATCAAATACCCAGCTGCTATTATTCTTCAAATTATATTGGGCATTTAGTATGGGATGGGTGAGAACTGCGGAAATGGAGGCATTCTTTGTGGTTTTTTAGTTTTATTGAGGATGGATGTGGTATACGAAGTTTGTAAAAAAAGTATCGGTGACAATTTTTCGCTGATATGTAGAAAGGCAGTATTCAGTTAAGTCTGCGTATGATTTTAGATCGTATATTTGCATTTTTAAAACACAGCGCACACCATTATCACTGAAAATTTGGCGATGTGAAAAGTTTGAGCTTAACTCCTTCTGAAGGACTTACGACGGAAAACCAAAGGTAAGCCGAGTGTCTGTTAGCCAAGACCTTCTGCAATGGCATCGCGACGATTACCCAACCCCCGTACAATCCCGACTTGGCACCAGGAGACTATTTCCTATTCCCAAAAGTAAAATCCTCCCATAAAGGACACCACAATGGGCCCCTAAATGCCATCAAAGAAGCCTGCACGCGTACCCTTCCGGACCTTCCGAAATCCGTCGGAATCCCTGCCAAGGTCGTCGAGCCGTGCGAAAGCCGCTGGTAAAATTGTGTTGACGCTCAAGGGATGTACTTCGCAAAATTTTGAGGCATCTTGGCCATATCTGAAATAAATATATTTTTCCGAAACTTTGATTCATAAAAACGTTGAACAAAAGACGGAAGATGCTTAGAGTACTTATTTGAGACATAAGTTTTGGAGGAAAGCCTTTTTTATATAGTTCATGAAAAGATTATCATATAAGGGGCGTCCTAGAACTCACGACGGGACCTCTTATTTGAAGAAAAAAGTCATGGAAGGCGAAGACATTTTATATAAAGCAAATTCTGCCAGGTGGATGAGAGAGTCTTTTTTAGGAGAGAGAGAAACATAGTATAGGAGACAGAAAATGGTAAGAATTTTTCATTCTAAAACCTGTTGTCACATCCCTTCCCCCATTTAATATTCTTTAATTTTGTCAATGTTTTAATGGTACCTTTCAAATGTATTACATCTTTTATCTTATTTTCTATCTAATTTTTTCACATTGTCATAATATTAAATTCTCGGGCCCATCTTTTCCAAAGCCTTCATGTACAAATTTTCAAAGCCCGGTCTCGGAGATAAGATTATAAGCGTAGATTGAAACCTTTGGGACTTAAGGCAGGGTAATGACGGAGAAAATTACGGAGATGGCAAGTAAGACAAATGAAGAGGCACGACAAGGTAGGAGAAGAGCGGAATGGTTTGAGGAAACAGGAATAATAAAGGGAAGGTGAATGTGGGATAAACGTAATAAGACAGAGAATATGCACAGGCGTAAGGAGAGAAGAGGAATACTGCAAGCAAGAAGTTTTGAAGATACGAGAAGCATCTAAAGGCGGTCTTAACGGAACGGGATAGTGAAATACAAGCGATATTAGAATTGCTCAATTACTAAGGGGCAATGACGTCGCCAAAGAGTTTAAGCGTCCCCCAGACCGGTACACTGCCTATTGTAGCAAAGGCTTCAGACGAATAATATTTGAAATTTTCTAAGAAATTAGATTGTTACTATACCAAGTGATATCAATCCATTACAATATATGCGAAGACAAATGTTGTATGTTTTAGTTATTACCGTTCCATCCCCGTCTAACCTAATTTACCTGAATTTACCCTATTTCCTGCATTTGCATTCCCAAGTCGCCTAACTTCCATTTCAGCATCATAATCAGCATTAACATCTCCCAACAGCACTAATGAGCCGTCAAAATTTACTTCAACCACTTCTCTTGACTTCTTCTAACATTCACTTTTCTCTTTTCACCACAGAGAAAAAAATCGCCTTTTAATCCTTATTTTAACATCAAACGTTTAGGTGGTGTTCCATAACTCTAGTGATCTTTAATAATGCATGCATACCATCGTATGCTCAAAACTCAGAGTTTTAGAGGCCTAGTAATTAGAAGTGGCGCCTGGGACTTATAACTGAAGTGATGCAGCTTCACGGAAACAACGAAGTGGCTTGAGTGATGCTGAAGAAGAATCGTTTTTTTAAGCACTGGAAGCAGTAAATATATTTGGAAAATTTTTAGGAGTAAAAATTATATTTTAGTCCTATTTCTATGAGATACTCTCTCAGGTCTCAGGCGTTACTTGGTGGAACTCTTTCACAGCAAATGAAGGAAGAATAACTTTGCAGATTCCACTGCATTTTTTAGAATTTTCCATTGTCTTGGTGAAATAGAATTCTATCTTTACCATATAAAGATAATTTCATTTGATTTCTTTGCTCAACCGGTATAAAACGACGCATGGTATTCCCCATTTATCGTTTCTCCTTTTTTCAAGTAATCGGTGCACGTAGCTGATTCTGCATGTATCTCAAGAAACCGTGGCTATCACCTTGTCGGTCCATTTCACCGTTTTTGCCTTCTCAGGAGTCGGAACGCCTTTATAAATCTACAATTTCGACTATTCCTTTGTCTCTAGAGTGAAGTAGGTATCAGTGTTTCGTCCAAAGTTATACATCGACGCAGTGATTTTTCAGAATTGTGACCAAACTCTGAATAGGTTGCATTTGTTGTCCACTGAAAGTAAATGCGCCACTCATCTTACCGAGAGTTTTTTCTCATCCAATTTAGCTTGCATAATAAAAACCCTAAGTTCCTTGTGATGTGTCTGTGGACTCAACTGTTCCGCAAAGTTTGATTCGTCAAACAATCAAAAGTATATCGTAGGTTTTGTCAATGATTTCGAAAGGAAATCGCTTGAACTTAGAGGTTCATAACGATGTTCATCATTTGTGGATTTACGGCCACTTTTGAATTCATTTACTTAATTGCAAAAAGTTGAAAGCAGAGGAGCAGATGTGCCATCCAATTCGATTGTGATCACTGTCGGTGTCAACCCTTAAAAGAAGATGTGTTCACTCACTGCAAGAAACTCATTTTTTAATTTTTCTAAACAAACAAAAAAGCGTTGCTTCAAAGGACTTTGGAAATAAAACCACATGATTTGTATGGCTAATACCTAAGCAGCAGTGTAGAGAGAGAGAGGCGTACTAAAAGCAAACCCTTTCCGTTACTCTGAGCGGCATCTCTTAGATTTTTAAGGAGTTATGGAACGACCCAAAAGTTATATAGTACTTTAAAATTGACTCACACGTTTTCTTGACGGAAATATTCAAAATAGGGTACACCAAAGTTTAATAAATTAAATGGTTTTCATTTCCCTTACGCTTTTTATGTATCCTGGAAAAATCAACATACATGACTAAGAATGAAATGTAAAATTAACCTTAATTTTTACTTATGGGCAATTAAATTTCTTTACATTTGGAATTTAAATTACAACATTGAAACAGGCATTAAATGAATACACGTACGGTAAAAATAAATTGTGGGGTGAGTAAACGATATTATCATTTCATTTCAGTATGAAACGTTTTCTTGTGGGGGGACATGCATTTTAATTAACTGCGGGTGCTCATAGCAAATATACAGAAAATTATGATAAAATTAACATGATGGGATTATATATATATATATATATATATATATATATATATATATATATATATATATATATAGTTATATATAGTATTTCACCACTAAAACTCATTATTAAATGAGCATTCACTCTCATATAAAATAATTCTCTCAATATAAATCTCTCAATATAAAATTATTCTGATGTCTATTCACCCCCTGTCACACACCCTGGAGGTAGCTTTCAGGGTATAACAAAACTAATTTCTAATCAAGAATAAGTTAACTAATTTCCCATTAAGCCCGAGCTTCATGCATCCTGTTACTCATAAAGGAAAAAAACCTAACTGATTCCGTTTGAAGAAAATAGAAGTTATCTTCGTAATTGATCAAAGCATATGCCTTCTCAGCCACAGGAAAAAACTAAGTAATCCCATCGGTCAGAATTGCTGACAATGTCTCCCTATGCATTGAATGTCATGACCGTATGGAGTCTCTGATGCAACGATCTGAAATTACTAAGTAATTTATTTTCGTTGGATCATCAATGTACTCGAATTTCTTCACGAATCATATAATTCAAGAGTCTCCGCTTCTTTTTATCAATTCGCGCTAGTATGAACTCTGAAAGTAAAACAAACTACATTGTTTTAAACGTCTCATTTACGTAGGCTTAGCAATGAGTAAACACATACGAGTACGCGTCAAAAAGAGATCAAGTTCCAAGGATTATAAAATCATTCATGACACATACTAAAAATTATATACTATACATCAACGATAAAGTACAGAGTAAACTCTTTCAAATTACACACTGTTACTATTTACCATCAAAATTTGAAAATCTAAATATGATTTTGAAAATACGCAATTTTTTGGTTTGGGCAAACTTCAGACAAATAATAATAAATGCTGTAAAAATTCAATTTAAAAATAGATGACAATTAAAAACCTAATGATACTCTAACAAAAATGAGGAAGTGAAGATTATTTACAGGCCTGAATTAATTCCAGCGTCTGATGCTGTAAAATACCGGTAGGGTAATAAATGGGCATCATGGTTTATTTCTGTTATAATTCAAAAGATGGCTTTTAAAAACATACTTTTAGCTATCCGCGAGAGTCACGTTTTCCGGATTTTAAATCTCGTAGTCCATTTGCAGGCGCGACAATTTTCCCCCGACCCCAAAGCGCCGCCCGGGAGACTTAATCTGCCGTCGCTCGCTTCGCTCTTCAGCACAGATCATATTCTGGAGTGCGACTTATATTAGCTCTGACCGTGTCGCGCCAAAAAAATGCGGATTCTGATAATTAGATGCTCGAAATAGGAACCTTCGCCATTACCGAACTATCCTGCCATCGATCTGCGGTTTCAGCCGAAAGAGTGAAAAGAAATTACAAAAAATATGGGAGGTGTGAGTGTTGCTCCCCGTAGATAATTTGAGTAGCGCTCGCTTGAGGGCGTCGACCGAGGCTGGAGGTGAATGAGTGGGGGCTTCCTTTGGCTTGAGGAGGGCGCGGGAGGAAACGGAAAGAGAGGAGGAGATGTTGAGGAGAGAGGCATGAGGGACGGAGTTTTGGCGCAGGGAGACGTAAAACGGCGGACAAGGGGTTGGACGCGAAAGGGGATGTTCCTGCAGGGACGAGAGTGGGTGCGAATAGCCGGACGAAGAGGAGAGAGGAAAGTATGGTGAGAGTGGATCGGAATGTCGGATTTCAAAGAGGGCTGATGGACCAACGTTATTTAACATATTTATGCCCTCCTCAAGAAGGCTCAAAGAGTAACGAAGGGTAAGAATGAACTCCGCTGAGGCTAATCAATGAGAACTAATCGGGGAGGGACGGAATCTGAAGCATCGGCCACGCTTGAGTGGAGTGGAAACAAGGCCGCGGATGAGACTCAACGCCAATAGTTGCGATACGGAGTCACCCCTCTAGGTGCGGGGGTGGCTACATCTGCGAGATATCGTGTAAGTCGCCTAGGAGATATGTGGCAGGGGTTGTTAAATCATCACCCTTCAGCAATTAGATGAGCAAGTGTTCCAGGTTATTGGTTTGCTGCTAGCTTCATTAGCCGTACATTTTTTTAGTTGCAAAGCTTTGAGCTTCTTGGGATCGTGTGAAAAGAGAAAGAGTCAATGAATACTTGTGTATCAGGGCTGTATTCCATCCCCCATTTTCATCCGAGTTGTGCAGTCGCTCGATATATTGAACATATAAGTGATTTCTTTGTTTTCATAAGATAAATTGAGCATCATGTACCGTTCTTATAGCCTTAGCCTCGCCTTCTCCCCTTGTGCTTGGAGGGTTTCCCATTCTAGTTCCTCTGTTGACCGCATCATGCTCACTCGATACATTATCCTAAAATTTCTTTACACTCCTAGCTATTTCTTATTTGTACCTTTTCTTTATTCTTTATTAACTTTTTCTCAAACAATATCGAAATACTTGCACTGCATTCCAGGTGCGGCCTCCATGTGCTAATGACGAGTAATACCTTTCCCTTTTTTTAATTATATTTGCCAGAAACTCTTTCAGAGAATCCAATTCCCTTCAAGGAAACTCTACAAATCTTTCTAACTCTATTATAAGGGTTTTATGAGGGTGACGCGGTGATTTGAACCCAAGTCCAATTCCTTGCGCCAATTCAAAAAATTGTCTAAATGACGGAAGAGGGTGTGTGAAGAATCATTCGGCCGCGGTGAGAATCCTCGTCCCCCATCCAAAGGGCATTGCCTTAGTAGGCAATCACTCTTCTGGTTATGTGAGGACCCAAGGACTCACCGTCTCTACCATTTTCTTCTTACTTACCCACCCTCTCGTCGAAGATGTCCCTCAGGGGACGTATCTTTGTCTATTCGGGGGAGGTTTGGAAGAAATTACCCATTGCAGGAAGTAAGGAAAGATTTAAAGTGCTCACGTGCACCATACTCCTACAAAATTTTAAAAGTTTGAAACTAGTAAAAAATAAAAGTTCTGAGAAATGCTACTGAAAGACCTTAATCTACAAAAATGACCAAATTTGGATAATTTATGAGTTTTTTAAGTTTAATGATTTCAACTGCGTTAAGATAAGGTGTATGGTATTAAGAAATGAAAGATTGGAAATTAAGAAGAAATCTGAGAGATTTGAAAATTTGCCAGAAATTTGTGTAATATTTCTGGCAAGTGGTTTGGTGGAATATTTCTGGGGGGGAAGGATTGGGGTTTTTGGAATGGTTGAGGTTGAAAGATCTGATAGAAAATTTGAATGAACCCACGAGAATACTAAATAGGAGGTTTGCAATTCCAAAAGACCACGCCCCACATTCCAACAAAACGCAAAGTAGTGAAGTGGCGAAAAGAGATACAAGGTTAACTTTGGAGGTGGGGGATAGACCTTCGCTGGGCAGATATAGTTTTGAGAAGCTCAAGGATCAACGGGAAATATTTGATCCCCACGTCGCAGGATGGTTCAATCTAGTTAATGGCTAACTGGAATGAAGGGGACGTGAAGCCGCAGCAGGGGGGAATCCGCTTCGGGGTTACGCAGGACGTAGTTGGGGTGGAAAGGAGAAGAAAGTTCATCACCACCAATCCCTGGATTGTTTGCAGTCTCTCTCAACATCACCTCACCCTGTTTCATTCCCTTGCAGGTACTTGCACTAACCTTTCCCATTATTCGCATCTCATAGGCCATCGCAGGTCTTCCTCTACAGTTTTTATCTAAATATTCCTTATTTTAACATATCATTACCAAACGGTCATGCTTCACGGTATGTCCTATTAGTTTTTCTCTTCTTCCGAGTTTTTTTCATAGGCCTATAATCTTATCCAATATTCGAACTATTCATTCAACAGTTATTTATTCCCCATTTTATTTTCTGGGGTTACCCCAAATTTGCACGCCTCCAATATTTTTTACTCTGCTACTCTTTTGGTTAAAAATGAACCTCAATGTAAAGTACTCTCCACTTTAAAATTTAATTAAACCGCTGCCGTATGCTAGTGTTATTTTGTATCATTCATATTAAATCTTTCTTCTGTTAAAAAACCTTCACCATGTCCATTGTGCTCAATATGTATATCCCTCTTTGTTTCTTCTATCACGTGCTATCTGGCTCCCAAGCTAAAATAATTATTCCACTTGTAAAAGCGTGTCTCTTAATCGTCTTGGCTTATTTTATTTCTAATGTAATTTCGCTTAACAATACGATGGCCTTTCTTATTTTTAATGAAGACTTACCTTCGTTTCAGATATTTAATCTTGAAGTTTGAATTTATCTTCCACCTCTGGCTAGTGGGTATTATCCTTGAAAGATCATATTTTTCTCTACAGGTATAATTTTGTCGCCCGCAAGTTCCAGCATACATGTCCTTCCTCCGTATATTCATTCACCACCTCTTACCCTGACGCATCAATTTCAAAGTTGAAGGAAAAATTGCCCAATGCAAATTGGGCAATTTTTTCTTCATCAATTATACCACCTTTCCTAGTTATCATGTTATACGAGATATATTTTAAATTTATATAACGAAATGGGAAGGAAACGAAAAAATGTACAAGATAATAGATATAGTCACCAATTGCACGTGTAATAAATATGACTGTATAATTTAAATTATCTACCGAAAATGAAAACTTTATTTTTTAATCATTTGCAAATTTAAAAAATATTTATTTTTAATCTTTGTATTGCAAGAAATGCAAAATGCTTTCAAAAAGCCGTAAAACATAGAAGAAAAACTGTGAAAGTTATATTCTGGGTCACAGAAGAAGTACTATAGCTAAAAGAAGATAATTCAAGCACTCATTGTGTAAGATAGGTCAGGTGTGTTACAATATATTGAAAAATATAGCCAGGCAAAAAGTGAAAAGAGACAGAGAAGAATGGTTGAAGGTTCTTTGTAGAAGAAAAATGAGGCATAACCTGATGCTGGGAAATGTTGAATTACCTCACAGGACTATAAGACACTGGAGCGGAGCAATATCATTTAAAGTTAGAATAAAAGCGGTGCTATTCTTAAGCAAGTTGAACATAAAGCACCATTTGGAGAATGATTAGGCCAGAAAATAATGCACATTACCATAGTGAGATAAAAAGAAACCGAGGGCCAACATGAGAAAGGACGTGAAATTTCATGCTCACAGTAAAGGACTGAAGAGTAAGCAAGACCCTCAGAATAAGCCCGAAAGCGAAAATGAACTAAAGAAAAACATGTACCATAATACATACAAATATGAACATTTCACAACAATCGGTTAGACGACCGAATCGAATAAGCTTACATGAAAAAATGTTCAGAGGAATTAGAGAAGAAAGCTGAAGAGTAATTAATTAATTTAGGACCAGTTTGGATTTTGAAGTAGAAAATATTTGTATATCCTAAAATGCTTTTCTACTATCCTTTCCCCTTCTTGTGTTTCATCTATTTCTCCTTTGGTGAATGAAACATATCCCTAACGCCATCTCTTGGCCAAATAAAATCGGAGTACTTGGGCGCTTTATAAGATCGCAGATCTCAGTGTAAATTAGGTTTTCTCGAAATCTCAGGTGGGTAGAGAATCCGCCCGGCAAGTGGAAGATTCGGTGTTTGAAGTCCCGATTAAGGAAGTATTTTTACGCTTGTGATCTGCTCAAATCCGCATTCCCCACCTCTCCTGTGTTCGCCTTTTATGTGTTTTCCTATCCCCTTTCCTAATATCTATTTCCATGTGAAAGAATAAATAAAATTTATATATATATATATATATATATATATATATATATATATATATATATCTATATATATATATATATATATAGAGTCTGACCTTAAGGAGGCCTCGGAGTAGGCCGAAAGCTTAAATCATCTACAGTGTGAGTGTCCTTTTATGTGTTATCTGTTTTATTCTGTGCTCTATTGTGCCGTCCAAAAGTTATATTGCTCTCGTGAGTACTTCCGCATCATCGATATATTATATATATATATATATATATATATATATATATATATATTCATTCAAACAGAAATAGGTATAAGGAAAGGGGATAGGAAAACACTATATTATTATTTTTACTTTCGTGATCTGCTCAAAAACCGCCTTCCCCACATGTCCTGTCTTCGCCTATTATGTGTTTTCCTATCCCCTTTCCTTATACCTATTTCTGTTTGAATGAATATTTGTGCGCCGTATGGCGGGATTTTCAAGTTTGAATATATATATATATATATATATATATATATATATATATATATATATATATATATATATATATATATATATATTCAAATACGAAGTCCCGCCATACGGCGCACAAATATTCATTCAAACATAGAAATAGGTATAAGGAAAGGGGATAGGAAAACACATAAAAGGCGAACATAGGACATGTGGGGAAGGCGGTTTTTGAGCAGATCACGAAAGTAAAAATGTTTCCTTGACCGGGATTTGAACACCGATTTGATCTTCCACTTGCCGGGCGGACGTGCTACCGTTACACCACCGAGGGAACTTAATTTACCTTGAGACCTGCGATGTTTTTAAGGCGCCCAAGTGCTCCGAATCATTTGCCAAAAGAAGGCTTTAGGGAGCTGTTCCACCCACCAAAGGAGAAATAGACAATACACACAAGAAGAGGGGACAGATGGTGAGAAAGCATATAGTATCATGTAGAATAGGAACAGTACGTTTCGTGGCACGCATAGCCAGAAGAAGAGATGAGCCACATTGGCCAGATACACATTCAAATACGAAGTCCCGCTATACGGCGCACAAATATTCATTCAAACATAGAAATAGGTATAAGGAAAGGGGATAGGAAAACACATAAAAAGCGAACATACTCCGAGGCCTCTCGTGAGTACTTCCGCATCATCTATATATGTATATATATATATACATTCAAACACGAAATACCGCCATATGGCGAATAAATATTCATTCAAATTGAAATAGAGATAAGGAAAATGGTAAAGGAACACATATAAAGGACAAACACAACAGAGGTGGGGATGGCGGATGTGAGCAGATCACGAGTGTAAAAATATTTTCCTCGACCGGGACTTGAACACCGGATCTCTCCACTTGCCGGGCGGATGCTCTAAACCACCTGAACTATATATATATATATATATATATATATATATATATATATATATATATATATATAAATTACTCCTGGAAGGGTCACCCATGCCAGATAGGCTGAAGGTTAGGAGCCAGACGAAAGGTAGTCCACGCAGCGTCTGTTCCTCAGTGAGGCGGCTGCAATGGTGTCTGACCCCAGTGGGGCGGCCATTTAGTGATGGTGTCACGTTAAAAACACTATTGAGGAAGGCAACGGGAAACCACCTCAATTATCATTCCCAAGAAAATAATGATGGACGCAAAACAAAAATTGAGTCCTGGCAACTGCGGGACTCGGCCCAAGGGGCCGTGTGCCGTGCCCGGCAGCGCGGGAGGCAAGGCTTCCGCGGTCGTCATCCCAAGAAACCCTTGCAGGGAAGAAATAACAGCAGAAATTAGGTCCAGGCATACTCGACGATGAAATAGAAAGGGTATTAAAGGAGATGAAAGCAAATAAGGCCGTGGGGGTGGACAACATACCTGTAGACCTGTTGAAATGTTTCGGAAAATGCTGGAAGAAGGCCCAATATATACTGATTCGTAGTATCTATGAAGAAGGAATCTGGCCGGAAGATTTTGTGAGATCGGTGTTAGTTCCTATTCCAAAAAAGGCAAAGGCTTCGTCATGTGAGGATTACAGAACAATAAGTTTGATATCCCACGCAGCTAAAGTTATTCTCAGGATCATCAACAAAAGGATAGAGAGTAAGGCAAATGATTACTTAGGGGATGATCAGTTTGGATTTAGGAAAGGAAGTGGTACGCGTGATGCCATTGTAGTAATGAGATCACTAATCGAGAGGAATATAGAATACAATCAGGACGTTTTTGCCTGTTTTGTAAATTTCAAAAAAGCGTTTGATAGAGTGAATTGGGAAAAATTAATGCCTGTATTGCAGAGAATAGAAATGGATTGGAGGGACAGGAGACTGATCCGCAACCTGTACATGTCTCAGACTGCTCAGGTGCGAGTGGAGAACGGGGAGTCCGGATGGGCAGTGCTAGGAAGAGGTGTAAGGCAGGGTTGCCTATTGTCACCGGTGCTGTTCAACGTATATGTCGAGGAAATGATTAAAGAGCCATGGGAAGAACTGGAGGTAGGAATGAAAGTGGAGGGGAATTGGTAAAATCGGTTAGGTTTTGGTGATGACCAAGCATTAGTTGCTCAGTCAGCCAAAGGGTTTGCAAGCATTGCTGAGTGAATTGGAGGTTCAGTGCGATAAATTTGGGATGAGATTTAATATTAATAAAACAGAGGTTATGCGATTTTCCAGAAAGGAAAAGGCTGGGCTAAATATTAAAATAGGCGGGGAAATAATAGAGCAGGTAGAGCAGTTTACATATCTCGGAAGTGTTTTGGACCAATACGGTCAAAGTAGTAGGGACGTAAGGAGAAGAATTGCGCTAGGCAAGGAAGCTTTCTCAAGAAGAAGGGGGTTGATGACGGGGAAGTTGAGTAGGGATGTTAAGACAAGACTCGTAAAAACTCTGAAATGGAGCGTAGACGCGTAGAGCGTAGATCGAGCGTACGGCGCGGAAACGTGGTCACTGAAGCAGGAGGATATACGTAGATTGGAGGCTTTTGAAATGTGGGTGTGGAGAAAAAGGGAGAAGGTGAAATGGACCGAAAGGAAATCTAATGGGGAAGTACTGGAGATGGTGGGTGAGGAGAGGGGTTTGTTGAGAGAAATCCTATGGAGGCAGGAAAAGTGAATGAAAGGCGTATTGAGCGGTAGTGAAATGTTGAAGAAGGTAATAGAGGGGAGAATGTTGGGTAAGCGAGGAAAGGGCAGGAACAGGATAGGGATGTTGGACGGGATGAAGGAAGGGAAGAAGTTCACAGGATTGAAGAGGGACCTGATGTAGATTAGGTTGCTGGATTTGGTTTTGTTTGGAGAAACAAAATGTTTATTGGATAGTTGTGTCCATTCAAAAACCTGTCTTAACCGGTAGATTACCTAATATATATATACTTGTAGTAATTTGTGCGCAACATAATTCAACTTGTGGAGAAAAATGAACGCCTGAAAAGGATGCTAGTATGGATCAAGTAGGGGATGAAAAAGTTCAATCTCAAGATAAAAGAATTAGAGGTAAAATAATGATATACAGTTGAGGCAGGGAAGAAGATCTTTTAATAGGATTTTGGATGGGCTTGAGCGAAAAAGTGGAAAGGTTAGCTACTTAGGCAGCAGCAAGGAAGAAGCAAGTGGGATAAAGCCGTAGTAAATGGATTAGGAAAGATAAAGGAAGCTTTCAGAAACTTAACTAAGGTAATTAAGTTTATACGGTGATAACTTGAATGATACCACTAGGTACAATCAGGTATTAACTAAAATTCACGCCGCCGCGTGAATCAGAACTCGGAAAACTAACCTTATGCACAACTGTATTTCAACAATAATACGGTCACTAGTTTTCTACTTCACAGGAAAAACACTGTCCCCGCCGTCTGTGCACATTTAATGCAAAAAGAATAGTCTGAGGAACAGGGTAATCTGGGGCTAGACACTGGCAGCAAATTTGTTGAAATTGCCCACGTTAGATTTGACAATTCCTAAACAATCATTGCCACCAAAGTAAATGGACGCCATTGCTACGCCAATCACGTGATGATTCCATGTAGAAGTTAAAGATTAAGTAACAATGTACCAAATATGGTTGATTTAAGGGAAGAGAATAAGTACCTTTATTTGTGTGATGGGCCAAAAATTATTTCTGTAATTTCATTAATAACAAAAAGCAGCAAAATATTACCCTGGTCATAGAAGATAGCGATATGATGGTTGCCATGAATGCGGGTCAAAGTATCCTCTGTTTGCACATTCATAAATAAAATGTATTTGCAAGAAAGTGCGCGCATAAGGAATGCAAATGAGCGACGCTCACGATCACATCGTGGTGCCACTGGAGGCGTCGGGAAGGATTACGTGGGGAGAGGGGGTGGGTGTGAGGAGAGGTTAGAGGAAGGAGGAGAGGGGGTGGAGAAAGGAGGGGTGCAAATTAACACGCGTCAAACGATCATCGCGGGGGAGCGGAGGTTAGCGCGAGCAGAGGTGTTCGCGACAAGCAAACGAGAACCGCGAGGGGATGTATGTGGCGGATCCCCTGGGAAGGAGGGGCAGGGAGGGCAGAGGGCTTCACGTGCACCCGGGTTAATTAAGGGGCGCCACCGAGAAAGATTCAGGGGGAGGCGTGATGGAGCATGGTCTTTTACCAGCGCTTTGATGGAAGTGGAACAGTCAGTCGTTCGCGTCTTCATCTTCCTTCCCCATCCCGCCCCCGCATCTGCACGAGACCAGTCACCCCGCTGTGCGCGGCGACGCGGAACAACCCGATCTCCTCTCTGCTCGCGCCCCGGCCCCCCTGCCGTCGGCGAAGGACACGGGGACTGGGGAAGCACGAATTAGACATGAACTGCGACGACGACGAAGACGAACGCCATTTTACTTTCAAACTCATTCTTCCAGCCGCTATGTCCTCGAAAACCTCACTCGACACTCTCTTAAGTAGCATAACTAAACTTCACAACGAAATTTCGCCTATGAATGCAAATGCGGGGCAGAATATGGGAAACTAATTTCATACACATTTAAATATCGTCGATGAAATGGGTGCCAATTATAGGCAGGAATACGAATCACAGTATATCTAAATTTACACTTAATATCTAAAGAAGCACGATCTAAAGCATTCCATTGACTTTAATGTTAATGGATTGGCAGTAGAGATGAGCTGTCAACATTCTCTCTGAATACAATCCAGCTGGCAGTTCGTGTTTTATTAATATTCAAAGGGACACTCATGGAAATATTTTCTTTTTGAGAAATGAGACAAAAACGGGCAAATAACAGAAAACATTCAGTTGTGGGTGACTAATTCTCATCTGTCTGAGGATATGTGAAATTCATACCCATTCACAGAACATGGGTTGTTGAAGATTCGCAGTAATCGAAGGAAAAAGAGAGGTAACCAAACATATTTAATTATCACTGCCAAAAAAGATTTGAATACAGCGAAACGCATTCTATATTGATGGTGTGATCTCTAAGAAATTTTGATTTGAAAACTCTTCTTTTTTTATGCTAACAACTAATGCGAATACGAATCTCTGCAACTTTGTTCCTAAAGGTTATCAATTACCAGAAAGCTTGGCCTATTAATCATATTTATTAAAAGCTCTGTGTTTGAGGCAGTTATTTCTTTTTACTTTTCTAATAAAATGGTAGAGAAATCTTGTGAAAAGAATGGAAATATAACGAAAAAAAACTACATTTGAACCTAAGAAATCCATGTTTAGTGACATGTGACTGAACGGGAATTATTAAAACCTGTTACAAATTTTAAACATTCAATAAGAAGGAAAAAATTATGATAGGCACCACAGCTTTGACTAATGCATTAGGGTATATAAGAGATAAGAATTTGAGTTTTATGAGACACCTTTTGAGAGATAATTAAGGCTAGAAACAAAACAAATTTAACTGTGTATATAACAAAATATGTCGAAGTCTGGGGTATGCAATATTTTTATAAAAAGTGTTGGCAACAATATTTCCCTGACGGGTGCGTGAAGTGCTGAATTCAGAACGTCGGTTAAGTGTGCGCATAATTGCAGTTCATATTGGCATTGAGAAGATAACAGTTCACAGCGTCCACTTACCACTATTATCCGATATAATCTGAGGTGTAACATTTAATTAATTCAATTTTATCCCATTTGGAGAGGCAACTGATTGGAGCAATTAATACTAGTATGTATGTACTAAAAAACTATTCGTTAAAAGTTACGTATACATACCTACTACTTTTCTACAAATTGCAGACAGATTCTGTAGGATTAGCAGAAAAAGAAGTTTGGGAGAGATGAAAATGCGTTTCTAAGGAGGAGGGCAAGAAGTGAAATAGATAGAAAAAGGAGAAATAATTCGGAGAGTGAGTGGGTGGAAAGAAAAGCCTACGTAGGACTACGAGGAAAATTGATTGGGCCTCTGGAAGGATAGTCAACTTAAGAAAACACGGGTGGGTAACATTATAGAGGAATGCTATGGGAATCGAGAAATAGGAACTGTTGATGTAAGGATTATGGGGAAATTAGGATTTAAAGCTACTACAACACCAAAGGGTGATGGTGGTAATGAAGTTTCGCTTTTTGAGTTTTAATCTGGATACACAGTATGAGTAGCATTGCTGCCCAACCTTCTATATCATTTGATAAGACACAGCAACAAAAATAAACCTATAATATTTATTAATGAAAACTCTTTAACAGTTTAAACACGTCTTTACGTAAGTTGTATGGCCTTGGATAATTGGGTCTGCTTGCAAATCCAGAGAGTGCTAGTTCGATAACCCAGCCTTAGTGGGTTTCCTTCCATTTTTAGAGTCTTTGGAGATTCCGATAATCCATGCTGTTATGTCACGTTTATGAATCATTTCACTTCGTCGTTACGTGACTACATTCGGATCATGGGGTGAGTTTAACACTTTTGATCAGACCTGTTCGTTGCGGAAGTGTGGCTCAGCCGCTACATCGGATATCGTGAATTGGTGCGGGTGCGAGCAGGTGCGGCGGGGCAGTGCTGGATGGTCACCCCTGGCACTCATTAATCAGAGGCAAGGAGGGAGGGACCCTTCCCCTTCCTTCTCCAGCGACAACAATGCAGCAGCAGACAGCAACAGCGCACAGATTGAGGGGATGAGGAAAAAGACTTAAAAAGGATGAATATATCACGTTGCAGAGGGAAATAAGGAAGAATTTGATGGCAACGTCCGCCGCCAGACCATTTCCCGTGCCTTAAACCTCATTGTCAGTTGCGTACAGTTTAACTGCTAGTCCCATAAAACTTTTCAAAGAACTTACCAAGTAACTACAGATACCACGATTGATTGGGGGAGAGTTAGCGTTATTTATACGAGACTGAAAAGCGTAGCAACCTTCCGGTAAATTTTGCGCTCCAGAAAAGGAAGACTGACAGGGTCACATCGATAGTTTGTTTTAACAAAAATACGTGTATCCCAACATGCGTGACAGTGCAGAGGGGAATTACACCCTGGGTAAGGTTTGCAAAAAGAAATACTTGAACGCGAAACAAAAGACTGTGTGTGCGGACGGAAGAGCAGAGTATGGGTGGAGAAAATCTGATATCATTGGTGAACCGCACGTCACTGATTAAAAAAATCAATAAAGAGAAGGGATGCATTCAGTAAAAAGTGGAAATACATCAAGCATTCTAGTTGTCTGGAATGTGCACCCGTGTCTGGCGGAGCGGGCCGTTATTCTTCCCTCGAAGCTCCTGGATGTAACTCCAATCGACACTAAGATATTCGCGGCGATGTTTCACCCCAATTGGACAACGGGAAAATCACCCCTTGGTCAACTTTTTTGTAAAATTTAAGACTTTTGTTTAATATTTCGTAATATGTGTGAAACATGGGGATCTGAATCATGTGATGGGATAGTTTAACTGGCTAACTCGGCCGTACATTGAGGGATACGGGTTTGAATCCCGGTCAAGGCGAATGATTTTTACACTCTGAAATTGTTGCATTGTGAGCCTTTTGTTTAGCATCGTTTGGTGATAAAGGGCTTTCGAAGTTTCGAAGCAGTAGTTTTTCGATCTGAAAGTGTCCCATCCGCCAGATAAAAAATTATCAAACGTATAATTGTAGAAAACTCTCCTAAGTTTAATTTTTAATCGTGTTAATTAAAAGGAAAGAAAACCTCTGATTTTAATCGAAATGAGAAATGAAGATTTTATCTACCCATACGATTACATTTTACTAGATATTCCAGCAGTTTTTTGAAATTGAACTGTTGATTCCAGGAGATATTCAAACTCTTAAAAGGCAAAGTGGGGATGGAAATAATATTCAATTTTAAGAAATTTATCGAATTACTGGAAAAAAATGAGGACATAAATTCGGCAAACTATAGGTTTTTAAAAATAATTATTGACTGTTGCCGTGAAATTCCTCTTATGTATAGGTTCAAGCTGAAAAAATGTATTTTTAAAAATTTAATAACCAAACAATACAAATGCGTAAATAAATACATGTAATATTTAATTATAAACATGTTTTCAATAAAACGGTAGATAAATTCCATCTCCGAAAGTTCGATAATTTTTTACTTTTAAACTTTGCCCAAACTTCAGAGTTACCATCAAAAGGGAGGCGAAAACATTTTGCTAAATAGTGATTAGGACCAATCTAGTAAAGAGGGGTAAAATAATAACTATCGTGTCGAGGAATAGATGTCATTTTCAAGGCTCATGTTTTGGGAAAATGAACACCACCCTCGCCCTATGGAAGATCGAGGGTGGGTCCATAGCACTTCCTATCCTCGCTCGGTTCTAACCGGTAGTCCTCTGACCTGCAAGTCAAAACTTCAGTAATTTATTGAGACGGAAAGGCAGCGGTAAGAAGAATATGGTAAGAAGATCTCACTGTGAGACAAGGTTGATATCTTGGAAAATAATTTAAACAGCCAAAGATACAAGCCAAAGAAGGCAAAGTAAGTCTTCAGGTAGCCTTTGGTAAACATTTAATCCGGCACTTCCTCGGGAAATATAATCTAATGCAAAAACTGTTGATGGCTGTCCATTCTTGTTATGAGTGAAGCTGCATGTAAGCAGACTTGCAATTAGCAGTAGCCAAACGGTCGGAAAATGGTAACTGATAATAACTATATAAATACATTCAGCCTGACGTAAAATTATAATAAAAAAACTTTTTATTTAGGTTAGGACGAACAAAGGAGAAGTGGGGAAGGCGGAATCGAGCAGATCACAAGCGCAAAAATATTTCCTTGACTAATTACTAAGATTATATTACTAAAAATATTTCCAGGACTTGAACACAGAATCAGAATTTTGCCAAGCTCTAACCCGGTCTTGTCCCGGTCAAGGAAATATTTTTGCGCTTGTGATCTTCTCAATTCCGACTTCCCCACCTCTCTCTCCTCTGTGCGTCCTTTACATGTGCTTCTATCCCTTTTCCTTAATCTATTTCCATTTAAATGAATATTTGTTCGCCATATGGCGGGTTTTCATGTTTGAATGCATGTATATGTGGGGTTATGTATATATATATATATATATATATATATATATATATATATATATATATATATATATATATATATATATATATATAATTCACTAAATAGTCATAGCAAACACAGAAACTAAAACATATAAAAGAGGGACTCACTAGTTCTCGAATTTTCGGTGGTGCAACCACCTTTCTCAAGAGGAATTAGGAACAAAACTGTGGCAGAGGAGAGCCCGAAAGCAGTGGTAGGAAGGAGAAGGGGGAAAATGGGGGAAAAAAGAGGGGAAAAGAAAGGAAAAGGGGGGAAAAAGGGGGGGGAGGGCATTCGAGGTGAGGGGTTTAGAGGGGTAGTGTATGGCGCGGGAATTTTAAAAAAAGGTGGGGATGATATGGAAGTTGTTTGGGGCGGAGGAGGATGAAATTATATGCATAAAGGGGGCAATCAATGCCTAATATTAATACCTGGGAGATTCCAGGAATCCAAGATCCAGATGAAAGCTAGCTCTAATGTTTTGAGTTTCAGTGGAGGGTCTGAGTGTGGGAGGGATGTCTTCACGTCTACAGTTTCCTCCTCCCAAATCATCTTCCTAGATGTAAACATATCATTTATAGACCATAAATTTCACACATCCGTACATATAAAACCCACAAATAAACAACAGTACTTATATTTCAGGAAGAAGGAGATAGAGGACGAAGCATTAAGGTTGGAAATGAAAGTTTTCAGGGAACCAGGACCATGTGGCCAGAATCCTCGCCCCGTTCCAAAATCACTCCCAGACCCTGCAATAAACCTAGATGCAAAACATGTCCTATTTTCCTAAGCAGAATCCCATCCCTCTCCCACCCGCTCTTTAACTCTCTCCCACCAATTTTCTACTCCTCGTGTACCTCCAGCAATGTTGTCTACCTACTCAAGTGCAAACTTTGCCCTGCCTTTTGCATTGGACAGTGTACCACACCCCTTAATATTAGAATCAATAATCATCGAGCCTCATGCAACAATTCCTCCCATGGGTATGCTCCCAATTCCCAAACATGCCTCCGAACACAAAACTGCCTTTGACAATGTTTTAAAGTATCCGTCTAAGCATCCTTCCCACACTCAGACCCTCCACTGAAACTCAAAACATTAGAGCTAGCTTTCATCTGGATCTTGGATTCCTGGAATCGCCCAGGTATTAAAATTAGACATTAATTGACCCCTTTATGCACATAATTTCATCCTCCTCCGCCCCAAACAACTTCCATATCATCCCCACCTTTTTTTAAAATTCCCGCGCCATACACTAGCCCTCCAAACCCCTCACCTCGAATGCCCCCCCCTTTTCCCCTCTTTTCCTTTCTTTTCCCCTCTTTTTTCCCCCATTTTCCCCCTTCTCCTTCCTACCACTGCTTTCGGGCTCTCCTCTGCCTCAGTTCTGTTCCTAATTCCTCTTGAGAAAGGTGGTTGCACAACCGAAAATTCGAGAACTAGTGAGTCCCTCTTTTATATGTTTAAGTTTCTGTGTTTGCTATGACTATTTAGTGAATTTTATTGTGCACGTTCGTGGCTTTTCCAAGAAAGTGACTATATATATATATATATATATATACACACATGTATATTGTAAAAAAATCAATCCAAATCATCTCAAATCCAATCAATATCACAAAAGATAATAAATAAAATCAGTTAGTAAAACAACAGTTCACTTAAAGGAAACTGCCAAACACCAATCTCTAACACAAAAAAATGAAAATCCCCATCTCATTAACATCAGTTTCCCAATTGACTTGAAAAATCAAAACTAAGCTGTTGCATACAATTTTACACAACACAGCAATCAAATCATTTTCTAAATTGTTTGCATCTTTTCTTATAAGTATTTACCCTGTCAAGATAGGTTTTGAATAGTTCTGCTGGTAAACTATCCCAATCAAAAATTGTTTTATTAAGAAATGAAAAAAAATTATTTTTCCTTTCCGCTCGGAATTTTACCTTGAATTTGTGATAATTCCTGTGTGGATGTTGTGATCCAGGGAAGACGAATGGGATTACATCCAATTAAGGACCCTCTGTGGTTGAAAACTAATTCGAAATTTTACTACTTCTATCTCCATGGCAAACTTTATAAAATACTGAATAAATCCTACAGTGATGAAATTTTGCCAAAATAATAAATTTATGGATTCATGTCATAATAAATGTGTGATAGAAACTATCTGATCCAGTAAAGACGTTTTAAATTTTATTTTTATACTTAAGTGTCTGTAAAATGAGAAACTGAAGAATATCTACGCTTTTAAATTAACGAAGTGATCCCTGGAGAGAAGATAATTTATGATATTTTTGTGAGGCTGACTTTATGAGGGTAGCATGCCATGGAGTAGATAAAGTAAATATCTTTTACTTTACTTTTTTACAATCACATAATACCAGAAGGTATCAGAAATTTACAGCAATAACTAAATAAAAACGATTGGTGGTTACTGCCATTGCGTCGTAACGTGTATTCCATTTCAGAGACTAAATCTTAATATCGTTAAATGTCGCTAAATATTGTAGCAATGCAATTCATTTCCATAAAAACCGTGTCCAATCACCGCTTTAAGTAAAATGCAATGATATTTTGTTGTATTTAAGCAATCTAGCCATATGGGATTTATAAAGACTAGCATAAAGTTTGGTTTTTATCAATACATATTTCAATGAAAGGAGTAAATACGAGGGACAGTTGCTTCGCTACTCTCGTCGCAGGCTGTCGAGGCTACGCGCCAGGTAAGTGAGATTCAGCAGAAAAGGTTGATTCACGGCTGAAAGACGGACCAAATTGAAAATAGTTACACCTTATTTGAATGACGCAGTGACATATTAGGAACCTCTAATGGCCAGGAAAACAATGCTGTATTGTTTAAATCTGTAATCAATTTATTAATTTAAAATTGTGTATATAGAATTAATTGTGAGGGTACAGTAAACTTTTCGTAGGCAGATTTTGGCTTCATGAGGGGATCAGGAAAATAAAACTGTAGAAATGGAATGGGAGTTTAAAACATCTTGCAAAAATATCAGATTGACCAGAAGGCCATGATTTTGGGATATGGAAGCCTCCATGCCTCTTCCAATGGTGCCTGGACCCTTTGGTGGGGATCATCAATCAATTAGCAAGTAAATATGTTTAAAAACTACATAAAATAAATATTATTCACGAGAAATTATGCGAGTGAATTATTTCACATCTGGTACCCCAAGATATTTTTCTTGAAAACTCTCAGAAGCGGTTGCATGGCCTTCTTTTTTGTGGTAAATTTTTAGAGTATCAAGATAATCGAGGATATAGATTTGCCTCTGATATTTTCCTCTCAGCAGTAACGATGGCCAAAAGTGGAAATACCACGCATCACAATACACGAAAATCACTCTCTCTAGCAGAAGAGAAAAGGGTATGTTATGTTTACGTCCAGAAGTTTTCACCCGCGGGGATAGAAGGATCCAAACTTGCAGCCGCATTCTCCTCCGTCACGTAGGCACAGCCATTGCCGCCCCCACCCCACAGTCTCCCTCTCCCACTCCCTTCCCCACCCCATTTACTCCATTAAAGCAACTCAAAGTCAGAGGAGTCTCCTTGTAGCCCAAAGGTCGGCTTCTTTCCTTCTCCAAGGAACTTCAGATAAAGTTTTTATGTTCCCTCCTAGGATGTTGTTTAAGGTAGACATATAACGGGAGATAACTTTTTCTCCAATTCGAAATACCATATCTTTCTAGTCTCCTTTGCGTGAAACAAATTTATTCTCCAAGTACCGTCTTGCTTACGGCACTCAAAGTGCAAGAGAAAATAAGTGCTTGGAATATAATAACTCAAGCAGTTGCTGTCTGTTTGAGCAACGGAGCCATAAATTTGTATTTTAACCTTCCTTAGAATATTTTCTTTTGCAGTTATGAGGAGAAGATGAGCAGTGGGGCCAATAGAGGCAATAAAAGAAACGTCTTTGAATTTAACATTTCACTGTATCAGACGGTAGAGTGAAGAATGCCCGAGTCTTTTCTGAGAAACTCAATTCTAGTTGCTTGCCATACATTTAAGCCAGTTAAAGGCCACGTTTGGCTTGAAAATTAAGTATATTCCCTGGGTCTCATTAAAAATGCTTTCTGCGTGATCCATAAGAATTAAAATTTTCCAATTTTATTTGGCAATATACCATTCCCGCACTTCCTTCGCCTAAATCCTCCGACAAAGCCAGTTGAAACTCACTAAAATAACCGAAATTTATCGAATCTTCTCATATCAAAGTCATAAATTTTAGTTTCAAAATTATTATTAAAATTACCAATCATTTTTAATTTTTCTTTTAATAAAGGGTGCGAAAAACAGAAGAAGGGCTTTACTGTTAAGTCAATAATGCTTGTAACCCCTTGGCCAACTGACAAACCAAAGCCTGGTCATCAGCAAACCTAACTGATTTTACAAACTCCCTTCCGACTTTCATCCCCACCTCTAATTCTTCCCATGCCTCTTTAACAATTTCCTCCACATATACGTTGAACAGCATCGGTGACAATGGGCAACCCTGCCTTACACCTCTTCCTAACACTGCCCATCCGGACTCTCCACTCCCCACTCGTAACTGAGCAGTCTGAGACATGTACAGGTTGCAGATCAGTCTCCTGTCCCTCCAATCCATTCCTATTCTCTGCAATACACGCATTAATTTTTCCCAATCCACTCTATCAAACGCTTTTTCGAAATCTACACAACAGAAAACACGTCCTGATTGTATTCTATATTCCTCTTGATTAGTGATCTTATTGCTGCAATGGCATCACGCGTACCACACCCCTTCCTAAACCCAAACTGATCATCCCCTAAGTAATCATTCACCCTACTCTCTATTCTTTTGTTGATGATCCTGAGAACAACTTCAGCTACGTGGGATTTCAAGCTTATTGTTCTGTAATCCTCACATGATGTAGCTTTTACCTTTTTCGGAATAGGAACTGACACTGCTCTCACAAAATCTTCTGCCCAGATTCCTTCATCATAGATACTACGAATCAGTTCATGTAGACTCTTCCTCCCACATTGCACTTTTAGTAAATCCCCAGGAATATTGTCTTCCCCATGGTCTTACTTGATATAATCTCCCTAAATCTCTTTCTATCTCATCTTCGAGCACGCCTGGACCTAAGCTATGGTCCTCTACGTCATGTTCCTTTTCTATGTTTAACCTTGTTAGCCTATGTTCTTTACCATACAGTTTTTCTATATATTCTTTGAATTTCTCTTGGATCTTTTCTGTATTAATTATTATCTTACCCGATGTTATAGATCGATTTAACATGTCCTTTTCCCATTAATACAATAAATATTTTCATTATTTCATTATATATACTTCATTTGGCCAGAACATCGAGATGTATCCGTAGAGCCCATGTGCCAAGTAGCATAATTGGTGGCGTGTTTCTCAGCAAACTCGGAGTATTTTGCTTGAAGCTTGAGCCACTTGCTAAATGGTTTGCAGACGGCATCGACACCCATCGCGTGTAGACATAGCGTGTCTAATTTGAGGTGAGGTAATTGAAGTCGCGGGCCGTATAGATGAGTGGAAGGGGCGTGAAGGAATGACACCCCCTCCTCCCCCCCGCGGCGCCACTTGGGAATTTTGTCACTCCGTGGAGAGAAAGTTCTAGCGGGTCCTCAGTCGCGAATCTGAAATGCAATTTGAATGCAAATGCTTTAGTCTAGCTACATTTGCATCTCAGTCTCAAGCTGCCACGTGGACGTGTGACGGGGGCGTTAGGTCAGCAATCATTCGAGTAATCGGTAAACATTGCCACTCGGGGACTTTAAAAAGTAGGTTATATTTGATACCCTTTTGAATTGAAACTATGCAAGAAAAATTGATTCCTTTTATCAATCAATTTCGGTACTCGATTTCCCTTTAACTTCTCGTTTTTATTTTTCTACCAATGAAATGGGTTTCATATCACCACTGCGAGCGTTAAACTCTGTTGATATATATTTTTATCCTATAATTTGATTTGTGCAATTTATTTTCGAGTCTATGATGAATATTCAATATTAGCCGGCCACTTTCTGCCTATTAATGGATTCATCACGAATGTGGCAGCTTTTCTTCTATCCAGTGTAACTGCGGACTTAAATCCTTATATGCAATATCCTGAACAATACGCGTATTTTGATTGAGATGAAATAATTCCTTTCCGTTATAAAGACCTCTTCATTAGAAAAATTGTGCCCTATTCATTAGAAGAATCCAAGTTTCAATAATGGCAGTCCAGAGTCATCACTGACTAAACTCAAGGCGGTCGATTGGAGGGCTTTGGCACGCTCTTTTTTCATAAACAACAAGCTATTTTCATTTTCCTTCTAAAACACTCCTGCATCCCGACCGCCGTGCTAATGGCAGCCATTCACAGAAAGCAAGCAGATCGATGTGATGCTCCCCCACCCTCCTACCCGCACCCAAATCGCAACCCTTCTGCCATCCGCACCCCGCCGCACGGCGCGTGGTCGACCTCGCTTACTCTCCTCCTTCCTCCCTTCCCGACCCTCCCTTCCCGACCCTCCTCCCGCCCCCCCTTTCAGGACCTCCCAAAACGACTCCTTTCGAACGCCTCGCCACTGCTGTCAGCAGCATGACGATGCTGCCTCGGACTTCAACATTTTATACCGAATTTCGTGCGCATGCTTACGCAAATCAACATGCATAATTGAAGTAGCATTTCTACTGGTATTACAGACAGAATTTTGATTTGTAATACATATAGAAGAATATACGCTGCATTACTCGAACTAAATTTGCCAATCCTTATATTATTTCAATTATATGTTTACTCCTCTAAACTTCTTCGTTGAATTTGAAGAAACTGCGGGAAATGCCGCAGCATTAACTTTTATCGGATTCATCAGCTAATATAAATTTCAATGCAACAATTTCAGAGTGTAAAAAACGTAGACCTTCACCAGGATCCCGGTTAAGGAGAATGGTTTTTAGACTCTGAAATTGTTGCATTCTTAGTTGTAGTTTAACGATGAGGTCGCTATAAAAACCGTGGTTTTATCGGAGTTATTTGTTGCAATTTAGATTTGTGCATTTGCAACATTTTAAAAATATGAACTTCATGATATTAAAATTGCCTCCAAATTTTGCATGCAAGCAGTGCGTAAGGTCAGTACAGGAACCCCGGCATTAATTGTGGAATTCGAGAGGCATATAATTTACCTGTAGACACTTGCAGTGCCATATCGCCCTAAGATGACGAGCGCTGCTTGGGCTTATTCTTTTAACTCGACAGTTATACATAACACAGGCCATCAGTGGTTTTGGTGCCGGAGCTTTTAATGCTGATTTAAAGAACAATTGGGGTGCTGAATCCAATTATGACACTAGTTTTTTCCTATCAGCTATAGTCTCAAGATATAGATATGTTGTTACTTACGTAATAAAATCTTCTACATGATGATATGGGAATATTATATTAATAATAAAACCCACTAAATATAAAGACATGATTTATTTCTAGGGCTGTTAAATCACCCACAAACACAACAGAATTTTACAATACAATTGAACACAAATACTAAAATTTTTTACTGTAATAAAACAAATTGAAAAGAAAAAAATACATAAAAACATCACTCAACACATCGGAAGCTTCTTTTGCGCGATTTTCTTGAGTGCACTTTGTTCAAACAGTCTCGTTTTAAGCACCAGCAGTAATCTGCCATCATATGGTTATCCCATCTTCCTTGGTAGCGAGCTTCCATTGTTTTTATATCCAGGTGAAATCTTTCACCTTGTTCTGCACTTGTGTCTCCTAAATTTCCAAGAAAATTGTCTAAGTGGCTGTGTAGGTAGTGAACTTTTGCACTCATATTACATCCAAGTGATTTGAAGTTACTGAGCATAATGTTTACCAGCTCAATATAATTTTCACTTTTGTGATTTCCTAGAAAATTTTTATGACCTCAACAAATGACATCCAACTAATTTTTTCAATCTCATTCATTGACTCGACAAAAGCAGGATCCTTTGTAAGTTGTCTGATTTGTGGCCTCTCAAAAATACCAGCTTTAAGTTTTTCAATACTTATATGGGACATCTTTAGTATTAAGTAGCCGAAGCATGGTCCATCCTTGTCAAGAGCCTTTACAAATTGCTTCATTAGGCCTAGTTTAATATGTAGAGGCGGTAAGATGATTTTCTCTCGAAACAAGGATATTTTGTGTAGCCACTTTGCTGCCCAAGAAGAAAGTTCACCATTTTTAAATCTACACAAATCACCCAGCGATGTTCATGGTATTTTATCTTCTGTAAGACCAATGCTATTGTATCGTATTCTTCTTTCATTTTAGTTGAACGAGCGATTGGTATTGCTCCAAACCTGTTACCATTGTGAAGAAGTACACATTTTAAACTACGCTTGGAGCTATCAATAAACAAACGCCAATCACTAGCATAATATTGTGATAGTAGTCCCATTTTTTCCAAAATACCCTTAACGTCCAAACAAAATGTAAGATTGTCTTCTTGAGTAAAGAAGGGTAGCATATCCTTTTCCCTTGTGCGATAAAAACTTATTTTTTTACCGGTACCGGTACCGTACCGTATTTTTGTACCGGTACCGTATTTTTGTTTTTTAATCTCATTGGCCTACAATATAGAAATATACATAAAACTTATTGACAGTTCATTGAAAATAAAAGGAACACCGCAGAGTGGTTATAAATTACTATACTTATAGATTTATTTAACTTTGAAAATTATTTTTCGGAATATATCAAATATTAAAACAACTAATCGTAAGATGTGCCAAATCTAAAAAAGTAGAGCTGTTAAATAAAAACGGATTTCATATTTGGATTCAGCTCTACAAATATAGTTAAAATCAGCAAAAAGATTCCCGGCATCAAAAAAAAATTTTTTTGTAGGCCTGTGTAACCGTTTCATGAATATGGGTTGCTATTATTTTTCTATTTCGATGACATTAATGAGTTTGTATCTGCGTTTGCCATCCTGTAGTCTATAATGCTTAAGTCAATGCAAATTTCTACACACTATTGACATCAACACGTACAAACTTTGATGTAAACATTTTACTTTACCTAAGTTGAAGAAATCGCTGGTGCCAATGTGCTTAGCACAAAATTAATTGCAACGGAATTACTGAGAGGTCTATTCATTTTAGAGACGAGCATTGTCAAGATATTTTTTATCTAAAACACAATTGAAGTTTACGAAATGTACGACACTGGAAATGATATGTATAAATATTTATATATATTTTTTAAGGTAATCTACCGCTTGAGGTAGGTTTTTGGATGGACACAACTACCAAGTAAACATTTTGTAAGTCCAAACAAATCCCAATCCAGCAACCTAATCTACATCAGGTCCCTCTTCATCTCTGATTACTTCTTTCCTACCTTCATCCCGTCCAACATCCCTATCCTGTTCCTGCCCTTTCCCCGCTTGCCCAACATTCTCCCCTCTATTACCTTCTTCAACATTCCACTACCGTTCAATACGCCTTTCATCCATTTTTCCTGCCTCCATAGGATTTCTCTCAACAAACCCCTCTCCTCACCCACCATCTTCAGCACTTCCTCATTTGTTTTCCTTTCGGTCCATTTCACCTTCTCTATTCTTTTCCACACCCACATTTCAAAGGCCTCCAAGGTACGTATATTCTCCTGCTTCAGCGACCACGTCTCCGCGCCGTTCATAGCTACGCTCCATATCAGAGTTTTTACGAGTCTTTTCTTAACATCCCTACTCAATGTCCCCGTCATCAACTCCCTTCTCCTTGAGAAAGCCTCCTTGCCTAGCGCAATTCTTCTCCTTACGTCCATACCACTTTGACCATATTGGTCCAAAACACTTCCGAGATATGTAAACCGTTCTACCTGATCTATTTTTTCCCCGCCTATTTTAATAGGCGGGGAAATACCTTTGTTTTATTAATATTAAATCTCATCCCAAATTTATCGCACTGAACCTCCAATTCAATCAGCAATGCTTGAAACCCCTTGGCTGACTGAGCAACTAATGCGTGGTCATCAGCAAACCTAACCGATTTTACGTATTGCCCTCCGACTTTCAATCACACCCCCAGTTCTTCCCATGCCTCTTTAATCATTTCCTCCACATATACGTTGAACAGCACCGGTGACAATGGGCAACCCTGCCTTACACCTCATCCAACTATGCCCATCCGGACTCTCCGTTCCCCACTCACACCTGAGTAGTCTGAGACATGTACAGGTTGCGGATCAGTTTCCTGTCCCTCCAATCCATTCCTTTTTTCTGCAATACACGCATCAATTTTTCCCAATGCACTTTATCAAACGCTTTTTTGAAATCTATAAAACAGGCAAAAACGTCCTGATTGTATTTTATATTCCTCTCGATTAGTAATCTCATTACCTCAAAGGCATCGCGGGTACCTCTTCCTTTCCTAAACGCAAACTTATCATCCGCTAAGTAATCAATATGTATATATATATATATATATATATATATATATATATATATATATATATATATATATATATATAAATAGGTTTTTGGAAAGGGGATAGGAAAACACATAAAAGGCGGAAACAGGACATGTGGGGAAGGCGGTTTTTTGAGCAGATCACGAATGTAAAAATATTTCTTTAACCGGGATTTACTTCGTATTCGGATGTATATATATATATATAAAAATTTTCCGAAAGGAAAACAAATGAGGAAGTACTGGAGATGGTGGGGGAGGAGAGGGGTTTGTTGAGAGAAATCCTATGGAGGCAGGAAAAATGGATGAAGGGCGTATTGAGCGGTAGTGGAATGTTGAAGAGGGTAATAGAGGGAAGAATGTTGGGCAAGCGAGGTAAGGGTAGGAACAGGATAGGGATGTTGGACGAGATGAAGGGAGGAAAGAAGTACACCGAGATGAAGAGGGACCTGATATAGATTAGTTTGCTAGGTGGGGAGTCACAAAATGTTTATTTGACAGTTGGGTCCATCCAAAAACCTACCTTAACCGGTAGATTACCTAAAAAAAAAAATATATATATGTATATATATGTATATTCCTATTCCAAAAAAGGCAGAGGCTTCGTCATGTGAGGATTACAGAACAATAAGTTTGATATCCCACGCAGCTAAAGTTATTCTCAGGATCATCAACAAAAGGATAGAGAGTAAGGCAAATGATTACTTAGGGGATGATCAGTTTGGGTTCAGGAAAGGAAGAAGTACGCGTGATGCCATTGCAGTAATGAGATCACTAGTCGAGAGGAATATAGAATACAATCAGGACGTTTTTGCCTGTTTTGTAGATTTCGAAAAAGCGTTTGATACAGTGAATTGGGAAAAATTAATGCGTGTATTGCAGAAAATAGGAATGGATTGGAGGGACAGGAGACTGATCCGCAACCTGTACATGTCTCAGACTGCTCAGGTGCGAGTGGGGAACGGAGAGTCCGGATGGGCAGTGTTAGGAAGAGGTGTAAGGCAGGGTTGCCCATTGTCACCGGTACTGTTCAACGTATATGTAGAGGAAATGATTAAAGAGGCATGGGAAGAACTGGAGATAGGAATGAAAGTCGGAGGGGAACTCGTAAAATCGGTTAGGTTTGCTGATGACCAAGCATTAGTTGCTCAGTCAGCCAAGGGGTTGCAAGTATTGTTGAGTGAATTGGAGGTTCAGTGCCATAAATATGGGATGAGAATCAATATTAATAAAACAAAGGTTACGCAATTTCCCAAAAAGAAAAAGGCTAAGCTAAATATTAAAATAGGCGGGGAAAAAATAGAGCAGGTAGAACAGTTTACATATCTCGGAAGTGTTTTGGACCAACACGGTCAAAGTGGTAGGGACGTAAGGAGAAGAATTGCGCTAGGCAAGGAGGCTTTCTCAAGGAGGAGGGAGTTGATGACGGGGACGTTGAGTAGGGATGTTAAGACAAGACTCGTAAAAACTCTGATTTGGAGCGTAGCTATGTACGGCGCGGAAACGTGGTCGCTGAAGCAGGAGGATAGACGTAGATTGGAGGCTTTTGAAATGTGGGTGTGGAGAAGAATGGAGAAGGTAAAATGGACCGAAAGGAAAACAAATGATTAAGTACTAGAAATGGTGGGGGAAGAGAGGGGCTTGTTGAGAGAAATCCTATGGAGGCAGGAAAAATGGATGAAGGGCGTATTGAGCGGTAGTGGAATGTTGAAGAGGGTAATAGAGGGAAGAATGTTGGGCAAGCGAGGTAAGGGTAGGAACAGGATAGGGATGTTGGACGAGATGAAGGGAGGAAAGAAGTACACCGAGATGAAGAGGGACCTGATATAGATTAGTTTGCTAGGTGGGGAGTCACAAAATGTTTATTTGATAGTTGGGTCCATCCAAAAACCTACCTTAACAGGTAGATTACCTAAAAAAAAATATATATATATATATATATGTATATATATGTATATCCTTGAAATTGACGCTCTCCGGTGACGCACAAACATACAAACACTCAGAATATTTTTATCCGAGTGTTTGTGTTTATATATATATATATATATATATATATATATATATATATATATATATATATATATATATATATACATATATATATATATATATATATATATATATATATATATATATATATATATATATATAAGCATCTAATGCTATTTTTATCAATAAATATATGTTATATTTATATTTTTTAAAAAGGGAAGTAGTAGTAGTTACTAGGGGAAGCGAACTGCTGAGGTCGTTTGTGCCATTAGGGATTGACATGAAGGTTCGAGAGAAACCCGGTTTCGGCCACAGCCACCTCTTAACAAAAGGCGCCAAGGAATTTTCAGTTCAACGTCTCATCCGACGGACGGCGTACTCATTCAAAGTGTGCTCCACAAAGCACCTTAAGTAGAGATCGGGATACCACAGAAAAAGAGCTGCCCTGCCGTCCAGGATGCGATACTGGACCCTCTTGGTAAGAAGGCAGTACTTTAGCCACAGCATCATTTCATTCCCCATCCCCTATTGATAAAATGGTTTGTTGGTTTCGCATTAAAGTAAATGAAGCTGTGAATCAATCAATTTCTTGTAACTTAGTCGATAATGATTACGAAAATAGATATGTGAGATGAAGGAATGTTGGCATCGACTGCTTAGTTGAGCGGCGAACAAATTCAATTTGAATTTTATTTCATGTCTTCATATCGTATTTTCATATTTATTTTTTAAATTGGCCTCCATGAAACCTCAGAAAACCTTCGAATTGAGTAACAATAGTTCTGAAAATTATTAGTTATTAATACCTAAATTATTTTGCTCTTTGGAAGATTTTTTGAAAATCGTTCAGTATATTCTTTGGAACCAAGTGGTAACGTAATTATAGATATGATGGTTAACTTATTAAACCAAAAGCAGGTCTGGTACACTAATCATTACAAGATTCAGCGTATTAAAAAAAAACTTAAGCCAAACAATTTTGAAATACGTTATTTCATACTTTTGCGCTTCTTTACGCTTTTTCTTCAACTTTCAGTATCAGTTAGGTCTGCCTTTACTGTTTTCTTTTTGGTAGCTTATCATATGAACAATTCATTCCAACTTTACATTCATATGCATGTATAATTTAATGTAAATTGATATCACAATTTGAATAAAGAGTAAATATAATTTTGAGAGGGACTACCAGTACTTTAATCTGCTAAACTAACTTTAATCCATCATAAATGTTGCTCATCTCCAAAATAATATTAGTGGAATTCAAATAATTATCAATTAGTAATATTTACAAATTTAATGCACAAGGATTGGTGGTGGTTTTTTTTAAGACCACGACACCTAGTTATTCAGGCAGATCATCATCAGAATTTGATGCGGATAACGTTGTTTTCATCTATAAGCACTTCTAAATTGCTCCTGGAAACCAAGGTAATGTGAATTCGGTTTATACATTAGAAGCTATATTTACCCCGTTGATATTGGTCTAAAAAGACTTTTCTTAATTAAAAAAATATATTTAAACGTATTTAACCATTGCAATATTAACCTAACCAGAGAAAAATTATATTATCATATAAATATGGTTTGTATAAAAATTACCGGGATATGTTTCAGAAAATTAGATTTATTTCATTTATTGCTACAAAGCATCAAAATTCATCTAAGTGCATTCTTCTTGAAAGTGGATACACTTTTGTCAGAAAATTTTCCACGCATCGAAGGCTCTCTGGTAGGTGGATTCTGGTAGTTCCTTAAGGGCACTTGTGCAAGCTGCTTCGACGGCAATTAGGTTCCCTTTCTGATGTCCTTTGGGAGAGAATTTCACTTTTGGGAATAGGACATAGTCTGTTTATGTCAATTCCGGACAATAAAGGGATATATCATGATGCCGTTGCAGAAGGTCTTTGCAAGTAGATAGTCGACTCTACTTGCTCTTGGCCGGCCGTCCAAAGACCTCCGGGATGAGTTTAACGCTGATCTTTTGCATCGCCAAATTTTCGGTGATAATGGTGTGCATTGTCATCTTATCAAAGCCAATACGATCTGCAATCATGTGTACCCTTAACCAACGAACTGAATTTACCACTTCACGCACACATCAGGAAAGATATGTTATCGACTCTTTTTATAAAAGCCTTTTATCTTTCGTGACTGTAATATCGGGACTTTGCGGTGTGTGCAATGGGCTGGCACAGCGTTGACACGTCGTGATTGGATATAACGTTAATTAACCTACTTACATACATTTCCACAATGACGCTCAAAGGTTCACCATATCTCCGTTAAGAAAGGATGGAGAGTCTCAAAAATTTTAGACCTGCAGATTTTTTACCCCACTACCGTTGCAAGGAGATTGTCTGTCGAATTTCCGAGCGTTGCACTGTCGCAGCGGCAACACACGCCACTGACATGGGCGTGAGCCGAGGGGAGGGGAGAGGCCAGGGCGTGGAGCTCCCCATTCTCTCCTGACGTGCTGACACAGTGTCACAGCGGAGGGAGGCCGCGGGGTTCGGCGTCGCTGGACGGTGAGGCGTCGTCGCCCATCAATTAGCGTGCGGCCGGAGGGAGGGGGCGCGACGACATTTACTTTCACCCAGTGACGGGAGGGGATGTCACAGGGGGAGGGAAGGGGTCGTTTAGAGTCTGTGTGTGATCCTCGCTTTTCCTCCTTTTTCAAAAGTCTCGATTTCATGCGAGGCCTTTCGTTTATTTTTCCGTTCTGCATTTGAATGGCAACCGGACAGATACAACGCCCCGAGGATCCGGGATCTCGTCGGCGGTTGCGAAGAGAGACAGTCTCTCCTTTTCCTTGCTCCGCTCGCCACACTCCTCTCCTCTGCTCTCTCCCACCCCGCGACACACCTCCCTCCAGTCACCTCGGAAAGGCGACACGATCGAAAGCGAATGCGCGTTGGTAAGTGTAAGCGTGCGTATGTTTGTATGCCTGTGTGTGAATCTTTGGCCATGTATATATGTGTATTTTTCTAAGCATACATGTGTGCACATTCAAGTATATGCATACCGTCGAAACGTCAACTACATCTGTGAGTGTCCTTTCTTTATGTGTCTATGTTTAAAAATTCTATAACAGTGTGTTTATATATAATATAATTAATATAAATATATGCTCACACATGCATACATAAAGATAATTTAAATAAAGGAGCGAATTATCATAAGACAACACGAACACAGAGAAACACATGAAAATGACACACACACATTCCAATTTTTCGGTGGCCAAACTCCCTTCTTCTGGGGAAAAAAGGAACTGAACTGAGGTCTTCCTTTTTCCTCAGAGGAAGGTAGTTAGGCCGCCGAAAAATTGGAATGTGTGTGTGTGTATATATATATATATATATATATATACACATATACACAGACATACGCATGTGTTCATGTACTCACATGCATTTCCGCATAAACATCAACTTATAAAGGTGAGCCCCTGGGAGTGCGAATTAGATTGGGGAGAGATTTTCCCATTGACGCCTGTTTTCTTGTCTACCCCTCCCCTATTCCCCCATCCCCCCATCCTCCCTCCCTCTATTCGTCCCTCCCTTCATAAAATAATAAAACAAACTCACTCTCCCCACCCCTCCACACACAGGAGCCTCTTTTTTCACATCCAGGGTCTCTTTCTCTTGTTTTTTTCATTCCGCTTCCGTTTCCAACTCGAGGATCGACATGGATGGCCGCAATTGAGGCTCCTTCTCTGTGTGCGTGCGGATGTGGGTGTATCTGAAGATATTGTCCAATGGAGAACAAAATCCAGATTTATTCCATCATGAGTGATGCAACGAATTTTCGAAGATAGGCCGTGCTTTTTTATCCCTTACAAGACTCTTCTAATTTAAGCTATCATATTATATTTCATCCACACATTCCAACAATTAAGTGTGTATTTTAAAATGAAAAGCACAATTGAAATTTTACTTACGCACGTATGCTTTTGCATGGGGTGCATGATCACCTAATCCGCGAAGTTATTCTCTATAAAGGTAAAAATCATATCTGCTCCAATGTAGAAACTTCAATTGAATAATTTTCTCTCCTATCATTCTCCATATTATCGTAAAATGTCAACATGTAACTTGAAAATACTATATACTCTTCCATATTTGACCAGCTCCCTGAAGGCCAATATGTGATGACAAAACCCATGTTCGTTTAACTACCCTGATATTTTGGGTTTATTTCCCATCTTAAATAATCCAAAATCTTCTATAATGCTGGTAATGACATGTATCACTCAACCGCCCCGAGGGCTTGTTCTGATAGGAGATGGCACGAGCCAACATGTGCCAGGGTACACTGTAAAATACAAACACTCAGGATAAGATGGGGGCATACCTGCGGTTGGAAATACCTGCGCAAACTTCAGTGTTCTAACTGCGTAGAGCCTTGTCTGCCAAACTGCCTCCATTTTGAATCATGATAACTAAAAATGTCCGGTGACTCACGGACGGCTTAGAGCTAATTTAAACAAATAATAGTTATTTTATAGATTATTTCTAAGCAATGTTCAATGTCACTAAAATATATCCAGAAAATGAGGTATTTTGACGCGGAATAAAATCAAATGTACCACTGCATGTTGATCAGATATAAGAAAATAATTTTCCATTTTGAACAACATTTTGCCTAAAATACTTATGTCCTTTAATGGCATCTGCAATGTTAGATACACAGTTTAGCTCCTAAACTAATGCTAAATGGAGAGATGGCTACGTAGACATGAATATATAAAACAAGAATTTAAATTATTAATCACTGGATATTAATATCTCTTCTAAAGACGGAAATGGTATCATGTATCCACGTCATTCTATGATTTTTTTAAAACAAATTCTTATCCTTTTCTCAATCTAATTCTTAGAAATTATCAAACGTGGATATTATATTATCAAATTCCTTATGCATCTATTAGCAACCAAATATAGGAACTATCAACAGTGAATAAAGGTTATCATTTCATTACTAAATAGATGGAGTCGTAGCTTCATTAAGACTTCATAGAACATCCCAAACCACTTGGTGCGATTTCCTCAAATGCTCTGATTGACCAGTGGGGGGATAACTATCCTTCAGGCTCAATTCTCATGGATACTCTTGCTCTCCTGATGGATCAAGTTGCTGCCAAGGTTAAGAAATTATTGGAGCATTTCGAATGTTGCAAAGAGCAGTCTATTGATCCAGGAAGGTGGACCGTGTCTCCAGGGTAAGACTCCGAAGGGAGAAGTGAAAGAGCGGCCATCCCATTACCCTCGCCTCCTCTTCCCCAAGAAAGCATTAATTTGCTCCTCGAGCTTAATGCCCTCTAGACCAAAACTAAAAAAAGGACGGCGTTTCCCTTACACTATATTTAGCTTGGAATAAAAATGGTTTTGGAAACCTTTTTCTGATTGGACCGTTGGATCTTCTGTCCACTTTTACCGCTAGCCTAGTTCTCCCCATTGACAATTTATTCCATTTCAATAATGTATCAAATCCTAATGAAGAAGTATTGTCAGTACATGATGTTAATTAAAAGTCATTAGTTTAATTTTAATTTCTCATGTTCATTATAATTTTGAAATGGAGGAAAAATTTCCAATACGCAACTTCTCTGTTCACATTTACATACTTTGATTTACTCGCTAAAGGTAAGATATTCTTCGCCACAGAAATACCTTCCAATTTACCCCGTTCTTCACCACATAAGGAATTTTTCCAAAGAAATCTCCCATCATACGAAAACGTGACTTCTTTGCCTGTTATTTGAACCTTATTTGAACTGACAAATGGTCATAATTACTTTGATAACTGTTCGCAAAAATTCTCCCAATGAATAATTCATCGATTTATTGTGTGATATCCGCCTCTCCATCCTCCTGTTAACTATGACCAGTACTGCTACTCACGGAAGTTGGGCTCTCTATGCGGGCTGTGTAACCTCCCGCTTCTCAAAATTCGATTCCCCTTGCGGGTGCACGTCGCTCACGGGGAGTGCCTTCCGGATCCGTACTTGATGATCCCTACGTGATGTCGACTCAGAGATGATCGAATTCCTTTTTTATTAGCATTTTAAGTCTAGATGCAGCTTTGATTTTCCATTTCCTAATACAATATTACATGCATTATAAATTTCAATTTTCATATGATCCTTTTGTAATGGACAGTACGCCATTTTTTAGGGATCTTCATTCCAACGTCAACTTTTAATTCCCGCGCGCATATTCGTTGAAATAAATATTCACACTGTAATACGAGCAAGGGATAAAAAATACTCGCGGATAGAAAACCAAAAAATATTTTTGTACTCATTCAAACATTTTTGAATTTAGAGAACATTGCCACTCAGTCAAATCCTCACGTCTTAGCATTCGTGTAGGTGTCGTATTTGCGATTTCACTGTCGTAAACGAGATCAAAAAATGACACAAGAGAGAGAGCTAACGAGTCGTGTTCAGAGCCATCCCTCGAGGGGGGAAGGGTCCTCTTCCGGCCTCACTCCCCCCCATTATCCACTCTCGGATGGGGGCACTGGCGGTCAGGGTGGGCAAGGAACCAAAGAATCCTTCCACCTGCGCCAGAGTTAAATTCGCTATTTTCATTATGTCGCCGTCACAATGGAGCATTTACAGTCCAAAAGAGGGAAGTCAGTTTATACTTATCCTTTATTTGTTCATAATCATAATGCTATTCTGAATAACTTTGGCACTGGTACACTATAAGAATAAAAAATTCGAGCAAACATGACAGGAAATTCAAAATTGCACACGGATTGTGATGGTTTTACGTAACACCGAAACATTTTTATTTAATCAACAGAGCAAGGATATTTTGGAAGAGATACTCTTGGAAAAGTGAAATAAACGATAAGAAAAACAAAAAAAATAGGTGAACGTGGTATAACAGCAAAAGGGGTTTATTAGAAAAAGTTGAAAGAAGGCAGGCGAAGTGGAAAAGGGTGACTTATTAGACGGCAAAGGAGTGTCGAAAGCAGTTATGGAGTGGAGTCTGTTGTGTGTCCAATCAGTGGAGCGTTAAGATAATTAGTGGTCAATTATACGAGGCTTAAGGTTCAAGCCCCTGGGTCACGTAGCTTAACCGGCAATGTACTGCATTAATGACAGCAGTTTACTGATATGATTCCTTTGTTCGACTGTGATGAATATTTGAATATGAGCCATTATATATTTTAAATAAATGTCATTTCAGAATTTGTAAATGCCCATTTTAAAAGCCCTGGCTATTGACCTTTCAACATGGGAAATATCCCTACAAGCAAAAACTAACCTGGATATCAATAAAATTTCGTACTATTCCGTCCTACGACTATTACGAGGCCCATTTTCCACATAATTTTCATGCATCAAGAATATGGAATCTAGAATTCGACCCAGGAATTTATCAACAGCCCTTGGATATTTTCAATGATTTCACATTTTACGTATTTATTCTGCTCCAGGTCCAGGTAATCTTTTACTCCAGGAGCACTTAGTAAATTGAAAGAGGGGAATTTAAACCGAGTGCATAAGAGAATAATATAAAGTGTGCACTTACGTCTTAAAGGACAATTCTTTGCATTAAGTATTTATGCTGAAGCCAGGAAAAGTAAAATATTTACTGCTAATATATTTTTGTTCCGCCTTTATCCAATAGCAATTAGTTTTATCTATTTAACAATGGTACCCCTAAGTTTATTTTATTGATTGAAATTATTTAAACGATCTAAGAAAAAAACAGAAATGATTAAATATTAAAGAGCTCTCAAATGGAAGTAGCATAAAAGCACAATAGGATTGTCCTTAAGTGCCTAAAATTTCATTGTCAATGTGGATTTATGAGGAATTCCATGAGAAAAGTAGGTTATTAGTAGGAAGTCGGGAGATGGTGGTGTATGGAAGGATGAGCACCTTATTTGGGAAAGAGGAGAATCGCCAGAGACGAGAAATTCTGGGCGCTGACTCACAATCTTAGTTCTTTCCTTCTTCTCACCATGATCATTTTTAATGTCAATGGTTTGTGTTGAGTGAAAAACATATGCTTTTTTTGGCTACTCAATAATCATTGATTATATATTACAAAAAAGACATTGATTTGTATCCCGTAGCCTTAGCTATGTTATTTTAGATGTTCGATATTATTTCCCCGAGTATATTTTGGCTGATGGAGTAAATGTATCACGTTAGCTTATTCATGAAAAATACGCAATTCATATTTGGATTTGTTTTTTAGCTACTCCCCCTTCACTCCCTCCATACTTCCAACTTCCCCCGTGAATGAAATGGTCACCCCGATGCATTGAGAACTCGGGATGCCGAAGGCGCTCCGGACATCCGAATGAGCAAAGTTCCGCGGCCCATGTTGCTATTCAGGATGAATAAAGAGAAATGTGATCCAGTGCACTTCTGCCGGCAGTAGTAGCTTTAGCTCGCCGCGAGTATCCAAACGGGCGGGCATCGGAAACATCCTCCGACTGAATGTCATGTTTCTCAGCGACGAGCACTTACGACGCGACCCGCCTGGGTGTCCGCATTATCATCAACTCCGCCAATGACGATGCGAAGGGAATGAGGCTGGAAGGGCGCCAATCGTGTAATGATTCCGTTTCCTCTCCTGCCACTTGAAGCCCCGCACGTTTCTCGGGTGCGACCATTTCGCCATGCGCGTAGCCATTCCGTGTCCGCTAATCGTCGCTCTGCCGCAACTTGGAAGAAGCGATTGTAACTTCGCAAATGGATCGCTTCCGTTGCGCCGCTAAGCTTCATGGCAGGTCTGTAATTGCTCAAAGCAATCTATAGACTTGTCAACGCTTTCGAAGGAAATCCGATACTTGCGACAATGTTTCTGGCAACAAAGCAAGGTTAAAAATTTTTTAATCAGCATTATGATCTCCAAAATTGTTATGTGTTGTCGCAACTTTAGGGAAATCATAAATCTCGGATTTTTCCCAATTTTTGAGTAAAAATCAATCATTTTTCAAATATATCACTAGACACGTCAATGAACGCTGTTTAAAATATTTTAGAAACCAATTATTCTTTAAGTCAATTGCCTGCTAGAGCAAAAGAAGGAAATAGTCACAAATTTACTTCGAAAAAATGATAAGAATTCTTTTTTTATAAATACCACGGCATTTAAGAATAAAAAAATACGTCAGCATCAAAGAGAAAATTTTATTTCTAACCAATCTTTGCTCAACGCCTCAGATTTTCTTGTTTCAACTCCATAAATGCTTTCATTTTTCTGACATTTCACCGGTATCCGCATGTTCGATCAAAAGCAGGGGTGATGAAGGCACCTACGTTTGGCTCTAGTTCGTAACACTGCCCACCCCGACTCTGCATCCACGAAATACACTCGAGCAGACGGCGAGATAGGACAGGATTCGGATAAGTCGTTTAACTCTACATTCTACTCCTTATACTCGTACATCCAATGCATTCATTACTTCAAATGAATTTGTCTTATCTAGTGTTTTACAGAAATGTAATAAACAAACAAATACATCCCGATTAAATGAAACAGTTTCTGGCGTAACTTGGTGGAAAATCTTCATACTAACTTCTAATAATCAAACCACTTTATCAAATAACCTGATGATGTTATGCTATAACGAAACCTGGGTTGTAAAAATTAAAAAGTTTATGTGGAAAAGTAAAGTGGTTTGATTATTAAAAGTCAGTACATCCCGATTATATAATATGATCCATTTTACTTGTGATCTTATTAATACGATATAACGCCTGCCACTGAACTTCCTAAAACCAAACTGAACTTCCATTCAGTAATCATAATCACTTCTTTCCAGGAATTTTATTTATTTTATCTTTAAATTAATTTTATATTCTTATATTTGAAGAAAAAATAAATAAAATTCCTGGAAAAAAGTGATTATGATTACTGACTGGAAGTTCAGTTTGGTTTTAGGAAATACTATAAAATAAAACCAGAAAATATTTCTTGTAGTCCTCCTTGCAAAGCAAATTATATTGGTCTCTGAACTAGGACTTCGATTTGTAACAATCGAGAATATTTGTATAAGTATTGGTTTGCTTTCAGTTAACTTAGCAATAAATAAGATACCAGAAGTTTTATCAATTAAGATAAAAACCTAGATAACTCATTGATCCCCGAATCCTCAAGCCTAGTTTTATTTATTATCTATTTAGTCCAAAACAATTTCTGTCCTTAATTCGATTGCCACCACATATGTATTCCAATTTACTTGCAGTTCCTTATGAAATTACAAAGGCTCTCAAACCAGATAGACTGGGGTTACTTTTCAAATTATTTTTCCGTCTTTTAAAGTCTGCCATTGGCCCTTGTTCACTCCCTCACTCATCAATGGGATCGCCACGCTTCTCAGCGCAGGTTGAAGCCCTTGATCTTTTCAAAATATCTGAAATGCATCACATCATCTCTCCGTATGATTCAACTCACTTGTTCAAGTTGCGCTCCTGTCTTAGGTCCATATTTCTATGCAAATTGCTTCCAAAATAGTCTTACATTTGTAGGTCTCCATGCATTTACCGATTATATTCAGTTATGTATTTATTGCTATGAACTGTTAGTATGGACTGAAAGTTTACTAGGTTGGTGAACACGAGTAAATTGGAAGAAAACCATGTTGTTGCTTGTGCAAAATTAGGGAAGTAATATAATGGGTTCGGTTAGCTTTTAGCCTTCTCGAAAGCGGGAATATCAATGGAAAGAACTGAAATTGTTTGAGACGTCATATTTTTGTATATAATTTATTTAGTCAAATATTTTAAAGTACTATTTTTTGCTGAAGAATTAAAATGGTGGTTATTTAGTAAGATATAAAGTGCGAAGGGGAATGCCGCAATATAATTTCGGGCCTGTATGAAAGACGATTGTCAAAGCAAATTAACGAAGAAATGTGTGACTAAGACAGGAGCGTAACTTGAAACGGAAAGTTGAATCATGATGAACGATAAAGTATAAGAATAACGTTGTCCGGCTACTCCAGGGGAAAACATTCGGATCTAAATCAGTGTCCTGTGTCCCCCTTGCCACACATCCTAGTGGTGGCTTGAAGTGCACTAAAGTATACTAAAATACTAAAAAACAGACTATCAATAACTTAGTACGAAACCTTTTAAAATGCCCACAGCTAAGGATATTATCATCTACACCGTAGGCCACTAGCACTATGAGTTCGCTGCTATGCAGCTCTGTCAAAAGCTTTCATATGATCTAGACCAATGGATGGACACCAACATTTTTTTCCCAAGAATCCAGAATATTAAGAACAAAAAGAGCAAATTGTGTCTTAGAGTTACTACCCTTTCGGGAAGTGTTGGTTTTTTAACAATAAATACTAACGAGATTCCTTTCTGTCCGACTAAAAGTGATATGTTTCACCGCCTTGCGTGATAATACTCGTAGTATCGAAGACGAGACATTCTTTGCTTTCTCTTTCGTGGAGGAGATAGGTCTGTAATTACTCGGACTCTCCCAGTCTCCGCTTTTAAGTATAAGTGCTGGTTTAGAATTTATCCAGTAATTTGGAACCTCTCGACCCATAATGGGATTCTAAGATAAGATAAACTCATTAATCTCAAGATCCAGCGCTATTTACAGCGATAGTCCCTGAAATATACGAGTTGGCATTTAATCGGGCCCGGAGGATTTATTTGGTTTAAGCTTTTTCAGGAAACCTATTCCACAATGTAAGATTTGAATTGCAGAGATTTTGATTGAAGAAATGATAAAGTAAGCTATCGGTGATATCTAATTAAAATATGATAAAGATAGTTTGAAATATGGAATTGATTAAGTTGACCTTTTCTAAACGGTTGGGCACTCGCTCACGTTTTCGTGTTTGAGTGAATTACCTGTTGACTTATTTCCTTAACCTCGCCGACAGAGGTCCAAAATGATTTTGGACTTCCGGCTTTCCGGTTTTCGGCTAACTTTTGCTTCCAGTTTGCTTTGTTTCTTCTTCCTTGGCATGCACCCTAGATATATTCGTGAGCGTTCTCATTCCATTCGCCGCGCAACTCAAGGCGCTATCGGGGACATATCCCTTTTCATTCTACGTATCCTCGTATGTTGTCCTACTCTCACCTAACCTTGGTTTATTGTCTTTCTTCTCACTGCCAGCTCCTTTTCTCTGCGAAGAGAATTCCATTTAGATATACTATAGATATGCTATAATGCACGTACCTGTGGTTATCATGACCTACATTATTTGAATTATTTTATATACGGATATTAAATATTGTAACTAAATTTATAAAAAACATTCAATGTTTCATACTGCATGTCTATTATTCAAATACCCATTGCCACATAATCTAGTGGAGGCTTTTAGGCTTCCATATAGGTATCGCTATAGATATCCGCGATATGGATTCCACCACATTTTTCACCGCAGCACGAAGCTGATTTTGACACTAACGATTTCCTATCTTCGGGGTTTTACCATCTAGGTGCCCTGTTATCTTTCATTCATTGACTTGGAGTTGACTTAATAAGTACTGGGTTCATGATATTGAGCAAGTAATTCCATGTATCATCAGTAGTCCGGTGTTTATCATCGTTTTTAAAATTAAGTTGATAGAATTTTGAGCATTTATAGTCCTGGCTTTTAAACAGTTAAATTTTTGTTTTAACCCACGTATTCTTGACTTTAAATTGGGAAAATATATCTATTAATACTCTAATTTCTTTTATAATTTCTATTTTAACACCTCTTTGGGTATATTCGTTGCCCTCAAATCAAAGTTATTACTGCTCATATGTTGAAAAGTCACAAGGTGACGAGTGAAATTTGACATCAAAGAATGTAACAGACTGAATGCGAACGACTCGCAGGTGTCTTTGTCTTTATATATTTATTTTCCTTTTTTAATAGGGCGATCTTGAGACTTTATAATCCCTTCTTCCACCTATCCCCTTGAAATAATCTAGAAGACAATTAAAAACATCCAATCCCTGGGTGGAGAAAAATCCGTCTAGCGGGAATCGAATCCACGACCTATGGATTGGTTGGCGAGACATCCCTAGTCACACCCTGTTTTTGAGCTATATTTAATTCTATCAATAGATGAGAAATGTAATTCCCCACTGATTATTATGCCACTTTCTTTGTTTGGGGAGTTGGAGATTTTGATTTACTTATCCAGTTCTGGTATTAAATTACCTCTAGCGTTCAGTGTTTTGTAAAATACGCAAATATAGATTCGTTTTGATTCAGGACTTTTAATTGAATACCAAAAGCTTTCCATGGAGTTATCTGGAACAATCTCAGCTCTGATGACGAAAGAGTTCCCAACTAGAAAAACACACCTCCCCCGATTCTATTCACCCAGCCATTCATTTAAACGGAAAAATATTTCGTGAAATGTCTTCGTCGGCCATATTAGTGGAGAATCAACTTTTAGTTTTAATAATTATATCTGCCACTATGCTTTGCAAAAAGAGTTAATATTAAAAAACTTTATTTTTTGGTTAACTACTAATGCAGATGTTGTTTCCCCGGGACTAGGCTTTCATATATTGGATAGGGAAATATTTATTGTTTTAACCATATTCATTATAAAACTTTCCATCCGATACAAATCGAATTCAGACTATTTGTAAAATTGTATATGTCTTCGCTAATCACAAGCGTAATTTAAACCCCTTCCACACCTCACATCCGTTTTACTTGAGAGTTTAACTACCGAGATAGTTTTTTTAATCTCTCTTCGATCTTTATTAGAGGTGTAGTCCATGAGTTAATACTGTCTATGTCTCACCCCTTTGATTATCTGATTCATTTGGAATACCCTAAGCCTGTGTTATTGGGCTCTAATAATTTGCTTGATCATTCCTTCCAAACTCAAAATCTGCATTATTCTGTCGAATATAATATACTCGTAAAATATTGCGTTTATAGATAGATAGATAAAGGACTTTATTTGGGCGAAATTGAGACCTAATGGTCCCTTCTTCCATTTAACCCATTGTCATGTAAATATAATACAAGGTATAAAATCTATAAAATACAAGCATATATACACATAAATACATATAGACAGACACAAATTTTAACATCGAAAGAAAAGGAAAAGAAAATATATATACATACACATACATATATACATATATTTACATAAAAAGATTAGGGATACACCAACACATACAAACATACACAGAGTAAAAGACAGTGATTAGAGAGAAACATTAGGATAAGAAAAGTGTAAGCAAAGAATGAGGTTTGTGGGAAAAGCTAGGGTATAAGTGTATGGGAATGATTTAAACATAATCTCAGAATAGTGCAATATTTATTAACAACATTTAAAACTTAAATTTAGAGTTTAGAAGGGTTAAAAGCGCCATATATATTTAAATGCACCTTTCTTCAACTTCGGTGCACAACTCCTCTTCTCAAAATCTTGTACCAACTTTAATGATTACGTGCTTGGTCTCAGGGAGTTCACTAAAGTATAGAAACCGGAAGACTCGGGTAACTCCCAAGGATGAGGGAATCAAACCAAGCAAGATGCATCCTCAATACTCCCTTGTTAACACACGCACAGGGACCCGGTCCATTCATTCTCTACAACCCACCTACTGCCCAACCCACCCCCTTCGCCCACAACTCCCTCTACCCGGCGCACTTCAACAGCTATTCACAGATCGACACTTTGTGATGGTCTGACCAATAAGTTCATTATATCCTGCCAAAATGCTAACCGAAATTATTCAGGCACTATAATGTCAAGCTATGCCTCTTATGCCTCGTCTTTTGCTCCAGAAAATCACGAGATTCCGAGATTTACATTCGTATCAACAATTTTTTAAATCTATTTATTGTCGTTTCTGCTCGACCTCTGGCTCAGGTAATCTGGAAAATCTATAATAGTAAATACAGAGCTCCGTATTTATGAAATTCATCTCCTGAAGCCATTTTATTTTTACTCTTCAGTTATAAATCTCCAATCATATTCCCTAATCTTAATAAATTTGAATTGTTGTCATCTCTCAATTAGTTCGCTGAGTTTTTGTAAATGCCTTCGCTTCTCAGTTTTACAGCCTCATCACGACTCATACCGATGATTTACTTGCCTGTAAGTTCACTCCCAGATTATCCCAAAGTAAACGACAAGTTTCCTTCCGCCTGTCGTCTCAGGGCTTGATTTACATGTCTTTTACTTTTTACTTTTTAATGATACATTTAAAAGTCTATTGTCAGTTCTTTGTACATAATAGCGCCTGCTGATATTTGGTTAGTCTTGTTTCTATGCTAGAGATATTACGTATTTACCTCATTCTTCGGTTATACATTCCGCTGCGCAACACAATTGGACGTGGCCCATAACATAACATTTATTAGACATAACGTATATTCTGACAATAGACAATGATATATAACCTTTGAGGGAACGCAAAAATTTTGACACAATAAGTTTTTTCCTCTAGGGACATAAAGAACGTTTCTTCTCGTTACGCTAACTGTACCATGAATTCCCAAACTAATTGGAATATTAAGTGGAATACATCTTGCCGTAGAACGATATGGGCTTCATGTCACTTGATTTCATTACAGAATGTAGTAAAGTAAAAGGGGGGAGAGAAGAGCGAACAACACAATCCCTGAACCCTTTAGGCTATTCCGTCTCCAAGGAGGCCGTCGAATTACAGGGGCGGGCGTCTGAGAGAGAGCAGTTGGTGCGGAGGTCCCCCATGCAAACACCAGCCCTGGACTTGCAAACAAACAAACAGGCAAACTTGCAGGTGGTGTTGGAAAGCGAGCCTCCTTTCCCTCCCACCACCCCCGGCAATAGACCGGGAGCCGGCTGGGTGCGCCGCGCAATTTGCGTTGGAGCAAGAAACCCAGCACGCCCACCACCCCTCAACCACGCCGTTATTGCATTTGCAGGGACAGATTGTGCGAAAAGAATCGAGTCCATCTCTCGCGAGAGTTCGCTCTTTTACTCGGGAAGTACTTCGCCATCTCTCGTTGACGAGTCGCCATCCTCTTTCGCACGCACGCACTTGGTCGAGAGAACGTTTTAGGAGGGGAGGAGATGGGGGGGGAAAGGGGGAGGGAAGAGGCAAGGGGAGAGGGGCCATCACCGAACACATCACCGCGACGGCGAGCATGTCTGCCGTGAGGCACTGAAATCCACTCCACATCACCACTGTGGTTATTTTCTACTCCCAGAATTCCGCAGCGTGGTGGACGGGGAGGCTGGATCGATCGGCTACACTCGGGAGGGCACCGAGTTCGATTCGGTGGAAAATATCCGAAGACCACTTCTGATGGAATCCAAGTGGCGTAATTTTCGGGACATCTGGGTCTGATTACGCAGTTCGCTTAGTGAAATAGCGATAGGAAGAAGGAGCTTGCTGCGTGAATCTTGTCTTTTCTGCTAATTTATATCAAATCGTTGACAAATTATTAGTCCTAAGAATGTATTCTTCGACCAGAATTCCGATCTTGTCTTCTTCGGCAGACTTCTCTTTTCGTCTCATTACTTAAGCCATCCATTTTATTGTTGCCTCACTATCCTTGCGACTGATGGCAGCAGGAAGACAATCTCAAGGCACAGAATTTTGTGTACAGTAGCCGTACAGTCTGGCTACCTAAATTACAGCAAATAGTGTCTACAAATAAAGCAGATTTTCCTTGAAAAAATCCGTAGGCAATGTCATTCCAATGATTCAGTGGAAAATGTGCAAACAGTTATCATATTTATGTTTTATTAAAAATTATCATATTTTGTCTATATTAAAAATAAGCTCTTCCTTGCGTCAACTATAAACAATTATATGTGCTTAACTTTAATTAATTTAAGGGAATTTTCCATGCAATTCTCCATACATTATAAGAACTTGGTCGACTTTATCTCAGGGTTTTATGTAAAATATTCCATATCAACTGTATACAGCAAAATATGATTACAATCTACTAGTATACTTTAGCTATTGACTATGTTATTTATAGCTTCATCAATTCTTTCCATTTTATTTTCAATATTTTTCCACTGTTATTGCTGAATTCTTTCCCTAACGAAAGGGGTTTTACCTATCTTTTTTCACTGAATTTTCTTTTAATAGACACGTATATAGCCATGGGGGAGAGGATTGTGTAAACTGTTGATTACTCAGCTCTGCTATGGCAGGAGCTAGGATAATAGCCAGCCTATCCAATTAATTAGAAGTAATTGATAAGGTTTCAGGAAGGAAGTGTCTAAGAGTATTGAAGGATTTTAACGAAGTGATGGGCGTAGGGAGGGATAGGATAGACGTAAGAAAGTGCGCTTTCGGAATTATAAATGATTGCGGAGAGAAAACAGAGAGAGTCCCGCTGAAGACAAAAATCGATAATAAGTAACCTCAAATATAACCATAGGCATAGGTGGACGCCTACAGGATGTTAAGCTACACATGGAAGATGTTAAGAGGATTACATAATTTGGGCGTAAGCTTAGAAAAAGTTTCATCATCTCTTACTGTTTCCCCAGTTCAGCTGCAGACTGTCTTTTAGATTAGTGAAACGTTACTTAACGTTTGTAAGGACAAGGTGGGGTAGTGTACTGACAAAGTGAAATCTGAACAGTTTAATCGACATAAAAGGGTAAGTGCTCAAATAAACTCAATACATATCAAAATGAGGACAGAGATTTGATACTTCGGGGGAAGTTGCGTGGATCTAAATAATGGTATCGAAAGTCAAGCCATAAAAAAGGAGTGGTAGAAAATGAAAAAAATGAAGCAGCCATGGCTCATGGGATAGATGAATAAGGTACTGGTTGAAGGAAGAAAAGAGAAGAAGGCAAATGCGGAAATTGGGAGAAGAATTCGCAGTAAGGAAGGGTATGTTGAAAATTCAAAGACAAGGAAAAGTAGAATCGCATAGAAAGAAGATTAGCGAATTATTAGCATGTGTCGTAGCAGAATAAAAGTAGATGAGTGACTTGATGACAGGTTGGTTATATTTATCATTGGAGATAAGACAGGGAAGTTATAAATAAAACCAAATAAGATTTATGAACAATAGAAAGAATATGATGAAGAGATTTATGTTCAAGATGATTGGCTCCCAATGCAAGAGATGAAATGCAGTGTAGACAATGATAGTCTGTTTCCAGGAACTACATAGATAGTGAGACAGAAAAAGTGTTGAGGGAAATCAAGTCAAAAAAGGCAATAAATACATAATAGCCCGAAATATAAGAAAAGATTTGATGAAAAAATGAAAGGAAGGGTCTCTTTAAACGATTATTCATTATTTTTGCATGAGGAAGGAATTTGGCCAAAATATTTTCTTTGAATGATTTTGATCAAAATTTCGAAAATTTATAAATGAGCTAAATGTGAAGTTTATGGAAAGCTCAGTTCAAATTCACATGCAGTAAAGTAAAAACTATTAACAGAAGATTGGAAAAAGTATTGTAAACAACTACAGGTATATAGGTGAAGAGCAGCTTGTTATCAAAGGAGGAGGAACACGTACACTAAAGGAACATTTCATTAATCAATGCGCCTTTGTGAGCTTTGAAGATATGAAGAAGGCGTTTGATTGTGTTACAGCAAGAGAAATTCATATAGATGTTGTAGAAAAAGAGGAAGAATTTGAGGGATTGACAACTTATCCGAAACTTGTAAAAGAGTCGGAGGGGAGATAATGGTAGCCAAGGAAGAATCAAGATGAGCAGGGCTGTCGCCGGTATTTTTCAATACACGTGTGAATATAGCTAAAAAATTACAGTTATTATTTAGAACTTTATTGAAAAAACTGAGAGAATAATGAGAAATAACCACAGGGAAAAACTGATGAGATTCTTGAGAAGTACGAAAGTTATGTTTGATGTTATAGTCCCAGGAAATAAATCAGGAAAGATTAATCGGTCCACGTATTTTTGTAGTATTTTAAAGGCAAAAGGGAGGGTATGGTGTCGAGAAAAATGGTACTGAGAACTTTTAGATAACGATGACGCTAGTGAAAAAGTTATTTGCAGTAAGAATGGAATTGATGACGAGTACACTGAATACGGATGCGAAGAAAAGATTAGAAACTTTGGGGATGTGGGTTGTGTTAGAGAGTGGATAAAATAAGTTGAAAAGAGAGTCTTGTAAACTGTAAGGTTTTAAATATGACGGATGAAGAGCAAAACGTAACTGTGTGAATCAAAAAAGGCATAAATGGCAAATAAATAAAATAAAATAAATAAAATAAAAGGCAAAAATCAATTGATGGCATATTGGAAGGTAATAGTGTGTTGAAGTTCATGATAAGAGGCTACGAGATGGTGAGAGAAGGAGGAAAAGAACGGGCTTTTTAGGCGTCATGAACATAGGTCGAAGATATGAAGAAAAAAGTACGGTTTCCATTTTACTGAAGAACTGAAGATGGTAGGAGTATTAGGAAAAATTATTATCAAATCATATCTTCACAAATCGTCCATAGCTGGCTTTAAATAATTAATACACTTCAAGTTGATGATAGTTACCTACGTAAATTATGCAAATGCTCTCTTAATTTTACTTCTTCTCTTTTGTTATTTTCACGGCTAGTACAGAAAAGAAATTCTAGAGCCTACTTCTCTATGACAAAAATTGTTAAACTAAGCATCTTGGAAGTATTCTGAAAAAAAAGAAGAGAGTTTGGCGGACTATGGAAAGAATGGAAATATGAAATAATGGTACGAATGGATAGAAACTATAAAAATTTTCTATATATTAAAATTCACTTCATATTATTTCCCTATGAATTGATATACATTTTTCCTAATACCCATACCACCTTCACCTTCCAGTTGGGGAAAATTAATTTTTTATATACTTTTTGACATCACCGGTGAATTTTTTATTTGAAACATGTTTACGAGGTGTGTTCTCGTATAGCTTTTGGTGAAGCAATAATGTCCTCATTGCTTATTTCGTCTACCATATTCTGCTCTCTCAAATATCAGGTCTCGATTACTCCATTTATTTAAAATATTTGCCTTCTAGTCTTCGGCAGCGAACTTTTTCCTAAAATTTCACATTAAACGATTGCATTATTAACTTCAAGATGAGAAGCGTTCTCCTCGAACTCCCTCAATGGGATGTCTTCCTTTCTTTCTTAATTTCAACGCAAATGATACTTAAGAAAGAATATTCCACAAGAAGATACAAACTTTTTTCTGCGCGTAGTCATAGCCCCACAGAAAACTTCTAGTGTTTCTATTTACTTAGTTTCTTTCCCCTGTACAATCTAAAAAATACTGATTGAAGGTGAACTGCGTTTTCCTGCCACTCCGTGAATTGCTGTTTCCTGCCTTGTGTGTCGGTTTATTCAGAGTTTCATAGTTTTATTCAGGTTGAGGGTTAATGCATTCAAAGGTAGCACAGAATTTCTATGTTATTAATACAGTCCCTAAATCATTGAATCTAATGATATATAAATCGATAATTTCCATTTCATTTCTCATCATTGCAACAAAATCAAATTCTACTCATATCCTTTTACAGTTTTTCTTTCAATAAAATAATGAGCAACAAGAGAAATCGTACCTATGTCTTAAAGAAAACACATTCACCTTGAAAAAATAAAATCAATATTTCTCTTAACAGATACAAAAAATTGTCAGGATGGTTGTTAAAGTGGAGACTGAGCAGACCTACATAGATCGTGGACCCAAGGAGGCAGTTCCAATTAACTGTTCCTACTTGAATGGATCGCTGACCTGCAGTGGAGCCCCCCTCCTTTTGTAAAAAATCGATAAGTGGGCATCTTCCGATGGGGCGCAGTATTAAAAGGGCCCCCCCGATGCGTGAATTAAGGGACTTCGCGAACCAAATCGGAGAAAGGGCACCCGGAGGACTGAGATTTGCGAACGGCGGACAAGACTGACTTCCTCCGATTGTGGCGCCATCGCTTTAATAAATTCCGAAGCTATGCGGGAGATCGGGTCCTTTCTACCTCCAAGAAAGGGAACTGGGAGGGGGGCGAGGGGCGGAGGGACAGCAGGGGGGGCGGAGGACGAAATCCTGTTGCCGCCACCGCTCTCCGAGCGATCGCTGCTGAACTTATCTCACAGGAGCACACTTCCAATTCCGCAGGGAGCCGACTCCCTCAATAGCAAGCGCTGATACTTTCAGTTTTTCCGGAGAATGGAACCAATCACCATCTGCTCGTATCCAGTGCAACCCCGCGGAGAGGGAATGGTGCGGTCTTTCCGGGCCTGAGAGAGCAGGGTTGGATATCGCCGGCGGGGACCTTGCGAGACATGGTCGATTGCTCACCGCAAATGCTCTTTCACTCAGTGGGTCTAATTTAATTATGATGTCGTGGTCAATATGAGGAAACTAACTTTGACTAGAAATGATTGATTGATATTCCAACTCATCCGCCGTGAATTCAATGAAAGACAATCGCGGTATATAATCCAAAGCTTGTTTTGACAGGCGAGGATAGAGCTCACATTCCAGTAGTACTAAGCTCAGCAACATTCAAAAGTCCCACATCAGAGTACTTCGGCTGGTTCCTTTCCTTTTGGTGTCCTAGGAAGATCCGGTGCCCGAAAAATCTTTGAATCACTGCTTGCATAAAGCTGAGTGCACCCAGACGCGTAACCTGTCATGGAACCCGGGATCTACTATGCAGCTCAGCACTCTGTCCAATGGACTGCCGCGTCCCTTGAGTTTAATGGTACTTTAATTCATCTCCCGGTTCCATCTTTGTTATTTACCACTGAGATTTTATAACTAGAGCTTGAACATGATGCGAAAAAAGCCCAAGTACTTCCTTTCTGTAAATATGTGACTCATCTGATCATCTCTAATTACTCCATATCACCTGAGTAGCATAGCGCGCCAATTAATTCGCATTATACATCAATAACATAAACGGGTAAATATTGATTAATATTAATTACTTAATACGATAACTAAAGTTTTAATAAAGTCTAATGTAAGTCATATATGGAAGAAATTTTTAAATTTCTGTTTTTTTTATTTCAATGAAATATTTTATTATAATGGTAGGTTCGGGATTGAATGAAAAAAATACGTACAACAAAGCTTTCCTTCCAGTTTTCATAAAAGATTTTGTAATGATATGCATTTATTTTCTAATTCTTGTCATTATTACAGGCGCAGATTAGGGAAAATAAATACAATCATAATTGTTATTTATACACTATCAGTGTATTTCTAGTTAATGATACTAATCAAAGTCATAGTCTTCCACCAAATTCCTTAATAGTCTTAAGAAAAAAGGATTTAAAACATTTCGTGACACACGTTCCTCTACATCAATCTTTACATTCGTCAAGTTTAGCTCCATGGTTTACTTTGAAATTAGTGTCATTCTTATCAAATCACTTCGGTATTTGTGGTTTGCCATTTATTCCCTCCCGTCCTTCGCTGGGATACATGCTTTATACAGAATCCCAGGATGTTAAATTCCATACCACTGTGTTAAGCTGCCCCACCTCTCGTTCCTGCCTAAGACAAAGGGAGAGAGAAGCCTTCATTTGACTCATCTCCAATTCAGCTATTGATCGCCTCAAAAGTGGATCTCATTCACTGGGCGAAAGTTCCAATACTGGTCAAATTATCACTCTTAAGCCTGAAACGTTTTCATAAGCTATACATTACACATTTCCAAGCTTGAAACACTAAATGTTTAATGTTTTTTAAGACACTGGCCCCCTATCAATCATCACACCTAAATATTTTTAAATTTCAAATATTTCACCAAGCGGCCTTTAATACTCAATCAGAAATAACTGTACCGTCGCCTAGGTGTTCTGAATATTTTAGTGATTCCTTGGCAAACGCACCGACTTTCAAGCAAGAAATATTTAGTCGTTTCATTTTTCAAACAACTTTGACTAATTGTACGAACTATTTTGCGATCACTTTTTATTAAGAATATGTTTATTACTGAAAGGTGTAGTCTTATACGTAAATTATACCTTCATAAATTCATTTACAAAACAAGGAAACATAATTACTCATATGCGCTAATGGAGGTACACCGGGTGCTATACTATCTCTGAAAACTTTCTTCCAATTTTAGATTTCGTGTAATTTCAATTTTTTTAGATAAATCATTTATTTATTTTTCCAAAATAGTGTAACTTTGAATGCAATTGCCATACAATTGAGTCCCAGCTTGGATTTAGCACGTATTCGTTGTGCACAAGAGAGTACGTCTATTTTCTTCCATTTTTCTTCAAGTGGTCATGTTTGTTGTATTGATAGTATTTCTTTTGCTGTTCATGGATTTATGTGCATGAAGAGTGTGCTGTTCTAATTACAAAAAATAGTGCATTTTCGTGTGATTTCTCCTGGATTTCTCTCGATTCTCATTTGTCTGTTATTTCATCGATTAAATAAGTTTGGTTACATAAGTATGCTAAGTATGACGAATTGCGAGGAGAGGAAAGTTTACCATCCGATGAAAATTTTGTTATATACTTTGGATGTGTGTAGGTCCGAGAGAGTGTAAATACGAGAGGCATTCAATGAGAAAAGAGACGAATGACTCGTAACTCTAAAACGGTTTTTTGAATTATTACACAATTTAGGATAATGTTCAACATAATTGTCCCCAACTTGCACTTGTCCCATTTTTCTTGTAGCTTACTCATTCCTTTGGCAAAACATTTTCTCGAAGCCACTTCTCTACCGTTTCCTTGACTTCCTCGTGGTTGGCATATCTTTCTCAAAACACCTCTTAGTGATCCAAAGAGGTAAAAATCAGACGAGGCAAGGTTTGGACTGTACGCTAGAAGAGGTAAAACCTCCCAGCCCAATTTTTAAGCACATCATGGGTCAGATGGACAGTATGTGGGTTGAGGTTCTGCTGACAAATGTGTTTTTGCTCAGAGACCATGGCCTTTCCTCCTGATAGCTGGTTTAAGATTGTTCCAGCATCTCAGAGCAGTACTGGCTATTGGTAGTTCACTTATCTTCAAGGGAATCATCGTAGACTGGTCCCCGTGAGTCCCAAAAATGGTCAGCATCACCTAATACGCAGAGGGTTGAACCTTGGCCTTCTTTGCAAACGGGAGAGCTGTTGTGTATTCATGCTCTATCTTTTAGGTCTTTTAGTCTCAGGATCGTGGTGATGGATCCAGACATCGTCCTAATTCACTATTTTTTCAAAAAATCGTCTCCTTCAATCAAACTTCTTTATGAGCATCAGTAAGCTGCCTGGAAACCCATATTACACACGTTATGCCGTGCATTAAATGGTTATGAATGATATTTTTAGCAGTAACAATTTTTCCTGAATTTTAATTTGTATATATAAATATAAACCCGCCATATAGCGAAAAAAACATTCATTCACTTGGATATAGCTAGATATAAATATTATCATTAGGTAATCTACCGGTTAAGGTAGATTTTTGGATGGACACAACTATCAAATAAACATTTTGTGACTCCCCACCTAGCAAACTAATCTATATCAGGTCCCTCTTCATCTCGGTGTACTTCTTTCCTCCCTTCATCCCGTCCAAAATCCCTATCCTGTTCCTACCCTTACCTCGCTTGCCCAACATTCTCCCCTCTATTACTCTCTTCAACATTCCACTACCGCTCAATACGCCTTTCATCCATTTTTCCTGCCTCCATAGGATTTCTCTCAACAAACCCCTCTCCTCCCCCACCATTTCTAGTACTTAATCATTTGTTTTCCTTTCGGTCCATTTTACCTTCTCCATTCTTCTCCACACCCACATTTCAAAAGCCTCCAATCTACGTCTATCCTCCTGCTTCAGCGACCACGTTTCCGCGCCGTACATAGCTACGCTCCAAATCAGAGTTTTTACGAGTCTTGTCTTAACATCCCTACTCAACGTCCCCGTCATCAACTCCCTCCTCCTTAAGAAAGCCTCCTTGCCTAGCGAAATTCTTCTCTTTACGTCCCTACCATTTTGACCGTATTGGTCCAAAACACTTCCGAGATATGTAAACTGTTCTACCTGCTCTATTTTTTTCCCGCCTATTTTAATATTTAGTTTAGCCTTTTTCTTTCTGGAAAATCGCATAACCTTTGTTTTATTAATATTGATTCACATCCCATATTTATCGCACTGAACCTCCAATTCACTCAACAATGCTTGCAACCCCTTGGCTGACTGAGCAACTAATGCTTTGTCATCAGCAAACCTAACCGATTTTACGAATTCCCCTCCGACTTTCATTCCTACCTCCAGTTCTTCCCATGCCTCTTTAATCATTTCCTCTACATATACGTTGAACAGTACCGGTGACAATGGGCAAACCTGCCTTACACCTCTCCCTAACACTGCCCATTCGGACTCTCCGTTCCCAACTCGCACCTGAGCAGTCTGAGACATGTACAGGTTGCGGATCAGTCTCCTGTCCCTCCAATACATTCCTATTTTCTGCAATACACGCATTAATTTTTCCCAATTCACTCTATCAAACGCTTTTTCGAAATCTACAAAACAGGCAAAAACGTCCTGGTTGTATTCTATATTCCTCTCAATTAGTGATCTCATTACTGCAATGGCATCACGCGTACCTCTTCCTTTCCTGAACCCGAACTGATCATCCCCTAAGTAATCATTTGCCTTACTCTCTAACCTTTTGTTGATGATCCTGAGAATAACTTTAGCTGCGTGGGATATCAAACTTATAGTTCTGTAATCCTCACATGACGAAGCCTTTGCCTTTTTTGGAATAGGAACTAACACCGATCTCACAAAATCTTCCGGCCAGATTCCTTCCTTATGGATACTACGAATCAGTCCTCTTCCTTCCGGCCTTCTTCCCACCTTTTCCTAACCACTTCAACATTTCTACAGGAATATTGTCCACCCCCACAGCCTTATTTGTTTTCATCTCCTTTAATGCCCCTTCTATTTCATCGTCGAGTATGCCTGGACCTAAGCTAACTTCTTCTACGTCATGTTCCTTTTCTATGTCTAACCTTGTCGGCCTAAGTTCTTTACCATACAGTGTTTCTATATATTCCTTCCATCTCTCTTGGATTTTTCCTGGTTCAACTATTATCTTACCCCATTTATCTTTAACTGTTACCACAGATCTTGCCTTCTTACTTCCCGATAATAACTTAACTTTGCTGTATAGAGCACCAATTTCACCCTTCTTCTGTAAACTTTCCATATCCTGGCATTGCGTTTTCCACCATTCTTCTTTTGCTTTATTTGTGGCCCTTCTCAATTTATTGTTTAACTCTTTGTACTTCATTTTGCCTAACTCTGTGTTTACATTTTTCCATCTTCTTCTCTTATCCATCTTTGTAATCATCTCATCCGTTACCCATGGTTTCCTTATCCTTTTCCCGTTAACGGTTCCTATAGTGTCTTTAGCGGCTTCCAATATCCCTTTCATGATGCATACCCATTTTTCGTCGAAAGTACTCAGTTCGTTACCGTCATCCATTATTTTCTCTACAGCCTGCTGATACTCCTTCCTCGTTAATCCATTTACTGCTTCTAAATTCCATTTCCTAATCCGCCGCCCTTGCCTTATCTTCTTGAAACGAACATTACATTTCATAACAACTAAATTGTGGTAAAAGTCCGCATCCGCTCCTGGGAAGCTGTGCGAATTTATCACACTGTTCCTAAACCTGTGCCTAACCATAATATAATCTAACTGATTCCTTTCTGAGTCATTTGGCATTTTCCATGTATACCTCCGCCTTTTGTGGTGTCTAAACCATGTGTTAGTGATGACTAACCCCTGTCTCCTGCAGAATTCAATTGCTTTCTCCCCGCGTTCATTCCTTGTGCCTAACCCATAGTCCCCCACCTCACTACCATCTCTTCCTTCGCCTACCGTCGCATTCCAATCCCCCATCACTATCAAATGTTTCCCTGCAGGAACACTCGCGATGATATCCTCTAACTCATCATACATCCTATCGACTTCTTCCTCCTTGTGGTTGCTTGGTGGCATGTATACCTGAACAATGACCAAGTTCGTCGGCTCTGCTTTAATCTCTACGAGTAAAATTCTATCTGTCGCTTGCTCTATGTTGAAGATATAGATATATTTATTGTTATTCGTCAGTATATATACATATATATATATATATATATATATATATATATATATATATATATATATATATATATATAAAGTGCTAAAGTCATTCTCAGGATCTATATATATATATATATATATATATATATATATAAAATGCTAAAGTCATTCTCAGGATCATCAACAAAAGGTTAGAGAGTAAGGCAAATGATTACTTAGGGGATGATCAGTTTGGGTTCAGGAAAGGAAGAGGTACGCGTGATGCCATTGCAGTAATGAGATCACTAGTCGAGAGGAATATAGAATACAATCAGGACGTTTTTGCCTGTTTTGTAGATTTCGAAAAAGCGTTTGATAGAGTGAATTGGGAAAAATTAATGCGTGTATTGCAGAAAATAGGAATGGATTGGAGGGACAGGAGACTGATCCGCAACCTGTACATGTCTCAGACTGCTCAGGTGCGAGTGAGGAACGGAGAGTCCGGATGGGTAGTGTTAGGAAGAGGTGTAAGGCAGGGTTGCCCATTGTCACCGGTACTGTTCAACGTATATGTAGAGGAAATGATTAAAGAGGCATGGGAAGAACTGGAGGTAGGAATGAAAGTCGGAGGGGAATTCGTAAAATCGGTTAGGTTTGCTGATGACCAAGCATTAGTTGCTCAGTCAGCCAAGTAGTTGCAAGCTTTGTTGACTGAATTGGAGGTTCAGTGCCATAAATATGGGATGAGAATCAATATTAATAAAACAAAGGTTATGCGATTTTCCAGAAAGAAAAAGGCTAAGCTAAATATTAAAATAGGCGGGGAAAGAATAGAGCAGGTAGAGCAGTTAACATATCTCGGAAGTGTTTTGGACCAATACGGTCAAAGTGGTAGGGACGTAAGGAGAAGAATTGCGCTAGGCAAGGAGGCTTTCTTAAGGAGGAGGGAGTTGATGACGGGGACGTTGAGTAGGGATGTTAAGAAAAGACTCGTAAAAACTCTGATATGGAGCGTAGCTATGTACGGCGCGGAAACGTGGTCGCTGAAGCAGGAGGATAGACGTAAATTGGAGGCTTTTGAAATGTGGGTGTGGAGAAGAATGGAGAAGGTGAAATGGACCGAAAGGAAAACAAATGAGGAAGTACTAGAAATGGTGGGGGAGGAGAGGGGTTTGTTGAGAGAAATCCTATGGAGGCAGGAAAAATGGATGAAAGGCGTATTGAGCGGTAGTGGAATGTTGAAGAGGGTAATAGAGGGGAGAATGTTGGGCAAGCGTGGTAAGGGTAGGAACAGGATAGGGATGTTGGACGGGATGAAGGGAGGAAAGAAGTACACCGAAAAGAAGAGGGACCTGATATAGATTAGTTTGCTAGGTGGGGAGTCACAAAATGTTTATTTGATAGTTGTGTCCATCCAAAAACCTACCTTAACCGGTAGATTACCTAAAAAAAAAAAATATATATATATATATATATATATATATATATATATATATATATATATATATATATATATATACATTCACACATAGAAATATATATAAGGAAAGGGGATAGGAATACATATAAAGGACGAACACAGGAGAGGTGGGGAAGGCAGAATCAAGTAGACCACTAATTTAAAAATATTTCCTCGACCGGGACCGGGAAAACCGGATTTCTCCACGTGCCGGGAGGATGCTCTAACTGCTTGAACTATCGAGAAAAACTAATTAACACTGATATTTACGATGTTTTAAAGCGCCCAAGTTTTCCGATTACTTGGTCAAGAGATGGCGTTAGGGAGCTGTTACACCCAACAAAGGAGTAATAGACAACACAAATAAGAGGAAAGGACAGTAGAGGTTAGCAATCATACAACATCATAGAGGATAGGAACAGTGCGTTTCATGGCACGCATAGCCTTCATAGCACGAGCCATATTGGCCAAATATATACACGAATTTCTGATGGATTTCTATTTCTCTGAGGCCTTCTTCAGGTCAGTCGTTAGACTAGCTATAAGGCAAAGGGATTGGAACACACACAAAAGACAAATATAGGAGAGGTGGGGAAGGCGGAATCGAGTATATCATAAGCGCAAAATATTTCCTTGAGCAGGACTTGAACCAGGGATCTTCCAATTGCCGGTCCGAAGCTCTAAATCAATATATTTCACCAATAGGGGTCGTTTCGTTCTTCTGGCTATACGTGCCTTGAAATACACTGTTCCCATTCCTTATGACGTTGTACCATTGCTTTTCCTGTTATACTTTCCTCTATTGCTCTCATCCAGTTCTCCTTTAATGGGTGAAACAGCTCCCTACCGCCATCTCCTGGCGTAATATCCTTTTCCCTTCCCCTGTCGTCATTAACCTCGTATAAATACTCTGTAAACATTATATTGTCAAATAATTCATGGATTTTTCTTATAATTAGAGAATACACACCCTCTATTACAATTTTTGCGCATGATATTTTAAGCCTATCTCTGACAGAATATTAGAATTTGCCACTTACAATTAATTTAAATACGGCCTTCGAACGGTTAAAGACGAGGAGTATAGCCCAACTAGCGGTAAAATTCACTTATATGGTCATTGGATAGATTAAAGCAATACATATCGCTATTCAGGTGACTACTGTCTAAGTATTTTTTGCATGCAAGACATAATCAAAGAAGAACGTTGGCATCTGCCATTGGTAGCTCTTCTAATTACCATCTCTCACCACAATAGAAATTGTTATGTTTAATTTTGACTCATTGGTGAAACGACAAAGAAATTTAAAAAGGAACCCACAATTCTATTTCAATGGTTATTAAAATAATAGGTTTCAATTAACATTATGAATTTGAGGTTCTTATATTGTGTATCTTAATTTCCACCCTCCGGCTGGAACTTGCATCTACATATTGCACTCTCTGGAACCGACTGGCACATTTTTAGGATCATGTACTAATGGTTTAAACCCTAGATTCCTTCTAAAATGTAGTATATGTGTAGGTAATGCGGTATATTTAAAAATATTTCATCTTATGTTTCAGCATAATATTATCCGTTCATCCAATTTTCTTGTAGAAGTTTTACTTTTGCCATTAACATCTACGTGCCATAATCTCTTTCTCGAATGACATCCATAGAGTTTCTTCTCTTCCGCGACCAACTGCTTCACCGGAAGATCTTAAGTTCTTTCATTTTTTTTGAAGGAGAATATAAAACTTTTTTCTGTCATTTAAATGCACTGGGTTCATTTTTATCCCTCAGTTCTATCTTTTTTCCGAAAGTTACCATTTAACATTGACATATAATTAGAGTATATTATGAGTCGTCCATTTGAAATTTCTTAATAATCAGTCGAATTTAATGTTCACTTCTAACGAAGGTGAAGTGCTCATGCTTTGTAGAAAGTACGTATTCTAAATCATCATACGCCATTGTTAAAATAGTATTTTTAATGAAATTCCAGGAATCTGGCAGGAAGATTTTGTGAGATCGGTGTTAGTTCCTATTCCAAAAAAGGCAAAGGCTTCGTCATGTGAGGATTACAGAACAATAAGTTTGACATCCCACGCAGCTAAAGTTATTCTCAGGATCATCAACAAAAGCATAGACAGTAAGGCAAATGATTACTTAGGGGATGATCAGTTTGGGTTCAGGAAAGGAAGAGGTACGCGTGACGCCATTGCAGTAATGAGATCACTAGTCGAGAGGAATATAGAATACAATCAGGACGTTTTTGCCTGTTATGTAGATTTCGAAAAAGCGTTTGATAGAGTGAATTGGGAAAAATTAATGCGTGTATTGCAGAAAATAGGAATGGATTGGAGGGACAGGAGACTGATCCGAAACCTGTACATGTCTCAGACTGCTCAGGTGCGAGTGGGGAACGGAGAGTCCGAATGGGCAGTGTTAGGAAGAGGTGTAATGCAGGGTTGCCCATTGTCACCGGTGCTGTTCAACGTATATGTAGAGGAAATGATTAAAGAGGCATGGGAAGAACTGGAGGTTGGAATGAAAGTCGGAGGGGAATTCGTAAAATCGGTTAGGTTTGCTGATGACCAAGCATTAGTTGCTCAGTCAGCCAAGGGGTTGCAAGCATTGTTGAGTGAATTGGAGGTTCAGTGCGATAAATATGGGATGAGAATCAATATTAATAAAACAATGGTTATGCGATTTTCCAGAAAGAAAATAGCTAAGCTATATATTGAAATAGGCGGGAAAAAAATAGAGCAGGTAGAACAGTTTACATATCTCGGAAGTGTTTTGGACCAATACGGTCAAAATGGTAGGGACGTAAAGAGAAGAATTTCGCTAGGCAAGGAGGCTTTCTTAAGGAGGAGGGAGTTGATGACGGGGACGTTGAGTAGGGATGTTAAGACAAGACTCGTAAAAACTCTGATTTGGAGCGTAGCTATGTACGGCGCGGAAACGTGGTCGCTGAAGCAGGAGGATAGACGTAGATTGGAGGCTTTTGAAATGTGGGTGTGGAGAAGAATGGAGAAGGTAAAATGGACCGAAAGGAAAACAAATGAGGAAGTACTAGAAATGGTGAGGGAGGAGAGGGGTTTGTTGAGAGAAATCCTATGGAGGCAGGAAAAATGGATGAAAGGCGTATTGAGCGGTAGTGGAATGTTGAAGAAGGTAATAGAGGGGAGAATGTTGGGCAAGCGAGGTAAGGGTAGGAACAGGATAGGGATGTTGGAAGGGATGAAGGGAGGAAAGAAGTACACCGAGATGAAGAGGGACCTGATATAGATTAGTTTGCTAGGTGGGGAGTCACAAAATATTTATTTGATTGTTGTGTCCGTCCTAAAACCTACCTTAACCGGTAGATTACATAAAAAAATGAAATTCCAACAGGACGGAAATAGCAGTGTGCTGATATTAGGGCTTGGGTAAGTTTTTTGATGGATCCTGGCACTACACAATACTTCACTGATATGCATCAACTTACATGGCACAAGTTATCCTTAAATTTACTCTATAAATTTATTCCAATAACCCATTCCTTATCTCTGCACACTTTCTAACTCCCTACATTCAATCCTGAATACCTATTCTTTTGCTCCGTTTGCGTACCTAGCATTCTTTACTCATTCACTCTATTTCCTCTATCAGCATCCTACCGCCTCTCAGTTTTTCGTTTATCCACTTGTTCTGCTCTCATCGAAAATCCCGCAGCAACCTTCTCTCGTTCCCCAATCTCATCTTGGACTTCCTGTTTTTCCCCTGCCGTTTATCTGATTTTGTTGATTCTTCTTAACCATCCATATCTCCTAACAATCTAAACTACATTTATTCACTTTATTAACGACCTAGTTTACGATTCACACAAAGATATGCTCCATAATGAAGTTTTCACTATTATTTTATTTATTTAGTTAGGAGGTCTACCGTCAACTCACCTTTTCTTGTAAACTAATCTTTGCTTGATGACATTTTTTTATTGCCTCTACCACTCTGCCTACCCTCCTTAAGAACACTTCCTAAATAGGTGAACTCGCTCTACTTATTCTAATATTTGTTTCAAAACAATAATGTTAATATGAGTCAAAAATTTTCTTAAGCAAATCCCTTCTTGAGCGTCGAACACACTTGCCCTTACGGCTTTTCCATGACTCGGAGGCTCCCTTGTAGGTGGATTCCGGAAGGTCCTTGAGGGTACGCGTGCGAGCTTCTTTGACGGAAATCATTGTCCCATGGTGGTGTCCTTTGAGAAAGGATTTCCCTTTTGGGAATAGGAATTAGTCTGCAGGTGCCAAGTAGGGACTACTTAGGAGTTTGGGGAATCGTCGAAATGCCGTTGAAGAAGATCTGCGCAAGAAAACATTTGACTCTGCTCTTGGTCGTCCGTCAAGACCTTCTGGGCGAGATTAGTGCATTCTTTCGCATCGCCATATTTTCAGTGATAATGGCGTGTGCACTATCATTCATCAATACCAATAGGAACTGAAATCATGGCCACACTTAACCGACGATCCGAATTCGGCACTTCTCATACACGTTAGGAAATAATTGTTACCGATACTTTTTATACAAACCTTGAATGTAGAGTGGAACATACAAATTATTCGGAGAATATTGGAGGAGAGATTGACCAACCCATGAGAATTATTTGGTATCCCACAATGCAATCGAGTTTCCTCGAACCCTTCGCAAGCCACAAGAGTGGAATGACATCCATCTCTCACGTGTGAGGCATAGTGCTGTTGCCAAACGACTTCTCTTGCGGCGGCAGGCGGGGGCTTCACTCCCGCGGACACTCATCAATTCTCCACTCGATGTCTCCTTTTTATCCTTCATCTCAATCCTGCGGCGAATTCATCTCGCGCCGAGTCCTCGCGAATCGCAAGAAATCCGGCCCGCGAAGATTATCATCCCCTCGGGTGACACATCAATCCCTTTCGGTCCACGCGGCGAGACGTCGCTCTTCCTCAGCCGCCAGTGGAGACGTGGTCGCTCGCCGAGGGGCGGGACTCCCTGTCACACTGGCCGCTGAGGCACAATTGCATTTTTGAGTAATGAAGTGGTTCGCGTCTCAGCTAGCAAATGAGATTCCTGCAAAAATAATTAGAAAGTCTTATTAACTCAAGGACTCAAGTTTGAGAACTTTTTCGGCGATTCTCTACGGGATAAACATGCACGACGGAGAAGATTTGGTACCCACCAGCTTGACCTAAATATTTTTAATGATGCAGTCGAGTTGAAAATGACTCAAGGGTTTCTTATCATGAGTAATCATCATTATCATCGGCCGGTATTCCCAGACGTTACTTACGGAGCTGACTAATGGTTTCGGTCTACCCGGTTGCTCACCATTTAAGAACGAAACTGACGGTATTTGTCGCGATGCACCTCTCTCCTGCGGTTAATGATTTTTGCAGCGTACAGGTCCTGTCGGTATTGGATATGTGCTCACGTTTTTGACTTCATTCCACACAGTACACTTGGAAGAACGATTGCCAAAATCGCAGTAGAACCAAAGAGTTGTTAATTAGTTTTTTGATTCAAAATATCTTTAATTCCGGTAATCATAGAGACATTGTGGAATTTGATATTTTTTTCATCACTAACCTTGGCTCAAAGCTTTTCGTACCTCTAACGAAATTCAAAGGATATTTAAACCTGAAATGTACGAAAGATTGCAAAACCACAAACAACTCTAAAAACTAGCACATCATATACGGCTATAATTTCCACGTTCCAAATATTTAAAATATATAATATGTAGCATCCCTCCCATGGACTATAACCTTGTCGTGGTGGAAGGGCTTGTGTGTTCCGATGACCCCTACAGCTGTGCTGGCGGGAGTAATAATAATTGCTCCTGGTAGGGTCACCCATGCCAGATAGGTCGTAGGTTAGGAGCCAGACAAAAGGTAGTCCACGCAGCGTCTGTTCCTCAGTGAGGCGGCTGCAAAGGCGTCTGACCCCAGTGGGTCGGCCATTAAGTGATGGCGTCACGTTAAAAACACTATTTAGGAAGGTAACGGGAAGCCATCTTAATTATTATTCCCAAGAAAATAATGATGGACAACATAAAGAAATTGAGTCCTGGCAACTGCGAGACTCGGCCCAAGGGGCCGTGTTCCGTGCCCGGTAGCGGGTGAGGCAAAGCTTCCGCGGCCATCATCCCACGAAACCCTTTCGGGGGAGAAATAACAGCAGCAGGACATAAGACGCAGAAGAAGACGAAAGTAGTTAGAATAGGAACATGGAACGTCAGGACAATGTTGAGGACAGGCAAATTAGAGAATATTAAGCGAGAAATGGAAAGAGGTTTTATAGATGTTTTAGGTCTATGCGAGGTGAGATGGAAGGATTGGGGGAATTACTGGGGTAATAACAATAGAATAATATACAGTGGCGGGGACGAGAGCCAAAGAGAGTTGCCGTAATTTAAAAAAAAAGGCAGGGAAAACCGTAGTCAGCATAGAGCAAGCAGGTGATTGAATCTTACTTGTAGAGATTAAAGTAGAACCAACAAACTTGGTCATTGTTCAGGTATACATGCCACCAAGCAACCACAAGGAGAAAGAAGTCGATAGGATGTACGATGAGTTAGAGGATATAATCGCGTGTGTTCCTGCAGGGAAACATTTGATAGTGATGGGGGATTGGAATGCGACGATAAGCGAAGGAAGATACGGTGATGAGTTGGGGGGCTACGGTTTAGGCACGAGGAATGAACGAGGGGAGAAAGCAATTGAATTCTGCAGGAGACAGGGGTTAGTCATCACTAACACATGGTTTATACAACACAAAAAACGTAGGTATACTTTGAAAATGCCAGGTGACTCAGAAAGGTATCAGTTGAATTATATTATGGTTAGGCACAGGTTTAGGAACAGTGTGATAAATTCGCACAGTTTCCCAGGAGCGGATGCGGACTCAGACCACAATTTAGTTGTTTTGAAATGTAGTGTCCGTTTCAAAAAGATAAGGCAAGGGTGGCGGGTTAGGAAATGGAATGTAAAAGCATTAAATGGATTAATGAGGAAGGAGTATCAGCAGGTTGTAGAGAAAATGTCTGATATGGCAGGGCAGTCAGCATGAAATGAGTTACTTGGTCGGCCAGGCAGTAATTTTTCCGCCATCCAGTCATTCAGCCACCCAGCCACTTGGGGGGCCAGACAGTGAGAGAACCAGTCTCTGTATATCATTATTTTCGAAAACGATACTGTAATTAGGATTGATGATAAGCACTTTACCTACCCCTTTGTTAATTAAATAATCTATTTCACACAGTGACTTGTATTGTAAAAAAATCGTGCTGCTACATTGCTGTTCAAAGTTTAATTTTTCCTGCTCTGCATGCGAGCATATTAGAATGCCAATCTAAAATTTCCAACCACAAGGTCCAAGAAATGTTCTGTACAATTTAGAAATAAAGAGTTAAAATAAGTTATCACATATCTGTACATGTTGATACAAATGGATAAGGATTACTGGAACACACATTGACGGTGATATCTTCTCCGTATAATGTCCACCTCCGACAAACATTTGTTTTCACTGCACTTGTACCTGTTATTTCGAGAGGACTGCAACGGTGGTGATGAGTGAAACCACCGTCAAATGGACTCGTGGTGGGCTATGGCCCTAAGGGCCGTGATAAAAGACCCTTGGAGTCCACCAATAGTCTTCGGAATGCCTCCTGCTGCAAGGGCACTCAACTTCGCCCTGTAGGCCAGGATACATTCGACGTGGCAACCATCAGTGAGACTTAAAATCCATCATAAAAAAAGTGCCCTTTCCCTGTTTAATAACTGGAAAAATTCCAGTTTTGTGCGTTTTCGCGTGTTAAACGTAGAAAGTTCGTTATATGAAGTAATTTCAATCAATTTGAAGTCTAATGTTGTGACGAAATACCGTACATACAATGTCACAGGAATTCGACATCTTGTTCCTTTAAAGCCCCCAAAATTTCAGACTGTAAGAGGACGTATCGGTAGCTTAATTGGTTAAAGCACTCGGCCGGATATCGAGGGATCCGGGTTCGAATCCCGGTCAAGGCGAATGATTTTTACTCTCTGAAATTGTTGCATTATAATGCACACATAGAGGATGACTCCGTTAAAAGCGGGACGTTCAGGAGGGAGGTTAAGAAAAGACTCGTAAAAACTCTGATATGGAGCGTAGCTATGTTTGGCACGGTAACGTGGTCGATGAAACAGGAGAATAGACGTAGTTTGGAGGCTTTTGAAATGTGGGTGTGGAGAAGAATGGAGAAGATGAAATGTGCCGAAAGAAAAACAAATGAGGTGTGAGGAGAAGTCCTAGGTATGTTAGGCGAGGTGAGGGGTTTGCTAGGAGAAATCCCATGGAGGCAGGAAAAATGGATGAAAGGCGTATTGAGCGGAAGTGGGATGTCGAAGGAAGTAATAGAGGGGAGAATGTTGGCCATCGAGGAAAGGGCAGGAACAGGATAGGGATGTTGGACGGGATGAAGGGAGGAAAGAAGTTCTCAGAGATGAAGAGGGACCAGATGTAGAGTAGGTCGCTGGATTGGGTTTTGTTTGGAGTTACAAAATGTTTATTTGGTTGTTGTGTCCATCCAAAAACCTACCTTAACCGGAAGAGTACCTAGTAATTATAATATGTAGCATAATAGCAATAAAGATGAAAAAATATACCAAAAATTACTAAACACAATTTAATATAATTACTAATAAAATATTGCAAATATCAATAAAAGACAGGGTCATAATATGAATCCGAAGTGATTGCAGCACCATAAGAGAAAAACTCCGAAAACAGAGGAAGGAGTCGGAGGACTGCTCACGAGGGTGCAAACAAGAATTTGAGCGGAATATAAGTAAGTGGGTGGGATGGCCGAGGATCGTTTCAAATCGCAACTCTTAAGATTCTCTTGGATCTGAAATAAATCTAGGTCAAAACATTCTATGAAAACATATTTATTCCAATAAATTGATCATAAAATTAGAAAAAAATGAACCCTGGATAACGGAAATATAATATTTCTGTTGAAAGTACGTGAAAAAAATGTCCAGTTAAGAGTTCACCCAGTTAACTGAAATTTTGAGGACTGTAATCAGCGGCATATCGCTTAAATCACAGCATATGAAAATGATATTAAAGCTGCCTTTTCATTTGTCTTCCCTCCATTTTACCTTCTTTGCATAATGTCCTTGACTGGTCCGAATGCAGGTATGCAATTCCAAGAGGCAAGCAGCAACTCAAATTACATAAAATCCTCAAAAAATGTTTTACGGATTGCCCTCCTCTTTTTGCAATTCATGTCAACAGATGAGCATTGTGACATATGGGCGAGGTATTTCCAAAGACTAGTGATATGACATAACTGAAACGGCTCAGTAAGTATTGAAGAAATTATGAGGATTTCAGATTTTCTAATCAGTAGCGTAATCGGTTTCCTAATTCAAACGCCATCTTTCATAGATTGTAGCAAATATTAGTTTGTCTGAAAAGTTTAGAAAGATGATAGGAAATGAAATTATACATTTAAGAATGTTAAAAATAAATGATTATATAGTAAATAATTTTTGCTATGACCTTAAACAGTGCTAGAAGTAAATAGGGTAATATGTAAAATACCTGATATTCTTATAAGAAAATCAAATAATTATTGAGGCAAGATAATTTTAAGACCTGAAAAAGTTCCAATGCGTGCTTTATATACTAGGAGTGATTTAAAAAAGGAGATTTTTTAAGCAATGGAACAGTGCACAGTGAATTTACATATCATGGTTCTAAAAGCAATCTTCACCTACTTGATGCATCAAAGTATTTGGCCCGTGAAGTAAAGGGCGAGGCATGACAATTATTTACCGTGAAATTGGTCATTATCTTGAGAAACTGCGCCCATGATTTAAAATCCCTTTGCACGCTTGCTCGGCGAGGACTAAAAGTAGAATGAGAAACGACAGCGGCGGAAAGGGGAAGGCATGGGGCTCTTCATTCCCTGGGAATACTTTGCAAAAGTTGGCCCGCAAAAAAGGCCCAATTTCAATCTCAATTTGGCTCTTTTGCTGAAACATAATTTCCGCCCTCCGCACACGGAATCGTCGACCACCATTCAAAGCCTCTCTTGAAAGGAATTCTCCCCCCCTCCCCCTCTGGCTCACAAAACCTTCCCTCACCCCTTCAACCCTGACCCCACGCTCTAGCGCACCGTTAATGAGGGGCAAGGGAATCGCATTCCGACCGCGCTTCAGAACAAAATAGTTTCCCTATAAAGCCGAAAGTAATACATAACAGCCGTTTCAATGCATTCATTTATTCAACCCTGTTTCAATCTGCACCCCTTTTAACTCGCTGGCATACCTTTTGAGAGCCTCGGTCATTTTTAATTAAGCAAGCTTTTCGTAATCTTTCACACACACACATATACATAATTATATATGTATATGCATACATACATACATATATGTATGAAAAAATATATACGAATATATATGTGTGTATTAATTCTCGTGGAAATAGATATAAGGAAAAGGGATAGGAACATATATAAAGGACGAACACAGGAGATATGGGGAAAGAGGAATCAGGCAGAATCACGAACGTAAAAATATTTCCTTGACCGGGATGGGATATATAAGACTGGCATAATTCTTTTTAATCCCCCGGAACACAATTAAATTAATTTATTTTAGAGTAAATAACATTTTACACATTTATTCCTACACTCTCAGCTATTTCTACGTCTTACTTCATGAAATTCTATATCGAAACATTCTTTTATAACTTTTTTGCAAATAATTGGTGCATTCTCAAAGCATAACCACTTGAGGGTTTAATAGTGAGACTTCTTTGCCGTCAATCCCCGATTCAATCTCAAAATATCCGCGGTGAACTGTGCCCTTTCCACCGTCCTCTAGCACAATTGATATTAATTGAACACCCTGGAGGTAATACGGAATTACCCTTCCAATTGAAGCCATTTTACAATTTCTCGTTATATGTTCGAATTTCAGAATGAATAAAGGTATTTCCACGTATAAAATTAATATTTTATGCCGCTTATTTTTGAAAATCTTACGTTGAATTATATATGTCAATTTGCTTCATAACATTATAAATAAATAATAAATATACAACCGGAGTGTAGCATTCAGAACATTATTAGGAAAATAAATTTGTCTCCTGAACATATTATATTTCTCCAAACTATTATATTCGCCACAAGGACAAGTGAGCCATTGTATTTTGTATTTCTTGAATAACGTTGGAAAGAGGAGGAGAGGCGCGCAAGAAAATTTAAGGAGAAATGGGTTGCTTCCATTTATACAGCTGCTTTATTATAAAATAATAAGAACCACTATCATTATGACTTCATGTGAACCGTGGATTTGAAGAGAGTATTCGACCGAATAAGAGTAAACATTGTTGATAGAGATGTCGCGGAAGATAGGAGTACACTGAAGGGCACGGCGAATTGTTCGAAACTTTTAAATGAAGTGAAGTCAGCACTTGCAAAGGAATAAAAAGAAGAATCGGAATATATAATAATAAGGAGGAGTTTGAGATGTTTACCACTTCTTACCGGTGGTTCACAACATTTATACTGAGGATATGCTGAGGGTCCTTAAATTATTTAGAATGATGGAGCATTCCTGTAATTGTTCTTAAAACTATGGGCTTGAATCTATTATTAAGTACTCTTCAGGGGAAGTGGAAGAAGTACGAGACAAAGATTGATTTCAAGAAAGTAATGCGATGAGATTGTCAAGAAGTAGGAAATATAGATAAAAATAAAGCAGAATATTTAGAGAAGTTGGAGCGGTTTATGTACTCGAGAAGCATTTTAGAAGAAAATGGGCTGAGCAATTGAGATGTTAGATGAAACATTGAAGAAATTATTTAGAGAATTGATGACAAGTATAGCAAGTAAAGATATATTGAATATATTTTTAGGGACTAAAGTATGAATTATAGAAGCGTTGGTGAATTTGAAACCAGTATTTGAGGCGATACGATCCTCCTAGATACGAGAGTTTTGAAATGTGTGTATTTGTGGGAAAGATGGAAAAAATAAGGTTTTGCTGATGGAAAGAAACATATTCAAGTTTCATATTTAGTGTGCAAAGAGTGGATTTTCTAAGCGAAATTCGAAGGAGGTAGAAAATTTTGGGTGGAGACCATAGTGAAACGTTACTTGGTGTAAAAATTTTATCGATTAGAGAATATTGGACAAACGGAGTGGGGGAAGCAATAGAAAAGCCTTATGAAGCAGTATGAAATCGTAGGAAGAAGTACTGAGAAATGAAGAAGGAAGTAATGTCGGGTGGACCGGATGAAAGCTTTTATGATTCGTAGAAAATAATACTTTTTGGAGACCTCAAAAAATCGAACTTAAATGATTAAAATTCTATAAAAGAATGAACATTTAATTGGAATATTTAGAAACAAAGCAGTAAGCCGCAGGATAATTCTTGGTAACATTTAAAAGTCGTTAAACTCCTTAAGGAAGAAAAGTTGAAAAAATAAATTCATGGCGACTATACGTTGCTGAAAGATGGGTGTTCACTGACCAGAAATTTAAATGGGGGACGTGGTTAACTTATTAGAGAACAAGGGGAAGATTTGCTTAAAAGCAATATGGTATATTTTACTTCATATCATTTAACTCAATTTCCAATTCACGAGGGTGCAAAATTAAACATCTTTCACCTGTAAAACACGACAAAGAGGCAAACAATAGCCAAATACCTCGCTTGTCATGACTAATGCTTAAATAATGCATGAAAATCGTTTAAATTGATAACATTAGGCAATTCGAAAATTGATTGAGAATCCTATTGTTTCAAGCTCAATTTTGTGGAAGTTCATGTTCATTAAATGAAGAACACAATGAATTGTGTTCTTCATTTAATGAGCCTGAACAGTTGTGCGTCGCCGAAAAGTGTTCTACTTGGAAGATATTTATTCATATATGTATGTGTTTGTGTGTATAATATATTTATTTCTTTGCATTCATTCACATGTTTATAGATATAAGGAAATGGGATAGGAATGTAATATAATATATAATATAATAAACTCCAAACAAAACCCAATCCAGCAACCTACTCTACATCTCTGATTACTTCTTTCCTCCCTTCATCCCGTCCAATATCCCTATCCTGTTCCTGCCCTTTCCACGTTCGCCTAACATTCTCCCCTCTATTACCTTCTTCAACATTCCACTACCACTCAATACGCCTTTCATCCATTTTTCCTACCTCCAAAGGATTTCTCTCAACAAATCCCTCTCCTCACCCACCATCTCCAGTACTTCCTCATTTGTTTTCCTTTCGGTCCATTTCACCTTCTCCATTCTTCTCCCCACCCACATTTCAAAAGCCTCCAATCTACGTGTATCCTCCTGCTTCAACGACCATGTTTCCGCGCCGAACCCAGCTACGCTCCATATCAAAGTTTTAACTATAAATTTATATAATATAATGGATAATAAACCAAAAAGTATTTTCTTACAGCATCATTACACTGAATTATTTTTGAGTGGCTGCATATGCACATATTAAAGATGAGATAATTTTACAAATCCAAATTCTCTAATTACTGCAATCTGTACTCTGATATTATAGTTGTGCAAAAGGAGGTTTAGAAAAATCCTCTTTACTATTACTGCCTTTACTTACGTGGCACAAAGCACATGAAGTTCATTGTACTACAATTCGAAAGTCTTCACAGCTCATTGTTAGCATCCTGTGATAATGATTCTATTCCTACATTTCTTAACGCCCTTTCCGATGTGTGGCAATTCCATTTGAAATTCCTGATGATCTTCTGAATATTTAAACCTCGAGGGTTTTGTAACCTTCAGTGCTCATTACATAAGTGGGTGCGGTCGCGGAAATTGCAATGAAAGCAAAATTTGGGTGCTCCATTTTCGCATACCATTGCTATCGGAATCCATTACGTTATTTTCCGATGCCGGGGACCCTGGATCTACCGATCTAGATTTATCGATCGGAAACAGCAAAGGTAATCACGCTATACTTGACTCCGTCTGGTGAAATAGGAAGAACCGCGACGGAGCCATAGTTTTCTATCGCTTTAACAACGACAGCAATAACACCCATGCTCTCTGGAGACATCCGTGATAACACCAGGGGTCATTAATTTGATCAAGTCATTGTAGCGAAATTGAAGCCTATGTCCGTGATAATTGCGCATAGTGCGGTGGCGGCAATTTTATTCAGAATGGTGGCCAGAGTCCGAATCCAAAATTATTGCTGGTTTATTAATGCAACGGTTTCCCCTTGGCATCCACATTGCGGTGCCATAGCTGTTCGAGTAATTCTCCGCACGGCCGCCGTAAAATGAGTGTCGCACCCCGCGGTCTACTGTCCCACTCATTTGGTGGAGAGGGTGTGCCCCGATGGATGGCCATCGGTCGACCATTAGTCGGAGCGGGTCATGCGCCTCATCATCACCTCTCAATGTACTTATTACCAGATGCACTCATTACTTCTCAACTGCCGGTCTATATCTAAAGGTGACCATTCCATTCATTAATTTGTGCTGGAATATTTTCAGATAAAAGTAATTTGCATTATTATTCAAAAGATATAATGGATCGTCCACGCATTTTGGCGCATGCTTGTATCATGCTAAGGGACATCGCAGTGTATTTCTTTGGCAACGGGGTGACTTCGCAGCAGAAGGAAGTTTGGAAAAAGCCTGGTGGTAATTTTGGGGTGATGGGGAATGAGAAAGATAATGTTAAGATTATTGATAAAATTTTAGGGTTAAATTGGCAACTAATAGATTATAGGGTTATCCGTATGACTTTGTTATGATACGATTGTAATTTCATTCGTTCCAGCACATCAAGTCAACCGTCTTAAAATATGAAGTTGTTATTCATCTTGCCCCCGTGTGAAGAGAAAGTCAGATGCATTTCCACCCATGATGATGTTTCTATGGTCACCGTTTCTCCAATATGTTCTTCTTTAAGCCTTGTCATAAGCTTTTTCCTCATCTAATCAATATAAACTATGCCACAAATGTTATATTCCAATTGATACACCATACTTTACTTATAATTGTCAAACTTGTCTTTCCCAGCACATAGAAAATTAAAAACTCTAATTAATAAGACGGCATTTTTCCCCGCACACAATACACAAAGTTTTCACTGGCAAAAATGTACACCGATGACATTCTAAAAAAAGGTTATAACGTTGCCATATTTGAAATTATGAAATGCTACACAATAATTAATAAGAGTATTATATAATAATAATTCCTATTGCTGGTGAGTCCAGAGATATTATGCCGCTTCCAATCTGTTTCTCACCGATAGTAAACGTATATATATGATCCTAAGGCTTCCGCGGCGTCGATCTGATGAATCCATGCTGTTTCCGGGAATTACCGTCGCGTAGTTTAGTTGATGGACAACTGTTTCGCCGCCAGTCCTGGAGGCGTCTTCAGGTAAAAGTGATATTCGTTGCAATTTGGCCGCTATACTATATATAGGAGACGTTGGGTGGCTGGGAGCTCTCTGATTGGCTCTTTCTTGGCGGCGAATGGGAATCACCCTTTTCAGGAGTGACATCCTCCCTTATCTAACATCAAAACCAACGAGATAAGGCCAGGCCAAAATCAAGCCAACGAGATAAGGGAGGATGTCACTTAAATCCTACGCAAGGCGAAACCAGCTAGGGCCAATACCACCGCTGCATAACGCAAAGCATTGGGAAAACACTGCATGGCAATAAGGAACTTCTTGTCCTACCAGCCGATAAGGGGAATGCTACGATAATCATGAAGAAAGAGGAATACCACAACAAAATTGCAGCCTTATTGGACAGCAGCACCTGTTCCCTATTTAAAAGTGGCCCAAAAGCAAAGTTAGAACGACCCAAAAGGGAGAAAATCAAACGGTCATCCATCCCAACAGAAGGTAAAAGGAGACTCTTTTCATCGGCAGCTAAACCACCGGGTCTGTATGGATTATCCAAGGTCCACAAGGAGGGGGTCCCCCTACGACCCATTGTAAGCAACATCGACGCACCAACCTACAAGCTAGTAAAATACGTCGCACGTTCTCTCCAACCCTTCGCCGGGAGAACCGACTCGTCTGTGAAAAACTCCACGGAATTCATTAGCACCATCAATAATATAAAAGTTAAGGAACGAGACGTGCTAGTGAGCTTTTACGTAGTCTCTCTCTTCACAAATACACCCATTGATGACTAAATGCTACTCATTAAAGAACTCACTTCGGAAGGATTACTTAAGGATTTCCCAGACCTTTCCAGAATTCTGCCGCAAGAACTCATACTTCCTTTGGAATGACAAGTATTTTCAGCAGAAAGAAGGTGCAGCCATGGGATCACATCTCCCTCCTGTAGTCGCCGACATCTTCATGGAGAATTTTGAGAAGAAGGCCATTGAGACATAGCCAAAGAAACCATCTCTTTGGATCCGCTATGTCAAGGATCCGCTATCGATGATATCTTTGTCATCTGGCCACACGGGAAGGAAGAACTGGAATTGTTCCTGAAACACCTTAACCAGCAACATCCGGCCATAAAATTTACCATGTAAACTGAGCAGAACGGTGTTCTCCCTTTCCTGGATGTGTTAGTGACCAAAAAACCCAATGGCACCCTTGGACATGCAGTATACCGAAAGAAAACACTTACTGACCGGTATTTGGATCACCATCCCGCCCAGAAGAGTTCGCTAGTAAATACACTAATTCATCGCGCCTACACCATCTCAGATACACCATCTCAAATATTACATAAGCCAAAGGACCGAATAAATTCCCGATCTCATGCACGATGGCGTATATGAGATAAGTGCACGTGTGGGAAGTCACATGTCGGCCAAACAGGAAGATCCATTAGATGCAGGAGTAAGGAGCATCAAAGGGCCACGGATAAGAAACAGTTCCGGCTTTCGGCAATTGCTGAAACAGCATGGATTCAACGGAATATATATATATATATATATATATATATATATATATATATATATATATATATATATATATATAATGTAAATGGACTAATTAGTCGACGCAAACACAGAAAGTTCTGTTCCTAATTCCTCTATTCCTCTTGAGAAAGGTGGTTGCACTACCGAAAATTCGAGAACCAGTGAGCCCCTCTTTTAGGTGTTTCAATTTCTGTGTTTGTGTCGACTAGTTAGTCCATTTACATTATTGTGCACGTTCGTGGGATTTTCAAGAAAGTGACTATATATAAACATAGAAAATTTATATATATATATATAAATAAATAAATAAATAAATAAATAAATATATATATATATATATTGTGAAGATAGGACAAAAGCATGAAAAGAAGACAAATGTGTAATAAAGATAAGAGAGATAACTAGCGGGTAATTTGCACAAAAACAATAAAATATATTGTAAATATCTGATCCTTGAAATACTGTCCTACATATAAAATGCTTTGGCTCTCATTTCTTCCAGGTTGGTGTAAAAATTTTAAAATATTTAGGGATTATAGACCACCGATGTTTCTAAGAATCTCCGTTAAAGTGTAAATCTTGCAGCTTGAATTTGATCGAGAGAAAAATTAAGAAAGACCTCCACCACCACGCCACAGTATAACCCTTAGGTTGGTTCCAATAGGAGGTCTTTCTTAGAGGTCCCAACGCGTCTCGCACTGTGCCCAGGCGCACATCTCGGGTGATCACCGAGTAAGTTCAAATACGAGAACCATTTTTCCATCCGAACCTAGAGCTTAGAGTCTGGAAATATACGCTCAAATTCCATACATTTGGCTTCCACAGAATCCAATTTTAAAAAAACTTCTATGAACCTCTGAATGAGAAAAAGAGCAGTAGAGAATCATAAAAAGCGTTATTTCTCGCCAAGTGATACAAGGGTTCGCCATAAGGGAAATAAATTGGTTAGCCACGGCGAAAAATGACGAATGCCACTCGAGAAATAACCCATTACCTTCTAGGAGAAACATTTGCAAGAGATTATCTTTTTTCCTATCCTTCGGGCTTCCACTCCATTCAATACCCACAATCTCAACAGGGAGAATAGTCAGGAACGCTGGGTTTTCGTGTCCGCAGCAAACCTCAACCACTCCGTTATTGTTCGAATATTTGTTGACCCCAGTCGCCCAGTCGTCAGACGCGGGAGAATAGCCGATGAGGCAATCCGAGCGGGGGAGAACAGGGCCGGGGACGCGCGGAAGCAGGAATCGGGAGGCACGACCGCCAATTGCGACCAATTGACGTGGTCAATTGGAAGCGTTTGGATGTTTCGTGAAATGAGAGCGGGGAGAGTGGGAGTGCTGTTAAGAGAAAGAGGAAGCCAGGATCGACGTCAGCCTCTCCCTTTAGCGAAATGTACCAAGTCGGATCTTTTGCAGAACGGAAGTATTGGACTTATAATTGCTCACGGACTATCCTATGACCAATAATTGGAATACCGTAAATAAAATGGAAAAGAAATACGCGGATATTTGTATATAGCATCTTTACCATTAAACTTGACTAAACTTGATAAATCCAATCCTGGAATATATGAAAAATGGTTCAGAGAAAGGATAAATATATTATTGATAGAATTCCATAAACTGAAATTTAAACCAGAATAAAAATAACCCAAGAAAAAGCATCACTACTACGTCTAGCGACGTAAATGGCACTCCAATATTCTGCAAATGGCAATGAGAACCTCACTCTAATTCGGTAGAACAAATGTCAGGTTAAAATAATAAAAAAGAGACGCCACTGAGATTATGGTCCTCTCACAAATAACAATAACACTTTGCCAATATTAACCCTCTCTCGGATGATTATTACTGGAAAACGCATTTGGATATTTCTATTCCTTTTATGATCACATGAAGTAGGCGGGCGACTACGAAATGAGGATCCAGAAACCCCCAATGCTACTCGTACCCTTTAGGTGCCACAAGGGGCTAGACGTAATAAGAAATCCACGCTACTTCTCTTTTTCTTTTCTTAAGGTCCGACATATGGGAAGAGCAGAGAAAAGATGAATGGAGTCGTCGGAAATGCGCTGATGGAGGATGATGAAAATGAAGTGTACAGAGAGAGTGAGTGACCCGAAGAGAAAATCCTACGAAGGCTGCTAAAAAGTGGATAGCGAGACATTCCGAGGGATGACGGCTTACTCGAGGCAGTAATTCGGTGGAATGCAACCCACGGTCTTCGACCTCTGACACTACTTTTGTTTTATTGAACAGATACTTTAAATTTCACAGTATTTTTTGTTTTCTTTTTCATTTAAATGCTAAAATATAAATTAATGTCAATTTTGAATATGTTGCGCAAATATTTATTTGCCTACTGATATAATAATTTCATTACACATAGTATTTTCAAATTTTCAAACGTATATTTCAACCCTTGCCCAGATCCTTTGAAAATCATCTGTTTTTGCGGCGGGTTCAGAAGTCAATTTCGTGCATCGGTGCCGAAGGAAGCACAGAAGGAAAGAACGACCTAGGAAAGCCAAGGATGAGATGCAGGTGATGTCAGGAGCGGTGACGAGGACAGGCAAGGGGCATGCACATTGAAGCCTCAATTCAATCATCAGACCGCAAGTGTTCACGGAAGGGCGGGCGCCGTCGCGGCCAGCCATGGGGCGCCCACGGCAAAAGGATAGGGCCTTATGGCAGGGAATATGAACTGCCGTTGTGAGGGATATGGCGCCTTCCCTAAAAGAAAATTGCAGCTTGGATTCTTCAGTTATTAACTCTCAAAAGTGTCTCAAATTTTCGATTTAATGTATCTAATGTGAAGCAAAGATCTTACATTTAAATTGTTTTAGCAAAAGATAGTTTTGGTTGATTTTCCTCTTTTATCGAATTCATATGTTCAACCGAAGAAGCTTTCAATGTACATTGTTGTTATATTACACCATACTAAGATATCCTAGGAACTGTACAAACGTTCTACATCAGGGAAATAAAAGGTTGTGAAAAAAATCATAAGATTTTAACAAAATTAGAATCATTATAGGCTTAGGCTACTTAAAAGGTTTGACCTTTCTTCGTAGAAGATTATGGTAGACATACTAATTTGGAGAAAAATGATATATTAATTTATCATTTTCAAGAGATGTTTCAACGAAATGTGGGAACAAGTCTATAAATAGATGCCGCGCCTCTGTTGGTTTATAATCCTTATTTCATCCTCAATATACAATAGTGCATCATTTTCTTTTCTTTACGTAATTTTATTAAGCTTTTATTTGAGTTGCTGCGGATATAATTCTGATATTCGTTACCGATTCCTTTGAAATGGCACTATTATTAAAAAAAATTCCCTTTCACAAACATTCTGTCCATGGGCACATAGTAAAACAGTTGTCACTAAATTATTTGAAACTTCATAAAATAACCAGCGTGATAGACTCTACGCAATGGTAGCAATAATATAAGTTGCACTGGGCAGATTGAATTATAACGTAAAACTCACGTTCACTATCTATAAAATATTAAAAATAAACACTGTGTTATGAATTGATGGGAATATTAAATTAATATTAATCCATTAGCATCATGATACCCATAAACCTTGAAAAAAATCAATAATTGTTGCGAAAACAGGCAATTTACGAACATATGGGCTCCATAAATGAACGGTCTCGTTACTTTTTGGAACTGATTGGTGGCTGGAAATATTCACAAGTTCCATTCCTATCTAATTTGGTAGATGCGCCTAAATAGCAGTTTGGAAGAAATGTTTTCATGGCAGGTGATTAACAGGGAGCAACCCAAAAGCGGTAGGACTGATTTTCTCTGGCGCGAACGGAGCGGTGGAGGGGGGTCTGCCTGGCATGGTAAGGTGGAGAGGGCTCTTAGAAACAGACCGACACCAACCTCAGTCGCCTGCGGGCTGTCGTTGAGTGAGGACACCGTTTTTAGTGAAGCAAGGTTTTTGTCCGCGTCGAAAAACAAAATGAATCTGAATTTAGAGCAACGTTATTCCGTGAAGTTTTGTGCGAAACTCGGGAAGACGGCAACTGAGACCCTCGATATGATCAAGCAGGCTTATAGGGACACTGCCTTAAGCCGTTCCACAGTGGCACAAGTTTAAAGAGGGTAGGGAGCTCGTTTAAGACGACCATCGCTCCGGACGGCCGTCGACGGCAAGAACCGACACGAATGTGGACAGAGTGAGGACACTGCTGAACACAGACCGACGCTTAACCAGTGAAGAAATTGCAGACCAGTTGGGTCTATCTGCATCCAACGTCCAACACATTAATTCACAGGATTTGGCCATGCGCAAGGTGTGCGCCAAGATGGTGCCGAAAATTCTGAGTGTCGACCAACAAGCAACGCGTGTGCGCATTTCCGAAGAAGTGTTAGCCTATTAGCACCGAGATGAAAATTATTTGGACAATGTGATAACTGGTGATGAAATATGGGTTTTTCAATGTGACCCCGAAACGAAAAGACAATCCGCGGAATGGCACACTTCCGCGTCCCCACGTCCACAAAAGGCTCGCATGAGCAAATCAAAAATCAAAACGATGTTGATTGTGTTTTTTGACCGTCATGGAGTGGTTCACAAGGAGTTTGTCCCACCAGGGGAGACAATGAATGCGACCTGTTACGTGCAGGTGTTCACCCGCCTCCAAGAACGCTTGAAAAGAGTCCAATCGGCCATCGCAAACTGCTGGGTGCTTCATCATGAAAACGTGCCGTGCCATGGCGCGCTCGTCGTCAGACAGCTCCTGGCCAAATACGGCGTTGCCACGTTGCCGCACCCGCCCTATTCTCCCGATCTGGCACCACCGGACTTCTTCTTCTTCCCCCTGATGAAAAGACAGCTTAAGGGACGACGTTTTGACTCGATAAAAGCCGTTCAAGAGGCTTCGACGAGGGTCATCAACGGCATCCCCAAAGAAAATTTCCAGCGGCCGTACGGGGAATGGGAGCAACGTTATACTAAGTGTGTAGCAGCTCAAGGAGCATACTTTGAAGATTATTAAGTCGATGTAAGTATATCGTCAATTAAATTCTTGTAAAAAATCAGTCCTACCACTTTTGGGTGTGATCCCGTATATTGGTTATTTATAAATATCTTGGATTTGTTAATGGTGAATATTTATTATCACCGTCATTCGTTTTTACAGCTTATATACAGGATGCAATGACTGTTAAATTCCTTTAATGACCTTTTGCACCATCCACTGGTGGCATATATTTCCCTTACGACTGGAGATTACGCGCGACCTTTGTCCTTTATTTATGCGGAGGAGAAAAATGATGGCCGTAATATGTTTTTTAATTTTTACGTGTTACAATCACGTTTTTGAGTAAGTTTGCGTTCAATAAATTGAATTATGAGTGTTTAGATCATTCATAACTAGATCACATTGCAATTTATTAATTATTATTTCATATTTTATTACTTTTCCTTTGACTCTGTGACGAGCTTTGCGTATTCTTTCCAGCATTGACAGCTTTAATTTATTTTACGCCAGCGTTATGTCCAGTATAAATAAAAACATATTGCCTCCCAAACGTTCCAAATAAAACATTTTATTTTACAAATAAAATGCTGCTGTTAAAATCAAGAGAGTAATATAGCTTTTTTAAGAACTATTGCCAAATACAAAAGGTATTTCTAATGCTGTTTGGAAAGTTTTGGTTATTTGAGCAGAATGAGTGAGAAACTTGAGCGTAGCGATGTGTATTGTGCCAAATGTTGGACATGTTGAGAATGAAGAGCAGTGACTTCTCCTTATAATCTGTTTATGTCCGAAGAAGAGTATTTACGTGTCATCCAATATCTACATTTATAGGTTCACTTCCACATAGCTAGTCAACGGGGACATGAATGTTTTCATTTTTGCGAATAGTAACTTATTAGAAAAGATAAATTGGAATTTGATAACCATTATAAAACAACTATTTCAATTGCAAGTCTTTTTTTCCCTGGGTTGCGTCAGTGGTCTCATATTTTTATGGTCTTCAATGGGGAAGCATGCTAAAATTTACAGGAATAAGGAAAAATACAGGAAATTTTTCATAAAAATATCTTTAAGAATAAAAGTTCCTGGAGGTTTACTGTACTCTTAGGTTAACATCATTATATTTATATTTTTAATTCCATCTAAAATTTCATTATTCTTTTAAATGACCCGTAAATACTCTTGTTTTCACTTAAATACCAGTTGATGTCTCTGAAATACCTTTGGATGACTCCGATAAACGTTACTTTTGCGACACCTTCCGCCGTTTCTCGGAATTTCTCTAAGTCTTTAAAATAACTCCTTCTCTTTGCCACATTAGAATAGTCTCTCTAACCTATTTCCCTATTTCAAACTTTTGCTCATCAGATTTGTTTGCATGCCTGGCAACTAGATACTAGCGTACTCTAAGTGTTCCTATTATTTGCGACGTGCTAAAAGCAGAAACTTTTGAAGCGACTTTTCCTGAAGCCAGAGTATGAGTTTTATAAAGTTGTGGATCACATAGTAATGAATTGCATAGGAAGATGTGTTGGGAAAGATATCTTAAAAGCCATACATTAAAAATTATTTACTAATATTCAGATTCAAGGTTTTCAATAATTTTCTCAAAGAACACAATATCAAAAACACTACCAACCAGGTATCCCATGTTATTGCTTACAAAACCACCCATAGTGAACGGAAAAGAGTGTTGATCAAGCAAGAAATCACGAACATTATGGTTGCATACGTTTTTAACACGGAATCAAGTTAATAATTAACGTAAATATGTCGCCGCTAAATTTCGTAAGTTTTTCACACTGCTGATTTTACTGGAAGCAATTTCCTATTACAGACGTATAAAGGTGGATTATCATTATATTAAAGGTGGACTAGCCATCATCGCATGGTATTTCATTTTATTAAAATACCAAAATTAAGCCGTTAAGTCGAAAGTTATGCTTTTACCAGGGACTAATTTAGTTTTTCATTGTCTTCCAATGTTGATAGTTACTTGGAATCAAGTTCACCAATACACAATTGAAATACTATTTGAATCGAAGGACTGTTCAAATGGGATTCGCTCGGTTATTTGACAATACGTATATCGACCGGCATGTAACTTCATTCCAGGACAACAAGCAGCTCAGGAAATTGAACTGATATACAGAATGAACGGTTCACTAGTTACTGTTTAGACCAACCTTTAACTCAGTATCCGTCTGCTATAAACTCTTTACCACCTATCCTTTATTTATTTATGTTAAATTTTACCTGATTTATTAAGCCACCATTCCTATTCCCCCCGGACAGCCGCAGCTGGCGCGCCTCTATCGTGGACATATTGACGTTTGGACAGAGCGTATATATTTCGACACCCTCTCATATTTAGCCCTAACTCAGCGGACCCTTGCAATCTCCAAGCCCGCAGGTGAGCTGTTTTTTTTAACTCTTCTTGTACCCCGCGCCATTCATCGCGGGTGATTTGTTTCCCGTCTGAATCAGTTCCGCGGACGTGAGCCGTTTGGACATGAGCTGGGAGGTGCTTCGTCCTGCTAAACTCTAGTCTTTTCAATTAAACTTCAATGTCACTATTTCCATATGTAAGGAGATATGAGATATTATTTATGCAGACTCCCTCACTTCCACTCGTTGAAACTTTTCAATCGAGTAGTGAGCTGAAGGAATATTTTTACTTTGCATACTTAAAACAGCGCATATTTTCTTTGCTAGTAGTGAACAAGTCACCTGAACCTCTTCTATGATCCCACCTGGTTTTTGCTTCTCTCTAATAGTAGAATCTTCGTAAGAAGTCTGCTAAAATTTCTATCCCATATTTAAAGATACATTAAGCACTTCAACATTTAATTAGCATTATCATTTAAATAACATAGTATGCACGAAAAGTGAAGAATCAGGCGTGATATTGTGGAATCGAGACGTAATGAAAACTTCGTTGCAATTTTCCACAGTTAAAACTTTATTGCCGACCATGGTTTCGATACACTGCATCATCTTCAGGTGAGGGAGAGTACAAGAGGAGATCAAGTTCATTGCAGAGAGGAATGGCTACAACGACGACCTCATTGATTCCCTATTAGGGAAAAAACTGAGAAAAAGTGCCGTCGAGCTCCACACAACACTCCTGCCATACTCCAACCCCTCACGTAAATGGTGCAAAATCCCCTTCTCAAACTCTTTGTCCTATAGAATTGCCAACATTCTACCCAAGGATAAATTCCGTGTTTCATTTTACTCCCCATTTTCCATATCCAAAGCACTCTGCTTAAACAAAGATAAATTCGACGTCGAAAAACAGTGTGGTGTTTATGAATTAAAGTGCCAATGTAATGCGACTTATGTGGGACAGACTGGACGAAATTTCGCCACACACATCTACATCTACATCTACATAAGTACCCTGCGAGCCACCAAAAAGGTGTGTGGCAGGGGGTGTAGCACCATGAGGGAAGGGTAAGGGTTGAGGGGGTTGGGAGTTAGGTGAGGAAAGGTGGGGGGAACCTGTAGGGAAAAAAATATATACATATATATATATATATATATATATATATATACACATACATATATATACATACATACATACACACATGTATACACATCCTCGCGAAGTCCCTAACCTGTACGTTAATACTTATTGTAACGTACTAAGTCCTGGGGAATTTCGACTACGAGCATTCTGTTCCCTTATCGTTCTTGGAAAAAATGACATTTTAAACCTGTCAGTCTTGCAGTCTATCTCTCTAGTCTTATATTCGTGATCCCTTCGACCGTAATACGTTGGGGTTCGTATTATATCCTTGATGTCATCGGAAAAGAGCCCATCTTTAAATGTTTTTAATAAGTTTAATCTATATTGGAAACGCCGCTGTGTAAGAGAATCCCAACCTAAATTGTCTAGCAAAGTGGATACGCTGCTGAGTTGGTCATAACAATGTTTGACAAATCTAGCCCCCCTCCGCTGAACTCGATCTAATTCCGAAACCAAATTTATGTTATGAGGATCCCATATACTGGCAGCATACTCTAGGTGGGGCCTGACCAAGGCAAGGAAACATCGTTCTTTCACCTTTTCGTCGCATTTACCTAGCACTCTTTTCACAAATCCCAATTTTTTATTAGCACGACCGCATATTTCTCGTATGTGTTTTCCCCAGGACAGATCGTGAGTAATTGTTACACCCAAGTATTTAAAGGAATCTACCCTTTCGATATTGGTTTGTTTCACTTTGTAACTATAAGGGAGGGAATTACTCTTTTCCCAAAAATGTATTACTACGCATTTTTTAAAATTCAATTCCAATTGCCATGTATCGCACCTATTTTGAATTGCATCTAGGTCGTTGGCTAACACGACTCTGTCTTCGTGACTTCGGATGTCCCCATAAATTACTGCATCATCGGCGAAAAGACGGAGCTTGCTATTAACTACGGTACTGAGGTCATTTATGTAAATAAGGAAAAGGAGGGGGCCTATGACACATCCTTGTGGTACCCCCGACGTGACCTTGACAGTATCGGATGATACACCGTCCAGGACGACTGTTTGGACACGATCACTTAAAAATTGTTTAATCCAGTCAATAATACTTTCGTGTATTCCATAGGTTTCCAATTTCGCCAGTAATTTGCAATGAGGGACTTTATCGAAAGCTTTCTTAAAATCTAGGAATATCGCATCAACTGGAATATTACTTTCACCGGAGTTTAATACATCATGTACAAAAAGTGCGAGTTGAGTTTCGCAGGATCTACCCTTACGGAAGCCATGTTGGTTATTAATTAATAAATCTTGGCTATCGAGGTGCCTCATCATGGAACTAACAATGATGTGTTCAAGAATCTTACAGGAAATGGAAGTCAGCGATATTGGCCTATAATTACTGGGGTCCTCCCTGTCTCCGTTTTTAAATATGGGTGTTACCGAAGCTACCTTCCAGCCGTTTGGCACGCTTTCTTCTGCTAATGATTTCTTAAATATTATATCTAGATATGGGGCAATTTCAGCCGACTGTTCTTTATACACACGTGCCGGTATCTCATCAGGTCCCGGAGATTTGTTGGGGTCTATGTTTTTAAGGAGTAATTCTATTCCGCGGGTGGAAATATTGATTGCTTCCATTGAATGCTGAAATATTTTTGGAAGGTTCTCGGGTGTATTTTGTGAGGATATGTTGAAAACACTCTGGAAAAATGAGTTTAATATTGTTGGCTTTATCTAAACTACTCGTTACTTTATCCCCCTTTTCGATATTCAATGAGTTTACGGTGGACTCGTTTCCCTGCACTTCCCTGACGTAGGACCAAAACATCTTTGGGTTATCGTTCAAATGTTCGCCTAATTTTTTCCTTTTGAATTCCTCTAGCGCCTTCCGGAAGGCCTTCTTGGTAGTGGACCTAGATGCTTTGTAGTTCTGTATGGTTTCGTTGATTTTATCAGGGGAGGAATCTTTAACTGTGTTTTTCATTCTGGCATGGCACACCCTTTGCCGCCTAAGAGATTTCCGTACTTCAGAGTTGTACCATCGGGGTTCCTTATTCTCTTTTATATATTTACTAGGTATGAACCTCTGTATTGCTGAACGTGTTATCCTAAGAAAATTATTCCAAGTATCCTCGACACTACTAGTTTTGCTTAATTCGTCAAATATAAAAAAAGAACTTATTAATTCACATTTTAAGCCATCATAGTCCGCTTTATTGAACAAATACACCTTTCTCTTAGGTTTGTTGACTTTATCTACACTTAGAGAAAATTTAGCGTTTACAGCCCTGTGATCACTGATTCCGTCAACAACTTCTATATTTAAGACCTTTTCGGGTATATTTGTGGCTAACAGATCAAGAATGTTCTTTCCCCTTGTTGGTGAAGTGACTAATTGATGTAGGGAATTCGAGGTGAACGCGAATAAGAGGGACTCGCATAGATCCTTGTCTTTACCTCCATTTATAAAACTGTACGAATCCCAATCTATTGTGGGAATATTAAAATCACCTCCGATAATTAGGCTATGCTCACTGTTGTGGGATGTAAAGCTTTGTATCTGTTTTTCTAGGTCTGGTATTGAGTTAATGCTAACGTGGGGTGGTCTATAATACGCACAGATATATATTCTTTTCGATCTGGGTGTTTTCACTGAACACCATACACTTTCTATACAGCTATCAGGAAATACCTCGGCTCTACTGACGTTAGAGTTCTTAACCGCAATAAACACTCCTCCTCCGGCTCTATTTTTTCTGTCGTTTCTATAAACTATGAAGGACTTGGGAAATATTTCGCAATCTGCGATGTCATCTGTTAACCAACTTTCAGTTCCTATAATGATATCCGACTCTGTGCTATGAATGAGATGGTGAAATTCCGGTATTTTATTTTTTAAACTTCGGCAGTTAACTACTACTACGGAAATTATATCCTCTTCTAAAACCTTCTCTGCGGTCTGCTTTCTGGGGATGCTATTTAATCTCTTTGATGTCTTAGTATGCGATCGGCCTATATTCTGATTGGTAATTTTATCTTTTGTCTCATTAGCAGTGCAAGTACTTGGAAGAATCTCTTCTGGTAACCTAGTATTCTTAGACCCACTAATTGACCTACACCTTATTATATCGTTATTTAGGCAATCTGCTCCACTACCTAACCTACGAATTTGCCTAGAAATCATCAATGAGCATCGGAAATGTTATGCGTTAGGCAACACCATATCCATCTTTGCCACCCACCTCTTGGAGAAGAACCATTCCCCGGATTTTGAATTTAAGCCGTTGCATAAATTCGAAAAGAGCAAGAAATTGGACGCTCTCGAGAGTTTAGAGATTATCCAACGGAGAAACCAGAAGATAGAGCTACTTAACGACATTCAGTTCCTCTCTTGCCCCTCCCCACTTTTGTCCATTAACTTCCCTCAGTGCCCTTTATGACGACACCTTCCCCCCCCCCCCGAAGAGTGAGCTGCCCGCACTTTGGGGGTTCCATTGGTTTTTCCTGCCTTTCTTTGTATGACAAAACCCCACCCCCCCTTCCCACCCGCTCCCTCCTCCCCTGCCACCCCTTCTTGGTATATATATCCCTTCTCCTTGTACTCTCCCTCACCTGAAGATGATACAGTGTATCGAAACCAAGGTCGGCAATAAAGTTTTAACTGTGGAAAATTGCAATAAAGTTTTAACTCTGGAAAATTGCAACGAAGTTTTCATTAACATAGTAAGCATTGAGCATTTAAACAGGCTATTTATTGATAAAGAACGGATAGTAGCAATTTTCCAGTATATGAGATTTATTGTGCGACCGGAGTTCAATGTATTACATCATCTTCAGGTACCAAGCTGAATGAATTGTGTTTCGTAATCCTCTGCCAGGCTTTCTCCAATCTCCCCTACCTTTTTTCCCGCAACTGCAACTGGGCCTAAGAGACTTTGTGAATTGTGTTTAACATGTTTCAAACTCTGTATTGCGCAATACTAATGATTGTTTGGCCAAACATCCCCTCTTCCCCCTCCATCCTTTCCCGATACATTCACCACCTCCTCCCGGGATGTATACATGAATATAAGACGGTACTTGACTTCATTATGGTACCTGAAGATGATAGATAGGTAGATAAAGGACTTTATTTGGGCGAACGATGGGGTACATTGAAACCCAGTCGTACAATAAATATTATCTAGCGGAAAATTGGTATGTCCGTTTTTTATAATGTTTGAATTCCACCACATCACGTCTTAAACTACCCAGTTTGTTAGGCTATTTGTTATGTTAAAATGAAAAATTAATAATTAGGTAAGAATTCTTCGGAAAAATGTGAATAAAAAACAAAGCATGGAGGAAGTAGTGGTAAAAAATATAAAATTTCCTGAGTTTGTTATCTCTTTGAGCGTTTCTTCTTGACGGGGCCATGTAACTGTTGCCTACGCAGGGAGGTCACACGGCGCCAGTAGGGCGTTCAGAGGCGGTGACCTCTACCCGTCTTCATAGGTTCACGATCGAGAATTCACCCCATTGCTCCCCGAGCACAACGAAGGAGCTCGCCCACCAGCGGTGAGGCACGCCCGTGTGGCCTGCACTTGAGAATGACACGCAGGGCCGCCGCGTAGGGTCATGAGAAGCAACGGCTGAAGAGGTGTTTATATATAAATATATGTGTGTACATGTTTGTACATTCCCTTCATACCGTGCACTATAGGATGATTGGAGATCGTATTGACATTGATAAGATGACAGTGCACACCATTATCACAGAAAATTTGGGAGATGCGAAATATCTGCGCTAAACTCTTCCCGAAGGTCTTGATAGACGACCAAGAGCTGAGTCAAATGTCTGCTTGCGAAGATCCTCAGGAACGGCATCTCGACGATTCCCAAGCCCCCTAAGCAGTCCCAAATTGGCACCAGCAGACTATTTCCTATTCCTAAAAGTGAAATTCTCCCTCAAAGGACACCACCATGGGCCTAAAATACCATGAAAGAAGCTCGCACGCGTACACTTAAGGACCTTCCGGGATCCACCTACCAAGGAGCCTTCGGGTTGTAGAAAAGCCTCAGACAAAAGCGTGTCGACTCTCAAGGGATGTAAGTTGAATAATTTTGAGGCATTATAGGTATATCTGAAATAAAAATCTATTTTAACAAATAATTTCCCGATACTTTATACAAATCATGTATGTTAGCTTATTTTTTTAACACATACATGTGTATAACACTGGAGGATCCTATTCACTCCATTTCACGACTCAGCTGCTACACATCCTATTTTCTTTCCTCATCTTTATTACACGCAACTCTCGATTTTCCATGACCCACCACAATTAGCCGACATTTAGTCTTACTCCGACATATCCCGTCTTGGCTTTAATGCCATAATATGAGGAGAACAACATTTGCTACACTTTCATTTGAGCTTCCTCAATCGGAGTCTCCCACCCAGCATTAATCACAGAAATACCACAACTACTCCATTACTCCTATTCCTACTCCATACTATTCCACTACTCCATACTCCATTACTTACTATTTCATACTTTTACCTCACATTTTGTCTTTTTTATCAATTTTTCCAATTCTAACTAATATTTTCAATATTTCTGAAGGACTAATTTATCAAACCAAAAGTTACATGAACATCATAATAGTATTTAATATCACAGCGAATGACTACAGCATATACGAGGTGGGTTAAAACATTAACGGGAATTTTAACTTTTCGGACAATAAAATTTATTTATTCTTATACATTGATGCCGTCACCTTCAAAGTAGTCCCCATTGGAGGTTATGCACTTGTGCCAGCGCTTCTTCCAATCCTCGAAACACTTCTCAAACTCGATCTTTGAGATAGCCTTTAAATCTTTCAGCGATGCGCTTTTAATGTCATCTACGGCTGTAAAACGACGGTCCTTCGAGGTTCTCTTAATTTTTGGAAATAGGAAAAAGTCACACGGATCTGGCGAATATGGAGGCTGGGGCATCGTTGCAGTATTGTTTTGGCCAAATATTCACGAACAAGCAATGAAGTGTAAGCTGATGCATTATCGTGGTGCAAAGGCCATTTAAGAACGAATTTTGCTGCCACGCGTTTCATACCAAAAATTGGAAAAAATGCCATGACATGATCCAATCGATATGCCAACATCATCAGCGACCTCCCTAATTAAGATTCGGTGATCGTTCATAACCATTTCCTTCACTTTTTCCACGATTTCATCGATTGTTGATGTCCTGGGGCGTCCAGGGCGTTCGTCATCGTCAAGGTCTTCACGGCCTTCTTGGAAACGCTTATACAACTCGTAAACTCTTGATCTACTCATAACAGACTCACTCGCCATAGGCCTTTTTCAACATTTCACACACTTTGTTGCACTTTATTTCATTTTTTACGCAAAATAAAATACAAATTCTTTGATTCAATTCTTATAACAAACGAAAATCGCCGAGCTCATAAAACACGTCTAACCTTAGCGGCTGTCACAGACAAAGTCCACAATAAAAACAGTTTAAAGTTTTATCATAGTTCAGGGGCATGTATACCACCATAATAAAAAAAAAAACAGTTTGAATATCGGACTCTCCAAGCCCGCGAAATGAAAAATTCCCGTTAATTTTTGAACACACATCGTATAATTCGTAAGAATATTATATAAGCGAAAGCTTACTCTCGTGATCACCGACCGCCGCTTCGACTGTGGTAATTCTACATAGTAATTAGAAACAAAACAGGGCGCACCTCGTTTTTTCACACCGCGACTACGAGTATTTCTAAATATGCCGAGCAGGTTTTGTTATTTCGCCAATTTCAATGGGACCGGTTTACTACTGGTTGCGACTTGATTCAATTCTCAGATGAACGGGCATTGCCTAGGCGAATGCGCGAATATCGTAGTTTTGAACGCTGGACAAGCCGCGTAAGAGGAAGGAATTCCTCAATAGATTCTCGTCATGCTTGTATGCTGCGTTTTTGGGTGAAAACGGCTGAGTAGAGCAGATATGAGGGGCACAAATGAATGCCGTGCCTCACGCACGCCGCTTTAAGGGCACGCTTGGTATTAACTTCCTGCCTCCAGCCCCCACCATTTCACTCACTCATATTAAAGAACTTAAGACCACCCCTCCATCGCAATATCCCCCCCCCCCATATTCCCTCCCCACCTTGCCTGGCTCGTGTGTGCTTACCCTCTCTCCGCGTGCACCCTCCCCGCGGCGCGCCCCTGCTTTTCTCATCGCGCCCTGTTTGGTTTTCCGATTTAATAAAAACGTCTACTCCTCGGAAAAGTTTCCCCGCCGAGGAGCCTAAGCTATGGGCTTGATCAGGAGCAATTTTAAGGCGACTTGGTGTTCCCTCAATACCTTAAAAAATGTCAACGTTATGAGAATGGAAATGATTTTAACTCTCGACGTTTACTGCCTAACATTATATTACTTCATTTGATTACATTTTTTCCGCTTAATATCAAAGCTAATTATATTTACTCAGCTCAAAGCTTACAGAGATAATTCTCGAAAAAGTGTGTGTACGTATCATCTGCTCCTTTTTTCTCCAAAGTTACGATACCGCTGTTCCACATAGAGCCCTTTAACACTGCGGTAGTAAGATGCGGAGTGAGCTCCCAACGAAAGTTGGTTTTATCACCATGAAATAATATTATATAGTATATTTCCTATATAATATTGAAGCTAGAACATGTATCGAAGGAACAGAAAAAAGCGGAAATGCTTCGACGAGGATGATACCCTTTCATACTTATAAGTCCATTACACCTATGTAAATAAAAGGAAAAATATATCTTCCTGGTGATTTCTCGGTAGTATTTTATAAAAATTACATTTAAAAAATGTATATTCATTATTAAATAATACTAAATTAACATTTAAGTTAATTTGATAATAAAATGGCCTAAACGACTAATACTAAAATTAGTTAGCGTAAGCGTAATGAATTCACATCGAACCAGAGTAATATAGATGCGAGAGGTTGAACGTACAAGGATAAATGAATGACGATAAACACTGGATGCATGACAATAAGCTTATTTACTTTATACTGAAGAAATTTGGCTAATTTGTCAATAATTACGGATACATGGATCATATTACGTGTTAGCTCAGTTATAAGGAAGGTTAGTAATTGAGAATATGATTGCATTACTCGGGTATTTCTCAATGAATTGGTGGAGGCTCAGGAGTAATGAGAATTTTTTTGTATTAACTTGTAATGTTACTGTCAGAGGAAGTTAATTGTTTTAAAAACTAATGTATTTGATAAGATACGAAAAAGATACTTTTTAGATGGAACATGAACCAGAGACAAAGAATTAATGATCTAGTCGAAGACTAGGGAATATTTGTGGGTAAATAATTAATATGGGTTTACATCAATACAAGGGTTGCTAATTATATTTTCAGCCTAATAGTAAATACACCGTGATTTATTGTTTAAAATGGCCATATTCTTTTTGAAGTATTCTCCATGAAAATCAATACACTTTTGCATGCCGTAGAACCAATTTTCATAACACTTTTCACTCCGATTGAGTTACCTCTAAAACATTGTTTTTCATGCATCAACGACTTCTTCAGGCGCCGAAAAACGTTGGCCACATAATTTTATCTTGGTAAACGATCGAGAAAAATTTGGTTATTTGGTGCTCAATTGGGCTGTATGGAGAATAACCCATCAATTCGACGTTTTGGCCGGTCAAATTGGTAGTTGTTTCATCCGGTCTATGAGAGCTTGCATTATCATTATGAGGAATGATCCTTCGTTGCCGCTTCTTTTTCCGTATTTTACTAAGCCCTTCTGGCAAAGAAATGCTCGTGTACCATTCAGAATTCACGGTTCCACGTTGCTCTAACGGTACGGTTGCCACATGTCCAGTTATTCCGAAGAAACAGGCGATCATTTGCTTCGATGTGCTTCGTGCACGAATCACGTTTATCGCATTTGGCTCGGCTTGGAAGACCCATATTGTGAATTGCTGTTTTTTTCGGGCTCATTCGATAAGATCCATGATTTTCACCTGTATAGATGTTATACACAGCTTTTGATGCACCGCGATTGTGTTTGTTGAACATTTCTTAATACCTTTTTGAGCAATTGTCAAATTATGCGGGATCCAACGCGAACACATTTTTTTCACATCTAAATGCTCATGCAGTATCTTATTTATGCTCGTCATACTAATCCCCAAGGATGACTCAATCTCACGATAAGCACATGAGGATCTTCCTTTTCTGCTCTTGCACAGCATCAATGTTTTCTGGCACAACAACTGATTTTGCCGACCTTCATGACTTTCGTCACTGAGCGAAAGGTGACCATGACGGAATTCGTCATGCCAACGTTTCACAGTAGCAATGGATGGAGCTTCATAGCCAAAAGTGGAAGTAAGTTGACTGATGCACTCCTGTATTGATAATCTGCGTCGAAAGTCGTAAAAAATCATTCCACGAAAGCGTTCACGAGTTAATTCCATTTTTTCGCTGTGACAAGATTTTCAAGTCACTGTACGCAGGACAAGTTGTGATAAAACGAAAACATATTCTGAAGAAGTTAGCGTTAAAAGGGTGAAAAATTCAGATGGAAACGTCAGATGGCGCCTAAAGCAATTAGTGATGCTAAGGCTCAAGATGTAAATAGCAACCCTCGTATATGTAAGAGAAGACGCAATAATTGCATCGTTTCAATTTTTGTGTTATGCTTTTTATTTTTTTAACGTCATGAAATAAGCAATTTTTTTCGGAGTATTTAATGTTTTCAATCATATAAACTATATGGACCCTATTAATTTTAGATTTTATTTTAATTGAACTGTGTATTTTTTCTTGAAAGAGAATCAACCAAATCACCGCCAGAATGTTGTTACATTTCGTCGGTCGACCTCGGCCAAAGTTAACAGAAACACATTTCTAAAAGTTACAAAAGTTATAAAATTTTGCGATGCCCTGATTAATCTTACTTGAGATATTTCACCCTAAACAATTTCTCTATTTAATGCGTTTTCTTACTCAATTTAACGTACGTACTTAAAAGTTTACAGACATAAAGGCATTTTAGAGCTTGAAAAAAATTAAAACGTGTTAGGGGACGCTAAAATGTGTATATTCGAAGAAACATTAGTGCAAAATTAATAAATTACCATTTTTTATCTCTCCTGGTTGGAGCAAGCGGAGATTATTATTCCGCTCAATGGCCATCTCGCACATGCATATTAACGATGCAATGCAGGGAATTCACGTGGCAAAGAAGAATTTTAAGCTCTCGAAAAGAAAAAGAAATTGAAGCTACGCGTGAAACGCAAAACGAACAAGTCACGAGAGACGGAGACATTAATATTTACATTCATTGAAATATTTCTCTATTTACGAAAGGCGGTGTAGGTATTTATTTCGGTACAAATTTTACCCAGTGGTTCTCCCCAAAATACAAACTACCAGTACTCATAAAATAAATGCAAACACTGACGCGTTATGTGGAGAAATACGTAAATGCAGTGCAATAAATAGATAATCACACGAATGCCAATTATTCTTAATCTTTTCAAAACAATATTAATATTTTCGTCACGTAACAAATTATAGGCATAAAATCTGTTAATGAAATATATGTTGAAGTAAATAAGAATGGTACAAATCTGATCTTCAAAATGTCAATTCAATAGTACGTTAATATCCTCTATTGTACATAGGTCTCCATTAAGTGTTACATAACAAAGAAAACGGCATCTCGAACTTATTGACTTTATTTTTTCATTTACGTTAGACGAAGCGAAGTCCCCAAACATACCATACTTATTGAATTATATGGTCTCAGGCTCAACTTTGTGGAGGTTCATGTTCGTTTTAAATGAATATACTTTGTAACTTCCACACATTTTTTATTCGTACTACCGGTTTCAACGCTTCGGCGTCACCATCAGGTCTTGATGAATAATGTGTGGAAATAAAAAATGTGTGGAAGTTACAAAGTATATTCATTTAAAACGAATACCGTACTTACCATAATCCTGGGAATAACCCCAACGGACGCCGCTCTGTTTAATTTCTTATCAAACCCTTGAACATAACAGACAACCCGTGGGCAGTAAGTGCGATTAGAGCACTAACGGATAGGTTTTCCATATTTTTCCCCCTCCCTCGGATCGTGATACTGACGGGGAATGCAAAATCACTTTTCGAGAATTGTAAAGTTTATTCTTTGTTTCCTCCCACAAATTTCGGCTCGAAATAATTAGCAGGGGGGAGAGAGATGCCTCATTTTCCGCTCAACTCTTTCGAGAGAAGAGAGACGCCTAATTTGGAGTCGGCTTACATACCGCGCGATGCAAATCCCATCCCTCGCGCTCACACTTCGAGCATCCCGAGGCGGCCGCGCCGCATCAGATGCCTCCTCCCGATCCCTCCCCTTCTCTCAGCCACATATTCCCCCCCTCCGATCCCCGTTCATCCGCCCATTACAATCTCTCCCAGACCCTTCACCCCTCCGACACGTACGGAAAGCATTCCCAGGATAGGTTTGCAGAACCTCCATTTGATACGAGGGCTAACAACAAACGTCGACGCTTACCTGCGTAAAAACTTCTGCATCCGAAAGAGAAATTATATTTTAGACCTACCCCTCTCTCATTATCTAGTTCACAAAATAGATGGAATGTCTGCTACCTCATTAGCAATGAAAATGTATGATCCATTGAAAATGTATCCTGGATTATAAAAAAGTTGTAAAGGATGAAGTAGTCAGTGCACAACGTACCTATGAGGTTTAGTTTGAGGACGTGTACGGCACCTTCTGTTTCAAAACTTTCTTCCCTTTATAAATGTATACGTATGTGTCTATATATATATATATGTATATATATATAGACACATACGTATATATATATATATATATATATATATATATATATATATATATATATATATATATATATATATATATATATATATATAGATACATACGTAGTTCTACAGTGTGAGTGTCCTTTTACGTGTTAACTGTTTTATTCTGTGTTCTATTGTGCCGTCCAAAAGTTATATTGCTCTCGTGAGTACTTCCGCATCATCGATATATGTATATATATATACATATACATATTATATTTATATATATATACATATATAAAGGAAAGAATATATATATGTATTTTTTTCTTATATATTATATATATATATATAATATATTTCTGTTAATGTACCGGTTAAGGTAGATTATGAATGGACACCTGCTACCAAGTTTCTTTGCCTCTCCTAAAAAGCAACCCAACATCCAACACTACAATAAGGCCTTCTTCAATTCTGCATACCTCTATTCATTCCGTCCAATTTCCCTATCCCATTCTTGCCCCTTCCTCCTTTGCATAACATTCTCCCCACTGCCAATCAGAATTCTCTGCATTCAGCTTTCCTGACACTTTTTGAATTCTCCCAATAATCCCCTCCCAGTAAATAAATATATACTTGTGTGTCCCTTTACGTACACACATATATATATAACATGAAAATCACACACACATATAACTTGAAAATCCCGCCATACGGCGCACAAATATTCATTCATTCAAACAGAAATAGGTATAAGGAAAGGGGATAGGAAAACACATAATAGGAGAAGACACGACATGTGGGGAAGGCGGTTTTTGAGCAGATCACGAAAGTAAAAATATTTCCCTATCCGGGATTTGAACCACGGACCTTCCACTTTCCGGGCGGATGCTCTACCAGTTGAGCTAATAGGGAAACCTGATTTACCTTGAGATCTGCGATCTTATAAAGCGCCAAAGTGCTCCGATAGATGTTGCCCGAGAGATGGCGTTATGGAGCTGTTTCACCCACCAAAGGAGAAATAGACGGGACACAAGAAGGGGAAAGGATAGTAGAAAAGCATCCATACGATATTGTAAAGGATAGGAACGGTGCGTTTCATGGCACGCATAGCCAGAAGAAGAGACGAGCCACATTGGCCAAACACATATTCAAACTTGAAAATCCCGCCATACGGCGCACAAATATTCATTCATTCAAACAGAAATAGGTATAAGGAAAGGGGATAGGAAAACACATAATAGGAGAAGACACGACATGTGGGGAAGGCGGTTTTTGAGCAGATCACGAAAGTAAAAATATTTCCCTATCCGGGATTTGAACCACGGACCTTCCACTTTCCGGGCGGATGCTCTACCAGTTGAGTCCGTGGTTCAAATCCCGGATAGGGAAATATTTTTACTTTCGTAATCTGCTCAAAAACCGCCTTCCCCACATGTCGTGTCTTCTCCTATTATGTGTTTTCCTATCCCCTTTCCTTATACCTAATTCTGTTTGAATGAATGAATATTTGTGCGCCGTATGGCGGGATTTTCAAGTTTGAATATGTGTTTGGCCAATGTGGCTCGTCTCTTCTTCTGGCTATGCGTGCCATGAAACGCACCGTTCCTATCCTTTACAATATCGTATGGATGCTTTTCTACTATCCTTTCCCCTTCTTGTGTCCCGTCTATTTCTCCTTTGGTGGGTGAAACAGCTCCATAACGCCATCTCTCGGGCAACATCTATCGGAGCACTTTGGCGCTTTATAAGATCGCAGATCTCAAGGTAAATCAGGTTTCCCTATTAGCTCAACTGGTAGAGCATCCGCCCGGAAAGTGGAAGGTCCGTGGTTCAAATCCCGGATAGGGAAATATTTTTACTTTCGTGATCTGCTCAAAAACCGCCTTCCCCACATGTCGTGTCTTCTCCTATTATGTGTTTTCCTATCCCCTTTCCTTATACCTATTTCTGTTTGAATGAATGAATATTTGTGCGCCGTATGGCGGGATTTTCAAGTTTGAATATGTGTTTGGCCAATGTGGCTCGTCTCTTCTTCTGGCTATGCGTGCCATGAAACGCACCGTTCCTATCCTTTACAATATCGTATGGATGCTTTTCTACTATCCTTTCCCCTTCTTGTGTCCCGTCTATTTCTCCTTTGGTGGGTGAAACAGCTCCATAACGCCATCTCTCGGGCAACATCTATCGGAGCACTTTGGCGCTTTATAAGATCGCAGATCTCAAGGTAAATCAGGTTTCCCTATTAGCTCAACTGGTAGAGCATCCGCCCGGAAAGTGGAAGGTCCGTGGTTCAAATCCCGGATAGGGAAATATTTTTACTTTCGTGATCTGCTCAAAAACCGCCTTCCCCACATGTCGTGTCTTCTCCTATTATGTGTTTTCCTATCCCCTTTCCTTATACCTATTTCTGTTTGAATGAATGAATATTTGTGCGCCGTATGGCGGGATTTTCAAGTTTGAATATGTGTTTGGCCAATGTGGCTCGTCTCTTCTTCTGGCTATGCGTACCATGAAACGCACCGTTCCTATCCTTTACAATATCGTATGGATGCTTTTCTACTATCCTTTCCCCTTCTTGTGTCCCGTCTATTTCTCCTTTGGTGGGTGAAACAGCTCCATAACGCCATCTCTCGGGCAACATCTATCGGAGCACTTTGGCGCTTTATAAGATCGCAGATCTCAAGGTAAATCAGGTTTCCCTATTAGCTCAACTGGTAGAGCATCCGCCCGGAAAGTGGAAGGTCCGTGGTTCAAATCCCGGATAGGGAAATATTTTTACTTTCGTGATCTGCTCAAAAACCGCCTTCCCCACATGTCGTGTCTTCTCCTATTATGTGTTTTCCTATCCCCTTTCATTATATATATATATATATATATATATATATATATATATGTACACACGCACCTACCCCATATATGTGCGAAGCCTTGTTCCTCCTACAAAACTCGTGAGAGAAAGGATGAAATGGAGTATTTTCGAAATTCTGAAATTTTAACTAAATATTTCGGTGGAGTTTTATACTCTAGCATTTAAATTATATTCAAACTGATGAAGGAGTAAATACGTACTTTATGATTTGAGCCAAGAAATTGATTTGATTCTGAACAAATAAGCTCTGAGAAATGGTTTATAATAAAGCTCATGGTTTTCGGATCATTGATATTGAAGTCATTTGAGAAACTCATTAGGAGGATATTTGGCATCAACTTAAAGAAAAATCTTAATTTTACGGGCAGTAAGTGAGCATAGTAAAATACTCTTATCAAGAAGACATTGGTTTTACATCACAAACGCAAAGACAAGAAAATTCAGCATCATATTTTGCCCCATCGATTTAGTAAATTTGTAAAATGTAACCTGTAGGTGAATATGTAATTATCCCAAGTAGAATTAATAGATTTCTGAGTGCAGTAATTCCCTTCTGCAGTCACTCTCGTCTCAGGCTCATTGATTTTCGTGGCAATCGGGATGCAGCGTCACTGGAGTCGCCCTTCCCCAGAAGTGCACTCCGTTTTCCCCAATCGAGCACCCAAGCTGCATCGCGCGGACACGCAGTGTGCAGAGAGGACGGCAGCAGGTCGTCACCCTGCTCCCCCCCTGCTTTCGGTTCCTCCCGAGTATCCCCAACGGCTGGAGAACATTCTCCCGGCCGGGAAAACTCCTAGTTGGCGCTTCGTTTCGAACAAGCGCCAGAGAGCAGCAGGCGCCACATCCTTGGGAAGAAGGGAGTGCCAAGACGCAATTATTTCGGAAGATTAAGCGCTTTCTGGGATGGGGGGTTGGACGGGGGAAGTGGGGGGTTGGGGCGGGGGAGGGTTGGGCCCGACGGAAAAACGTGTGTGCGGAGGAGACCCGATGTGGCCGGGTGGAGGAGACTGCGACAAACACCAATTTATTGCGACATTTGAACGAGTCAACGGGTGAAACACAGACACGCCGTTTAAAAAAGCACACCCAATTTCGCCGTGGTTTTCCTCGCTCGCACGCCCCTTCTTGAGCGTGAGGGACGTAAATCTGCCCTTAATGCTGGATGGATGCCTTTGTTGTTGTCACGAATGCCGACTTTCCTTCGTCGACAATACTCTCCATGCCAAGTACATGAACCGAACACGAAATTGGATCCAAACCACTGCGAATCACTCTGTCAGGAGTGGTGCGGCGAGGCAAGCGTGGTTTGGATCGTGTAAGATTCGAACTATCCACCCTGGGGTCGTGTGATTTGAGAAAACATCCTCTTTACCAGATCTCACTCTTTCTGCGCCCTTCTCACGCTTACTGAATCACGTGGCCAAAGGATTCAATGCTTGATGGAGTTATTAACAATGTTAATAAAATACGTGGGAGAATGTTAAACAATCATACTTGTGAATTGGATTTGCTTAGGTGGCTTCCAAATACTTTTAGATTTTAAATGAAACTAAATTTACTTCTTTTAATATTTTATAGAATAAATATTTTAAAATTAATGAAAAATATAAAATTCTCTAAATATTTCGAAACCGTCTTTACCTAAATTATGTTTTTTCCAAATATCTTTAGATATAAACATAATTAAATTTAATTGATTGATTGACTTGGATCAATTTAGAAAATTTAATTTATTTTTAGCATTGAAATCTGTAATATTTAATAACTACCCATTTTGAAAATGAGAGAATGATAACTTTATGATTTCATAGAAATTTATTACGATACGAAGTGGGGTTTCGACGTCCAACGTCATCTTCATGTCCAATTTGAATCAATTTCACAAAGTTACGCCGAATACCACTAACTGCCCATTTCCCAACTGCCTAAATATAACGAAGTAATTTAGGAAACAATCTTCTGCATCGCGTCGTGAACAAAATGGTAATATAAACGCAGTAAATATTGCGAATTGTCTTTGATCATTGTGATTGCTAATTGTTTCTCCGACTAGTGAAATCGCTGTCCTCGCGTAAGGAAACTGATTCAGGACAAGAAACTGAATATTTTTAGTTGATGAAAGTAAACTTTACATGGCTGTCAGATGCCGGAATTTCCACAGTAGCAGCCCTAGATGCGGATATGGACCGTATTTTCTCGTCTAATAACTGCACGTATCTCTCCGTTTGGAGATTAGGTTGGCGAGGTGGTTATCATTCTGACTTTTCATCTCAAAGACTGGGGTTCGAGTTTCATGGACGGCGGAATAATGATGAGTGATCCCGATTCCTAATTCGGATCCTACGTGGAGAGCATTTCAAATGCCTCAGATGAGACTTTAAACTGGGTATCATTTGGCGCCTTAAATTGAGAATAGGTTAATGCCGACCCAATTTTCTCATTCCTTGAACAACCTAGCCCTTCTAAATCATTCACTTTTTCCTGAAGGTACAATTGACTTCAGCTGTCGGTCTCAAACTATTATGACTGCTACACAAAGCAATTGAGCACTTCACACAGGGAGTTTGACGTGATAGTGAAAGAAGTGGTGAAGAATAACAGATTTGGTTTCTGCTACAGAGTAAAGAATTTTTGTTGTAATTTTGTATTCAAAAGTTTTCATGTTAACGTTATCAAGAAGCTTACTAGGTTGCTAAATATTATTTGATATTTTAAATTCTCAGAGATTGTATGTAATACGTCGCTTTAGGCATTATTTTTGTGATGGGTACAAATTCTGTTTCTATTTGAGGAAAAATAGCGCGTGCTATTTCGTATAACTTTTAGTTTTGACGTCAATTTTGTATTCAGCGCACCTGAAAACGCCTATGTATCAGATTATATAAAATTCGGCAACATTTCATGAATTTGAGCGTCATATTGAATCCGCCATTGTGGATTTTAATTTATTCATACAGTATCACGTTTGAATTCAGCGCATTAAAAACCTTGTGCCAATTTTAAAAAGAAATAGGACTGAGATTCAATTAAGGCCAGGTTTTGAGGTCAATATCTCTACGGTGGTGATGAAATCGAATTTTAGAATTATTCCCTCCGGCAAATGTCAGGGAAATTACCTACAGAAACATCTATGCAAATGTTTAGACTTCCCGAATTTGTGAATGTTTCATGTGGGTGGTCATAAATTCTATTTTTATATCGGCATATCTCTCTGGTTTTCTAATATTTCACTCAACCAAATGAATGCCGATGGAATGTGAAATTGGATGATGATGCATGCGTATAACTAACTTTATTATTTTTGTATACCTTGCATTGGTACACGTATTTGTCCATGTATAACGAATAAACAAAACATACATGTATAAATACAAAAAATATTACATGAGGCTGATGAAAACAGTAGGACCTGCATGAGATTGCTTGGTACTTTAACACTATGCAATATATAGGACTCGATAATGTAACGTCGTCATATAAAACATACGTGAAATTTCTAAAAAATATTTTCAGGTATTTATCCCGAAAAAAAATATTTTTTCATTTACGCCAAAAAACCCGATTGGTTTGTTGCCGGGCGTATGCTCGTAAGTTTTATATTTAATTCTGCGCTCATTGAGACCAAATCTTCCACGAACAACATCCAAAATAACAAGAACGGGTAATCTAGGAGACGCAAAACTACGTACTTAAAAATCTTGCACACTTTGGAACGCTTCAACACCATTACGTCAACGAAATAAAACCCAACGCGCGTAATATGAATTTCATTACTCTAGGGTCATCACGAGACAGGAGAAGACAGAGGGAATGATAAGTACTGAGCAAATATAGTAATCACGCTCCACACACGGCTCACATACGCGTGCTGTCTAATAGGTGGCGCCATTTCGCGTCGGCCTCAATGTAATTTCGGCGTCGTCGGCAGTGCCGCATAACACTGCAAGTTTTCACGCGGAAATAAGACTGCACCAAAAAAGGACTTTGCTCATACTAAAAATGAGCCCCTTATTTGTTTCTTGGTCATGAAAAGCAATCGATGAGGGCCTCAGAAGGGGTGTGTTGCCCAACGCGCAATGTTATGCGGCTGTTTGCGCTCCGTCAAAAGTGATAAGGGAGCGAGAGAAGAACCGGGAATGGAAATGGCACCCCTTAACGGGAAGGGAATGATAGACTATACTATGAACAGACGCGACAGAGAAGAATGGATAAATGACATGGAAGTTTTGGCGAAAAAATAATTCTAGTAATGATACCATGGCACTATTCGCTTTGTAGCTATTAGGTCTGACATTCCATCCCCAAATGTTACGTTTGTACCAGATTGGGAAATAAATTTGCAATCTGATTTGTAAATAATAGCTCCTGCTGCATTTGTGAACTCAACAGCTTTAAAGGAAACTTATTCCGTCATTTCACGAAAACAAATCTATGAAACAATTGCTAAAACTCCGACTTCTTCCTCTTTAAACAAATCGATTCCACGCGTAAATCTTTTCTCAACCGGACGCTGAAGACCACTCTTCTACGCATGGGATTCTCGCATGCTTACGGAAGATGGCCGTACCAGGCTCAAAGCACTCTTTAATGAATCGAAGAGTCCGGTGTCGAACCTCGATCTAGCCGAATGACTTATTCATCGTGAAACGCCTTTAAATTTGTGAGCGTAATAGCGGACAAATCCATCGAGTCAAAAGATACTGTTGTAGTATTTTTAGCAGGTTATTTTTTCTCTTAATCAAATGAAACCTGAATCATTACTGGTGACAATAAGTAAAATCTACTGCAATCCCCAAACCACAAATGTTATTCAATTGTATATCGATGAAAATTATTTTAGCCAGAGATAATTCTCTCTAAACATCGGCGTTTTCTTTCTCGATTAATATTATACACTATGAGGTTATTTACAACATTCATAATAAAAGAGATATCGCTTAAAAGTAGATTCACGCTCTAAAACGCAAACAGCCTCCGTCCACATACGCACAAGCTCATGATTCAATGGGAAACGCCGCAGTCATCCGAAGACACGCCAGGGGCACTCGAAAGGTCGGTACTCATGTCGGAGTGCGACTGGCCGGCCCTGCCCCAACCCGCTTGAAATCCCTCGCCATCCAGCCATGGATGAACGACAGGACCGCCACTCGAACACACACCAAATGTGTCCTGTTATTTACCTAATGAGTATATACGTACACACACACACACATACACACACACACACACACACACATATATATATATATATATATTCATTCAAACATAGAAATAGGTATAAGGAAAGGGGATAGGAAAACACATAAGAGGCGAACACAGGACATGTGGGGAAGGCGGTTTTTGAGCAGATCACGGAAGTAAAAATGTTTCCTTGACCGGGATTTGAACACCGGATCTTCCACTTGCCGGGCGGAAGTGGAAGATCCGGTGTTCAAATCCCGGTCAAGGAAACATTTTTACTTTCGTGATCTGCTCAGAAACCGCTTTCCCCACATGTCCTGTGTTCGCCTCTTATGTGTTTTCCTATCCCCTTTCCTTATACCTATTTCTATGTTTGAATGAATATTTGTGCGCCGTATGGCGGGACTTCGTATTTGAATGTATATATATATATTTATATTTATATATAAATATATGAGTGTGTGTGTAAGGATCGCGGTAGTCTAGTGGGTACTACTACTGTGGTGTTGGACTCTGACCGGAGGGTCCCGGGTTCGATTCCCGGGCAAGGCACTCTGGGCACCTGAAGCTCCACCCAAGCTAGTTGATTTTTCGGGTACCAGATCTTCCTGGGAAACCGTAACCGACATAGGGAAATCGGCCGTCGAGCTTACTACATGGGTGAGCCCTACCATCACCTAATAAACCGACCTTCGGGTTGATTACTGTGTTTATGTTTATATATGTGTATGTGTGTGTATATATATACGTATTTTATTTTATTAGGTAATCTACCGGTTAAGATAGGTATTTGGATGGACAAAACTACCAAATAAATATTTTGTAACTCCTAAGAAAACACAATCCATCAACCTACTTTACATCAGGTCCCTCTTCATCTATGTGTACTTCCTTCCTCCCTTCATCCCGTCCAACATCCCTGCCCTGTTCCTGCCCTTTCCTAGTTTGCCTAATATTCTCCCCTCTATTGAAGTCTTCAACATCCTACTGCCGATCTTGTGCTAATATAAAAAATAATCCAAATTCACAGTTCAAACGCTTAAGTTGAACCCAATGTTAAATCTGCCATCTACGTGAATGAAACAAAAGGTGTTTCCTGACATACGGTGACAACTATTTGGAAAACACTCTACAGAAATTTTTAATATTAAAAAAATTGGCTAGGACACCGAGATTTCAACTAAAAAAAAGGTGACAAAATTAGATAACGTAAAAAAACTAAAATGAAATAAAAAAATGCGCTCCAGACCCCTAACCAAAAAATTCATGCCTTAAAAATAATATGAAAATAATACCCCCACATCCTAATAACATTTAACGATTTTCATCCCATATCTATCGCACTGAGCCTCCAATTCACTCAACAATGCTTGCAACCCCTTGGCTGACTGAGCAACTAATGCTTGGTCATCAGCAAACCTAACCGATTTTACGAATTCCCCTCCGACTTTCATTCCTACCTCCAGTTCTTCCTATGCCTTTTTAATCATTTCCTCCACATATACGTTGAAAATCACCAGTGACAATGGGCAACCCTGCCTTACCCCTCTTCCTAACACTGCCCATCCGGAATCTCCGTTCCCCACTCGTACCTGAGCAGTCTGAGACATGTAAAGGTTGCGAATCAGTCTCCTGTCCGTCCAATCCATTCCTATTTTCTGCAATACACGCATTAATTTTTCCCAATTCATTCTATCAAACGCTTTTTCGAAATCTACGAAACTGACAAATACGTCCTGATTGTATTCTATATTCCGCTCGATTAGTGATCTTATTTCTACAATGGCATCACGCGTACCTCTTCCCTTCCTAAACCAAACTGATCATCCCCTAAGTAATTATTTGCCTTACTCTCTATCCTTTTGTTGATGATCCTAAGAACAACTTTAGCTGCGTGAGATATTAAGCTATTTGTTCTGTAATCCTCACATGATGTAGCCTTTACCTTTTTCGGAATAGGAACCGACACTGATCGCACAAAATCTTCCGGCCAGATTTCCCAACCCGCCGCCCTTGCCTTATCTTTTTGAAACGGAGTATATATATATATATATATATATATATATATATATATAAATATGAATGTGCGTGTGTACGTATATAAATGCCCTCCAAGTCTTGCGTATGGCGTTCGTTCAATGGCGGAACGGAAACGGAGCCAGCACGCCAAATTATGTATTTTTATGAACCAACTGATACGATAAAAAAAGCAAAACTCTTGTGTTTCCGGTCAACAAATGGCCGGAGTGTGTGACCGCTTGGATTCTCGTCTCCCAGAGAGCCGGCATCATCGCCCTCCGACCCCGAGTCACCTCATCCGTTTATGGCAGTTCCTCTGTTTTTTTCTCCTTGAAATGTGGTGGCTATCCCTTTCGAATACCATACTAGTTGCTGAAATTCGTGCCATACTTTGCGACACGGTCTCGGAGGTCATCTCTTGGCAACGCTTCACCGCACCCTTTCGCCCACTTTGCTGCTCATCGGGTGCACGGTGGCGGCTGGTTGTTCTCCCCTGGTGACGGGGCGGCAGGAGGGTCGGCTCCACCCCACTGAGATGATGACGAAAATTATGTGGTCCGCAACTGAGGCCCAATCCACCGAAGTTAATTGGGCCATTCCGGCCGCTCCCCGGTCCCGCAATCAAAACGTAAGCTGAGAGAGAGTTCTCGCATTCCACTCTCCGCTGGGAAGGAGCCATTCACCGGTGGAGGGAGGCAGCTGAGGATACTTCAGGGATGCTCATTCCTTCTGGTGCGTTATATTTGTTGCCCTGGGTTGGACTGAAGCTTCAAGTACGCGCGACGGCGGAGTGCGGGCGTTTTTTGGCACACAGTTGGTTAGTATATAGTAGTTCATCAAAGAAGGATACTTAGCCTTAATATTCATATACTTAAACACATCCATATAACGGCAATATAATAGTTACATTTTTTATTCTATAGATTGAAGAGAGATAACACCCCACTTCCCTTGATGGATCTTTAAATTCATGAATAAAAATTAAATATCCTAAAATAAAAGGTGACAATAACCTTTTTAAACGGTAGTGGAATGATAATTTCAAACGTTCCTTATTGGTATTTTCAACTCGCAGCCCGTTTAATAAGCTGTTATGAAAAACCAATTTTCAAACGTCGTGGGCATTAATGGGCTCTTATAAAGGGAAGTACTAGGAATTAGATCCAGGTTTCAACGATTGTTTGCCAAAGTTTCCAGCCGTCGATCTCTTAGGAAAAGTGAACTGAAAGTAGAACAACACGTAAATTTATGACAAAATATACCAAATATCCCATTTTGATTCAAAATATTCAATTTCATTATGTACGTAAATCAAAGAACTATTTCAATGGCCAATATACTGTCTCTCATTTCTTTTTCCTAATAACATATTCTCAGTATATGAAATTTCAAGAAAAATTAGAGCAGCAAAAAAATTACGACTTAAGCCCATTTGAATTCCTACAACGATATGGTGAGAAGTCATACGATCGACGATATGTAAATTCAACAAAATAAGAATAGAAAAACAAAATATCTGCAATGAAAATTTTAAAAAACATTATTGTTTTTTAGTAGAATGCTTGCTTGACTGATCGTGGCCTCTTTTAGACTAAACTTTATCTATGCATGTATTTTTTGGCACAAGAATGTCCTTTTGCCCCATTTGTTGCCATGATAATAGCAAAAAAGTGTGTTGAATAACTTATGCAAGCAAGACATAAGAGTGGTCCACCATTTAGGATAAGCTTTTGTGAGCCCGGCCCAGCGGGACAAGTTATTTGTAATACACTCATAATATGACACTCATTTGTCACTCCTTATATGTTTTCCTTTCCTTCTTTCTATGCGTACAATATTTCCTCACATTTCGCTTACGTAACATTTTTCCCCAATGCGACATTTTAAAACATAAAACTGTCACTCTATAACTTCTACCACATATTTCCTTACCTTCCTCGAATTTACCCAAAACACTTGTACGCTAGCCCCTGGAAGGAACAATGGATAATATCTCTAGAGCATAAAACTAAGTAGAGAAGTAGGATATGGTGGTGGGCGAATAGAGGTAGAAGTGACCTGATGGTTACGATATAAATTCAAGGAATGACTGTGGAGGTAGAATAAATAGAGCTCTTCAGGAGAAAATATTTAACTATGGTGTAACGTTGATAAAATCCAAGATTGAATTAGCTATGGCCGCGTAGATTTTCGCGGCGGTGGCTTGAAGAATTCTACATATTCGGGTTTTCACCGCGTTTTTGTTTGCTATGTTTGGAATGCTATGCTATGCTATGTTTGGAAGCTATGTTATGCTATGCATAACTATGAAGCTATGTTTAGAAGTTCCTGAAGATAGTGTTATATGCATTGTGTATAGTGATACATTAGATTATGCAATCGTTAGTCAGTGAATGATAAAATATTCATCAGTTTGTATTTTTAAAAACAACTCATTTACGAAATTATTTATCGCCCATCACATTAAATGTCATCAGGTGACATTCAAGAAGTGGAAGGATGAAAAAAGGATTAATAAAAACAATTTTGAAGCAAAATGCTGCATTACACTGATTAATGTTAGATCTTTCACATTCAAATTTCAACTGTTGAGAGTGATGCCATATTTAGTCACTGGATGCAATAACCAATGGAAAATCACCTAGCATACCATTCAATTTGGAGTGAAGGAAATTCGGAAATTAGCTTGTGTTTGTTTGGTGTTATGCCACCCATTCAGGCCATATTCAACTTCGAAAGTGGTAAGCAAATTGCAAATCATACCTTATTTTTACCCCTTGACATACCATGACCACATATCAGAGGTATTATTACCTGAAGAAGAGACACTAAAATCACTGTGTTGATCTGTAATGAAGTCTAAAAACATTCATTGCGTTGTTTTACAACCTCCCTCATGTCACATATCATAATATTTTCCGTAATAATACTAATATTTTCCAATTCCTAATTCTTGAAAACTCACCCCACGAATTTCCACCCCACTTCTGCGTCACGATTGTGAATTGGTCAAGATTGAATTCCTATTCCCAGGATACGCTAATTTATTTAACGTTGGCCTGCTTCCCTTCGTGCCTCCAGCAAGCAACCTTCCAGTCGGCGCGGTCTTTTGAGAACGGAGGCGTTCCTAATTAATGTTGCGCCTCGTCTTCTGCGTTTTTGTAATTTGCTCGGGAGCAGGTGGGCGCGCGTGCGGGCCGCACTCTCACACTCCGAGATCGGACACGAGCCACACACGATGGTCGGGAGGCTGAAGGAGGGGAGGGGGGTAAAGGAAACAAGGGGCATATCCACGTCCACGTATCACCACGGACTCACTTCCCCGAAAAAAAGGTTGGCGAGGGAAAGTTCCCGGCCTTGCGAATGCGCCTAATTGACGTCGAGGGGAATTCTCCCATATTCCTCTCGTTATTTTTTCTTTCCCTCATTTGCATGAATGAATGTTGATATGTTTGATGACTCGAGCGTATGTTTGGAAGAGAATAGACTCCCTGAATTTGTGAAAAATAATTATGGCAAAACGTACGGTGAAGTTGACGACGTATCTGCGCTCGATAAAATTAAAAGTTAGTGGCGTGTATCAAAGTTTAGGAAGCATAGCATTAATTATCACCATATAAAAATACGACTAAATAATATTGGAACAAGACATTCAGGCTGTATTCATAAATGTTGGAAAGATAAAATAGTACGTTTATCCTTTTAATACACACAAATTAGAAATTTCAGATGCACAAGAAGAATTTCTGTCTCTTCCGTCGTTTCTAAATACGAGGTTTTCTTTGTATTATTGAATGTTATTATCGGGATATTTTATCGACTGTTTCTCATAGTAAAATTAAGTTCCAATAATCCTCACGCGTTTATTCTTCACTTTTTCTTGTTGAGAAATATTTCATCTGAGCAATCTTCTCACTTACATTCTCACATATAATGAATTCGAGAGTATTATTCATAAAGGAGAATTTCAGCTTTCCTTTAATTTTATCTAGAACTTAGGATAATTTTGCGTAATTAATTCCAACTTACTCGTAAACCTTTATATCTCTCGTCTCGTTTTCTACCATGCTATCCATTTATGGAATCATTTTACTGTCATCGAAGTCACATTTATTCCAAGTTAATTCGCGCATTCTATTTTCCTCATAGTTCTATAATATAGATGTGATGTAAGGCATTATTGTTTACAAGCATTAAAGCAGAAAATATATTTCTGGAATCGTACGTACATAGACGTACGTACGTAGGACCTTAAATGGCACCTCTGGCCAATGTTGTGATAAAAAATCATGCTGTTATAAAAACAAAATTTACTTTTCACCCCAATATCTCTCTCAACAGTACAAACCCTAGATTAATTTAGAAAATTTGACTCAGCCAGTATCAAAACACAAAAAAATTGTTCATATCCTATGTTCCAAACTTTTTTATATGTTTAATATGACCTAATTGAATATGGCTGCAAACATTTTCATCAACAAACACCGATAACCTACTCTCTTTCCATATTTGACCTTTGCCCCACCCCGCCGAGAACTGACATGGCTCCCCTCTGGTATCGCCTTTTACTTTCTGACCGAGGATCGTCTCACACCGCAACATTAGGAGTGATATTTTTGCATTCAAAAGAAAAAGTCTGTTTTCTGTTTGATAGTAGTTAACGCGCAACAATATACAATGAAATAGTTTTTCGTCTTCAACTACGGATCAACTTTTCCAATGAGTTATTATGTAATTTTCTAGTAAAGTTTAGTTTTAAAACCAAAAAGACAAAATCTCTTGTAAAAAATTCTAAGTCATTCTTACGAAAAAGAGCCGGTACCTTGAATTTTACATATTTCTTATCAACAAAATGTCAAGAGATGATAGAATTAATGAAGGTTTTATCACTTTGAAAACCTTTAAATATTCATGTTAAAAATCAACAAATATTATTTACATACCTTATAAATTTTTTTAACGTACACTGCATTGGCTGTGTAGCAGATTCCGCCCGTTCACTTCTATGCTTCAAAGCTGTAAATTGAAGGAAGGAGATTCATATAATAAAATGCTTCAACTACTGAAGAAGTAAATGAGTCAATTCTTCTTTTAACTATGCGTTGAAAATATCTACTAGCAAGGGAAATAAGAATAGATAAGCTGATAATTATCCCTTTTCAGAAGGCACTGTTTACTACAGGCATTTTTACGAAAAAGTTCATATTTATTAACATTTGAAAGTGTGCTAAAGGTTGAGAGTTATCTGCATATGAGAATAAAGTTAGCGGGTTGTTTAATTTTATTCGAATACTTACGCGGTGAAAGTATTTTCAATGGCTTTCAGTTACTCCTAGAATTTACTTAGAACGATAAAACAAATACAAAGTATCGAAAACATAACACATATTTGCAAACTTACTTTTCCCCACTTTATAGTCCGTGAAAGACGCCGTAGACAATAATCCCGATTGACTTTATTTTCAATATATTTAGAGAAGTACCAGGAATTACAGACATCCATCTTGACTAGCGGAATTCTTAAGAATCAACTTTCACTTTGAAAGCCCATATTAAGAATGCCAACATCTTACTTCAATCTATCTATTCAATGTTATTATGTCATTCGCTTTGGCGATATGTCGCAAAATAATGTTAGGCATGTGTTTCCAGTGGCAGTATGTTTATGTAAAGAATTGCAGTGAATACACTGCTGAAAGCTAAAATTACGAGTCATAGATAAGGCCAAATACAAATTGATGCATATTATTAAAATTATACATCAAAAGAATATTTCGAAATATAAATAGTTGTAAAAGCGATCATAACAAATACAAATGACTTATGGCTAAAGGTAAAATAAATCAATTGTTAAAGTTAAATAAAAGTATTACATATTGCTGGTGGAAGAGATTTAGAGAACTTTTAACGAATGGTTAAAACGATAATGCTAATTGCATCATAAATCTAATTTTTTTAGCGTTAATGAAGAGTGCAACGAAGAATTCACCGTATTAGTGCCCGTTAAATTAAGGTCTCAACCACTAAAATATGTATATGTATATCCCTACACACAATAAATATTTACTCCTTTTTTGAGATGTTATGGGTTATCCGAATCCAGTTTCATCAAGGATAATCTATAATATTTTAACTTCATCGATAGCAGAGATAATTTTTCGAGGAGCGCCTCTACTCCGAGTCGTTATCACGTAAAAGGAAACAAGGTGGTCTGAAAATGGCGCGGTGACTGGAAGCAAGCGTTGCAAACAATGACTCTCTATGTTAAAAAGTAAATACTGTGAATTCTTCATAATGGATAAGTTCCACCATATCAGATCTGCAATTGTGATTCAACTCATACGATTTGCATCGCAATTTCCAAAGCTATTTATTCATATTACATCATAACTTGTATCGAGATACTAAACAACGAACTCTGTATCGTTGTAGGTAGGAAGTTTGCCTGCTAGCAGGAGCGTGTTCACGGTTCGACTTCCGGCTGACGCTTCAAGGAAGTCCTATTGCAAAGGCAAGTCCTGCGATTTTCTGACTACTCTAACTTTGCCAGAAACCGAATATATTCGCTCGAGGGACAAGGGACTGTCCCACGCCTTCCTAACCCAACCCACAATGTGCGAATTTCACTCAACTGCTATCAACTGAACTTTTAGGTTGATTGCTTAAGTGATAAAGATTTTCTTTCATAAAAGTCTCACTTTGCTTTCTCAGCAGAGAGGCTCAATTTTTTCCTGGAGGTGTTACTTCCAAGGGAAGAATGTTTTTCCAATTTCTAAGTTGCCGAGGTCTCTTTAGTATCTCTGCCTTCCATAAGCTTCGGATCTTAGTGGCATGTAATAATTGTAAATGCGTTTTTAAATTATAATTATTAGCATAGAAACTTTAGTTTTCTCTCCTGACAGCTTAGTCATACAAGAATGGAAAAAGTTTACTTGGTCATCTTATTTCACATTTGACCGAGAGCTGGCATGCCTGTTTCTCTTTCACTGTTTATTTTACAGAAGTATAGGCCTCCTTTTTTAATTGCGTTGTCATATTAATTTTGATGGAATCGTCTTTCTCAAGACAGATATAATAATCAACGGCAGAATGGTACCTATTTATCAACCTTCATCATGGTCTTTCAGTCTATCACTAATTCAGCGGGGAGATTGGACATCGGCATAAATACCTCGTGATCCACCAAAAAGATGTGTGGCTGGGGGTGTAAGCACCAGATGGAAGGGGTAGATAAGGGAGGATATGGGAGAGGAAGGAAATGTATTTGTTGAAAAACTATCAAATGAAATGCACTCTGGTACATGTTGGAGAAAAACCCAATTCAAAACGAGGTGTTTCAACAAAATTGAATCCACTGTAATCACAAGTTATTTTATACGATGTTGATGTTATATGGCTCTAAGTAAACGATGAATACCTAATTATTTTCTGCTGCACCTCAAGAATTATGCGACGGTTATCCTGGCGTTATTATTATCCCCGATCAATGAAGAAAATGCATGGCTTCCTACTTTCCTGGTCAATAGGATTGAACGGTGACAATTATTCAATTTTTTAGTCCGAAATTGCTCACTCATGTGGCCATGTTATGAATTAATCATTAGAGCATACACCTACCTTTTCATTAGAGATTATTTCAATATAGACAGTTCTAGCACTTCTTGTCCAGAGCCTTTCATATAAAATTTGCAATCGCCGTCTTCCACGGAGAATTCATAGTCTAAACAAGTTCAATGCCAGATTGGACTTATATTTTAAGTCATTCGTGTTACCCGCTCATCTGTTCTCAAGCACTTGAATTCTAAAAATATATAAACGGAGCATTGCCAAATATATTTACTATTCCAATAATAAGGTGCTGCAAAAATTATCCTTAAGATTCGTTTATGCAATTGATTTGTAATCACCCCGTCTAATTATCTATTCAGGCTGGTGACTGAGCTATGCTCTCTTTCTTTACATTTTGTGTGGCTGTCCGAAGAAGTATTTTTCGAAATCTTACCTTCAAGTTTCGTACACGTCATTTCACCATTTTATCAATCTTATTTACTCTATTCTTATTTTCACCTTAAAAAATAAAGGGCGATTAGTTGTTATCTTTCCTCGTCCTTTGCGGTTCTTTTCTTACGGGGTGGGTTAAAACATTAACGGGAATTTTAACTTTTCGGACAATAAAATTTATTTATTCTTATACATTGATGCCGTCACCTTCAAAGTAGTCCCCATTGGAGGTTATGCACTTGTGCCAGTGCTTCTTCTAATCCTCGAAACACTTCTCAAACTCGATCTTTGAGATGGCCTTTAAATCTTTCAGCGATGCGCTTTTAATGTCATCTACGGCTGTAAAACGACGGCCCTTCGAGGTTCTCTTAATTTATGAAAATAGGAAAAAGTCACACGGATAAGCATAAGACACGGTAAGCTGGTGCATTATCGTGGTGCAAAAGCCCTTTTAGAACGAATTTTGCTGCCACGCGTTCCATACCAAGAAATTGGAAAAAAATACCATGACATGATCCAATCGATATGCCAACATCATCAGCGACCTCTCTAATTGTGATTCGGCGATCGTTCATATCCATTTCTTTCATTTTTTCCACGTTTTCATCGATTGTTGATGTCCTGGGGGAATCCAGGGCGTTCGTCATCGTCAAGGTCTTCACGGCCTTCTTGGAAACGCTTATACAACTCGTAAACTCTTGATCTACTCATAACAGACTCACTCACCATAGGCCTTTTTCAACATTTCACACACTTTGTTGCACTTTATTTCATTTTTTACGCAAAATATAATACAAATTCTTTGATCCATTTCTTTTAACAAACGAAAATCGCCGAGCTGATAAAACACGTCCAACCTTAGTGGCTGTCACAGACAAAGTCCACAATAAAAACAGTTTAAAGTTTTATCATAGTTCAGGGGCATGTATATCACCCTAATAAAAAACGAGTTTGAATATCGGACTCTCCAAGCCCGCGAAATGAAAAATTCCCGTTAATTTTTTAACACAACTCGTACTATCTGATTTCATGAAATTTTGTAATTGATGTTTAACCTATATAAACAGTACAACTTAATGCTTATTTTAGTTAGAAGAATCAAAGATTACTGTAGTAAACTAAAATGCACCGGAAATAGGCTCTATGTACATTCAAGTTTATATGAAAGTGATGTTACCGAGTGTTTTACTGCTTGATGTTAGCTATTATTGCCAAAGTTAAAGTGAGCGGGTTTATAACAGTGTTGCATGAGAATGATTAACGAGACCCCATGTCCAATTATTGACTGGTTTTCTCGTATTTTTCCATCTTTACTAGGAAATTGCTCAAAAATTTTGTCATTCGCTTAGTAGATGGCGTGTTTTTACAAAAGAAATAATTAGCTTTTTTTAAATTTATTCGGCCAGCCACTTTGACTTATAATCCTAATTTAATTTATTAATAATATGCATAAATTTTAAACTATTGTTTTTTTCGTCACGTAGTATTGTTAGCAAGACATGAATCAAAACTGAATAATGTCCATCACATGGCTATATAAACTTCCAGTTTTACCGAATAAGGGAAGGAAAAAAGAAGACCTGATCCAATAACACTTGTTGCATGAATTTCTTTTCATAATTTTGTGGATGAATACGTTTGAACACACACCTTTTCCATCGAATTTATTTGCAACCATGGTGACATGCCACAGTCCAAAATAGAATTAAACAAAATTCGTTTATTGTACACTATCACCAGAGAGTGTAGATTTACCATAGCGTGCTCTTCACAGCACAGACAAAAGGGAATAGCCCTTGATGAGATGAGGGCCTCTGTATTGATTCCTCCAACGAAATGTGGACCTCCTCAAAATTACGCAAAGGCTAATAGTCTTCCCATTGATCTACGTCTAGATTCAGATTTTTTTGAAGCAGTGGAGGTACTTGCGATACATTCTTTAATTTCTTCGTTTTCATTTTTAAACGATGATCATTCTCAATTGCGCATCGGCAGGCCCAGCTTCAGCACTCCCTCCCGGTGCCTGCCTTCTGTGCAACCACTGTCTTCGGGCGCCCGCGGCGCTGGGCTTCGCAGGTGGAGAGGAATCACAGTAGTATTCATATTCTAAAAATAATAAACACACACGACGTGTGTCTGAAAACGTAATTCTTGTGCAAACATTTCTGGGCACAATTTTTTGTTTCCATAAAGAAAACCTTTTTTTGCTTACTTAGAAGAATTGACACTTCAAAATCTCAACGCTATAGACAAATGGGAGTTAATGCCATTATCATGAATTATATTTACGAGAACTGCGTCAGTGAAACAACATGGAAAATATTATTTCAAGTTTTGTGTTCTAGCTATAAACCTTGAAAAAAATAGAACGTTCAATTAATTTTCTTTGAATATGTAGAATGGTTTCAGGCGTTACTTTATTGAAACGATTCATATCGGAAAATAAAATACTTTTTTCTTCCGCATATATTTTATTATGCCACCTGATGACCACTTTTTAAGCCGAATATTTGGAAGAACAAAGAATTTTATTTTCCGATGCTTTTCTTTGCGGTTACCTTATGCATTTTAACTAATAACATAACAAAATTGCTAAGAACAGTTGATAATACATGCGAAACTCGCTAACTGAGAAAAAATCACCAAAACGCTTTTTAATGACCAGAATATGTTTATGGTAACTATATTAAATAAAACAGAAATATCCCACTCACAGCGAGAAATGCGTTTTTAAGAAAGCTTCTTTTTAAAATTAAAATATATTTAAAAATATATTTCAAAGTTTTCAAAATCTCTGCGAATTCCAATTTGGAGGTCAGCCTCGTCTTTTGAGCCCCCATTGACTGCAACCGGCCACCCCACCTCATTCCCATCGCGCCCCTTGACCCCTCGCCCCCGGCCGCCAAGGTAGGCGCGGCGTCGGGGGCGCGAAGGAAGGGCGGGAAACCGCTTTAATTTCCATTCGGGCATCACGCCCACGGCAAACAGAGAAGCAGGCTGAGCTGCAAATTGTAAATCAATTACTGCGACCCCAAATTTCCCCCTTAGTTTCCCTAATCACTTAAAGCCACGTCCGGTCCCTCCTCCCGCTAATCACTTTATGGTTTCACCGAGTTTGGACATACGGGTTCATTTAAGAAGTCACTTTGGCCGATATCGTTTCCTTTAAATACCTTGGAGAAAGAAAATGAGCGGAGGGCGATGCTCTGGCGTCGGATTAATTACTCTTCCCCTTTCTCTCCTCCCCCTCTCAGGTACCCTCTAGCCCTTCACCCCTACCCCCCTTGTGAAAGCAAATGCATGCGCGGAATATAATTGCAATATCATCCTTCGCCACTCCCTCTAGGATAGGCACGAGATATTTCGGGATCCGGGTATTTATCACCACTGGTAAAAGAATAAGCATGGAAAGAAGCCGAGGAGTGCATCTACAACTGAATTTATAATGTATTGTCGACCGAAGTTGATGCTCTTGCATTTTTTTCATTTAATACACCGGCTTATTTTGCTATGGATAAAACATGTATACATAAAAATTTTGAGTTTCAATGAATCTTTGATCGTGAAAAATGTAAATATTTCCGTGTTCTGCGATTCATAAAATACTACTCGATCAAAGATTTCCACCATCTCCTAATTAAAGTATTTGCCATACAGTATCATTTAAAATATGTGTAAATAATAATTGACTTAGCGAACGGTAAATACTACCTTGATCAAAAGGTTCCCGGAATTTATTCAGAAAATTAAAAATAAAAGTTTATTCATCTAAATCTATATTATCCCCTTCAAAGTAATCCCCATCGACTGCAACACACTTATGCCAGCGCTTGATCCAATCCTCGAAACATTTTTTATATTCGGTTTTCGGTATGTCCATCAGTGCTTCCTGCGATTTTTCCATTACTTCCTCTCGGCTGCTAAAACGCGTTCCCCGTAATGGTTTTTTAACTCGATTGAACAGAAAGAAGTCACAGGGAGCCAAATCAGGTGAATTCGGTGGCTGTTGGATGGTATTTGTTGCATTTTTCGTCAAAAAATTACGAATAATGATAGCACTGTGCGACGGTCTCGACGCACTGTGCGACGATTTCTGGTCTCTTTCGGTGAATTGCTTCACGCAAACGTCTCATAATGCACAAATAATACTCTTTGTTTACTGTCTGGACTTCTGGCAAAAATTCATGATGCACTACACCGTTGTAATCCATGAAAACCGTCAGCATTGCCTTCTTTTTTGACTGAAAACGACGTGGTTTTTTGGTCTCGGCTCATTTGGTGAACGCCATTCACTTGCCTGATGTCTAGATTGCGTGTCGTACTCATAAACCCACGTCTCGTCTCCAGCAATGATCCTTTTGATGAATGTGGGATCGGATTCAGCCTCGCAAATCATGTCTTTTGCGACGTCAACACGGTCTCTTTTTTGCATGAAATTGAGGTCTTTTGGCACCAACTTTGCTGCTACACGACGGAAACCCAAATCATTAACCACAATGTCTTGGGCGGATCCATAGGCAATGTTCAAGTCCTCCGCTATTTCTCTGATGGTTAATTTGCGGTTATTGACCAACATTTCTTTTACTTTATCAATTTTTTCACCGACTTTCGATGTCGATGGTCTGCCACTGCGTTCATCATCTTCGATTGACTCACGACCACTTCTGAACCGCTCGTGCCACTGGTAAACGACCGTTTTTTTAGAGAATCGTTGCCGAAACACTTTTCCAACATTTCCAACGTCCGTGCGCCACTAAATCCGTTTTTTACGCAAAATTTAATACAAGTTCGTTGTTGCAAATTTAAATCCATTTCTGCAATTGTAAAAAATCGCCAACACACACAGAGATAGATGTACTCTTGGCTACGTAACTTTTGCAAATGTCAAGTTATGGCACTAAGATTTAAATGGAATATCAACAACAGATGTACCAATTTAACAAAAAAAACAGAACTCAAATCGGAACGATGGGAGCGCCACACGGTGGTTATTCCGGGAACGTTTTGATCAAGGTAGTATTATACACGTTTCCAGTTGAGTGAGCGAACGTGTGTATTAATTCAATAACTTAAAAAATATTAAATTCTATTAGAAATCAATAATGAATTTTAGCTAGGCATAAAGAAAACTATAGGTCAAAGAAAGAGAGAGCGACGGTGAAACTAGGCATCATTGATGTAGTACTGGACTTATTAGAGGAAATACAACACGAGGTCCAAAAATACTACGAAAAGTTGAGAAATGAAATGAATGGGAAAGCAGGAAGGGCCAGAGAAGCATTGATGAAGGCCCTATGCGAACTTGTCCGAGGAAAATATTATGCGGTTTTTAGAACCGTAAGATCCCATCTCAAGAAATGCTAAACGAATATCAATGCCAACCGGGATATCATGGTTGACATTCTTGCTGAAGATGAAGAAAAAGTGGTGAGTGTGAAAGATTACTTCAAAAAGTTTACGAGAAAACAGAAGTTTATACAAGAATATGGGAGGAAGAATACTGTCGACGGTGGTGAGACAGTAGAATATATCTTTAGTTCCATATCTGAGCTACATTCCAAGAATGCAAGACAAACAAGCAGAAGGAATCGCCTTGATTAAACCTTGTAAATATTAAAATAATTCAGAGCATAAGTTTACTACTCGGCTATTAAATTTATAACGTGATATATGTTTACATGGTCGGATAAAATGTAGGATGAGTGAATAAATAAAGATGAACTGAAAAGAAAATACAAGAATATGAAAACTTAATAACACCAACGCGATGAATCATGCACCAAATATTTTGGCTAAAATAATCAACCAATATGTGAAGAATTAAGCAAAATGGTATAAAAATGAGGAATAACTTGGATTTAGAGAAGAGGAGAACTTTAAGATCTATTTTTGATCTTAAACTCATCGCATGGGAGAGGAAACAGAAAGATCGAAAGGCGTACGCTACTTCACTTCAAAACACGTACGTCCGTAGGTTTCCTGGGTAGGTTTTCCATGGCTCTTCATGCCTCCCTATGTTTTTCCCTATAAAATCACATATTGTGCTCATTTTATTATACACTGTAAGTACTTTACCATTCTTCTCTTCATATCGCCTTATGTTTCCTTTTATTATAGTTATGAACTTAACGAAGGGAGGAACTTAAGGAAGGTGGAAGAAAGTACCTAATGGTCTTGGTTTCCCCCGAATAAAGTCGTTCATCAATCTACGTCACCTTTGCCGATTTTCGTTAAAAGAGTCAAGTTAACAGCCTAACCCAGTTGCCAGGGCCAAGTAAACAGAGACGAACGGGAGACTGTGGAAGAAGATTCACGAAGTCCCATTGAATGGAGGGCAACGACTGTGAAGAAAGTGGTTTTTAGTTAAATTAGGGAATCTAATCTCTAAGTAAAGCTATGGAAAGACACAATGGAGCAAGTGAAAGAACAAACAAATGAACTTTGCTACTTGCATGAGGACTAATGTAAGCAAAACATGCGTGCAGAAAGCGCTTTCAGTCAGAAGAAGGGGCTGCTGACGAAAAATAGTAATTTTATGTGCGTGAAGAAGCATTCATCGAAAGTTAAGGATGGAGTCTACTATTCTACGGATTTGAGACTGGTTTGAAAGGAGTAGCGGGGAAAGGATACTTGGAGGCTTTGGATTTACGAAGGAATGTTGAAAATGTGGACGGACAGACTAATAAACGGAGAGCTTTCTCGAATAAAGGGTGAATATGGAGTACATTCACATAAATAGAACGGATATCGTTGAACATATCAAAGGCACAATAGTTTACGGAAGTCCATAGCCAAAGGAAAAATGGAGGGGATTAATTAAGGAGGAAGGCCAAGGATTAACCGCGAGAAGCAGGCAATGTAAATTGCCGATGCCAGGATATTTGAGTGAACGAAGAGACAGTAAGCAAAGAGGTCAGTTTTGAGAACTATTGTAAGTCAATCCAAGGATTGATAATCCGTGATGGCATTGATTTATGATTTACAAAATTATATAAATCTTAAAATTGCAGTTAATTACAGTACTAGTACATTTACTGTACATGTATTGAAAGATCATCGGAATGAATCCAATGGGCATTAAGGGCTAATCAGAGCGTCATTTTTCTCGGAGTGGTGACGTATTGGGGAATCGCGGTGCCACACTAGTAAATGGACTGCCTTCCACATGTGACTGTCTAGCGAAAATGGTCTCACATGAACTTCACCCTCACCCTCCATGCCAAAAGAGTGTTAGATCTCGTCAATTGTGCTTTATTAGGTAAAAGAATGGTAAATACTATATAAAACGAAGTATTTAACACGAGTCCTAGAGGGAAATGAGCACTCCAAGGCTGAGGGTGTCTTTTTAGTGTGTCCAGGAATTTCTGCTTCTCGATATATCACAGCAGACACATTATTTGAAGCAGTAGTGTACTAGGTTATCGAATAGCAAACTCTAACTCTTTTGCCATTAACCAATTTCTCAATCAACGAGGTTAAAACGTGCGAAATATACGTATGTGATATGAAAACCCATATTTACCAAAATGGCGTTTTTTATTAAAGATTTGGTTTTGAAAAAATGTTAATGGAATGTTGAGAGAAAAATACGGCACGGTAAACACGGGAGAACTCATCATTACGGAAAGGAAAGCAATGTGGACAAGAAACTCTTGTACCTATAATAATAAAAACATTCGTAAAATCTTATCATACTTGCTATATGATGTATATAACGGCCCAATAGTACACAAAATAAAACAGATAACACGTAAAATGACACTCACATTGTAGATTGTTTTAGCTTTCGGCCTACTCCGGGCCTTCTTCAGGTCAGACTGAGAGTTCTCGGAGAGAAACATGGAGTCTGGAGGGGAAAAGGGGGAAGGTGCAGTGAATGTTGGGAGGGGAATTACAGAAGTCGGTTAAGGGTGGGACTTTTAAACGATCAGAAAGCTAGTATGTATACGGATTCGCGAGTTCTCACCTCTATATTGGTGGCTGAATCGGGTAGGGTTTCTGGGAAGGTTAGGAAGAAACACTGGTCAACTGAAAGGTTCTGGGAAATTGGGTGTGAAGGGATAGGAAGAGTTGTTCATTAGAATGAATAAGGGGGCAATGCAATCGCCAGTGTAAAATGAAGTGCATTGTTTGCATGGTAAAAGATAGATAATGTTTTTTCGAAAAGCAATTACTATGGGAACAAGGTGAAGGAGCAATGAGGAGATGTGGGGAGAGGGGAGCAGATCTAAAGGGCAGATATGTTTTACATTGGGGGCGGTCGCAAGTAGGGGAAATATGAGGAAATTTGTCGGGGGGGGGGCGCGAAAGGGTTGGTGGATCTCAGAAGGTTTCTGAGATTGGCTGGTCGTCTGTAAGCGACAGAGGGGCATTGGGGCAGTAAGGATGAGGTCGGGTCATTGTCGTGTAAAATAGGAAAAAGTTCTTTAAGAAAGGTTTTCAGTCTGTGGGATCCAGAGAAACAGGTTGCACAAAGGTTGAGTCCTGCGTCAGATGTGGAGTTGTTATTTTGTGGTGTGTGTGGTCGGATGGAACGGTGGATTATATTCTGTAGGAGCTTTTCTGGGTAACCGCGTTTGTGGAGTGCATGGTGTAGATTGTAGAGGTATGTGTTGGGAGTAGCTGGGGTGTTGCAAATCCGGTGTCCGCAGATAGATATATACACATAATAATTATACCGGAGGCAGAACATTTTTGCGGAGTACATTTAGAAATTACTTAATGAGTTTAATTATGACGTAGTGATATGAACATAGGTTACATGTAATCAATAAAATAATTAGGGTTACGTAAAATATGATTTAAAGGTTAACTGAGCATAAATATAAGAATAAAAGGGCATAATTATAAACATGTGGTGATTGAACAAAAAAAGCTTCAGTGCTACTGTATGTATGTAGCAAAGATGCGACATTATTTTGGCAAAAACATCATTTGAATAAAATAGGGAACGTGGATAATTTACGCCTAATGAAATAGCGATAATAGTCATATTATCTCAAAATGGTGCAGAAATTTAGGCTCTATATTAAAGAATAAGTTGTGGATTTTATTTGCAATCGCCTGTAAAGGTAGAATGAGGTTTGCTCATCATCTTTTATCCAATATTTTATCTTGTGCTTGATATAAAAGGAAATAACATGGAAAGTGCTGGGAGTATCCATGAAAGTGGAACAGGAAGTAAATGGTTGTGAGATAGAAATGCAAATTGTGCACTTTAGTTAGAAAATCAGTAAAGGACATAATTAAACATTGTAGACATCAAGGGCTCCACAAAAAAAATCGATAAACTGTAATTATATAAGGAGTTCATTCTTTTAGGAAATCTCCATTTTGTTTTACCTTATATTTCTCTTCAGTTCTCCATGCATTCATCCATACATGGGGATGCGTGCGTCAACGTCAAAAATGTAGCGCTGAAGGTGCGGGGGACTTTCTTCAAGTCACAAACGGTGACCCATTGTATTAAAAATGTCAACAAGAATTTACAATCATGCATAAATGGCTAATGAGAAAAAATATAAGAATTATTTTACATTTCATCCAAAATTAGTACACGGTTTTTCTTTTCAATGTGACTAAGTTATTTTTATTCCTTAGGCAAATACTTGTAATATTTTGAGATTATATGATATTTCTTTTCATATATCATTTCTGGCCGTCACAGACAGAAACTTCATATCTTATCAAAATTTTCAGCCATAAAAAAATGAAACCACGTCCATAAATACATTGAAGGTTAAAATAATAATAATCCAGCAACAAATATCTAAAACTAAGAATTTGATCTATTTTTAGGATGTGATTATTAAATTTGAATTGCTCAAAAGCCTCATTGGACCTCAATGTGGGAACTGAGGGACACATTAAAAGACTTTTCAAGATTCCGACGCCTTGTGTACGGATCCATGGCTATATACTTTCATTTATTCCTTTACGGCATATTGAAATTATACTTTATATTCCAGTAACACTTTAATTTTTTTTATCAATAGCCGAGCTCATTTATTAAATGAACACAAAGAGAGTTACATCATTCATGAGAAAACAATTAAAAAATACAAACGATGGATCATAGATCATAATTTCGAAAATATAAATTGTGAAGCTGAAAATATAATACCATTCTACTTTATGTAGACGCCATTTGAATTTAAGCCAGATCGATTCATTTTAAGGATCTCCGTAATAAATTTTGGCTTTTAGGGCAAACATTATAATTTAAATGTTCTATCGGCCGGGTAGGGGCTCAAATTTGGAAAAAAATAATAAACAAGGCTAAGAAGCAAGTATAATATGTGCGACTGAATGCCGTCCAAAGGTCACCCTAAATGTTTTGATAAACAGTATTCACTGATAAGACTTCAATTCCAATATAATTTATTTACTTAAATAAAATAGAAAATATAATTCTCTACTAAAAAAATAATTTCTTTAATATTTTAGTTAATCACGACGCCCAATAATTACAGTGCATACCAATTCATGACCATCTACGGGATCGTGTTTAGGGAAGGAAGGGATCACATATGTGGATCCAAATGTCAATCACCTCTGAATTTGAATGGTGCAGAGCCAATTACTCTCACTTAAATACGCTTACATAAACGCTAAATAATCTTCCAGTATTTATTGAATGCTATATGCTCGTTAGATCCAACACTAGTGCCACTTTTCTGTATAAAAAAGTTTACCGTAGTAATTTAAAGGAATTATGGATATAATAAAGACTTGTAAGTTATCTAAAAGCTCATTTCATTGATACCAAAGACTCCAACAACCATTATGCATTAAAAGTGTCAGATTAAATAGGGTTCAACTATTCAATGACACAGAATTTGCCAGCACTGCAACCACCCCTTGTGTTTTATTTGATTGTCATTCCACGAATAATTAATATTTTAATTCCTAAAATATTTTAGGAAATTCCGTAATCATATCATTCCGTGTTTTCTATCTCGGATCATTCAACGTACCGTTACCGTACCGTAAAATCTCGGATCATTCAAAGAATCACTTAGAGCCTGATCATACTATATATCATAGTATATCGGCGAAGGATAGGAAGTGAAATCCCCATTCTCCGTGAGTTATAGTGGTCTGTACACCATCACATACAACATACAGGTTACAACTAATGAGCTTTACACTTTAATATTATTTCACTGCACTTTGCATTTTCGGAATATTCCATTAATTTTACTGTCGCGGAACCTCACGCAGTTTCTTTGACTTCGGTACACATTTTGTAACCTGTGTTTTATTTTGTTTTCAGGTTCCTATTAAGAGCATTTTAAGAGAGATCCCGAATGTCCTGGGATTTCTATTTCGTTTTAATTGATTCCAAGTGAAAACTGCAAGCACCAATTAGCACATGTATAGGTGCATGCTGATACATACATAAGTCTGTGTGGGAGAATTTGTGAACAGCGAACCTGAAGGCGTTAACAAATCAATGTTGGAGTGCAAGATTATTTTTCTCATTTAAAGTAAAAACTGCTCTCAGATTTATGAAATAAATTCAGTTTTAGTGCTATATGCAATGTAAGTACCACCACCACTACGATTTATCACCTACGTGCTAAAGAAATGAAATTATCTCAAAATAAGAACGCAATGGGCGTGAGGTGGACGTTTCCCAATGGATGTGTGTTTACTCCAGATTACCAGTCCCCGATCACTCGGCACAAAATCCTCGCCCAGGTGTGAGCCAAAAATCGGTCACTCCTGAGAAGTTTCAAGATGTATCTGGCTATAAAATGCCCCTTTTTTCAATCCAATCACTCATCAACAAAACTCCATTTCCTACGCTCGCAGAAATAACGCAAGCAGCGCGCTTCACTGAGTTCGGGACACACTTCCTTTGCTCTCGAACATAATCAACACACGCGGCCTCGGCGCATTCCGAAAATGGTTCTAGATTTCCCCTCTGGTCATTTTATTTCTGGAAAAACCACCGACACCAGGGTACAGGGGTTTGCTCTAATATAACCAATCATCATCTTTGACTGTTTTACAGAGCCACACACAAGTCATTAAAATTCCAAGTAAAATATAATATATTTCATAGAATTATACCTTGCTTCATATGGCTTTCCACAATATTCAGGGATAGAAAATATACATATAACAGGTTAATGTTTGGTGTCCATAATTAGATTGAAAAATTGTTAAAATTCAAGGATTCATCAATAAACATGGATTGCGAAGGGAAGGAACAACAGATCCAATGGACTATGTCCACTTTTATTAAAGAAGAATTGGAATTGTTGGCTGAAGGAGAGTAGGAGGTAGGTGATTTGGTACGACGGTTCAGATTTGTAATTGAAGTTGTTGAATACAATATAGGCGGAACCTTTCTCTGCAATCGTTGCTATGATGGCGTCGTTGCATCTAACACTGTGGAAGGTATGTGATTCACAGAGGGGACGTTATTGGGTCGATTAAAGGATTGCAGAATATTTTTGCCAATTATTGAAAAAAAGTTAAATGAAGATTTCAACGGGCTAATTGAATGGCGATGGTGTCTGTTGGTGTTTTTGTTAGAGAGAACATAGTTATGTGATTGCATCATGGATGGGGAGGAGAAGTTCGAGGAGTTTAAGAGGGAGTACCAGAACGTGTGCCTGAAAAACTTGCGGAAAACTTCAAAGGTGCCTTTGGCGGTCATTTTATGGGTCTATTCATGAATTGCACACGCGAGCACACAGCCAAACACAAAAATACGCACACATATATTTTTATATTTCCTTTAAATTATATTATATTGACAAATGTATGCATGCGGAAATATTTAATATTAGGACAAGGATATAATTACATATGAATTACGAAAACTAAATCTTCGGCTGAAATATGGAAGATATTTCACCTATTGTCAGGGCGTTAAAACGAAACGGGTAAAAAAACAAAGGTGACCCCCTCCTGTCTTCATCCAAAGAATCGGGGGTCTGGGTGGCATTGAACCCACACAGATTTCAAGGTTATAATGTTTATGAGGAACATGGGAAAGAAAAACACTCTCATATTACACACTAATACAAGTACAGTACATTCACTGCGACCAGTTTCGATGCAGCGTATGAGTATCTGTCAGGAGATGGTATCACGGTGTATCTAAACTGGTGCCAGTCAATTCAAAATATTTGTGTGGAAAATTAGTGTTTTTCTTTCCTAGGTATCCTGAAAGAGTTCTATAAAGTTACGCCTTCCATGACTGTGTTTCTTAGGTAAATATATATTGTGCGAAAAATAATATTTGTTCGCCGTATGGCGGGATTTTCGAGTTTGAATATATATATATATATATATATATATATATATATATATATATATATATATATATATATATATATATATATATATATATATATATATACATTCAAACACGAAATACCGCCATATGGCGAATATAAATATTCATTTACCATTTTCCTTATCTCTATTTCAATGTGAATGAATATATATATATATATATATATATATATATATATATATATATATATATATACACACACACACACACACACACACACTGGTGTATGTGTGTGTTGGTAAACATACTCTGAGAGAATTTTAGTTGATTAAAGAAATGGAAACATTTTCAGAAATCCAGGATATTATTCCTCCGCGGGGCAATCGGACCTTTCATCAAAAAATATTTTCGATGATTTTGATGGGTTTATTTCTCTGAGAAGCCAATAGAGGGGATAATAAGAGGATTTATGGAAGGGGAAGAGGAGGTGGAATCCGGGATAAGAGCGAGGGTACGTGTGCGCGCGTGCCACTCTCACGGGAGGCCCCTGCTCCTGCCCCTGGGGGGGGGGGTGGCGGTGCGAGGCCTGCGGAGACAGGTGCACGGGGGGTCCGAGTCAGGACTCATTAGCGCCCGCAGGATTTATGGCTGGAATTTAGGGCGGTCGGGGCTTATACGGTCAGGGATACGAATGCTTATTCGGAGGCAGCATTGCGTGAATTATTGTGACCGAGTAACGGATAGGGGGGAGGGAATTCCACGTCTCTAATAGGAGATATTTTAAGTGTTGGTGTACGCAACTGAAGTGGAAATTCCATACAAAAGCAAGACGATGACAATTCCGATAGAGAAAGGATTTTGTTCTCTTTGCACTTGAAAATGACCTGGCATTTTTCGTTTGCAATTTTGATACTCAAAATATTGAAATTTTTTGTCAAATTTTTACTGCACCTAATCGCTTTTTTCTAGTTACTTTAGGATCCTGAATGCAAGAAAGCGATTTCCAATTCGAAAATTCACGATTGTAAAATATGTGTATCCCAGCCTTTTGTTCTGGTCGATTTACTCTCGAGTGAATTCTATTTTAATTTGCTTCCATACTTTTTTCTCTTAGAATTGTGTTCAAGATGTTTGTTTATCATGAAATTTCGATGTTCAACAGCAAGCATCGAATTTCCCAGAGACGGGGCAAAAAATAATTTATACGAATATTATATGTCAGTTAAGATAAATTTATTAACAGGGATGCTTCAGTCATATTTGATATTTACCAAAAGGAAATAGTGATTTGAAAATAAATATATCTAAAATTCATTTTTTAATCATGATATTCAATTTTTTATTTATGCAACGAATATCGAAATTCTTTCAGCTCTTCGAATACGGATCCTTGAAACTTTAATTTAAATGCTTTCATCAATTTACCTTCATACTATATGACATAAGCGCCATAAAATTTACTGCCGCAGATGCTCCATATGGAGTAATTTTTAACAATTTTGTCAAAAAATGGATATAAATTAACAGAATATACCAGACTAATCAAATAGCAAATAAATATTTTTCTGCCTTTTATCGACTAAGTCTTTCACATTATCCTGAGCAATTGAATACCGAGCAGCTGCAGAAAGTGGAGCATTCAAGATTTTTGGAGTATAATCTATAATTATTTACATTATAGTGAATACATTTAGTGACTGCATTAATGAAGTGACAATGGAACATGGAAAAATTGACATATATAAATATATATGTATACAAACACCCGTTATGTAACATATTGTTATGAATTATATTCAGACTCATTAGAACATATTTAGTGGCCTCAAAATAGCTAGTTTTACCCGTGCCATTAAAATGCAATATTTGATTTTTCCATAGGTAGGGAATGAAACTGTTGAAACGCCTTTTTAAGAGAAATAAATAATAGTCGAATTAAATCACAATGAAAACGTCAGGACTGAATAATGGGACCAAGGAGGCAACAAGTATTCATTTGTGAAGATTTTTTAAGAGATATTTAGAAAATCAAAACGACATTTATCTGAAATACGGATAAGTTTATGAATTCCAAATCAAAATGAAATAATCTCGTATTTTAGATAAAATTACTTAAACACATAATGCCAACAGCAAGTATTTAGAAGCCACCGGAATAATAATTTCTTTCAGAATATTATTGGGATTAAAGAATCCCCTTATATTGTTTAAACTACGCTCTATGATTAGTTTGAGTTACGGCGATGAGGTAAATGCGGAGACAACAATAAAGTGGGCATCCAAGGCCAATGAGCAAAGCAGCTTAGAGAGTTTCTTAATGGCAGGGGTCAGCCACGGTAATTTATTTCTGAGAGTACTACTCAAATCTGGCGGATAGACTGCTTGGACCAGTTGCGAATAAGGGACGATATCTGACACCCATAAGAAATTATTTAATTGCATCAAAATCAAATATTTAATCGTCATAGTCATTCCCCAATTATTTTTTGCATCAATATAATTGTATCGATTCCTCAAATGCTAAATTCATTAATGTATACAATTGCATATTTAAAAAGACAAAAACAACACCATCAGTAACTTAAAATGTGATGGTACACAGAATATGACCCGAAATCAAATATTCCTACCGTGACCAATCTTTCGGATCAAACGCAAACATTACTCATTTAGCGTCAGCTCTTGTGTTTTCACTTTATGTCTCCATCTGTTTCAATTGCGTATAAGATCCTTCACTACTATACAAAAATGACCTTTAAATGAATTATTTTGCTTAAATATGGCCGAAGCCTAGCGGAAAGTTTTAAATACTATTTGCGGTACTTTTGTTGTACTGTTGTGTTTTTATCTTCTTAACAACTCACCACAGGTTGAAAAAACCAACAAAAATCTCAGGTTATCTTCGGCAGATTTTGAGGAATATTTTACTCCACTGCAGAAAATGCACATCCAGATTTCAGTCAGGTTACGAAACCGGACATAGGGCGCATTAAAATCACTACTAAGCAGTATTTCTCAATTACGTCTAGCTATTCTAAATAAAACTCAGCCTCCCTTTTCAGTGTAGCCAATGGGCGTATTGTAATATTTCCCATGGAGATAGAGAGTTGGAGTAATCTCACCAAGTGTGTCCATTGCCAATATGATGGCTCAGCAGAAGGCTGAAATCGAAAAACTAGCCATAATCCCTAAGTTTCAAGAAACTTTAACAGTAACTTTAACGGAGTCACCCGCTATGTGTGCATTATAATGCAACAATTTCAGAGAGTAGAAATCATTCAGGTGAATGATTTTTACTCTCTGAAATTGTTGCATTATAATCCCCAAGGTCAATTTTTGTGTCTAAAATATAAAGCTTTGAACGGTATTTTTTAAATTATCGGTTCACATGAAAATACAGACATTAAAACATAAACCTTATACATTAAAAATAAGTTGAGTCCTCAAATTCACTCAGCAGAAAAATAGGACCGCGTTTAATTCTCTCTGTATATATTCATTCACAATTAAGTAAGTTATAATAGATAAATACCGTAAATTAACCATAAAACGACATATCGTTCCACCGTTTTACTGAAACTGGGTCATTTTTAGCTGATTACCCTCTAGCAATTATATAGCGGAGTCCTGAAGCTCTTTTTAGTCAAATTTTTACTGTAAGTAATAATGTTAATAATTTTGCCGCGGATTTTCAGAGAACGATTTGAAACACATGATTTTCTGAGACCTTAATAATATAAACCTGAAGATATTTTTCAACGGTTTGCGGAGCCGGATATAACCCCAATTGCCCATCGTGTTTCGGGAGATGTTCATCGGGACAAGACCTGGGTCTTGATAAGTGAGGCGATGCGACTCGTATTTTTAGCCTTTAGACTTCCAGAATTTTATAATGAATACTCACGGAAAAGTTGATTCCTCATAAAGATATGCGATTAGCCGTAAAATATGGTATTACTACTTTGGCCATTAATATATTATCGAGACTAACATTTAAAATGGCCTCTACAATTAATCATTTTAAGGAAGCGCGTAGTCTTGTAGATACATTGATTAGCATCCCGTAGAAAATGAATTTCTCTTCCTAATGCCACAATCGCCATGGTGGTGGTTCTTGAATTTCGACTCCTAACACGGCAAAGGTTTTCATAAAAATTACATTTCTTAACAACAGGGCACCATTTCAGCGCTGTTGCTCAGGAGAATGGTTTTTTCTCTGTTAGCATAAACTTAATTTAATTCAATATCCGAAATCATCATTGAGGTCTAACATACATGCAAAAAAGATACAGAAGTTGGTGCTGCGGAAATAAATTGAAACGGTAAAATTCATTTAATACCATATTGAAAAAAACGTCTCACTCCTATTTCAAAGTTATATTCCACCACAGAACATCACTGCGAATCATAATATTTTGTAACTAACGAAACAAAAGGAAAAAATGGGATATAATTGTTTTTATATGGCAACTGCTTGTCGGGATTGTAAACAAACCTGCAATTTACAGTTCTTGAAACCTGTCCAGCGACATTTAGCAAAATGATGTCCGGTACACCTTGTTTAAATCTGGAGTCACGACTATGCTCACAGTTTTGATTGAAACCGGAAACAAGGAATAAAAAATAGCAACAAGTTAATTTCAATGAAAAATTATTGTCACACTCGATCGCGAAGGAAGGAGAAAATTCGTTCCTCTTTCGGAGAAACGACTTTTTTGATTAAATAAAAGTAAAATAGAATTCTAAATAATTCATTGTGAATAATAAAATTGCTCACTTTGAATTCCGTGTTAATCCTTTTGCTGCTACTTATTCGTTTAGTAAAACAAGCCCACATTCCCATTTATTTAAAATATATCCCTTGGTCAATTTAGGTTTAGGGGTTAGGTGGTAGAAGAGAGACTCCATTGTCTCAATCATCTCCCGAAAATAAAGATTGCTATTGATCTATCTTAGAATCTAGCTTTTAGATGCAGGCGTGCGAACAAAACGGAAGACGTTGCAATGTAGATAGTTGTCGGTTCCTTAAGCTATCATCGAATACTTTTAGACATAGAAATACTTTAGAAATAAATAATTTCCGTATCAATATTCAATAATATTTAGTAAAATTCAATTTTAAAGTGCGCATTTAAAGATTAACTACTATTGCATAACTACTAAGGTATGTATATCTGTTTATAAGCCAAGGCATCCTTAACAGAACCTCTTTGACCGTGTCAATGATAACTGACGAGGAAATAACATTCCCGCAAACTACTATCCAAGGGTTTTTCTGGTTGAGAGGTGGTGGGGGGGGGGTTATAGTAAGAACAATGCTTAAATTTTATTAAGGACACCTTACATACAGAAAACCCGAAGCTACTCATAGTCGTGTGATTTTCGCGGACCCTCATTTCTTTGGCACATCGGGAGAGAGACCGACTCTCCGAATGCCTTCATTCTGCCAAGACTCAAACCAGAGGGGCATGCCATACGAGTTGTACACTCGCCTCTCAATTCGACACTCATCAAATGAACCATTGCACTCTAATTTGGTCGGACGCTTGATAGGTACATTTCATTACATAAATACATTGATAAGTAGAACCCTACCATTGATAATTTCTTGCAATACATAATTTTCCATGCGTAATTAAAATCTTTCTCTTAATATCTGTGGACCTTGGCTTCCTTTCTGTAATTCCACAGTGTTGGTGGTCAGATATACGTGTATGCGCCGGTATGCATATGTTTATATGTGTGCATGTGCGTGTACATGTGTATGTGTGTGTAAGTGCATGTGCATGTAGTATATATCATGAATGTATAGTATATATAGTATATTATGTTCGTTTATGTATATATATGTATAATCTTGAAAATGACGCTCTCCGGCGACGCACAAACACACAAACACTAAGACAATAAATAATAATACACACATGATGTCCTTCTTTTATGTTTCTGTGTGTGTAATATTTATTATCTTAGTGTTTGTGTATACATATATATACTTATATAAAAGAAACCATGATGTACAAGTAATCTTTGACCTGATATTATGCCTGATGTAAACAACCTCGGCAACATTCTGAACCGAATTTAACAATTTATATCACAGCTCAAGTGGGAAGAGCATCGACCCGGCAAGGCGAAAGATCCGGTGTTCAAGTCCCGGTCAAGGCAATATTCTAAACTTGTGATCTGCTCAATTCCGCCTTCCCCACCTCTCCTGTGCTCGTCCTTTATGTGTTCCTATTCCTTTTCCTTATCTCTATTTCCATATGAATGAATATTTGTTCGCCATATGGCGCGATTTCTTGTTTGAATTTTCTGCATGTATGTATATATATATGTGATCAATAATTGTTCAGTTTTTAGAATATTTTAAATCTTGCAAAATAGCATTATTATACTTCTCACCTTTGAAACAACGTATCTCTCACTGCTCTAGTCAGATTATGAGCGGGTGATTGTCAACTAAAATTTACGGTGTTTTACGTAAAGCGCAATTCCGGAACAACATACAGGTGAGGTAGGGACAAGGAGAGCCAAATGAACACGTTTATTTTTAGCTGGCACCCGGCCATCGGAGGAGAGACACGTACGGGGTGGGGGCTAAAGCGGGCCGGGGGCTACAAGAGGCCCCACGCCGAGAGAGAGGGGTGGCTGCCACGGCCGGTGCAAGGAAAGGGAGGCGAGAGCACACATTCTAATACGGGGGAGGGGTGTATCTCACCCCCGACATCCACTCCTGCGCTTCAGGAAGCACGTGGCACACAAACGCACCCCAAACTCCTGTGATCAGATGGCGGTCGTTTGCAAGGCTGCTGTGGGGAGAGAATGAAAGAGCGCCGGTTTTTGTCCCGTCGGGCGTGTCGTTCACGCCATGGGCCACGAAGGACTGAGACAGCACTGAGAGACAGGGACGCAAAGGATTTCTCTAAAAATAATTCTAAATGTATACATAGTATATATTTAGTATAATATGCGTGTATAATAAATATATATAATAAATATTTATATAGTATACATAATCCGGCCGCCTCCGAAATAAATTTTGCCGTACATCTTGTTCTCCACTTGGCAATTCTCTTTCGCTTCGAACAATCTCCTCGTTTCCATGGAGAAAATCGAGCTCCGCGGGAATTCACACTCCCCCTCTTGACATGAGCATGTGCGTGCATTTGCGCGTATTCACGAGTGAGGGAGGGGAGCACACACACATCTCCGATGGGCATTTGCCGCTCCGCCGACCCGTCGACACCCCTGCGTCGACTCCCAACGCTCCTGCGCCGCTCCTCGGATCACTGCGGTCCTCGCGCTTCCCCCTGTATGCGTATTGCTCCTGACAATGGGGGTGGAGGTTTTCGTGGGGTTGCTTCAACCCCACGGACATCCCCACCTTCAGTAACGACAGATAACAATTGCGGACGAGGAACGCGAGGTGCAAGACCAGTCAAGTTGCATTACAATGATAATTCGAATTATTCCTCCAATAGTCTCTAATTATTCCGCTAAATTTTAATTTAAAATTATTTCTGTAACAGTGTACTTTTAAAGAAATGAGATAAAATACGAAAGTCTTATATAACTGTGTTGAAGTAATGATCACTTTACATACATAAATATATATTTATATGATTATGTTAAATATTAAATAATATTATAAATTAGGGTAATTAATATATTCAACAGAGAATTATTTCAGAACCACGTTGCATAGGAGCAAAAGCTATTTATTTACAAAGTTATATTTATATTTTTACGTACATAATACGACCATTTTACACGCGTAAATAAAAAAGTATTTATCAGAAGATATCCGTCCTTGCACGTATTTTAAACGGTCACAAAATAAATCAAAGCTACATATATTTTAATATAGATGCCGCAATTGTTACTTAACAATCCAATTCTCACACCAGGAATATTTATCAAATTATAAGGATTAAATTATAGATATAATAGGGGAATACAAAATATAGTCAAAATTTTTAGTGAAAAAATATGGGACTACATTTTCAAGGAATAAATCTCCTGGCTTTGGGACGCAGTACCGGGACAACCCCGGCTTTATATGCTGTGGTACTGCCCCCCATTGAAAACCGTGACCTCCGGCGACACCCACGACCGCGATGGTTGGTGATGAGGCCCTGACCTTGGGGAGTTTCCGAGCCTTGAAGAGGGACACACCGGGACAATGCCATGTAATGAATGCCCTACCAGTAAAAGGGCAATACCAGGCCACTCGGGTCATCTAATTGCCCCTGGACTCGCACGAGGATTTTCAATGAAATCATTTCCATATTCATTAGGATGAAATGAGGGTAATAACATAATAGTGGCACTGGAAAAAAATCAAGTTAACCTCTATTTTTCTAGTAGTATATTGGTGTATATCATTGAGTGACATGGTATGAGGTACTGGTGTGGTGGCAGCGGAAGGACGCCGAACACAGTGGGGGCAGGCAAAAGTAATCCACGAATACGAATTTGGAGTGGGCAAAGAGGCATTCAACGTCTTTAATATTCATGTTAGAGAAATATCGTTATTGCATTCGGTGGAAAAGAGATTGCAACCCTTTTGGCATTAACTCATATCAACCAAATACGCAGTTTAATCCGTAGTTGTATTGGCGAATAGAGGTACTGATGGGGATTCGCCTCTTTGGCCCGACTTCGCCCATTTGAATAAATCTAACTAAGTTACTGAAGTGACATCTTCATGCTAAATCGGAGGCACTGCTGTTGTGAGAGGGGAAGTGTGTGATTTTGTGCAAAGCCTCTTCATTCCCCATCACTTAAAGATTTTGAACGGACATGAATACCTCATACATGATTACACCGACGGAAATAAGCGGGGCTTAAGAGAAACAAACGTAAGAGCGAATATTCTGAAGACAAACCAACGTTGCTGTGCTCCATATTGTCTTAGTGATAGTGTTATAATTATGCTACATTTTGCAATCCCATAAAATAGAACTCTGATTATTAAGAATTACCCACTCTTTTTTGCCGATAAAAAAAGTTTGCGTGCTCTTTTTAGAGAATAACAGATATTTTAAATGTCTTTATTTTAAATTTTTACTCTTTTTTAACTTTTACCTACTATCTCTCCCATTGCAGTTTAATATGTTTAAAAATACGTCTTCATCAGCATCACGAAAGTGATGTTTCGATTGAAAGAGTGAATTTTGAAGAAAATATATCCTTGCACCTGTGATTAATTCCAAAAATTTCTTTCTCCATGGAATCTATCCACATGCTTAAGTAGATATTGACATTTACACAAATTTAGCTCAACTTTACTATACTACTATTTTATTACTTACTTTACTTTACTATTATTATTATATATAATGCAATAATAAAAAAGCTCTTTTGAGAAGCCTAGAAAAAAACATCATACTGTCCCTGAGATGCAATCATTGAAAGAAAATATTGCACATTCGGCGAACTCCACCAACTATCGACACGATATATGTGGCACTAACACACACAACGACATATTTGGCAATTGCTACTTCAGTAGCTGTGATATAGTAGGTGTACAGAGAGAGTTTTTAGAAAACGGCGAATTAGCTTTCAACATCAACGCACGCTACTTCTAACTGCCAAGTTTCGCCCTCGGATTGCATTCAAAATGAGCGAATTCGATCCTTTCTTTGACGCATCCAATGTATCCACGTACAAATTTGTTGCCAACAAAAGGATAAGGCTTACAGCATAAGACTAAATTTAAAAAAATTCAAATTGAAAGAATTAGAGTAGACACATGACACTTCATTGGGAAAAATGTAATGAAAAATGAAGGTAAAATGGGCGAAATAACCAATAAATTATTCTCGTTAGAACTGCTTTGGCCAGCAAATATATTTTATTCATAACACTTGGACGGCACAATTGAACACAAAAATATAAAAAAACAAGTAAAAGGACACTAAAATATCAGAAATTTTAAGCTTTCGGCCTTCTCTGAGGTCTCTTTCAGGCCCGAATATCTTCTTCAGATTAGACTGTCTTTTTCAGGCCAGACTGTATTGTGCCATCTAAATGTTATATTGTTCACACGAGTGCTTCTACATCATCGATATGAGAAAGAGAATTTGCTTCAGCTTTGTCTAGCTTTTTTCATTGGTTCCCAGCTGAAAAAAATCACTGAAAACGGTGGGCATCTCGTCACCTTTCTAAGATAATTCTTTATCGATACATTATTGTCAATGTCCTAGGTAGCAAAACAGTTTGAGGACGCAGTCACACTTGGCGGGTCACCCATTCAACAAGGGGGCGTTGATTTACCCCGGGGAGGGGTGGCTCGAACCACAGCAGGCCCTCTGCACGCACGCACCCATATGACCACGCGAAGAATTGGGAGATCCAACCACCTGTGAGCGGGGAACGGATGAATCGAGTAGGAGAGAGTGGTGCCAGAGGGGGCAGGGGGGCCTGGCACCTGCGGTGTGTGCAGTCAGTCCGCGTGGTAATGCCGTCTCCCACCCCAGTCGCGGCGTCCCGTGTGCGGACGGCTGAGTAATGGGCATTGTTTGTGCCGTGTTCGACGGAGCGGGATATCCTTCTTTCCTGGCGCGGCAGAGGTTGCCAAGTGATCCGCTCCCTTCGCCCACGCCCCACTCCCGCCCGCCCACTCTCCCACACCAGCCGAATTGCCTTCGGCAGCTCATGGCGCACCCCCAGGACACGCGCGCGTGGGAGAGAGGACACAGACTGTGCCCGTGCATGACCCGTACTTCCCTCCATCTTTCCTGGACATTTTTCTCCCACTGCTTGACCAGGAGCACAAGTTCTAATTTCGAAGCCGGGGTTAGCGTCTTGGTGTCGGAACTAACGACCCTCGCACCGCTATACCAAAGCATTTGGTAAGATATAGGTAGCTAAATAAACCCCAATCTCGTAGGAGACAATTCCTCACCAAAGGTATATGGCTGAAAATACATCGGGTTAGATATTGCTTCATTTGGACGGTGTGATTTTCTACGAAAATTTGAATGACTGTGTACTTGTAAAATTTCTAAAAAAACTGCCCGAGATGCCGCGGCAGTAACTTTTTGACGGAGCCATCCGCGAATTTGCATTTACATGCAAAACTTTCAGAGTGTAAAAAGCGTTAGCCTTCAATCCCGGTGAAGGCGAATGATTTTTACACTCTGAAATTGTTGCATGAAAGTGTATATGTAAGATATCCCTTAAATTCAAAGCTGCCAGGAAAAATGGTTGCATAGAGTTTTGACAAGTAACTGATTGGGGATACTTAAGACGAGGCAGTTGTAAAAGGAGGATACCCATATTGGATGGCATGGTAGAGGCTGGACATTATTCCGATTCATAGGAAAGTTTACTGTTTTGCACATGATGCGTTGCGAGTGTTAGCCTAAGTGTGAGGAGCAAGTCGAATTCACTGTGTAAAGATTTTTCTTGCCAAATAATTTTAAGTAAACCATCCAGGGCATGAGATGGGAAATTAGATAGAAATGAGACCATGGGAGACAGGAAATGGGAGATAGGAGAAATATGAGATAGAAATATTGAATACAAAAAGTGCGGATATGAAAAAAAGACTAACATTTTATTGAACATTGATTATTCTGTTCGTTTTCTTTACTCATATCATGTGAAAATTTGAATAAATTCCGATTAAACGCTTTAAAATTTCACTGACAATTTTCGCATGATATCAGTTGCTAACAATGCTGTTTTTGCCTGCGTATTTACCGGCCATTACGATTCTTGTATTTGATAAATGGGAACTTTAATTAGCTTAAGTCGTTTATTAACGCATATTTGTGTTAACCATGAAACTCTCTGTCGATATGGTGAAATGATAATATATTTTACTCACAAAAATGTTTGCTAATTGCATTAAATGCGTGCCTTCTTTTACATTTTTTTATCATTTTCTTACACTGGACGCTCACCTAATGAGGATCTGATTATGTACGAATGTTTTCTTTGTTTTTTATTCTAGAATATGTGTGGTAATGAGTTCAAGTACGAGGGGTATTCTTAAAGTAAGTACCGTTTGCTTATATTTAAATATTGGCGCTTCAGAACACAGTTTTGCTCCTGCAGCGCCATCTACTGATTCATTGAGAAACTATAGCAGCATTTTTTTCGTTTCAGAAGTCGTTTTGCTTGTCCGTGCATGCAAACAACAATGTCCGCGACAATCGTTGATCACGCTAGCTGTGAAGTGCGTTCTGTCATACGATTTTTGTATGCAAAAGGATTGTCGGCTGCTGAAATTCATCGGGAATTATGCCTAGTCTATAAACCTACAGTTATGAGTGAAGGAAAGGTTAGACAATGGTGCTGTGATTTTTAAAAAATGGACGAACAAATGTCCATGACGAAGAGCGAAGTGGTAGGCCCAGTATTCTGACCGATGAAATTGTTTCGCAAGTGAAACAAAAACTGCGATGTGATCGTCGATTGACTTAATGGCCTGGCTGAACAATTTCCTCAACTTGGACGCACCACTACTATAATACAATACTACAATATTGTTACGGAAAACCTCGGATACCACATATTGGGTGCAAGGTGGGTACCGAAAATGCTCACCGACCACCACAAAGAGCAAAGAATGTCCAGTGGACGAGAGTTTTTGGGTCGTTGGGAACTCTTTAAACCACCCACCGTAGAGTCATGACCTTACACCCAGCGACTACTTCCTCTTCTTGCACTTGAAACAGTGGTTCGGTGGACAACGTTTCGAAACCGAAGAGGAACTCAAGAATGGCGTTGTCGATTGGTTCAACCCTCAGGCGGCGAGTTTCTATGCAGAGGGGTTAAAGAAACTGGTGCAGCGGTACAAAAAAAGCTTAAAAGTGAACGGCGATTATGTAGATAAGTGAAATAGGTTTGTAGCTAACTTAAAGTGCCAATAAAATGTGTTTCATATGAGTGTATTTTTTCCTGTGACCAAACGGGCTTTACTTTATGAACACGCCTCGTACATGCAAAATATAGCGAAACATGGTGAACATACATACATTCCACAGGTCATTCCATTAATCCCAAAATTCCCGCCCTGTAATATTCGTAATGCCACACAATTTGCACATCAAAGTACAATCATCACATAAATCGATTATCTTTCCACCAACTCAATGTAAACGCGAATCTCTGAATATTTGCTTTCTTTTAAATCTATTTAAATTTTAGGAGAAATTGGTTTCGTATTAAAAGCTCAAATTCGTGTTCTCTATTTTATTTTCTATATGGCATGAGATTTTATGATAAGTTTAAATATTTATAATAATTTTAATATATAGAAATGGGTTTGAAGGTATTATTTTTTGTACTTTCATAGCTTATCTGGTTTCATTAACGCTGAGGATGCAGCACAAAATTGAAATAAATGCAATACTTTCATCAGTATGTTTTGCGGTTTTTCAACTGTCAAAGGCAAAAAATATTTTCGCGGGTACGAGGTAAATCCCAGAAGTACCAGACCCTGCAAGGAAATCACAAATATTTTGGAAACAAATGTATTTATTTTTCAACATAATCTCTTTTCAGCTCTATACACTTTTTTCAGCGATGTTCAATGCGTTTGATACCATTTTTATAATAAGAACTGTATTTTTCCTCAAAATAGCCATTAACTGCCAACATTACTTCTTCACGTTTGGAAAATCTTTGACCATCGATCCATTTCTTCAAGTTTGCGAACAGAAAATTATCCGAGGGAGCTGAATCTGGCGAATAGGGTGCATGATAGGTAGCAATTGAAACTTTAATTTATGAATTATGGCCATTGCAATAACGGATCTGTGAGCTGGTGCAATGTCTTGACGAAGCAACACTTTCTTCTTAGACAGATGCGACCGCTTTTGCTTGATTTCTTCACGCAAAGGTTGCACTAAGTTTACACAATACTAGCCGTTGACTTTTTTTCCTATTTCAAGATATATTGGGTTTTTTTTGGGGAGGTGATCGACAGCTAAGGCCATTTGCGCCATTAGGGATGGGTGGGAAAGGATAAATGGTAGAGAGGAAATCCGGCGTCGGCATTAGCCTACTCTTGTCGAAAGGCGCCAAGGGGTCCGCAGTTTAACGTCCCATCCGACGGACGTCGTACACACTCAAAGTGCTCTCCCAAAAGCACCTCAAGTAGGGATCGGGATAACACTGAAAAGTATTTGTTGTCTCTAGGATTTGAACCCGGGTCTTCGCGGTGGGAGCCTATACGTTAACCTCCGCACCATTTTGATCCCCTTTTTCAAGATAGTCGATGAAAATTATCCCATGAGCATCCCAACAAACCCACGCATGCGTGCCAACCCACCCATCTTGACTGCAGATAAAACGGTTTTCGCTTCCTTTGGAGCCAGTTCTCCCTTTTCAATCCATTGTTTTGATTGTTCTTTTGTCTCGTATGTGATCTCGGATGTGTTTCACCCATGGTTATGAAACGGCCCAAGAATTCTGCTTTGTTGCTGTGAAACTTTGCTACACACTCAATGGAAACATCTTCACGACACCGGTTGTGCTCAGGTGTGAGCAAACGCGGCACCCGTTTTGCACACAGCTTTCTCATGTCCAAATTTTCAGTTAATATTTGATGCACCGCTCTTTTTGAAATTTCCACTTGTTTGATAGCTCGCGTACTTTAATTCGACGGTCATCATCACGACTTTGTGGATTTTTTTCACCGTTTCTGGGATCGCATCTCATTTGGTCGAACAATGCGATGCTCGTCTTGACAGCTCCTACGGTCTCATTTACAATCTGCTACCCAATATTTTACTGTTGTAAATGAAGGAGCAGACTCACCCAGAGTAGAATCCAGTTCAGCTTTTTTATCGATTGGGCTGAAGTCTTTCAAATAAAAGTATTGTATCACATAACGATGACCAATTTTCTCCATTTTCACAAATTCACTGAAAACGTTCACTATTGATGGCTGCTAAACAAATACTAAACAACGTAGCGTCTTCAAACTTGAAACATATGCTCTAAGGATTGCATACTTATTAATAAAGTAATATTTTACAAACGACTACCACCATCTCTAGGTCAGACCGGGTATTTCTGAGATCAACCTCATACAACTTAAAAAATATCGTAATATCCTACGGTATTAACTAAATATGCATGCTGGATCACCTTTTTCGGATGGGTTGAATTGAATGTAATGTTTGATGACGAATACGATTAATAAAACATTTTAGACTATCAGATTTACGTAATAGAAACCTCCAGATGCTCTTACAAGCAGCTATATTTTTCTCCTGCATTAGCATACAATGCATTTTACATTTACAATTGGTGCATTTAATTGATTCCAGTCGTCCTTCAACCCTCAATCATCAACTTACAAGTGTTATCACATACACTTGCACTCTTACGAGGATAAGCGATTAGAGATACGCGATATAATTACGGCAAGTATCATTAGGGAAATTATCGGTATAAGACATATATATATGTATATTAAAAATATTTACACTGGAAGCTTGTGAAAGTCTAAATAATATGACACCACAACCTACGACCTAATTTCTTCGTATTTTTCACTTTCCTTCGTTCCGTTCAGCATGACCATTATCCCTCATTTCACAATATCCTCTTCACAATTACCGGATTTTGCCTCCCATTCACTTTATACCCAACCCCTTGCTCCAATTGTTATTCTCACTTGGTAGAACTCCCACAAACACGCTTTTTCTCCCTGTGCTTTCATCTCAACTCCTTTAGTCTATAAAACCATTTCACAACGAATAAATCAATCAACTCTACCTTTACTAAAAGATGATGATTGTAGTGAATTGAAGCTCCGATAGAAAAATTACCAATTCATTTAAACCCATGACCTATCGATTAGAAACCAGATGCCGTGCTCACTATGTAAGCTATGATGGCTCCTGAAAATTCCGCGAAACCTCTGTATCCTTTCCAAATGATGCAATCAATATGTGCCGTTGTGTATAGCAAATGCAATGATACTCTTCCTAACTTATTCCCCATTTCAACTACGGGGAATATGTTATTACAACTCAATCGAAACGTAGATCATATAGGTGCATAAGGGCAGAAGAGAACCAGACAATTGTGTTCATGTTAAGGGTATATGATCAATGCTCTTCTTTTTTCCTTACGTGAGATCGAAGGGAAAGTGAAAAACCGTGTTAACAAAAACTCTCAGCGATCGAAAGAGTTCTTGGAAGGTCGCAAAGATGTAGACTGGATTACTCCTGGAAGACAGGTTGGAGGGCGGCGGAGGGGAGATGGGGAGAGGGGATAGACGGGGTGGGAGGGGTAAGGAGCGCGCCACATCCAGCACGGTGTCTGGATTGATTTAGAGGGGCCGTATTTCGCTTTAAGGTGGAAGCGTTCTTAAGGCCGGAATAAGAACAAACGTCACATCCCTCTCAGCACCGTACTGAATTTAGAGGAATTTTTTCTTGCTCCATAGACGAGATGGTTTAAGACTGAAAAACACCCTCAAATTCAAAATAGTGCTGAAAATAGAGAGGGCTTTCACTTGGAGCGCCGGCAAGAGAAAGTTTTCATGATGGGAATAAATGTGAGAATATTACTCTCGGTGGATTTCAAAATTTCGCAAATTTATTATTGCACTCCATAAATGTCACTGCGAATTCAAATAATCGTATAAAATATAATTTGATAAATAATTCTGAAGACAAACGAGGAGGATTTTTTATGGGTCAATGGGAAAGAATTCTGGCAACGAACTTTTTACGATAATTCCCAACATGTAAAGAGCAACCATACAGAACTTGTGGAACAAATACTTAATGATTTTTAAACATCCTATATTTTCCTTTAATCCATTAATTTAAGATATTAAATTATTTAAAGGTGGATTTGTGATGGTCTTTATCGACCATTTGATAACGATACGTTCGAGTTTCGTTAGAACTTATTCTCTTCATTGATATCATATTATTTATTTCTTTACATGGTTCGTCCAGAAAATAAGTGTACTGAGCTCAGGAAAAAAAATGTATTACACTTTTACATATCTTAGGCTAATATTCCTCAAAATAGGACCCTTGTAAGTCGATACACTTGTTCCAGCGGTTTTCCCATTCCTGGAACGCTCCCGCGAAGGCACCCTCGGGAACCTCTCGAAGACACGTCGTCACGGCCTCTTTGACGGCGTCCAAAGTCCCGTATCGCGTTCCTTTCAAACTCCTCTTTATCTTCGGGAACAGAAAGAAGTCCGGTGGTGCCAAGTCCGGGCTGTAGGGTGGGTGCGGCAGCGTTGCCACGCCGTGCTTGGCCAAGAAGTCCGACACGACAAGCGCGGTGTGAGACGGCGCATTGTCGTAATTTTTTTCGCATCTGTAATTGGTCCCTAATAATCTCGTGCACTATTGTTTTTGGCACATTACACTGCTCTGCTATCATCCGATCACTAAGACGACGATCAGAGTTCAGTACATCGCGAACTTTTCGCACATTTCCGTCGGTGAGTGTCGTTGATGGGCGTCCCGGCCGTGGTTCGTCGTCGGCCTCTTCTCTGCCCTCCACGAACATCTTGTTCCACCGAAAGATCATGTTTTTGGACATGGCCGACTCCCCGTAAGCCTGGTTAATCATACCAACAGTTTCGGTAGACGATTTCCCAAGCTTTACCGCAAATTTGATGGAATAACGCTGCTCCAAAAACTTCGGCATCGCGTTCCGTGACGTGGGTCGAACGTAGAGGTTCGCGTTAACAGAGCTCCTCACTACACCACAGCTTAGAGTCGACTGTCTTTTTCAGCGTCGCTTGCCAACATACCCCCCTCCAATCGCAGTCCGTCAGAGCGGTGCTGGGTGCGCCTGGAGCGGCGGGAAAAAATCAGTACACTTATTTTTCGAACAAACCCTGTATCTTCTTCCTGCCGCCAAACCGCTAACACCAAATTCTTCATTCTAATGTGGAACTCAACCTTTAAAAATTTACTCCATTCAATTCTTCCGCTCTCTTCAAATTTTCTCCGGTACATTACTCTCCCCTCTCACCCTTTTTAAAAGCTTAGCATTTTTGTATTCCTTTGCCCACCCTGATTTTTTAATTCCCTTCCACATCTCCTAAGCCCGAACCCTTCGCTCATCCTCTTCACTTCAACACCGAGTCTCAGTGGTATGGAGAACAACGGTTCATACTGTAGTCTCTAATAATCTTTTATTTTCTAATGCTCCGAGATATATTAATCTCACCTTAATTCGAATCCCTCTTTCGCCAATACAATTCTTCTTTTAATGACCCGATTACTACCCTCTTTTCCTAAAAAATGCTGCACAAATGCATCAAAAACAGTAGCACTGCCGTACAACTCATTATCGCTTGATCATCTGCAAATTTAACTACCTTAATCATCTCTGCATCCACTTTTTCCCCAGCTCCAGATCTTCCTATGCTTCACTAACACTTCCTCTGAGTTGAGAGCATGTTGTTAAGTGCCCCTCCGGACTCACTCCTCTGCCAAACACTGCTCAAACTAATTCCTCATCTGCTGTCTTTACCTGCGCTTTCTGATCCACACTTATATTTCGAGCAAGTTCTCAATCCATCTAGTGTACTCTCATATAACGATTATCCCTATTAAATTTACTCACTCTACACGGCCATATTTCTTATCAAAATTTACGATGTATAGAATAGCGAAAGGGTATCCGGAATACAATTTGATGTTCCTTCCTTCCTGTGTTCTTGCACTGCATTCGTTTAACGTATTTCTCTCCCCTTTCTGAAGTCAAGTACTGATCTGCGGCTCAGTTAATGTTTGCACTCTTCAGTGACTTTATGTTGATAATTTTTAGAAATGCCTTAGTTCCGTAAGCCATTTAATGTATCGTCCTAATGACTTCCCAAACATATGTGTACCACTTTTCAGAATCGAGGCCAAAGTATACCTTAGAAATTTTTGGGCTCGATTTATTCCTCATAAATACTGAGTTGAGTTTTAAGAATTCTCTTTCTAAATGTTTAATATATAAGGAGATATATAAATACTTCAGCTGCTTTGTTTGACTTAATCTTCTCTAGCGCTTGCCTCATATTGCTATTCAGTATTAAATGGATCAGGCTATGGTCGTCCAAGTCCCAGTTCGTTTCTATTCTGAAAGGGTTCGCTTTATGGCGTATCTTTACCACTGACCCAATCTACGCATTCTTTAGATCTTTCCTAAATCTATTGATACCTTCACTTTCCTAGTCAAAGAAAAATATAGTTTTTCTCTTGCTACATCATTCATATTCTTTTATCTTACAATAAAGTGCTTCTACTTCTCCTTCGCTGAAAGTTCGCAATGATTCCTCCATCTTGTTTCAATGAATTCATTTGTTACTTACCAAAGCCGGCCCCGGTGGCGGCGGGGTAACGTCCTCGTCTACCAACTGAGAGGTCACGGGTTCGATTCCCGTCTGGGTGGATTTTTCTCCATCCAGGGCTTGGCTGTATGTAATTGTCTTCAATGTAATGTATGTAAGGGTTAGGTGGAAGAAGGGACTATTTAGTCTCAACCTCGCCCAATTAAGTCGATAATAAATAAATAAATAAAAAGTTTTCTCTTAGCTCTCTATATTTCTGAATCCCAATTCCATAGTAATGTTCTTGTATTTATAAAAACCATGAACACAGTAATCAACCCGAAGGTCGGTTTAGTAGGTGATGGTAGAGCTCACCCATGTACCAAGCCCGACGGCGTGTGAATATTTACACATCAGGGTAGGGGGGCCAGTTCCTTTCCCTGTGCCGGTTATGGTTTCCCAGGAAGATCTGGTACCCTAAAAATCAACTAGCTTGGGTGGAGCTGCAGATGCCCAGAGTAGAATGCCTTGCCCGGGAATCGAACCCGGGACCCTCCGGTCAGTAGTCCAACGCTCTACCCAGCGGACCACCGCGACCCACCTTGTATTAATATATTTTCATATTTTCTCGTATGAACCTTTTCCGTGGATGGCCCTGTGCTCCTTATATCTATCATTTTTCGCCATTCCTATCATTTTTTTCTGCTTTTCGTTTCCCTTTCTTAGGCTACCCCCATTTTTTACCCACATCTTTTATTTTTCTATTTTCACGGAGTATTGAATTCCCTTGGTCTTTTTTGTTAAATATTTGTTCGTATCACCGAGTTTAGAGAGGCTTTCCATAGCATACCAATCGTTTTTCGTTAAATTAACCGAAAGTGATAAAAAATATCCTGAAATTTGATGATAGAAATTTCATGCAAATAAGATAAAATTTTATGAATTTAACACAATTAACGCAGTTCAATAATTCCTTTAAAATTCAAGCCATGGTCTTGAGTTACTCTATAATACGCAATAGTGCAACGCGTAAAATAGTAGAAGGTCCATTGCATGGCGGCAGTGATCCTCGTTCCACTGGCGTCGCTATCGTACGATCCAACCGATGCAATCATCTTGTTTCCTGGAACTTATGCAATTATTTTAGAAATGCTGGTTGCATTATACAGGATAGAATATAAATTGCGCAGAATGGTAGACATATCCAATAGTAATTTGGAAATGGTTTTGCGTAATATCAGAGCTAACAATCAATCACAAAATATTAGTTCACGATTATTTTCCGTAAATTTTTCAGTTTTCCATAATTTTCTTTTGATTTCCTAGCCAAAGGCAATCTGTGCCGTGGCCCAATGCACGGCGAAAGCCCCATCTTCCCATGGCATGACGAAAGCACAAGACGCAAAAAATGACAATCACAATTTTCCTTTTTCAATGTTTTGTTCACACAGCCACATTTTTTACTTAAATGGTTAAGAATGAGGGCTCACTTGAAGGGAGAGAGTGCAGGAAAGGATAAGAGAGGCGAATAGTAGGTGTAGTATTAGTAATTTTTAGGGGAAGCAACCAGGCGACAGCTGAGGTCATTTGCGCCATTGAGGGCTCTAGGGCCCTCTTGGTGGGAAGCCAGTACGCTAGCTACCGCACGATCTCGATGCCCGCCAGTACCAGGATAGCCGACGGAAAGAAGAACAGGGTACTCCCTTGCAGGCAAGGCTAAAGACTGGATCCGAAAATGCTCCTAGGAGCCAAATACGCGCCATTTCCAAGGTTTCAAGGTTTTTCTTTACCGAAAAAAAGAATATTTCCGTGTAGGGTATATACGTTAAGTCAGGCATGTCACACCATATAGTAAGGGTGTTCTAAAGAAGATCTTATACTTTCAAGGGAATTCAATTTTTGTCTTCAAAAGTCTTTCTTATTAATCTGCTCATGAAATATTTGACTGAAATCCGAGTGTAATTCTACTCATTGCATACTTTATCGGATATATTCTTCGTATCAGGAAAAGAATTTGCCAGAAGAAGGCAAAATACCCTTTGTCACGGAAGTAGCACGTTCTTAATCCTCTTTCCTGCTCTCCCTTTCGTTGAGACTGCTCTGGACGCATTAATAACACTTCCGATGAAATTAAAACAACTTAAACGAGGCTTGGCCTCAATGAAGGCAAAAGGTGCTCCCAAAGGAAGTTCCCCGGAATTCTGCCGGTGAATTTTAATACCGAGTCTTGTCAAAGGAATGGTCCGACGTCCTTTATAGTTCATGCCCTTGGTAATCTCGTTCCCGCCGGTATCACCCCGGCACCGCTCTTTCCCTCACCTTGCCTCATAATCACCTGAGACAACACTTGGGCTTCTTTCCCCAGAAGAGAATAATTGATTACAAGAAGTAATTTTTAGCTCTTTGATCATGTTCTCAACTACTGTCACATATTTTGACAGTACAATGGGCGTCAATTTAAAACAATGGTTGTTGTCACTAACACTTATTAAAAAACGTTACCTTTTTACAGTCACCTTGTTTCTACAATTTTCTCAAAATCTCTTGATTTTTCAATCTTCTAAAAAATTATATTTTATGTAGATATTATAAGAATATGAATTTAGTTTTGATAATCACCACTCTTGCCCAAAGGAAATTCTCTCTGCCGCCTATTTTCAACAAAGTAGTGCACTGTATGACATAACATTGACCCCTTCTCTCTTTTCTCAAAACAAAGCGTCTTTTTTCGGCTAGGAACCAATGGAGGTTATCGCGTCATCCTCGACTCACGGGATATTCCTTGATGTAAACGAAGGATTTAATAATATCTTACTACCCTACTCTCCTCTCGTATACACTTTTTTTCCAATTGGATATTGAAATTCAACCACTCAATCAATAGGTTTTTGACTCAGAATTATGTATTTCCATCTTCCAAGAGACTAATGCACACTTAACGATTACAGATAATCAAAGAGCGTTTGTGTATCACAGACCATGATATTAATCTGGTCTATAGGGAGGTGTGAAAAAAACTGCTTGGATTATTGATCACCAGTGTTTGATATATTCTATGGTTTTAGGCTCAACTATGTGGAAATTCATTTTTAACTAAAGTTTCAAAATGAAATCAAAACCACTAGGTATCTTTCCACGAGTTTTATTCAAGGGTACAACTCGTGGAAAGATACCTAGTGGTTTTGATTTCATTTTGAAACTTCAGTTACCAGTGTTTGAGACTGAATATACAGTGTTGGGACTATACTCTTATTTGAAATGCGCTATGATACAGGTATAAGTATATGTAGTATATGTATGTATTGAAAGCCAACTTGTCCGAACAAATTCCATACATTTTGTATTAAATTATTCTTTAAACAGATACTAATTAATCTAATAAGAAACAGATTCCCCACTAAAGGAAGCGCATAGAAAAAAGTGGTGATGTGATCATCATCATCAGTATTTCAACCCTAGGATTGGTTTATTGCAGCCCTCCATTCGCCTCTATTGAATATCAATTCCTACAAGCTCTGATATATTTTCTGTTTTACGTATTTCTTAATTTGTTCTATGTACATGTCTCTTGATCTTCCTCGTGGAATCTTCCCTTCTATTTTTCCTTCTATTATATTCCTAATCGATTCATCGTGCCTCAATGTGTATCCAATCCATCTAGTTCTTCTTTGCCGTAGAGATCTCCATCTGGCTCTATCCTCTACTGCTCATCTATATCATCTCTTCTCACGCTGTCTGTCCATTTAATCTTCAGCATTCTCCTCCAGCACCATGTTTAAAAGGTTTCTATTCTCCGCTGGTACAGTTTTCCAATGTTCCAAGTCTCTGAACCATAGAGCGCCATGCCCCACACGAAAATCTTGACGAATTGTTTCCTTGTTTCCAGTCTTATGTTCTTTGAACATAGCAATTGCCTCTTCTCCATGAATGCGTTCTTAGCTTCGACTATTCTTCACTTGATGTCGGTCGAACTTCTTCCATCCCATGCTATGCTGCTGCACCAGCAGATGAAGGATTCCACTTGTTCTAGTTTCACCCCTCAAATTGTGACATCTGCATTCAGCTTCTCTCAACCGCACACTAGGATTTTAGTTGTTGATGTTCATATTATATTCCCCCGGCACTTGATCCATAGCACAGAGTTTCTTGCAGGTCCTCTCGCGTTTCCACCACTACTGCAATGTCATCTGCAAACCGGAGCATGTTGATTTCTTCTCCATTTACTTGACTCCTTTAATGCCCAATTCTTGTGTTTCTTTTAATGCCTTTTCCAGGTATACGCTGAATATTGCTGGCGTAAGATTGTATCCTTGTCTTACTCCCTTGTTTATTTTTGCTTCTATTTTTATCCCATTTTTGTTTGCATTGTTGTGACCTGATTCTTGTATGGGTTATGGATAATTTTTCTGTCGTAATAATCCAGTCCAAGCGCTTCTAGTATCTTGAACATCTTGCTCCATTCGAAGACCTTCTCCAAGTCCACGAATGCTACGCATAATGGCTTATTTACTTGTCTCATTTTTTCCGCGAGAACTCTCAAGCTGAGAATAGCCTCTCTTGCTCTTCGGTTATTCCTGAACCCGAATTGGTTTTCTGAGAGGTTTCCTTCTATCCTTCCTTCTATTCTTCGGCAAATTATCCGAGTAAGGGTTTTTGATGCTTGAGTCACCAAGCTCAATGTTCTGTGTCCTTCGCATTTATCTGTTTTCGGTTTCTTCGGTACTGCAATCATTATACTTTTCTCAAAGTCTTATGGTATCTTTCCGCTGTCGTAGATATATTTGATTACTTCATAGAGGGTATCCTTTGCTTTGACCTCGAGTGCCTTGATTATTTCTCTGTTTATTTTGTCGACTCCTGGTGCATTGTTGTTTCTCAGGTTTGCCACGCCTCTCTAGAATTCACTTCTTAGTATCTGAGGACCCCGATCGTATTTTCTTTTCATGCTTTCATTTTGAATTAATCCATCTTCTAATGGTTTGGGAGCTTGATAGAGTACTTCAATATATTCTTTCCATCTATTCCAAATATCGTCATCATCTATTAGTATTTTTCCATTAGCGGCTCGCATGTTTTGCGATTTTGTTTTCCTTTCTCCAAATTGACTCTGCATTAGTTTATAAGCCATCTCGCTATTTCCCTTTTTTATGTTGTCACTGATTTCCTTGCAGCAACTTTCTATCTATTTTTCCTTTGCCTTCTTGCACTCTCGTATTGCCTCGTTCCACAACGGTTTATAGAGGCCTTCGTCACTCTCATTATTTGAATTCTTGTATTTTCTTCTTTCATCTATGACATCTCTTTTTTGAGGTGTTATCCATGGATTATTATATATTTCCGCCTTATTCAGAAGGAGCTCATATGCAGCTTTGGTAATTATACTCTTCATTTCTTTCCATCGTTCGTCTGTGCTGGTATTTCCATTATTTGCTTCTATTTCTCTTTCGATGGCTGCGGTGAAATTTTCCCTTACGCTCTTTTCTTCCAGTATTTTTTGTTCCATCTGGGTTGTTTCTCCCTCCCATGGACTACAACCTTGTCGTGGTGGAAGGGCTTGTGTGTTCCGATGACCCCTAGAGCTGTGCTGGCGGGAGTAATAATAATTACTCCTGGAAGGGTCACCCATGCCAGATAGGTCGAAGGTTAGGAGCCAGACGAAAGGTAGTCCACGCAGCGTCTGTGCCTCAGTGAGGCGGCTGCAATGGCGTCTGACCCCAGTGGGGCGGCCATTAAGTGATGGTGTCACGTTAAAAACACTATTGAGGAAGGCAACGGGAAACCACCTCAATTATAATTCCCAAGAATATAATGATGGGCACTATAGATAATATGAGTCCTGGCAACTACGGGACTCGGCCCAAGAGGCCGTGTGTCATGCCCGGCAGCGGGAGAGACAAGGCTTCCGCGGTCGTCATCCCACGAAACCCTTGCAGGGAAGAAATGACTGCAGCAGGACAGAAGACTCAGAAGAAGAGGAAAGTAGTTAGAATAGGAACCTGGAACGTCAGGACAATGTTGAGGAGAGGCAAATTAGAAAATATTAAGCGAGAGATGGAAAGAGGTAATATAGATGTTTTAGGTCTCTGCGAGGTGAGATGGAAGGATGGCGGGGATTACTGGAGTGACAATTATAGAGTGATATACAGCGGCGGGGACGAGAGCCAACGAGGGGTTGCCGTAATTTTAAATAAAGGGGTAGGAAGAGGCGTAGTCAACATAGAGCAAGCGAAAGATAGAATTTTACTCGTAGAGATTAAAGCAGAGCCGACGAACTTGGTCATTGTTCAGGTATACATGCCACCGAGCAACCACAAGGAGGAAGAAGTCGATAGGATGTATGATGAGTTAGAGGATATCATCGCGAGTGTTCCTGCAGGGAAACATTTGATAGTGATGGGGCATTGGAATGCAACGGTAGGCGAAGGAAGAGATGGTGGTGAGGTGGGGGACTATGGGTTAGGCACGAGGAATGAACGCGGGGAGAAAGCAATTGAATTCTGCAGGAGACAGGGGTTAGTCATCACTAACACATGGTTTAGACACCACAAAAGGCGTAGGTATACATGGAAAATGCCAGGTGACACAGAAAGGTATCAGTTAGATTATATTATGGTTAGGGACAGGTTTAGAAACAGTGTGATGAATTCGCACAGTTTCCCAGGAGCGGATGCGGACTCTGACCACCATTTAGTTGTTATGAAATGTAATGTTCGTTTCAAGAAGATAAGGCAGGGGCGGCGGGTTAGGAAATGGATTAACGAGGACGGAGTATCAGGAGGCTGTAGAGAAAATGATGGATGACGGTAAAGAACTGAGTACTATCGAAGAAAAATGGGAATGTATCAAGAAAGGGATATTGGAAGCCGCTAAAGACACTATAGGAACCGTTAACGGGAAAAGGATAAGGAAACCATGGGTAACGGATGAGATGATTGCAAAGATGGATGAGAGAAGAAGATGGAAAAATGTAAACACAGAGTTAGGCAAAATGAAGTACAAAGAGTTAAACAATAAATTGAGAAGGGCCACAAATAAAGCAAAAGAAGAATGGTGGAAAACGCAATGCGAGGATATGGAAAGTTTACAGAAGAAGGGTGAAATTGGTGCTCTATACAGCAAGGTTAAGTTATTATCGGGAAGTAAAAAGACAAGATCTGTGCTAACAGTTAAAGATAAATGGGGTAAGATAATAGTTGAACCAGGAAAAATCCAAGAGAGATGGAAAAAATAAATAGAAACATTGTATGGTAAAGAATTTAGGCCGACAAGGATAGACATAGAAAAGAAACATGACGTAGAAGAAGATAGCTTAGGTCCAGGCATACTCGACGATGAAATAGAAAGGGCATTAAAGGAGATGAAAGCAAATAAGGCTGTGGGGGTGGACAATATTCCTGTAGAAATGTTGAAATGCTTAGGGAAAGGTTAGAAGAAGGCCATATATGGACTGATTCGTAGTATCTATGAGGAAGGAATCTGGCCGAAAGATTTTGTGAGATCGGTGTTAGTTCCTATTCCAAAAAAGGCCAAGGCTTCGTCATGTGAGGACTACAGAACAATAAGTTTGATATCCCACGCAGCTAAAGTTATTCTCAGGATCATCAACAAAAGGATAGAGAGTAAGGCAAATGATTACTTAGGGGATGATCAGTTTAGGTTCAGGAAAGGAAGAGGTACGCGTGATGCCATTGCAGTAATGAGATCACTAGTCGAGAGGAATATAGAATACAATCAGGACGTTTTTGCCAGTTTTGTAGATTTCGAAAAAGCGTTTGATAGAGCGAATTGGGAAAAATTAATGCGTGTATTGCAGAAAATAGGAATGGATTGGACGGACAGGAGACTGATCCGCAACCTGTACATGTCTCAGACTGCTCAGGTGCGAGTGGGGAACGGAGAGTCCGGATGGGCAGTGTTAGGAAGAGGTGTAAGGCAGGGTTGCCCATTGTCACCGGTACTGTTCAACGTATATGTAGAAAAAATGATTAAAGAGGCATGGGAAGAACTGGAGGTAGGAATGAAAGTCGGAGGGGAATTGGTAAAATCGGTTAGGTTTGCTGATGACCAAGCATTAGTTGCTCAGTCAGCCAAGGGGTTGCAAGCATTGTTGAGTGAATTGGAGGTTCAGTGCGATAAATATGGGATGAGAATAAATATTAATAAAACAAAGGTTATGCGATTTTCCAGAAAGAAAAAGGCTAAGCTAAATATTAAAATAGGCGGGGAAAGAATAGAGCAGGTAGAGCAGTTTACATATCTCGGAAGTGTTTTGGACCAATACGGTCAAAGTGGTAGGGACGTAAGGAGAAGAATTGCGCTAGGCAAGGAGGCTTTCTCAAGGAGGAGGGAGTTGATGACGGGGACGTTGAGTAGGGATGTTAAGACAAGACTCGTAAAAACTCTGATATGGAGCGTAGCTATGAACGGCGCGGAAACGTGGTCGCTGAAGCAGGAGGATAGACGTAGATTGGAGGCTTTTGAAATGTGGGTGTGGAGAAGAATGGAGAAGGTGAAATGGACCGAAAGGAAAACAAATGAGGAAGTACTGGAGATGGTGGGGGAGGAGAGGGGTTTGTTGAGAGAAATCCTATGGAGGCAGGAAAAATGGATGAACGGCGTATTGAGCGGTAGTGGAATGTTGAAGAGGGTAATAGAGGGGAGAATGTTGGGCAAGCGAGGTAAGGGTAGGAACAGGATAGGGATGTTGGACGGGATGAAGGGAGGAAAGAAGTACACCGAGATGAAGAGGGACCTGATATAGATTAGTTTGTTAGGTGGGGAGTCACAAAATGTTTACTTGATAGTTGTGTCCATCCAAAAACCTACCTTAACCGGTAGATTACCTAATAATAATCTGGGTTGTTGTGTAGTATTTCTTTCTTCATCTTCTTGTATCCTAGTCTACTCTCCATGATCACCAGATTGTGATCGCTATTTATATCTGCGCCGGGATAACTCTTTCACTTCTTTACTTGGCTCTTGTCATCTTCCTGACAAGGATGTAGTCTGTTTGATATCGTCCTATGTCTCCAGGTATCTTCCATGTGTGTTTTCTTCTCGGATGTTGATCGAAGATGGTGCTTATCACTACCATGTTTTTCTCGTTGCAGAATTCTATCAGTCTCTCTCCCGCGGAGTTTTCGTTTTCCCAACCCTAAACATTCCACGCTACTTCCCTCCCACCCCTTGCCGGCCACAGCGTTCCAATTACCCATTATAATGAGGTTTCCTTCCCTTTTACTGTTCCTAGAACCTCTTCCAGTTGTTCTTATACACCTTCTATTTCCTCTTCTGAATGACTGGACGTTGGCATATACACCTGGACTATCACTGTGTCTGATGTGATATAACCAACAAAAAAGGAGAAATATAAGAACCGCCGTGACATTTATTCTATAAATTCCTATGAACGATACTATTAATCCTTAAATAATTACATAATTTTCACCCTTATAATCCCAGCATTTCTTTTAAAAATTGCGGTGTGATTATTGTCTCCTTTCAAGCTTCTCACTATGAGCCCTTATCTCCATCCTTCAAATGATATTTAGCATTGCCTCTAAGCTTAAAATACTACTGAATATAAAGATGCGGAATTGTTTAAAGTAAAATCTCAGTCGACCGAGAGAAACCTAGATTTTCCAATCCGGAGACAACCGGGATATCATTTGATATCATTTGGCAGATACCTTTTCCCTGTTGACCGCCGCAAGTGCGATTTATTTCGGCGTCCCAACATCTTACACTAAGCGAATATCTAGCCATCGCATTTCATTTATTTTCCGGCACTCCGACTTAATTTCCGCGCACCATCAGCACCCAAGCTCTATCCCTTCAATTTGCCTCAATTTAAAGCCATCCGGAAGATGTTCAAATCCACCGTACTTCCCTTTCTTCTTCAAAGCGGATTAGCACACGTGCCCTTACCACCCGGTCGTGAGGAACCACGGGGGTGAGAGGACCGTGGGGGTGAGAAATGCCGCCGCGCCTTGGGGTCGAAACTACATCGGGGGGCTGATGCCCCTCGTGAGAAGATGTCGCTCCCTCGGCGGTGAGCTCCTTGGAGACGGTCACTGAGCCGTGATTTCATTAGAATTGCTTCGACTGTCTTTGTGGAATGAAAAGAGGGCGAGAGAGTGCGATTTGAAAGGTTTGTAATTAAATTTTCTGGGAAGCGGAGATAATAGCACGAAATCACATTATACTTTTCAATCATACGGTAATTTGCTTTCAAGACAACCGTAACATGTTATTGGAGACTTAGCACTCAACGCTGTTAGTGTTCAGCAAATGAGGTTACTAGGTAGACCTATGGAGGCAATTTGTAATATTTTGAAAGTGCAGCGAGCATCCCTTGTTTTAAAGATATACGAATGAGTTAAACCAATCAATTTATAAGATATCCACTGAACGCAACACTCGTTATCTGCTCAATCGAAATGAAATGAACTTCAAATGAGGGCATTGAAAACGTACTTGTTTATTACATACTCCTTAATTGATTTAAAATAAGTAGCAGTACTAGCGTGGAGGGGTGTAGTCAGGCGATAAAAATGGCGCCACTATCAGATTTTTGGGAAATGACATAATATTACGAAATGGGTAGGAGTAGGTCGTATTCGCGTCCACCAGTGAAATACCCTACAAACAAAGAAAGTAGATATAAAAGTTAGAGGAAAAATTTCTCTGTTTTTCCTATTTTTCTGTAATGGTCAACAATTTAGAAGTTGATGTAATTCTAAAGGTCTGTCTAAATATTGTCTATAATTTTCTGCTAAATTAAAATATTGAAAATGCTCTATCGTTTTTAGGAACTCAAAAATATTATTTCCATAAATGTAGCTTTAGTTAACAGAAAATGAGTAAAGTTGTTCTAAATATTTGTTGAACTCATGTGAAAAGTCATTCCAAGCAACAATATTGGCGTAATTAAATTAATATTTTGGCAAAATCATCAAGAAAAGACAGAAATGCAGCCCGACAAAGGTCTCGAATAATATAACACGAAATTTGGAAACTAAAAAAGTAACCATATTTCGAACATACTATATGAATATGAATTTTAAAAAATACGTATTATTCAATCGTTTGTTTATCTGTCCAATTAAACCAGAGCATATGCCTCAAAAACAAGTTTCTAAGGCATCTACTCGTATTCTCGTACGCATTAGGTAATGAAATATAATTTGGCATGATTGATTTCGAAGCCAATTTATGTGTTTTATCAATCAAACCTACTTATTTGAGGGCATACATTTGCAGTACTGGCAGGGTATTTCTTCAATGAACCGTGTCGACTTGGACATTTTGGAACAGATTCAAAAGGAAAGAACAAGAATTCGTATCCTCTCTTTGCGTGCAAAAGCCCGCCCCTGTGCCCTTAAGTTTGGTTTTTTGGGTATGAATAGAAAAGTATAAACCTGATTAGCGTGTGATTTTATGCATAATATATTTTTTAATTGAAAAGAAAGTTTGCATATTGAAACATTCCACTCAACGCAGGTGGGCGTTCTGGCCTTCTTTGAACTTGTGAGAGTGGCACCGCCGCCACAAAATATAGTTTAATGGAGCAGAACCCTGAATGTTTTTTTAAATCGAAAAGGAAATCCATGGAGTAACATTTTATTTTTCCCAATCAAATTATGAAATAGTAGCTGGGAGCCTTATACTTCAGCAGCTATATGAAAAAAGACATTCGTGGCCTTGAGATGGACATAGACTGAAGAGCTATAGAGTTATTTGTCTCCCTTAACAAACCTGACGTCGACACTACAAGTAAGCCCCTCTTTGTTTCCTCATACATCCTTCCTCCCTCCATTTAGTCTTAAGTACCTAATCGTTTCCCTACCTGTTATTTGTCCGTCTAAATTTCTTCCCGCGATCACATCGCCTTTCTAAATCACCAAATCCATCCTTCCTGTCTCCATTGAATTTATCCAAAAAATCTCCTCCCCTCCCTCACCATTCCTTGAATGGTGATGGCGGGGAGGGGAACCACACTAATGTTTTTCAAACTCGGTATCGTCAATTTCTTCCTCCTTGTGAAATTGTTAACACAGAATCCAATGCAATTATTCTTTTTTTTCAACATAAAACTTTGTCAGTACCTACCCCATCCAAGGCAAGTGGGCAACGAGCGGACCCTCCTTGCGAAATATGTGTAGTAGGGGTGTGCCAAGGCGCATCCGACGGTTACTCATCACACTTTGCAAGGGAAACTCTGCTAATATGAGTGCTATGGAAAAACGGATGCAAATCGGTTCGGCTCATTGATCCCCTTTTGTTGGGCTTGGCTACGTGGTGGCAGGGTTCCTAATGCATAGATAGGTTCAGAGGGGCTCGTATCCGTTTATGTGGCACGAGCCTTAACAGGGGGAAACACCCTGGTGGGGGAATAGTTCTACCCCCGCCTAAACCGAGGGAAGACACGCTTGAGGTGTCGGTCCGGATGCGAGCTGCAACCGGAAACTAGTATTTGAGTCTAGTCCCTTTGTAAGCCTTTGGTACGTGCTCACCGATCCCACGGTGAAAATATGAGTATAGGATGGCATTCTGATCTTCCGACATCCGACCTGGGGAGTGTGATCCATGGTCCTTATTCATTAACAAAGCTTGGTTACAACGAACCAGAATGAAAACAAAGCGTCTGGAACTCTATTAGGACATTTATCGCGGGAGCATTTGTGTCCGTCATCCGAGACCGGACGAAGGACGTCAGCTTCAAGTTTTTTGTTTTCCATACCCAGTGATATTCACAAGGAGGTTAGCAGCGCCCATGTTAAAGATAGCGCCCCTGGCCTTAACTGCTTCCCATGTCTCGCTTCACAGTCCGACAGGGATCTATGTTACAGACTCTTACTACGAGGAGGTACCAGGGTATTACGCAACTTGAGTTGTCACCCCAAAGGGTTTGGTCTTCAAGAGAAACAGTAATGTTTTATGTCCCTACTCCGTTGACCAGCTTGGTCCAAAAAATGAGTCACATTCAGCAGTTTTCACTCTTCTGTTTTAACGTTCATACGTATAATGCACTTCAAACGAAGTGTACGAGGTACGAGGTGGTTGTATTTATTATTAAATCCTACCTAGAATAGATATCAATACCCTACCTACGCCTACCGATTTGCCTTCCGAAATCCGTCCCGTATTCTTAGCTTCTCCGGTAACGGAGTTCTAATCACTAATTACAGTTTATTGCTGATTATTTTGTTTGGGGATGCCTAATTACATCTCTCAGATGATTACATACATTATCCACGTCTCCAGCCAGGATAAAATCTGCATTTGCACAGCTCCAAGCTAACCGCCGCAGAAATGTTTGGAACTCTATTAGGGCCAAAGCCGTAAATGTTATGTAAAGACACTCTAAATCACTAACAGGAAATTTGTATTTAGTCCTCTTTCTGGGACCCATTTTTTTTATCGATTTGGGTCCTGGAGGGGAAAGGAAAACTGAAGTTTATAATATTTTGGTACCTGGATTTGTCATTAATGGATAAAATGGTTTGGGGTCTCACTTTGTGCAAGCGATTCATATCGGAAAAGAAAATACTTTATTATCCCACACATATTTTATTATGCTATATTATATTACTTTTATTATTACATTATCGTATTTTACTGTAAAATAAATGTGAAAGAACAAAGTATCTTCTTTTCCGATTTTCATGAATACATACTAATATGCATACTACATGCTTTGTCATACCAGCTGTCAATGTAGAGTATAACTTTTATTTTCGTGTAATATTTAATGGCGCTGATTGTATTTTGGGGTTTATCTTAGTTACAACATGTAAATGTTTGATACGTTGAGCCGAAGAGTAGGAATGTAGAGAGTAATGCTGTCACTCATAATTTTTAATTTTATTAACAAATTATTACGAAATGGGTCCCAAATACTCGTAATATTGAATGTAAAAAATGGAGAAGAGGAAATACGTGTATTATCCAAATTTATGATTCTTTAATAACATTTTATAGCTACGGAGTCAATTCTGCGCATGTATACTCTCTTTGATGTGTGCTCCTCGGTGCTCCACGCCCTCGCGGTGACAGCAGCACTCATAGCGCGTGGGACTCCATTTAGCGTGTTGTTCGGAATCAAGAATACACTATCTTATTTAGTTGTTTGGCTACTACAGCCTTAACTCGGAAGTGGTCTTGCCAGTTCGTTACTGTCAATAAATTGTTAATCATTTGTTCAAGAAAAGTGAGCCTAGCAATTCCAACTGTCACATTATTACGAAATGACTTCTCTTTTGTTGAAGGGCGCCTTATTGCATCTTCTATTAAAATTTCTGGTTCGAAGATATTGTTCTAAATTGGTAAACCTGCTTTGATATCTTTGTTTAGATACAAAAAGTTACATACACTGAAGTTCGCAATTGAATTAATACTGTGTTTTGCTAATGACTTTACTGAAAGGGGCTTTGTTATATTGAGAAAGAAAATAGCTTAGACTTCCTTAATATTATTGCCCCTGGCGGGCATTTTCCCAACTTCATACGTGGGGAGTTATTTTGTAAAAATATTAAAGGTCACCATCATATTATGTTTTTCTCTTTTTTTCATACAGCATTAATTATTTTCTTCCTTTTTGTAACATTTACTGCCTTTTTCTGAGAAGAAAAACAGTACCAAAACAAATTCGCAAGCGGCAGTTAGAATGTCATGTAATACGATCTAGTATATTGCCTCGATACACATTTCGGTTAGAGGAGTTTTAATCAATTGAAAAGATAATACGCAGAGACCAGCATTTGAATAAAATATTTGGCTGCTATGAGTGATATCCGTCTTAATTATATATATTTTCCTCTTTCCTATTCTCATCTTCATGAGTTTTGGGCGTGACATTATTACTCGAAAGGTCTCTGGACCAAAAGCGATCCGGTGCATTTGAAACCACCTCAAGGAGCCGCACACATTGATAACTTTCAACTTTCGTTCCTATTCATCCGTTTAGGTAACATGGGCGACCATAAAAGGACTTAAGTTTCATCCCAATTTTATGGAGCGCTCTGCAATGACTGGTGACCCATTGGCTCCCTGAATACAATAAGTATCCGCAATTTAAAACCTTACTGATTTCATAAATATTCCATCTACTTTTATTCCTAAATCTAGTTATTTCTAAGCCATTTTATTACTTTCTCTGCTTTAAATTTCAAAATCGGGTGAAAAGGAGTATCCCTGTCTGATGTATTGATCATTCCCGAAAAAAATCATTACTCCTCCACTCCATCCATGCATTAATAATTCTAAATACGGCTTTAGCTTTTGCGAGAAATCAAAATTGTTCACTTAGTAATTTTCCTGCCGTTTCATTACTGCTGTGCAAGAATTTCCCTTACTACTCCGTGATAGATATTTCACTTTAAGTACATTGAGCCCATTTCATCTTTTCTTTATCAAATCCCCAAGTTCTCGTAATACTTCCTTCTTTCGCAGTGTTAATTTCTTGCTTTGATTTATTAGTGATATCTTAGTATTTCATTTTATCTTTTCCTGTGCTCACATTCATACGTTTTCTTCTTTCATCTATATTCCTAACCAACTCGTCAGCGATTCATTCCTTCCTTATCCTTACACTGAAAACGCTTTCTATGGCTTCGTTTGCGGTTTTCATTTTTCCATTCTTGATATGTTCTCATGACTTGCAGCAGGTATGGGAAATACCTCGGTTCTAATTCATAACTTTTCATGCCGCAATATTTTTTTTCTTCTTATTAAACGCTTCTACGTTCTATTTTCTCACCTGTTTTCACCATCAATGATTTCCACGTCATGATTCGTTATTGCGAATAAAATCAAGTTTGGTCACAATCAAATGCAAATTCCTGTTGCAACAATATTCAAATGCCTATTCATTGCTTTTTGTTATGAAAAATCAATTTTTTGAAAAAATCAAGTTGTTTCATGTTACACGAAATAAGGGTAATTCTAATGGTTTTAATTTCTTGATTAATCATTAAAAACGAATCTCCTTCCATTTATACACTAAGCTACAATGTAAATTAAATCATAAATACACGACCATAGTATAACAACTGCGTTAATTATTTCACCTACCATTTTTCCCCATTAATTATATGCAAACATTCCCTTTCGTCGACATGTCCCGAGGCTCTATGTCAGTATCTTTGGAAGTCGGATCGAGCCTCAGAAGGAGTGTGCCCCGAATTCATTATTTCAAACAAATCCGAATATCTCCCGCTTACCAGCGTGCTCATATATGTAAGCCCTTGCGCCTAAACAAATAATGTGCAAGCATTAATTCCCAAGCGGGAGTAAAAATCCAAGAAAAGGAAGGAAGCTTTGTCCACGGATGGAAGTTTTGCAAGTTCACGCATTAACTCCTAATGTTGAGGGATGTTCTCCAAGATAACTCGAAACTCTTATCCTTGGGTATTAATCTTGAGGAGCGAATCGCTTCACGACCTCAGCCTGGGAACCGGAATCGCCGTGTCCCAAGATTAAATCCCCTACTCCGCCGCAAAAATCGCGAAATTCAAAGTTTGACGCGATAAGGCAACAAGTTGCAGGAGAGAGGGGCAGGGGGGCAAAGTTTCATCTGAAGAAAGTTTCCGGGTCACACCCGAATGGATCGTCGCTGCTGAACTAATCCCGCTTAGTACGCTCAAATGCGAGGACGGGGGAGGGGCGAAAGCCTCCCCGCTCCTCGTGGGTATTCTTCGCCCCAAGATAGGTGTTAGTTTGCAATGTTGCGTGCAGCACCGTTGAATAGGTGCCCCCCCGTGGCCAATTGCTTCACTCACCCGAAAGAACAAGCCTTCCACCTCGGAGGGGCGAACGCGCTACTGCGGGCGGATAATTTCCGAGTTCAGAGTTTATCGCGTAGTTTATCGCGCTCATGCCTATCCGACACCTCCTCGTTAATAACTGAGCGCACGAATGAGAAACTAGCCTTAAAAATATTAAAATTAATTTCTTTCGAATCGGGTCCATAGCCCATTTGTCACCTTAGATATTTAATGTGCAGATCGAATTAATAATTGACGAAGTTAAGGAAGAAAAACTAGGAACAAATTAGAAAAATAACATATTCTGAAATATACGGACAAAAGAGTTGGCCTTTAAAAAAGGACATTACAGCAACACTTTTAAAAAGAGAGATGGACATAAAGCAAGTATAAATTCAAAGTAAACTAGAACAAAACCAAGGTAATGTTAAATTAAGACTGGGAAGTGACACAGTGAAATAACTTTAAGAGTTTCGCTATTTAGGAAGCAATATCAACAGTAATAGAAAAAGCAAGAGTGAGTGAAAAAGTGAATAGAATATACTTGATTAAAAGGCTTTTAATTTGAAAAAAGAGCTGCTAACCAAAATAATACTAACAAACGCACAAAAATATTCATTAAAACTCTAACATTGAGTGAACGTCTACAAATGCACGTTAGGTGTGTAAAATAGGAGCAGAAGAGAAAGGAAGAAAGATATATGGAGGTCTTTAATTGGGCAAATTTGAAGTCAAATGGTCTCTTCTTCAATATAACTCGTCTTTATATACATAGTATAATTTCCATAAAAGTTCATGCATACACAATACGTATACCCGAGAATACAGTTAAATGCATATAGACATACATAATGCACAGAAATACGCCTAAAAATATATACAAATATGCACGTATATCAATTGAAATACAGCTACACATACACAAAGTAATATACCGTGAAGAAAGAAAACGATCAAATAGGAAAAGTTTAAGCAAAGAATGGGGTTTATGGGAAAAGATAGGGAGAGCGTTGCGTTGCTCTCCTAGTAAAAACCCAAGCAGGAAAACACCCAAGAAGGGAAGGGGGGTGTGAAAAACCTGCGAAAACCCTATCAATTAGAGGAAAGATACATTATTTATGCGTTGTATTAATTATTTTTTACATGGAATACATATTATTATGTTACTGGAACAGAGATTAGGAATGGAATAACATTAATCACACACGAAGAGTAATGAGAACTATAATGTTAAAATTATAGGAAATAAAAACGATGCAAAATACTGCTACTTGAGATGACAAAAGAAAAAGTGGAAAATGTTGAAAAGGTGGTCTATGCAGAAGCCAAGTGAAAGAAGAAACACAAACTGGTTAAGTTTTGTACCTGAGGAAAAAGAACTTGTGAAGTTCTCTCTTAAATGCTGTTGTGAATGCATAACTGTTTAGTTTTTATGTCATCTGAGAGAGAGTTCCACCGACGGTATGCGGTACCATTAAGAGATTTGCTATTTATTTCCATCGATGTTTTGGGAAAGAAGTTTATTGTCACACCTAGTGTTCCTGTTGTTGATTGCGCTGATGGGGAAGACATTTTTTATAAACATTTTGGTGTTTGCTTTGAATATATCCTGTAGAAAATCGAAAGAGTATGTAGATACCTAGAAAATTTAATGAAAAGGTCGTAGAAGATGAAAATGTAAGCACATTAACGAGAGAAGGTATAAATATGGATTAAAACACAAAAATGTTAGAAATAACTGCAAAAGGACTGACTTGTCTATATCAGAAACCTAAATTCGGAAGTGAAAATCAAGAAAACACATCTAAAAGGACGATGGTGTAATAAAGAACATATTTTAAGGTAGAAAGAGTAAGATTGAAACATAAAGGCAAGACTGAACCACAATAAGCACTCAATAAGAGAAATCGGTGCAATGACCTACGAAAAAATTATAGCGGAAGGGCTGCAGCGTATTTACTGAAAGGAGTGAAAGAAGGTCGGTGGAGCGTGACAGATCTACATCTACATCTACATAAGTACCCTGCGAGCCACCAAAAAGGTGTGTGGCAGGGGGTGTAGCACCATGAGGGAAGGGTAAGGGTTGAGGGGGTTGGGAGTTAGGTGAGGAAAGGTGGGGGGAACCTGTAGGAAAAAAAATATATACATATATATATATATATATACACATACATATATATACATACATACATACACACATGTATACACATCCTCGCGAAGTCCCTAACCTGTACGTTAATACTTATTGTAATGTACTAAGTCCTGGGGAATTTCGACTACAAGCATTCTGTTCCCTTATCGTTCTTGGAAAAAATGACATTTTAAACCTGTCAGTCTTGCAGTCTATCTCTCTAGTCTTATATTCGTGATCCCTTCGACCGTAATACGTTGGGGTTCGTATTATATCCTTGATGTCATCGGAAAAGGGCCCATCTTTAAATGTTTTAATAAGTTTAATCTATATTGGAAACGCCGCTGTGTAAGAGAATCCCAACCTAAATTGTCTAGCAAAGTGGATACGCTGCTGAGTTGGTCATAACAATGTTTGACAAATCTAGCCCCCCTCCGCTGAACTCGATCTAATTCCGAAACCAAATTTATGTTATGAGGATCCCATATACTGGCAGCATACTCTAGGTGGGGCCTGACCAAGGCAAGGAAACATCGTTCTTTCACCTTTTCGTCGCATTTACCTAGCACTCTTTTCACAAATCCCAATTTTTTATTAGCACGACCGCATATTTCTCGTATGTGTTTTCCCCAGGACAGATCGTGAGTAATTGTTACACCCAAGTATTTAAAGGAATCTACCCTCTCGATATTGGTTTGTTTCACTTTGTAACTATAAGGGAGGGAATTACTCTTTTCCCAAAAATGTATTACTACGCATTTTTTAAAATTCAATTCCAATTGCCATGTATCGCACCAATTTTGAATTGCATCTAGGTCGTTGGCTAACACGACTCTGTCTTCGTGACTTCGGATGTCCCCATAAATTACTGCATCATCGGCGAAAAGATGGAGCATGCTATTAACTACGGTACTGAGGTCATTCATGTAAATAAGGAAAAGGAGGGGGCCTATGACACTTCCTTGTGGTACCCCCAACGTGACCTTGACAGTATCGGATGATACACCGTCCAGGACGACTGTTTGGACACGATCACTTAAAAATTGTTTAATCCAGTTAATAATACTTTCGTGTATTCCATAGGTTTCCAATTTCGCCAGTAATTTGCAATGAGGGACTTTATCGAAAGCTTTCTTAAAATCTAGGAATATCGCATCAACTGGAATATTACTTTCACCGGAGTTTAATACATCATGTACAAAAAGTGCGAGTTGAGTTTCGCAGGATCTACCCTTACGGAAGCCATGTTGGTTATTAATTATTAAATCTTGTCTATCGAGGTGCCTCATCATGGAACTAACAATGATGTGTTCAAGAATCTTACAGGAAATGGAAGTCAGCGATATTGGCCTATAATTACTGGGGCCCTCCCTGTCTCCGTTTTTAAATATGGGTGTTACCGAAGCTACCTTCCAGCCGTTTGGCACGCTTTCTTCTGCTAATGATTTCTTAAATATTATATCTAGATATGGGGCAATTTCAGCCGACAGTTCTTTATACACACGTGCCGGTATCTCATCAGGTCCCGGAGATTTGTTGGGGTCTATGTTTTTAAGGAGTAATTCTATTCCGCGGGTGGAAATATTGATTGCTTCCATTGAATGCTGAAATATTTTCGGAAGGTTCTCGGGTGTATTTTGTGAGGATATGTTGAAAAGACTCTGGAAAAATGAGTTTAATATGTTGGCTTTATCTAAACTACTCGTTACTTTATCCCCCTTTTCGATATTCAATGAGTTTACGGTGGACTCGTTTCCCTGCACTTCCCTGACGTAGGACCAAAACATCTTTGGGTTATCGTTCAAATGTTCGCCTAATTTTTTCCTTTTGAATTCCGCTAGCGCCTTCCGGAAGGCCTTCTTGGTAGTGGACCTAGATGCTTTGTAGTTCTGTATGGTTTCGTTGATTTTATCAGGGGAGGAATCTTTAACTGCGTTTTTTCATTCTGGCATGGCACACCCTTTGCCGCCTAAGAGATTTCCGTACTTCAGAGTTGTACCATCGGGGTTCCTTATTCTCTTCTATATATTTACTAGGTATGAACCTCTGTATTGCTGAACGTGTTATCCTAAGAAAATTATTCCAAGTATCCTCGACACTACTAGTTTTGCTTAATTCGTCAAATATAAAAAAAGAACTTATTAATTCACATTTTAAGCCATCATAGTCCGCTTTATTGAACAAATACACCTTTCTCTTAGGTTTGTTGACTTTATCTACACTTAGAGAAAATTTAGCGTTTACAGCCCTGTGATCACCGATTCCGTCAACAAATTCTATATTTAAGACCTTTTCGGGTATATTTGTGGCTAACAGATCAAGAATGTTCTTTCCCCTTGTTGGTGAAGTGACTAATTGATGTAGGGAATTCGAGGTGAACGCGAATAAGAGGGACTCGCATAGATCCTTGTCTTTACCTCCATTTATAAAACTGTACGAATCCCAATCTATTGTGGGAATATTAAAATCACCTCCGATAATTAGTCTATGCTCACTGTTGTGGGATGTAAAGCTTTGTATCTGTTTTTCTAGGTCTGGTATTGAGTTAATGCTAACGTGGGGTGGTCTATAATACGCACAGATATATATTCTTTTCGATCTGGGTGTTTTCACTGAACACCACACACTTTCTATACAGCTATCAGGAAATACCTCGGCTCTACTGACGTTAGAGTTCTTAACCGCAATAAACACTCCTCCTCCGGCTCTATTTTTTCTGTCGTTTCTATAAACTATGAAGGACTTGGGAAATATTTCGCAATCTGCGATGTCATCTGTTAACCAACTTTCAGTTCCTATAATGATATCCGACTCTGTGCTATGAATGAGATGGTGAAATTCCGGTATTTTATTTTTTAAACTTCGGCAGTTAACTACTACTACGGAAATTATATCCTCGTCTAAAACCTTCTCTGCAGTCTGCTTTCTGGGGATGTTATTAAATCTCTTTGATGTCTTAGTATGCAGATAAACACACGTGCTTTGAGAAGAACCTGAAAATCTAAATTTGCATAAAACAGAACGCAAACTTGCAACTTTGCCAATTCCTTTTAATGTTTTAATCCTATGATCCAGGTTTCAATACATTGTATCATCTTCAAACGTTTATTTACTGATAATGCTACTATGTATTGAAAACCGTAAGTTTTACCACTGGTGGAAAAGGAGTATTAAAAAATGTACAATTTTTCCTTCCATAGTGAATGAGATGCGCTCAACACTTGAAATTACCGATTTTATAGATGAACAACCCACGAAATAGTTTGTATACAAAATAAATGGAAGATTTAGACGAATCTAACTTCACCTTGCAAATTATAATGAAACAAATTCTTTTTGTTGCATAAATGATTGTATCAACAATATACACTGTGCAGTATCACTTGTGTTGTAAAAGATGGAATATGAAATGATTTTTATAAAAGTTCTTTAAAGAAGAGGGAATAAAATTATCGCAAACATTTTGAATACGACCATTGTATACGTTTAATGCCAGCGTTGAACTCCACTCTTCAACTTGTTTCTTCGCCAAGTAATGGCGATAATATTCATAATTTGTTAGCTACGAACATAGCCGAAAAATTCGTAGCTATAGAAAATATTAATGGATTTATTGCCTACAGAAAAAAATGCCAAGTTTTCCTATATGGGGTCCGAAATTCGGAACCTAAAATTTACACGTTGAAAGAAAAGCACTACAATGGCTTAAAATGCGTGCTTCATAGTCATTTGCAAATTTTGAGAAACATAGTATGCACCGAAATTCTGAGGATATAAGTAAAATTGCTTCCATGACATTACGCACTCAGCAGTGAACAAGTTCATTCCAGTAAATTTATAAAAAGTAACGCCGAACCTAGATGGTACAACGCGGATGTTAGAAAAGCATTGCGACGTTAAAAGCTACGGCACGCCAAGATGAAAAATTTTAGCTATGACGTCACTCCCCACAAAAGGAATGATATCGCTTATGATTAAAAGGTGTCTAGAGCAAATGCCAAGAAGAAATTTTGGAAAACGTTCAGTAAATTCAAAAGGGAAATATTTGCGGAAAGTTTGGAAGAGAATTCCAAAGAATGTTGTTCGTGCGTCAGTGAAATTCAGGAAAATAAGAGTACGGTTAACTCTCTCAAAACCGATAAGGAGTAACTAGTAATTTGGATAGCCAACTTATTACATTCCTTCTTTAGTAGAGTCTAAACTGACAGCTTACCAAATCGTGCCGGCCAACCGATGCTCAAGATTGAAGTTTCATGTGATGGAATTAAATATTTGCTGAAAAATATCAAGCTTAATAAACCCTCCGGGCCCGATCATATGCCTGCTCGTATATTTAGGAACTATGGTCAACAATTGTATCGTATCTTGAAATCTTATTAATCGCTAGTAAATCGGGAGGTCCTCGGCTAAAACAGTTAATGTAACACGCGTATTTCAAACCGGGGACATGGAGGAACCGAGCAACCAGAGATCTATATCCCTCACATCCATTTCGTGGAAGGTTATGGATTGTTCAAGGTTGTTCGATGGTGAGAAACCTCGATAATCAGGAGTTTTTAATGAAAAATCAGCACATGTTATGATAAACGTAATGGCGTGTCAAAATTTTTTAGAGGAGCTAGAGTAGGAATCGCTCTCGTAACGAAGATTAGGCTACAGATTAAATCTCTTGTATAAATAGGAATTGAAAATTGGACTTCGAATACATTCCAGCCATTCAAATTGGATCGTGTGCGGCGTAGAGGGGCTACAGTTGGAAAACGTTGTAATGATATATTGAGAAACGTATGAAAATTATTAGATGATATAGGTTGGGACTCACGGAAGGAAGGATAAAACACAAATTAAACCTCTTGTATAAATTGAAAGGTTGCCTCTTTAGCAAATATGTTGAAATGTATAATCCGCCCAACCGTACGACCGCTGGCGAGATCAAGTTAATAAAATTAGAGAGATCAAGTGTACATGGAGCAGATAGATATGAGTTGTAATTTTTTTCACGAACGGTAAGGGATCATAATAACATTATCCGACCACGGTAGAGGGGGAAATATATTTGATCAAAATTAATCTCTTGTGTAATCACTCCCTGCCACATACCCTAGCGGTGAATTGCAGAGCACTAAAAACTAATTATAAGGAAAATCCTCGTTTGAAGGAGAGCGAGGGTGGAGCAGCGAAGGGAGGGAACGGGTGTCAAATTACACGACTTCCGCCGTTACGACTGTCGCAAGATGGGTGAAAATTCTAATGAGGAGGGAAGCCACATCGTAGTAACCTTAGAATATACCGCTACAGGTGAAAACGTAAAACTCTTACATTTAAAAGTCATAAAACTATTAAGCATTGAAAATATGATTAGGAACGTGAAACAAGATTGGTGTAGGCATGACGCGATTGAGACTTGTTAGTACTATTTTTCCGATCAAAGCAATAACTATTGTAAAGAGACAACAGTCTAGCTAATGGCCTTTAATTGTAAACGATGTTCTTACAGAAAAATGCCATGCTTACCTATATTTTAAAATGAAAAATATAACTAAGAGATTGTGTGTGAAAAAATTATCACGAGGAATATTTCGATTCCGTTAGATCAGCTCCATCGGGAGTAGAGGACGCCTTCATCCACGAGGAGCGGGAGACGCGATGTATACGAGGATGAGGAAGGGGACACCTCTTAAAAGTGCGTGCATACGGGTGACTTTCACAGCCGTCTATCGGAAGCAGGGGGAGCGAGGGAAGAAGAAGAGTGGTGGGGAAGGTGGCGGGTAGGGGGTGGCGGAGAAGGAAGGATGCCAGAAGAGGAAGGCGGAAGAAGAGCGAAGAGGGGCGGGAGATGAAAGGGGGAGGGGTCGGGGTAAGGAGAATCATGGAAGAGGAGCAAGTGAAATTTCCAGACTATTCCATGGGAGTAATGGGAAAGAGACGAGGAGGGGGAGGGAGGGATCAAGAATCCCGGCATGCACTTTGAATATGGAATGGCAGTCCCCGAACGGGAGTGAGATAAGTAGGCGGGCGTTAGCGACGGACGTGACTGGAATGGGGAGCGGAGCGCGGAAGGGAAACAGACAGGGGGGAGAGAGGGAGCAGACGCACATTCGCGGAAATCCAGGCGCCGTCTGTTTAGCGGCCGGAGGCGTGCTATTAGGGGCGGCCAAGGGTCTCCTCAACCCTTCGACGGACGGCGGCCCTTCCTCCTGCTGTGCAACTTCCCCCAATCCCGGAGAGAGGGTCGCGGAGGAGCCCATCGAATGATCCCCCCCCTGCGACGACGACTTCCCACCGGAGAAAGGTTTATGAATTTTATGACCGAATGAGGGAGCGCCTCTAGTTGGATATGCAAACATGTGGAAGAAAATTCTTCATGAGTGTAATATCTACTCATTTTTATCCGTCGAACGTGCTGAGTTGCGGGGGTGAAGAAAACTGATCGTCGTTTACCTTGCTTTCACACGCACTCTACCTAACGCGAATTTTCAACTCAGAGCGAATTTGTTTTACCGGAATGAATCTAATATTTGATAGGAAGAACTCTTATATAAATGGATAGTAATCATTTCATTATCAATTGTTAGTTATATAGCATTTACGAGATGTTTATGGAGTATCTCAAATGATAACAACATGCCGATTCTTCGAATTCAAAAGAAATCCGAAAATTACTATGATTTGACAAAATATTTGCATTTTCTATGTTAGACGACTATGCAATAATATAGCTCACATATTTCCCAGAAGAATACTAATGTTATGAGCACCGTTAGAGAATATATCACACCAGGAGTTACGAGTTCATCAAATTTTACGCGAGTGTCCTCTAGGCCCTAGCTAGGTACTTTTGAATTAGTAAAAATTAGTCCGTACTAGATGCATACAGTTCATTTATTCATGCATATGGTTATTAATGTATATATATCTTGAATATATTAATGTATATATCTTGAAGTATATAACAATACGTGTAAATATTTGCATTATTTTATTAAAAATATTTATAATTAAATGTATGGATAAACCACCCCTGTGTGCACATTTTTCCTCAGATTTTTTCAACTAGTTGCGATGAAAGGAGAAAAACTCTTAATTAAAAGTTTCGATCGCAATTTTGCGATTATCAAAAAAAGCATTTAAGTATCTTAAAAATTAATACTAGTGCTATTTCAATAATGCTAATATAATAATATTAAAATAGCCATTATATATTTTAAAATTTTCCACAAAATTCAGTGACAGGCTCATAGAAGGAAAGATAAAATGAAACAGCATAACATGGCGGGTTAATGGGTTATTTGGGTAAACGTTAGATTTTTTTTGGTGTTACAAAATAGAAAAATAAAAGAAAATAACGATGTCGAAATACGTAAATAACAAAATATACCTTTCAATTTTAGTGCTACCTACCATTGTATTGGTTTTATAAGAATTAAAAAACCGCAAACAAGGTTCTACAATGGGCAATTCTGTGAAAAGACGTACTTGATTAAGGAGCTGAACGGTTACCCCAGTTTTAAAACTAAATCGACATGAAGAACGAACACGCGATTACAGAATTCCTACGCGTAACCGTAATCGATTGATGGTTGACGAACGTATGAGTTGAATTTGCCGAATGAATCTTCCCGTCCCTACTACCTCCTCTTCACCCACCTTCGGAAGCCGGAGATGTTTATGCAGTGGATTGAGGTCCACCAGGCGATCGATTGCCGGCCCTGCAAGCCCAACGGTCTTCAGTGAGGCGGCCGGCAGAAACAATGGAAACCCTAACGGACGAACAAATTGCAGAGTGAACGCGAGACCACTTAAACGAGAGACGGGGCACGTGGAGACAGAAGACACAACAAAAAGGATGTAGAATTAGTCAGATGGACAATGGGTCGCTCACGAGAGGCGCATACAATAATCACGGTGCTCGAAACCAACTGAGAGAGATAAAAAGCCTCCCACTCATTAAAATGTCTTTTTAGATACATCTGTAATCTATGTTGGAAATAAGACAAATGTATTGTATAGTATACATGGTACGGATGAAAACTATCGTAAATTTTTTTCTTGATGTCACTGTACTATGCAGGGTGTTCGCACCACCCAGGCTCAGTGGTGGTCTGACCTTCAAAACGCGCCCAACCGCCAATCGCCTGCGAGTCTTCGTTCAGGCCAGATCGTTTTTAGTGTATCCCTTTCGAGTGACTCGGTGCAAGTGCAAAATGTAGCGTAAGATTTAACAGCCATTTACTATATATTTGTGTTTGTCTGAGGAAATCGGCCACTAAGACGTTGGGCATAATTGTTTAAAGTGTTCAAGAATGAAAGCATGTCACAACCTGCAGTTTTAACGTGTGACAAGATATTCAAAGGTGGCCGCGAGTGTGGAGGACGAATCCTGCGCTGGAGGGCCGTCGGCTTGAAGAACCGACGACAAAATGCGCGTGAAGTGCTGAATTCAAACCGTCGGATAAGTGTGGTTTTCATGATCGCAGATCGGATATTGGCATGGACAAGACGACAGTAGACACCATTATTACTAAAAATAGGCATTGAAAAATATCTGCGCTAAACTCGTCTCAAAGGTCTAGACTGACGACCGAGAGGAGAGTCGAGTGTCTGCTTACGAAGATTTTCTGCAACGTATTGAAGAAGATATCGGCTTTTTGGACAGTCCCGACTTGGCAACAGCAGACTATTTCCTATTCCCTATAAAAGTAAAATCCTCCCCCAAAGGACACCACCATAGAACCCTAAGTGCCGTCAAAGAAGCTTGCAGGCGTACCCTTTAACAGGAATACTAGGGGTAACAATAAACTTCTTGTCACACACCATCGCACGGAAATCTATCACAAATATTTTCATGTTACAGCATGTCGTCTGTGGCACTCTCTCCCAGATGACATAAAAAACTCTCCATCCACAATAACATTTAAGAGAGCACTTCATTCACACAAGCTCATTCTCCTCAGGTACAAAACTTAACCAGTATACCCTCCCTCATTTCACTCAGCCTCTACGCAGATCACTGTTTCTGCTCTTTTTTTGTCATATCAACAAGAAGAATCTTCATCATAATTTTTATATAATACTATGTTTCTCATTGTTCGTAATGTTTGTCAATATAATTAGTTTCATCATTTCAACTTCAGTACTTTAATAACATATATACTATATAAAAATGATTGTAACAATTTATATGTATCTTTCCTAATAATAGGGTTTTCGCGGGTTTTTTACACCCCCCTTCTCTTCGTGGGTGTTTTCCCGCGTGGGTTTTTACTAGGTGAGCAATGCCCAGTTCACCATAGCTTTTCCCACAAACCTCATTCTTTGCATACACTTTTCTTATCCCAGTGTTTCTCTCTAATCACTATCTTTTACTTTGTGTATGTGTTGGTGTATCCTTAATCTATATATGTATATGTATGCATATATATATATATATATATACATTTTTTTCTATTCCTTTACTTTTCGATGTTAAAATTTGTGTCTGTCTATATGTATTTATGTGTATTTATGCATGTATTTTATAAATTTTATGCCTTGTATAATATGTATATGACAATGGGTTAAATTGGAAGAAAGGACCATTATGTCTCCATTTCACCCAAATAAAATCCTTTATCTATCTATCTACCCTAAAGGACCTTCCGGAATCCGCCTGTAAGTCTTCGAGTCGTGGAAAGATCGCTGGTAAAATTGTGTCCATGCTCAGATAATGTACTTCGAAAAATTTGGAGGCATTATAAAAATATATGAAATACAGGTAAATTCCCGAAACTTTTCCCATTTCTTTTTTACAAACCTTGTAGGGTAAACTGAAAGAAGCAGTTCTACATAAGTACAGGTAATTGTATCCTTGGCGACACATGAGAAGGCACAAATTTTTCACTCCGTCAGTGAAATTGAATTAGCACTTAAGCAAGCAAGCATTTGCTACGTGATTTTTCTGTTGAATAACCTCATTATGTAATATTAAGTGATAAATTTTATTTGATCAATATTAATTCAACCTTCCATTGACTCGCTTTAGAATTCTATTCCATTCCATTGATATTGTATTATATTAGGAATGATAATGGAATAGTAAATTCCATAATTATTGAAAGACACTACAGTTTGCTATGCTCTTTTTACGAATTACGGTCTACTGATACAGCATGTCTCTATTGAGATCATGCAATGTTATTCTGACTGCAATGTCTGAACTGCAACTGACATGCAATGTCAGAACTATGACTGTGCTATCTAATTCTTCCTAACATCTAATTGCATCGTTTTTGTGGTACTAGTTACGATTTCAATCAAAACACGTTCATGACGTTCAGAACTTTTAATAATTATTAATAACATCTGATTTAAATATTTACTATAATAATAAGAAATTAATATAATCCGTCATGTGCAAAAATAAATAAATCAAAACACTACCTTTAGGTACATAATTGCCTTCTTATGCATGTGTGTGTGATATTCCAATTATTTATTCTTTGGTGTAAAAACAATTTAACACAACTATGTTTGTAAAGTCAAATATTCTGGAGGAGAACCGTGTTTTTCGGAGTAGCTACACAATCTGCTCGCAACCCATTCTCCGAGCACTCCTGCTGCTCCGCGTGTGCATGCGGTTAAGTGGTATATGGGAATGAGAAAGCACAAGTTAAACGTTAAAATAGTAGAGCAAAAACTAGTGTAGGTGCAACAGTTTACCTTCTTCGAAAGTGTTTTGGACCCAATTGGTAAAAGTAGTGGAGACATAAGAAGAAGAATTGCATAAAGCAAAGAAGCACTCACTAGGAGTAGGGAATTGATTACAGAGAGTTGGAGTAAGGTTATTAATAAAAGGCTCGTCAACACTCTGATACGGAGCGTAATTTGGAACAACGAGAAAACATGGTCACTGAAACAGCATGATAGACGTAAATTTAGGGCTTTTGAAATCTACAGGTGTGGAGAAGGATGGAGAAAGCCGAAATGGATGGAAGAAAAACGAACGAGGTATAGTGAAGGAGGAGAGGGTATTGCTGGGAGAAATCCAAAGGAGGTAGAGAGTATGGAGCATTTTGAATGCCAATGAGATATTGTAATTTATTATTATTATGTTCATTATAATAATATTATATTAATTAAATATGACCAAAACATATATTATTTGAATGTCTCGGCTTTTTTCATATTTATATTTGCAATTTTATCCATCGACATTGAGTTCTCCAGTCAATTCACCCAGGGGAACTAAATATTAATTCATTTTTATCGTCCTTTTTTCAAAATAAATTGAAAACTCCATAGTGTACAACTCTTCTAAATGAAATATTCCGTTTTTCTAAGGTGACTTAGCAGAAACAATTAAAAAATTGATTTTACCATGTACACGATGGGTAAATAATGAAAGTAAATTTATTCAGGGCAAAGACAAATATGTGAAGTTCTAGGAGGCAGTCTTCATTATTATTTCCGCTTTCATCTGCTGTTGCACTTTACTTATCTCGTCAGATTAGAAGAGGAAGAGTGGAGTGAGGAAGTTATGTAATCGAGAGTCGAGGCAGGGTGATATTTCCCGCCGGCTTGTTTGCAGTATCCCGCGAAGCATAAAGACTCGGAATGGCGAGGAGAGCGAGGGGGGGGGTGTGGGCGGCATATACGAGCGGAATATATAGGTCAGGGAGAAATGGAAGGGAAGCGACTTTCTTCTGCAGGTTTTCCATTTTGAGATGGAAAATATTTTCTTCATGTACATATATGTTCCTTTCAACTACCGTGGTCCTTTGAACCATTAGCCATAATCCATTAATGGTTGCGATAGCTAGGAGGCTTTTGCTTTGTTTGAATGAAGCACAAAAATATATTTTGACCACTTTTATGTGACGGACGAACCTATGACAGGAGGCTTGGTAGTTTATGATTTTACCTATTATTTATTTTTAAGTTTACGAATTAATTTATAGAAAGTTCGGATCAATTACATTTTCACCGTTTTCCTAAGCCTACCGCGAGTCTTAACCGCAAAACATGTGTATAGTTTTTGTTTTCAATAATAATTTTTGCAATATACGTAGCGGTAAAAGTAACAGTTATGTTTACACCTATATAAAAAACAGATATAAATAAATAACATATATATATATATATATATATATATATATATATATATATATATATATATATATAACTTTTGGACGGCACAATATAACACAGAATAAAACAAACAACACGTAAAAGGGCACTCACACTGTAGATGATTTGAGTTTTCGGCCTACTCCGAGGTCTTCTTCAGGTCAGACTGAGAAGTTATGAGGGAAGAGTGCCTGGTGAGGAAAGGGGGGCGGAAGGTTTAGGGACTGCTGGAAAAGAAATTAAAGATGGCGGTTAGGGTGGGAATTTTAAAGGAACGGAAATATGGGATGTATGCGGATTCGCGAGTTCTCACCTCTATTTTAGTGGCTGAATCGGGTAGGGATTCTAGAACTGTTAGGGAAAAGCTTTCGTCGAATGATAGGTTGTGTGAACTTGCGTGTAAAGGGATAGGAAAGGAAGAGAGTGGAGCAGAATTACAGGAGTAGCGGTGATTGTTCATTCGGATGTATAAGGGGGTAATGCATTCGCCTATGTAGAATGAAGTGCATTGTTTGCATGACCAAAGATAGATAAAATTTTTCGAGAGGCAATTAGCGTGGAAACGGGGTGAAGGGACAATGAAGGGATATGGGGAGAGGGGAGCAGATCTGATCAGCAGACATGTTTTACATCGGGGGCGATTGCAGGTAGGGGAAATATGAGGAAAGTTGTCAGGGCGGGGTGCCAAAGGGTTGGTGGATCTCAGAAGGTTTCTGAGATTGGCTGGTCGTCTGTAAGCGACAGGGGGGCATTGGGGCAGTAAGGATGAGGTCGCGTCATTGTCATGTAAAATAGGATAAAGTTCCTCAAGAAGGGTTTTCAGTCTGTGGGATCTGGGGAAATTGGTCGTGCAAAGGTTGAGTCCTGCGTCAGATGTGGAGTTGTTATTCTGTGGTGTGCGTGGTCGGGTGGAGCGGTAGATTTCATCCTGTAGGAGCTTTTCTGGGTAACCGCGTTTGTGGAGTGCATGGTGTAGATTGTGGAGGTATTTGTTGAGGGTAGCTGTGGTGTTACAAATCCGATGTCCGCGGATAGAGAGAGAGTTGGGAATTGAGCGTTTGGTGTGAGAAGGATTGCTACTAGTATAGTGTCAATATTGTTGATGATTAGTGGCTTTGATGTGTACTAAAGGGGTGAATTTGTTATTGTGAATTGAGATGTCTGTGTCAAAAAAGGTGATGGTGAAGTCTGAAATGGAAGAAGTGAATTTAACAGTGAAAGAAGAATTTAATGCCGATAAGAAATTGTCAAGGGACTCAGAGCCGTGTGTCCAGAGAATAAAATGTCGTCAATGTAGCGGACCCAGAAAAGAGGTTGGAAGGGTTGCTGTGAAAGGAAATTCTCTTTAAGGTGGCCCATGAAGAGATTGGCGTACGATGGCGCCATCCTCGTTCCCATCGCTGTGCCTTTCGTTTGGAGATAAAAACAGTTTTGGAAAGAGAATGCATTTTTGGTCAGGACGGCAGTGGCTAGAGTGAGGAGAAATTCGGTCGAGGGGCACTGGGGTGGGGGGCGTAGAGAAAGATAGTGTCGGAGGGAGGATAGGCCTTCTGCATGGGGAATAGAAGTATAGAGGGAGGTGACGTCGATGGTGGTCATAAGCAGGTTGGAGGCGGAGGGAATGGAGACAGAGTTTAAACGGTGGAGGAAGTGATACGTGTCTTTCGTGAAGGAGGGTAAGGAGAGTACGATAGGTTGTAGGTGGTGGTCAAGGAATGCGGAGATTCTTTCGGTGGGAGAGTAGAATCTAGAAACTATAGGGCGACAGGGGATGCTGGGTTTGTGTATTTTTGGGAGGAGATAAAACTGGGGTGTTCTGGGGTTTGGGGGTGAGAGTAGGGATATGTCTTGGGAGGTGAGGCCTATCTCCCATGGACTACAACCATGTCGTGGTGGAAGGGATTGTGCGTTCCGATGACCCCTGGAACTGTGCTGGCGGGAGTAATAATAATTTCTCCTGGTAGGGTCACCCATGCCAGATAGGTCGAAGGTTAGGAGCCAGACGAAAGGTAGTCCACGCAGCGTCTGTTCCTCAGTGAGGCGGCTGCAATGGCGTCTGACCCCAGTGCGTTGGCCATTAAGAAATGGCGTCACGTTAAAAACACTATTTAGGAAGGTAACGGGAAGCCATCTCAATTATTATTCCCAAGAAAATAATGAGGGACAACATAAAGAAATTGAGTCCTGGCAACTGCGGGATTAGGCCCAAGGGGCCGTGTGCCGTGCCCGGTAGCGGGTGAGGCAAAGCTTCCGCGGCCATCATCCCACGAAACCCTTGCAGGAGAGAAATAACAGCAGCAGCACAGAAGACGCTGAAGAAGACGAAAGTAGTTAGAATAGGAACATGGAACGTCAGGACAATGTTGAACACTGGCAAATTAGAGAATATTAAGAGAGAGATAGGAAGAGGTAATATAGATATTTTAGGTCTATGCAAGGTGAAATGGAAGGATGGCGGGTATGACTGAAGTGATAACTACAGAATAATATACAGCGGCGAGAGCCAACGAGGGGTTGCCGTAATATTAAATAAAGGGGTAGGAAGAAGCGTAGTCAGTATAGAGCAAGCAACTGATAGAATTTTACTCGTAGAGATTAAGGCAAAGCCGACGAACTTGATCATTTTTCAGGCTTACATTCCACCGAGCAACCACAAGGAGGAAGAAGTCGATACGATACACGATGAGGTAGAGGATATTATCGCGTGTGTTTCTACAGGGAAACATTTGATAGTGATGGGGGATTGGAATGCGACGGTAGGCGAAGGATAGGGTGGTGAGGTGGGGGACTATGGGTTAGGCACGAGGAATGAACGAGGTGAGAAAGCGATTGAAGTCTGCAGGAGACGGGTTAGTCATCACCAACACATGGTTTAGACACCACAAAAGGCGTAGGTATACAATGAAAATGCCAGGTGACTCAGAAAGGTATCAGCTAGATTATATTATGGTTAGGTACAGGTTTAGGAACAGTGTGATAAACTCGCAAAGTTTCCCAGGAGCGGATGCGGACTCTGACCACAATTTAGTTGTTATGAAATGTAATGTTCGTTTCAAGAAGATAAGGTAGGGGCGGCGGGTTTAGGAAATTGAATGTAGAAGCATTAAATGGATTAAAAAGGAAGGAGTATCAGCAGGCTGAAGAGAAAATCATGGACGACAGTAAAGAACTTAATACTATCGAAGAAAAATGGTAATGTATCAAGCTAGGGATATCGGAAGCCTCAAACGACACTATAGGAACCGTTTACGGGAAAAGGATAAGGAAACCATGGGTAACGGTTGAGATGATTACAAACATAGAGGAGAGAAAAGGTGGAAGTATGTAAACACAGAGTTAGGCAAAATGAAGTACAAAGAGTTAAACAATAAATTGAGAAGGGCCACAAACAAAGCGAAAGAAGAATGGTGGAAAACGCAATGCGAGAATATGGAAAGTTTGCAGACGAAGGGTGAAATTGGTGAGCTATACAGCTAGGTTAAGTTATTGTCGGGAAGTAAGAAAGCAAGATCTGTGCTAACAGTTAAAGAAAAATAGGTAAGGTAATAGTTGAACTAGGAAAAATCCAAGTGAGGGGGAAGGAATATTTAGATACACTGTATGGTATAGAACTTAGGCCGACAAGGTTAGACATGACAGAAAAGGAACATGACGTAGAAGAAGGTAGCTTAGGTCCAGGCATACTCGACGATGAAATAGGAAGGCAATTAGAGGAGATAAAAGGCGAAAAAAATAAGGTCATGGGGGTGGAAAATATTCCTGTGCAACTGTTGAAATGTTTAGGAAAATGTGGGAAGAAGGCCCTATATGGACTGATTCGTAGTATCTATTAGGAAGGAATCTGGCCGGAGGATTTTGTGAGATCTGGGTTAGTTCCTATACCAAAAAAGACAAAGGCTACATCATGTGAGGATTATAGAACAAATAGCTTAATATCTCACGCAGCTAAAGTTTTTCTCAGGATCATCAACAAAAGGATAGAGAGTAAGGCAAATGATTACTTAAGGGATATAATCGATGGTTTCAGGCGTTATTTTATGGAATCGGTTCATACTTAAGCGGATAAAAGCGGAGATTTATAAATCTGTGGAATTACAAAGTATTATTTTATCCGCTTAAGTACTTAGGGGATGATCAGTTTGGGTTTAGGAAGGGAAGAGGTACGCGTGATGCCATTGCAGTAATGAGATTTTATGTGTTTTCCTATCCCCTTTCCTTATACCTATTTATGTTTGACTGAATATTTGGGCGCCGTATGGCGGGATTTTCAAGTTTGAATATGTGTTTGGCCAATGTTGCTCGTCTCTTCTTCTGGCTATGCGTGCCATGAAACGCACCGTTCCTATCCTTTATAATATCGTATGAATGCTTTTCTACTATCCTTTCCCCTTCTTGTGTCCCGTCTATTTCTCCTTTGGTGGGTGAAACAGCTCCATAACGCCATCTCTCGGGCAACATCTATCGGAGCACTTTGGCGCTTTATAAGATCGCAGATCTCAAGGTAAACACCCGCGGAATAGAATAACTCCTTAAAAACATAGACCCCAACAAATCTCCGGGACCTGATAAGATACCGGCACGTGTGTATAAAGAACTGTCGGCTGAAATTGCCCCATATCTAGATATAATATTTAAGAAATCATTAGCAGAAGAAAGCGTGCCAAACGGCTGGAAGGTAGCTTCGGTAACACCCATATTTAAAAACGGAGACAGGGAGGATCCCAGTAATTATAGGCCAATATCGCTGACTTCCATTTCCTGTAAGATTCTTGAACACATCATTGTTAGTTCCATGATGAGGCACCTCGATAGCCAAGATTTATTAATTAATAACCAACACGGCTTCCGTAAGGGTAGATCCTGCGAAACTCAACTCGCACTTTTTGTACATGATGTATTAAACTCCGGTGAAAGTAATATTCCAGTTGATGCGATATTCCTAGATTTTAAGAAAGCTTTCGATAAAGTCCCTCATTGCAAATTACTGGCGAAATTGGAAACCTATGGAATACACGAAAGTATTATTAACTGGATTAAACAATTTTTAAGTGATCGTGTCCAAACAGTCGTCCTGGACGGTGTATCATCCGATACTGTCAAGGTCACGTCTGGGGTACCACAAGGAAGTGTCATAGGCCCCCTCCTTTTCCTTATTTACATAAATGACCTCAGTACCGTAGTTAATAGCAAGCTCCGTCTTTTCGCCGATGATGCAGTAATTTATGGGGACATCCGAAGTCACGAAGACAGAGTCGTGTTAGCCAACGACCTAGATGCAATTCAAAATTGGTGCGATACATGGCAATTGGAATTGAATTTTAAAAAATGCGTAGTAATACATTTTTGGGAAAAGAGTAATTCCCTCCCTTATAGTTACAAAGTGAAACAAACCAATATCGAGAGGGTAGATTCCTTTAAATACTTGGGTGTAACAATTACTCACGATCTGTCCTGGGGAAAACACATACGAGAAATATGCGGTCGTGCTAATAAAAAATTGGGATTTGTGAAAAGAGTGCTAGGTAAATGCGACGAAAAGGTGAAAGAACGATGTTTCCTTGCCTTGGTCAGGCCCCACCTGGAGTATGCTGCCAGTATATGGGATCCTCATAACATAAATTTGGTTTCGGAATTAGATCGAGTTCAGCGGAGGGGGGCTAGATTTGTCAAACATTGTTATGATCAACTCAGCAGCGTATCCACTTTGCTAGACAATTTAGGTTGGGATTCTCTTACACAGCGGCGTTTCCAATATAGATTAAACTTATTAAAAACATTTAAAGATGGGCCCTTTTCCGATGACATCAAGGATATAATACGAACCCCAACGTATTACGGTCGAAGGGATCACGAATATAAGACTAGAGAGATAGACTGCAAGACTGACAGGTTTAAAATGTCATTTTTTCCAAGAACGATAAGGGAACAGAATGCTCGTAGTCGAAATTCCCCAGGACTTAGTTCATTACAATAAGTATTAACGTACAGGTTAGGGACTTCGCGAGGATGTGTATACATGTGTGTATGTATGTATGTATATATATGTATGTGTGTATATATATATATGTATATATATTTTTTTCCTACAGGTTCCCCCCACCTTTCCTCACCTAACTCCCAACCCCCTCAACCCTTACCCTTCCCTCATGGTGCTACACCCCCTGCCACACACCTTTTTGGTGGCTCGCAGGGTACTTGTGTAGATGTAGATGTAAATCAGGTTTCCTTATTAGCGTAACTGGTAGAGCATCCGCCCGGAAAGTGGAAGGTCCGTGGTTCAAATCCCGGATAAGGAAATATTTTTACTTTCGTGATCTGCTCAAAAACCGCCTTCCCCACATGTCCTGTGTTCGCCTTTTATGTGTTTTCCTATCCCCTTTCCTTATACCTATTTATGTTTGAATGAATATATATATATATATTCCTCCAATAAATCCCGCCATACGGCGAACAAATATTTATTCAAATTGATTCAAGTCACCTTTCTCAAGGCAGAGAAGGAAGGAAGACGTTGGAGTTTTTCCTTTTCGCGTGTTTTTGTCTTTTTTTTATTTCGCTAGTAATAACTTCACATACATAAGAAATACACACACACACACCCGCACACACACTATACCTGTGTGTGTATACAAAGATATAAAAGATATATATATATATATATATATATATATATATATATATATATATATATATATATATATATATATATTGTGTGTGCATACAAAGATGTAAAAGATATATATATATATATATATATATATATATATATATATATATTTATATTACGAGTGTATATTATGAAGCAGTATGTGTGTACATATATGTGTGTTTATATTCATACATGGAAGCCGGATATTTGAGCTTCCATGAACTACATCTCATACTCGAGTTAGTCTGGTGAATGGACGGTGCCATCTTCCACTGACGTCTGTTATCCGTTTGGCACTGGTATGACATCCGCTTTTGTGCACTTAACTCCTTACCAGAGGTTAGCCTTCCTGATACTCCGAGGGACGACCCTCAAGTCGTTCAATCTACAGATCACTCCATTGGGGCCGCTAACAGGTCTGTGATCGCCCAGGCACTTCTAGCATTCGGGCAAATCAATGCAGCCACATTGACTCGGTGGGCTCTCAAATTTCCACCACCACCACTCTTGGAAGGAGCCGAGCCCAGTCCTCGATCCTCGATCGGATTTCCTGCGCCCTCAAAATCCTTAGAAATTGGCACACGCCAATACTCTCGAGTATGGAGACAGTAAATATATGATGACTCTTCTTACATACATAATTAATGCTATTACTTCACTTTTTATAACGTATAAGATAGGCAGTTTAAAATTCAGTCAACAGAACTTCTAAATGAGATGCATTTGATGCTTACAGATTAATGGATTCGGGTTTAACTCTAGAACGAAACCTCTGCACACTTTCAACTTCGTAAGTTGAGTGTTCTGATGAGTGTACGCGTTGAAAAGTAACGTAGGCATAAAGAAAATTGATCAGGGCTGCCTTGTTGCTAATCCACTTAAGTTTGAACTACCCACTTGTCGAACTGATTGTGATGAAACAATATTTTCAACGGTCGAACCAAACGGCAGGCTAATTCCTGTGGTTGTTAGCCCCTAGGCATTTTTTTCAAATTTGATATAACATTAATAGAAGCAAGCTGGAGATTGAATTTAGTCCTCAGGGAGTGCATGGAATCCATTTGAAATCCGTGAATATAAAGCACGATTTGGCATAAATTGTAGCGTAACTAGATCTGAATAATCTTCCAGATAACTTATTTGAATGCTCGAGAACATGGTTATTCCGAACAAAGGTTAGAGGCGCCTGAAAATCCCACTTCGTGACCGAAAATTAATGAATGTGACCAGCTCCTTCCCATTTTCCCCTACTTGTTATCCGCTAAATCTGTGTAGTCAAGCGATAGCACCTCTGAAGTCACCAGACCTATTTGTTCAATTCAATCAACTACACCGGCTATCTTTGGGTCGTTAATCTACTGATTTACGCACTGGGCAACCAACCCCACCACTTATAGGAGGAATTTAGCCGAGATATATTTTACTTCTGTTGACATGAAGACATCAGATGAAATAATTCCGACATAGGCTTGACCCCACGTTGGAAATTGGTCTCAAAATGTCAGAGAAAGTGATTGCAGTTTCTTGATCGTACTCACATGGAATCAAGCACGCAGTATACCGTCGAATTCTTTCTTGGATTGAAAGGACGGAATTAAAGTATGTTTACAACTGATTCGGTTTGAGAAGGCGTAGGAAATTATATTACTGTTTATTAATTTTATTTGGCATTTAGAATGATATTATTTCTTATTAGCAAATGAACTGTTGTTCTTAAAAAGGATTTTAGTGATATTTCTCAATCAACCTATGCAAAAATTAGCCTCCACTCGTTTCACGTTTTTGAATGACTGTTTACTAGGCGGTGGAGGATATTGAAAATTGTGCCTCTGCAAAGTAATAGAATTTCCTATTAAATAATTTCTTACGTGGTAGCTTCATAACCATATCTCCCTCATAGACACTCAAACACTCCAAGTAGATTCAGAAAAAATGTAAAACTATGAAATAATCCAAGTATTTGTGTGCCAATGTCAAATGTCCCCCGATAGGCCTTTAGTCGGTTGGGAAGGAGGGTTATGGAGGTGGGGAGGGGGGTTGCGTGGAAGGGCCACCTTCCCCTTCAAAGCCCAAAGTCTCCCCATCACTCGAGTGGAAAATTGGCTTTCGGAAAAGGGGGAGTGGCACAAGATGGAACACAGAGGGGGAGGACGGAGGGCGAGGTATATGTATAATATGCGTCCGACGAGTGGCCACAAGAATGGGCCGACATGGAGCGCCCACGTCTCGCCAACCCCACCCCATTTCCCTACGCACTCGCGACGGGAGAAAAGAGTGCAAAGAAGAACGGGGATGGGAGAGGAGCGGAGGTGGTTAAAGTAAAGCTGGAGGACAAGGGGCTCTTCTCACTTAATGTCCTTCCCTCGAGGAGCTCATGCAAAGAATGATCAGCTGAGAGTGGCGGCGGTTTATCCTCGGGGGCCCCGACAATCCCGCGTCTCGCGAGAGGGCGAATGCTACGACGATTGGAGACCATGGAAATGGTATGGCGGAGACAACCGAGCGAGGCGGGGGCGTCTGGTGGTGTGGCCCGCAATTGGCGTAGGGTGAGGCGGGGTCAATGAGAGCCGGCAAGTGTTGGAGGAACGAGGGATGAAGGGAGGAATGATCGTGAAGAGATTAGATCTAACGGGGAGTGCAAACTAAGCCGTCGTCCTCTTCGGGCAAGTGGGTCGTAACGAAGCGTGACAGCAGAAAATCCCTGATACTCTGTGGAAATCGGCGCATGACTCCATCATTAGGGGTATAAAAAGGGGCCAGGCCCTCCTCTTGAGTCGCTTGCGGTTTCCCTGGATTATGTGGCAACTATAAAATAACAAATCATGGGCTCGGGTCGAAAACGCACGAAACATAAAGCAGGGTCTGAGCTGGAGGCCCACCCGCCAGAGGCCCTTGGGACGAATGACCCATCAAGGTGGCGCCGAAAGTGGGTTGGGGCTGAAGGACTGCGAGGGGAGGGCGTCGTGCCGTATGCTTGGTAGGAATGGGGCCACCCGGCGGCGGCGCGGCGTGGGGAGCGAGACGTGTCTGATGACAGAGAGGGTGGAAGCGGTCTCTGGGCGACGAGACACGCTGCGGTTTATTTCGGAGAGGATTACTATATAGGGGCGTGACACCCACGCATGATTCGAAAAGAATTATCCGGGAGGTGGTGCGTCGGCTAATTCGCGAGAAACAAAACAAAGCAGCCGTTGCTTATTTGCGCCAACTCCAAAGGGCCACATTGTTTAAGGTTACCAGATATCGCATTTTTCCCTTCCCTCCCATGATGTGAACCAACTCTGAAAGCTTATGAAGAGATTCGTTCTAGGCGATCGAGGAGTTAGTACTCTGCGCAGGCCTACTTTAATCGTTTTGCAAATGTTTTTGACTTTCGGGTTTTGAAAAATTAAAGTTCGTTTTGATTCATTTTATTAATCATTTTATACCTCTTGTTCTATTCATTGTTCACAACTTGCACCTGTTGTTCATGATACTTTTACTTCGGCAGATAGCAATGTTCCGGTGGACGCGATTTTTCTAAATCTTAAGAAGCCTTCGACATAGTACCTCATAGTAAACTAATCTCACAGCTAGAAGCATATGGCATCGATAAGAATATCCGGGATTGGATTAAAGACTATTTGAATGCTGGGTGCAAGGAGTAGTGATAGATGGAATGAGCTCAAATGCAGTCGAAGTTACTGCAGATATTCCCCAGTTAAGTGTCATCGGACCTCTTCTATCCGTACTTTACGTTAATGACATTGAATCCGTACTCATCAGTATCAGTAATATACGTTTATTTGCCGACAATGCAGTAGTTTACCGTGATATCCGTGATCCCAAGGACACAGAAACTTTGTTAGACGGCCTTAATGTTATACAACGTTGGTGCTACACTTGAAAATTAGAATTGAGCTTTAAAAGTACGTAGTGATGAATTTTTGAAAAATACCATTTCACTTCCAAACGTCTACTACATCGGAAACATCGAAGTGAAAGGTTTAGACTTGATTGATAACTTAAGCGTTACCCTCACTTACGATCTCTCCTGGGTGAAACACATACGGAGAATATGTGGATAAGCTAATACAAAATTATGATTTATTAGAATAGTACTAGGTAAATGTGATGAAAAGGTCAAAGAAGAATGTTATCTGTTGTTGTTAAGGTCGCATTTACAATATGCTGCAAGAATATGGGATCCTCACGAAGTTGGATTAATTGCTGAATTGGATCATTAGCTAGATTTGTAAAAAGTTCTTATGATAAACTTAGTAATATTTCCAAAATATTATAGCAGTTAGGCTGGGAATCACTAACGGAGCTAAGTTTAATTACAGATTGAAGCTCTTCTATAAATTGGAAGGAGGTCCCTTTAGCCATGATTTTGAAAATGTATTATTACCCCCATAGTACTACAATGCAACGAGAGTAAAATTAGAGAAATCAAGTGTACATGGAGCAGATTTAAGATGTAATTTTTTCCACGAACGATAGGGGATCATAATAACATTGTCCGACCGCGGTTGGGTCATGTTCGGGTTAAGATTAGTCTGGTGTGTATTCATCCTCAGCCACACACTCTAGCAGTAGCTTGCAGGTTACATAAATAAAAATAAAATTAATTAAGGATACAACAATAATATCAGAAGCAGAAAATGCAACTGACAGACAACCTGATAAACAAGCGAACAAATACTTTTGATATCAGTATGTATAGTAGTAGTCAGTATGGTTTTCCATGTGGTTTTTATTCTTTTTTACGGGTGGCGACCTAAGTTCCCCGCTACACGTCCCTGCGATGGGTTGCGGGTGTTGTGTAGGTGTATTTAATAGTTTTGTCGCTTAGAATGGTGACAACGCAAAACATGAAAAAATAGAAAAAAGGAATATTTTATTAAAGAGTTTGATCCACTTTTTAGTGAACATCAACAGTAAAGTACATGGTAAACACCTGGAATTCTGAATACATTACACCGAACAACCACCTATAATGTCTGCTGCACCTACTGCTGTCGTAATCCTGTGCACATATCTGAAATAATAGGGTGTCAGACAAATCTATACTATTAACGTAATATAATCGACTTAAAAGCTCTATTATAAAAACTAACGCACGCTGCTTCCATTTGCCGTAATCATGGTTAATGAAAAGCCAAAATTGTCCTTGCACACTTTTAATTGTGCTTAACAATTAACATGTTAAAACCATGCATCATGTAATTTAAAGTTACAATGAAATAGTTATTATTAAATTATGTTTGTTATTAGTAATTATTAAATTGAATGTTTGTAATCCTTTTATTTTATAAGAAAACATCTCATTTTATCTCATAGTAGTATATAGCACATTGGCTAAATTAGTGCATAGATGCTTAGTTATTCCACACACATATTTTCATTTAGAGCACGAGTTGTATTTCAATACAAAGCCATTCATCCTACGGTAAAACATTCTTACGTGGAAACCTGGATGGTTTTTTAAATGAAAAAATTGAGTGGGGCAACGAAGTGTATGCATAATAATTCTATAGTAATTAATTCCACATAGTTACGCCTGAAAGAGAGTAAAATGGCCATATTAACACACTGGTTCCTATTGTCACTCAAAGTGAGAAATTTTGCGTCCGAATAGGGGTGAATGAAGGAACCTCCATACCTTAACCATACCGCCTTATGTTCATACAAGTATGTGGTAGGCAGGCTAAATATGGGCTACCACAATTGACTAATAGCTCTAAATGCCTGAGTCTCCAGTCAAACAACTTTCCTCCCCCAGTGTCCGTCTATCTACGCCTGAAACCACGCATCTCATAGGGGACAAGTTTTAAACCTGGATCTTTTCTCGTTTCCGCAATTCTTTTTTTACAGCAACGGTATATTCTTTCATGAATTTTATTAACTCTGCTTTAAGTGAATTATTACCACATCCAAGGTCATATCTTCACTACCTTGAGACTTCATTTAACGCACGCAGCAGGACGTATCACCCTTCAGGGGTAACGATAAAAGTCGGAGCTTTGTAGTTACTCGTTGGAGAACCTTAAGCAAATCATTGCAACCATTTCAGAGCGTGAAAAACATTCCCCTTGACCGGGATTCGAATCCGGATCCCTCGATATCCGGCCGAGTGCTTTAGCCAGTTAAGCTATCGCGGCGTCCTCTTAAACTTTGAAATTTTTGGGCTTTTAAAGGGACAAGATGTGACGAAATTTGTCTCGAGCAAATGTTGAAGTTTTGCTATTGTATCTTTAGTATTCTCTCTACAGCCTTGAGTATCCTAACGGTTTTAAACTGTGAAATTTACTCAGTCTAAAATAATCCGCTGGATTAATTGCAATTACGTACACTTGCCTAAGTAATAATTGCTATTTGCCCCGTGTGACTTGAGCTCAAATTCGAAGTCAAACAAAACTCAAAAATTAAAAATATAGTTTAATATTCAAATCAAAGCAAAAGCTTTTGACATATATATTTGGCAATATTCCTTTAATCAAGAAAAAAGTTATGAGTAAAATATTGCAAAGGCATCGAATATTCATTTTCCTAGGGGTCATTGAAGATTTATTATTTATTATGGACACTTATTTCGTAACAAACATCTCTGCAATTTTTCATTTTTTCCGTTGAAGCTTTCATCATTCCTGATGCAACTGTATTGCTCACTGCGATGAAATGTGCAAAGCATTATTTGTTAACTTAAAACATCACAAGAATTTTCGCATGACGTCACATAGACTACGTTACTTTGAGTTATCTATCGGATTCTAACGATACCCCATTCATTGAAATAATTTCAAGCGTTTTGCTGCTACCATTGAATAAAACCTCACATTGATGAACGATGACAACGTAACACTCGTTTTAGGAAATTCTCCAAATACTCAAATATAAATCATTCTTGTCATTAAAATAATTCCCAGAAAACGATCATGAAAGCTTAAAACGTCAAAATTATATAATAAAAATATAGAAATTATGTCATAAATAGAATAAAACCCAATTAGGCTTTCTCATTGACAATATGTTATTTTTTTGGTTCGCCGCAAACAATTCTAGGTTCAAATATTTTCCAAAAGTACTTTCTGCTAATTTCTGCTTTTCCGTCGAGTGACCGCTGCTGCAAAACTTTTTTCCTGCCCACAGGCACTGCAGGGCAATAAAATGCCTTGTGGAAAATGTTATGTCGCTAATTGGTTTCGCTTGTGTTTGCAATCGCCGAGAGTTAAAATAATTGAAACACGAACCTACGTTTTCCTGCTTTCTTTTAATATACAAATTATAACTTGCAAACGATAAAAACCTAATACGTAAATACGATATCGTATATCACGAATGAATCCTCCTCGAAGAGAGTGGGGCTCGCATTACCGGTTGACTTGTACTGAGGATGCCCTTCTATGCGACGGTGAAAACTCTAGAATGGATTGGCAGTCGTTAAAACCAAATACTTATTTGTAAGGTTTTTTTTTCAACAGTCAACGATGCTTTAAAATTTAAATTTTCATCAGAGCGGTTGTTTCCGTGGTTTATTACCATGAATTTTAATTTACCCTTAATTTGAAAAATTATTTAATTAACGCATGATATCAATTTCGGATTCAATGGACCTAACATTTGTCATAGTTCGTTGATTATTAATTTTTTAGGAGCATATGGAATATTAAAAATTCACCCCCAAAGTATAAATGTTATGAAAACATGAAAAAGATATGAATGATCAGATAATTGGAAAAATCCTGAAATTTAGTGCTAGTAAATTTTGTTAAAGAGTAAAATTAAATCGAGTGACGTGGACTCAAAAAAGGAATACAACCAGAGCTGATTGGCTGGTCCGACAGACATCGTTACTTTACCGCTCCCAAAGGAGGAAGAGTGCGGAGGAGGGGCGTTGCTGACGGAGGGCCGCACCTTTTGATCATTGCAACTTGACGCGCGATTCAGTCTTTGAAGGACTTTCGAAGAAGAGATTAGGGCAGAATCGAACGAGGCGAACGGTTGAAGCAGGCATCCTATTCATTTGGGGTGGCTAATGACCAACAGTCTCTTGATGCTTGGCTAGTCATCAGTTTCAACGCGCCTCCACTGCCTTTAACTTTGAGCAGAGGTTGCCTCATTGAATCGAACCATACACCCATTCGTCCCGTGACCAATCGTGAAATCATCAATCCTCCCACGAGAGCAAAACTGGAAATATCCGGAGGAGGATATTATTTCATGGTTATTATTGGCATTCTACCGATTATTTTGGATTTTATGGGTTCAGGCTCTACTAAAAAAAAGAGATATATTCCCTGGCATTTCTTTGGTTGTAAACCTGATATTAGAGACTACAATAAGCCACTATTCAATTGCGCATTGTCGTTATTTTTGCACTCCCACTCACATCCTAATTGTCACATCATTCTGTCCACCGTTCTTATCCTTATCTTTCCCCTTCTTCGTTTGATTAACATTTTCCCTTTTTATGTATAACAATCTCCAATATCTCATTGCCAATAAAGTCCACAAGAGAACCCACTTTTCCTGCCTCCTTTCGATTTTTCGGAACATTTCCCCGACCTCTGCCGCCATTCCACCGCATATGCTGCATTAGCTCAGTTTTCATTTTGTATAGTCGGATTTTACCTCCGCTGGTTTAATATCAAACTACCAGCCATTGCATGAAAAAATATCTCTTTCTAATTTGACCTTTCATTATTCGGTGGGTGGGCAGAAGAGAAGCAATATGTAGAAAGTGCCCTGAAGCAAGGAAATCCTTTAAGTGTTTCACGTTAGTTCGTTCCTTCACCCTGTGCTGTAAATTTTGCTGGGTATAATCCGATTACCTTTTCCTTAAATAACCATTTTCTAACCGCATTATAAGTATTAGTACGAGTTATCGTATGAACTGTACACATGGGAACTTCTGAGATCTTTTAGATAGAGTTTAAAAATACACCTCACTTCAATTGAAATTTAAAAATGAGTTTGGGTTAATTTTATATCAACCTGAACCTATGACCACCCTCGGATTTACTCGACGAGGGATATTTTGGGATCTTGGAGGAATCTGCCTGCAATGGTGGACTAAAACTCTATCAAAAGCGAAATTTAAAGGTTCCTTCCAAAAAACAGAATGAAGTGTTATAATTTCAGAATTTTTCCATTTGTTTATGCTCATTGCTAATCGAAACAAATTGTTCAATTTCGAAAATCATTTTTTGATGTGAATGTAAATTAATGGAAATTTTACCGCTCGTTCTTTTATCTCTCGAAGTGAAATGTTACGGGGCTGGCCGCCGCTGAAAGTACTCGCGTGAACGAAAGTCGCCCTGCTCGGTTCACGCCCTTCCTGAAGCTTCGCTCCAGCCAAAAGGGTGGTGGCCACCAGTGAGCGAATATCGGCGAGCGGGGGAGCTGTCCCCCGCGCCAGGGAGCACCCCACCCGGGAAGAGGACGAAGTCACTCCTGCGTGGGGGATGACGGGAGGGAGCATGTCGCTTTGCTGCAGGAAAGTCACACACGAACAAGAAGCTTCACGGCGTTATTATTTTTAGTATTATTAAACGGCCTTGGTTATGACCGACGCGGAAGAACGGTGATTACATTCAGGACAAGCTATTTGTCACGAACACATAAAATGCACTTTAACTTAGCACTGACGGAGTGGGCATTAGTTAACATTCGCTTTGCATTGGAAGGTGAATGATGTGGAGAGGTAAGTTCACAAGTAAAATCAAATTTCCAAAAAATGGACTAATAGCCACTGGAAATAGTCATCAGTTGTTCTTATAGATTTGACGGGAAGCCAGAATTTTATAGTGCATTTCTATAATATGTTGATTAAACTAACAATAGGATGTATGTACATTCGTTTAAACAGGGATCATTTAGTTGACATTATTCATCGAATTCTAAAATGATATCCGTAAATATTTTTCCCTAACGACATACTTGTTGGATTAATATTATATTATTATTTCAAATGGGTTACTCTGCTCATAGGAGCTACTTCTCTTCGAATCCCCTGATTTTGACGCTCACAGCAGAATAATTATTCATCCAAGAAGAGGCTCAAATTCGCTGCTTCTCTTTACTTCCTCAAAACTCATCGAAAGTGGCAAAAGAGAAGAGCTCGAGTGAAAGTTTTAACAGAGACGAAGGACAATGTTGTAGTTCAAACGGATGCCGCTCCTGGCAGTTAGAGGCGCTGTTCTGGACGAGAAAGGGGTCGACGGGCACCCCCCCCCCCACCGTGAAGCGTCACCCCGACCCCTTTGCCAAGGTTTTACGCGTCCGAGCAGTCGCTTCTTTCTCCATGGGCCGCCAGATTTACGCCTCGTTATTCTAGACGCTAACAGCATGAGTACGGACACGCGATAACGGTTCCATTCTCCCGGCAAGCGAGGCCCGGCGTCAAATCGAGACGAGGGACGCCCCCAACACGAATGAACACCCCCCTGAGCCGGGTGAACGCGTCTACGTCCCTGCCTCCCTCTGCCGATGGGTAATTGGTCCGATCGCCTGTAGGGAGCACCCACTCGATGAAAACACCTTGTTTTAGAGAGTAAGGTGGCGTGTTTTGTGTGGCTATGAAACTGTATTACTCAACTAAATAAACCACAGTCATGAACTAGAGGGTCTTTTGGTGATTTGGCCTGCAGGGCGTATGAAATGGACCAATGACAAGAGACGATAAGGGGGTGAGGTCAGTTCCCGTGCGGCCCCCTGGCCTTTCTTTGGAAGAGCCGGCATCCTAAAAACCACACGGCTGCGGTGGAGCTAAGGCCTCATCCGAAATGGAACCTGGACCCATTTTGTCCGGCAGTAGTCACTCCAACCACTAGGCTACCACGGTCTTCTATTAGAGAATATGAGGTTGAATTTGTTTGTAAAATGGTCCACCTTTATTCGTTAGTGAGAGAATACTCTTTTTCATAGTAAGAAAGGGTCAAAGGCTCTGATCTTAAATCCGTCTCGCATAGATGGATGCTTCATATTATAATTCATATGGAATAAATAACAGCAACCATTCCTTAAATAATGACGAGGGGCGAACAACTTTTTTCTTAAGCATATTAATATGATAGACACTAAAAATTAAAAATTATAACTTAAAATGTTTCCAACATTTTAATAATGAAGCTAGAAATATTATTTTAAAACCATATTATTGCACTGAAAAAGAGAACGCGATTATATATATATATATATATTGTATATATATATATATATATATATATATATATATATATATATATATATATATATATATATATATATATATATGGGGCTGGGGTGGATGGAGGTGGATTTGTTTCTTGCGAGGTGGTGGGACAATTTATTTATCCGCATACTATACATTTTGTCATCCTTTTCCTGGGTTTTGACATGTCAAGCCCTTATGATAACTTGGTGAGTTGGTGCCTTGGTCATTGGTGTTGGGGATCTGTGGATGAATTGTTAGTTTTATGTGTCGCTTGTTACTATTTCCGTATCCTTCTTATTCCATCTCCGCTCCCCTCTGGCCTCCCTTTCCCCCTCCATAACCTCCTCCTTCACCCCTCTCCCACCACCTGTTCTCCGCTCCGCTTTCTCCCCCTCCATATACCCCTACTTCACCCCTCCCCCACTACCTGTTTTTCCCCTCTCCCTCGTCCCCTACTCTCTCTGCACCACGTACCCTTTTCCTCAGTCATATCTTATCTTCCGAAGAAGACGGAGCTCGAGTCCGTCGAAATTATCAAGATATTATTGTGAGTGTTCTTTTTATGTGTTCTCGTGCTGTGTGTTACCGTCTAAGTTTTTTATTCAACACTTCTGTGTTACTTCGAAGAAATCATCTATATATATGTATATATATATATATTTATATATATATTCATTCACATTGAAATAGAGATAAGGAAATGGGAAACAAAAACACATAAAGGACGAACACAAGTGAGGTGGGGATGGCGGTTGTGAGAAGATATACTATATATATATACTTTTCGACAAAATCGTCAACAAAATCAGAGTCAGAATTGATTCTGATTACCACGGTCGAGCCGTCGACACGTCAATACATACTGTAAGTGTCCTTCCTTTCTGTTTCTGTGTGTTGAATATTTTGTATCCGTGTGTTTGTATATATATATATATATATATATATATATATATATATATATATATATATATATATATATATATATATATATATATATATACGATTGTTAGGTAATCTACCGGCTAAGGTAGGATTTTGGATGGACACAACAATCAAATAAACATTTTTAAGCTTCAAACAAAACCCAATTCAGCAAACCTAATCTACATCAACACCCTCTTCATCTCTGTATACTTCTTTCCTCCCTTCATCCCGTCCAACATCCCTATCCTGTTCCTGCCCTTTCCTCGCATGCCCAACATTCTCCCCTTTATTACCTTCTTCACATTCCACTACCGTTCAATACGCCTTTCATCCATTTTTCCTGCCTCCACAGGATTTCTCTCAACAAACCTCTCTCCTCACTCACCATCTCCAGTATTCCTCATTTGTTTTCCTTCGGTCCATTTCACCTTCTCCGTTCTTCTTCACATTCACATTTCAAAAGCCTACAATCTACGTCTATCTTTCTGCTTCAGTGACCACGTTTCCACGCCGTACATAGGTGCGCTCCATTTCAGAGTTTTTACAAGTATTGTCTTAACATCCCTACTCAACGTCCCCGTCATCAACTCCCTTCTCCTTGAGAAAGCCTCCTTGCCTAGCACAATTCTTCTCCTTACGTCCCAACCACTTTGACCGTATTGGTGCAAAACACTTCCGAGGAATGTAAACTGTTCTACCTGCTCTATTTTTTCCCCGTCTATTTTAATATAGAGTTTAGCCATTTTCTTTCTGGAAAATCGCATAACCTTTGTTTTATTAAATATTGATTCTCATCCCATACCTGTCGCACTAAACCTCCAAATCACTCAGCCATGCTTGCAACCCCTTGGCTGACGGAGTAACTAATGCTTGATCATTAGCAAACCTAACCGATTTTACGAATTCCTCTCCGACTTTCATTCCTACCTCCAGTTCTTCCAATGGCTCTTTAATCATTTCCTCAACATATACGTTGCAAAGCACCGGTGACAATGGGCAACCCTGCCTTACACCTCTTCCTAACACTGCCCATCCGGACTCTCCGGTCCACACTCGCACCTGAGCCGTCTGAGTCATGAACAGGTTGCGGATCAGTCTCCTATCCCTCCAATCCATTCCTATTTTCTGTAATACACGCATTAATGTTTCCCAAGTCACTCTATCAAACGCTTTTTCGAAATCTACGAAACAGGCAAATTCGTCCTGATTGTATTCTATATTCCTCTCGATTAGTGATCTCATTACTGCAATGGCATCACGCGTACCTCTTCCTTTCCTAAACCCAAACTGGTCATTCCCTAAGTAATCATTTGCCTTACTCTCTATCCTTTTGTTGATGATCCTGAGAATAACTTTTCCTGCGTGGGATATCAAACTTATTGTTCTGTAATCCTCACATGACGTAGACTTTGCCTTTTTTGGAATTGAAACTAACACCGATCTCACAAAATCTTCCGGCCAGATTCCTTCCTCATAGATACTACGAATCAGTCCATATATGGCCTTCTTCCCACCTTTTCCTAACCATTTCAACATTTCTACAGGAATGTTGTCCACCCCCACGGCCTTATTTGCTTTCATCTCCTTTAATGCCCTTTCTATTTCATCGTCGAGTATGCCTGGACCTAATCTATCATCATCTACGTCATGTTGTTTTGCTATGTCTAACCTTGTTGGCCTAAGTTCTGTACCATACAGTGTTTCTATATATTCCTTCAACCTCTCTTGGATTTTCCCTGGTTCAACTATTATCTTACCCCATTTTTCTTTAACTGTTAGCACAGATCTTGCCTTCTTACTTCCCGACAATAACTTAACCTTGCTGTATAGCTCACCAATTTCACCCTTCGTCTGCAAACTTTCCATATCCTCGCATTTCTTTTTCCACCATTCTTCTTTCGCTTTATTTGTGGCCCTTCTCAATTTATTGTTTAACTCTTAGTACTTCATTTTGCCTAACTATGTGTTTATATACTTCCATCTTTTTCTCTCATCCATCTTTGCAATCATATCATCCGTTACCCATGGTTTCCTTATACTTTTCCTGTTAATGGTTCCTATAGTCTCTTTTCCGGCTTCCGATATTCTTAGATTGATACATTCCCATTTTTCTTCGATAGCTCCAGGCTCTTGACCGTCATCCATGATTTCCTCTACATACTGCTAAAACTCCTTCCTCGTTAATCCATTTAGTGCTTCTGCATACCATTTTCTAACCCGCCGCCCGTGCCTTATCTTTTTGATACGGACCCTACATTTCATAACATCTACATCTACATCTACATAATACCCCGCAAGCCGCCGAAAGGGCGTGTGGCGGGGGGTGTTAGGCCACCACCCAAAAAAAGGAAAAAAGAAAAAGGAAAAAGGAAACACCGCATTCAAAACCAATACACACATGCAAACCCCAATCCACAGCAGTGCACACATTCATTGCAACACCCCATCATTCGACGCGCATGCAACTAAGTCTGAGTCCGCATCCGCTCCTGGTAAACTGCGAATTTATCACACTGTTCCTAAACCTGTACATAACCATAATATAATCTAACTGATACCTTTCTGAGTCACCTGGAATTTTCATTGTATACCTACGCGTTTTGTGGTGTCTAAACCATGTGTTAATAATGACTAACCCCTGTCTTCTGCAGAATTCAATTGCTTTCTCCCCTCGTTTATTCCTCGTGCCTTACCCATTGTCCCCCGCCTCACCACACTCTCTTTCTTCGCCGACCGTAGCAGTCCAATCCCCCATCACTATCAAATGTTTCCCTGCAGAAACTCATTCATAATTTCCTCTACCTCATCGTGTATCGTATCGACTTATTCCTCCTTGTGGTTGCTTGGTGGCATGTACGATTGGTGTTCTTAAAGTAAGGCCCGTTTGGTCACAGGAAAAAATATACTCATATGAAACACATTTTATTGGCACTTTTAGTTAGCTACAAACCTACTTCACTTATCTACATAATCGCCGTTCACTTCTAAGCATTTTTCGTACCGCTGCACCAGCTTCTTTAACCCCTCTGCATAGAAATTCGCCGCCTGAGGGGTGAAATAATCGACAACGCCATTCTTGAGTTCCTCATCGGTTTCGAAACTTTGTCCACCGAACCACTGTTTCAAGTGCAAGAAGAGGAAGTAGTCGCTGGGTGTAAGGTCAGGACTGTACGGTGGGTGGTTTAAAGAGTGCCGAAAGACCCAAAACCCTCGTCCACTGGACATTCTTTGCTTTTTGTGTTGGTCGGTGAGCATTTTCGGTACCCACCTTGCTCGCAATGTTTGGTATACGAGGTTTTCCGTAACAATATTGTAGACAGTAGTGCGTCCAATTTGAGGAAAGCTCAACATTGTCCTGACGTTCCATGTTCCTATTCTAACTACTTTCGTCTTCTTCTGCGTCTTCTGTCCTGCTGCTGTTATTTCTCTCCTGCAAGGGTTTTGTGGGATGATGGCCGCGGAAGCCTTACCTCCCCCGCTGCCGGGCGCGACATACGGCCTCTTGGGCCAAGAAAGGCTGTTTCCAGAACTCATTTTCTGTCTTGTGTCCATGATTTTTATGTTAGTATTAATTGAGGTGGTTTCCCGTTACTTTCCCTAATAGTGTTGCCTCCCTCGCTGCCGGGCACGACACACGGCCGCTTGGGCTGAGTCCCGTAGTTGCCAGGACTCATGTTCTCAATTGTGCCCATTATTACATTCTTGGGAATGATAATTGAGGTGGTTTCCCGTTGCCTTCCTCAATAGTGTTTTTAAGGTGAGACCATCACTTAATGGCCGCCCCACGGGGTCAGACGCCTTTGCAGCCGCCTCACTGAGGAACAGACGCTGCGTGGACTACCTTTCGTCTGGCTCCTAACCTTCGACCTATCTGGCATGGGTGACCCTATAAGGAGCAATGATATTTACTTCCGCCAGCACAGCTCTGGGGGTCATCGGAACACACGAGCCCTTCCACCACGACAAGGTAGTAGTTTATGGGAGGGATATATATATATATATATTGAATGAATATATAATATATATATATATATATTCATTCAAACAGAAATAGGTATAAGGAAAGGGGATAGGAAAACACATAAAAGGCGAACACCGGACATGTGGGGAAGGCGGTTTTTGAGCAGATCAGGTTGATATAAAATTAACCCAAACTCATTTTAAAATTTTAATTGAAGTGAGGTGTATTTTTAAACTCTATCTAAAAGATCTCACAAGTTCCCATGTGTACAGTTCATACGATAACTCATACTAATAATTAAAACGTTGTCACCATTCCCCTTCGATAATTTACTATATTTCTCTTGATTTACTTTTCTTTTATTTTTCGTTAATAGCATTTTATCTTTTTAGTTATTATTCAATCCCAATTAAAGTTCATTAATTAAACATTTTTAGAGTCTGCTGGTCACTATCCAAACTGTGAGGTAAATTGTATGGTCTCTTTTATCAAAATAGAAATATACATTCTTGCTCAGGACGCACTTTGAACGGATCAATCTATCCCTAATTCTTAATTTAACCAGCGCGAACACAATAGTCATTATGATCTACACCGAAGTGCTTTAAAACTCCACTTAGTATGGTGTGTATTTCAGGTTTATTTTTTATTAGAATTATAATTTCCATGCTAAAATCAAATCTTTGCTTGCTGCGAATACATGTACTCCTCAACTATGCTCTAATGAGTAACCTCAAAGGAAAATAAAGAAAACATAAATACTAATATAGCACATAAAACATGCTGAGAAAATATTGCGCTAAAAGCAGGGTAGTTTGAAGTCGGCTCACATCTTCCCTCCTCAGAGCTTGAAGATACTAAAAGGGGATCAGCTCTCACCCTAAGAATCATTTTTTACGAAGAGTAACTTCATCAGTCAATGATTTAGTATAATGAACGTGGTAGAAATACATGGAACCTTCCGTTTAAAGTATTTTATAGTAATGGAGACACGGAACTATGGATTGGAGGGATGAAGCAATGGAAGAGTAGGAATACTAAAGTTTTCGAAACGTGTAAATGGTGACTAATGCTGAAGTGAGCAATTGAAGTGAGACACGAGAGCATATAAGTAGAGAAGTGAGAGGCAATGGAGGGCGCGATGAAGAGAAGCAGATGGATTGGGCGCATTTTGGAGCGTAATGGATTAGTCTATGGATCATATGAGGAAGAGAAGAGGAACGAGGGAGGTCATAGGACAAATAAACGATGGACCAGGTGAAGAGGGATGCAGGTTGCGGAGTGGTTAGAAAGGATGCAGTGACTACTTGGGGTCAACCGATCTCCGGATTGAAAACCTCTCGAAAATGATTACACTCCTCCTTCACCATCACCTCTTCTTTTGCCCAAACTGCGTACTAAGACCATATTATTGTTGGGTTTTTCTTCTAATTTTTACTTTATTTATTTTTTGGTCAAGTAAAACCCTATACAATTGAATGACAGCAGGTACATGTAGAAGAAAACTTAATTACTTGGATCCAATGTTATCTTCTCTGATTCTGTTTTATCCTTAAACCTATTTATAATGTCGGCCCTATTTTCAATAACTGCTATGAAGACCACCATTCTAATCTCATTCCATACACTACAAAATCCTCGGTAGCCTCACACAAACTCAGGACTGCACTGTTTTTTGCTACACAATATTTCCAAGCGTTCATGAATAAATAATAGAACTCTTTCTACTTAAAACTCACTTCCAATATATTTTTAACTGACAATGTATTTCGTTGACTAATCGCAACTATCGAATCCATTCTCACGCAATAAAACTGCAAAACGTTTCAAAGGAGGAACCACTAAAAATTCGCAGCATGCACACCTGCAAGACCAAATCACAAACCACGTAACGAATAGCAAAGTGCTCAAACCCAGAGCCACAAAACTCAAAATCGAGCGTAGTTGAACCCAAAATTCCAAAATCTTGGCCCAAAAGCAAATCAACGGTTCAAAAACATCATTCCAAGAGGTCCATGTGAGGAGGAGGGCCGGGGGTTGGCGGCGGGCGGTCGGATTGGAAGGGAGAACTCCGGGGGTTGGAGGGGGTGGAGGCGGGTGAACGTGAAAAGAGGAAGATAATGGCGGGATTGCGGGGTGGGGGGGTGGCGGGCAGTGATGGGGCTCAGGATGAGAGTAGAATGAGAGGGGTCCCTGTTGCGGCCGCTGGGGGCGCCACGGCTTAAGTCTCGGTCGACACGGCCGTAATTGCCACGAGCAGAGGGACCGGGGCCCACCGGTGGGCTGGAGAAGGGCCTCGAGGGCGGGTGGGGATTAGGTTTCCCGCATTCACAAGAGAGTGGGACTGGGAGGATGAAGGGGGAGGGCTCTGAAAGAGGAACGCGAATTTTCTCTCTGGAGAAAGTTTCCGAAAAGGGGCGGAGAGAAGGATGAGAGCGAAATGAAATTTCTGGGAAACGAGCGAAAATGAAAACAGTGGAAAAGCTCCCTTCCGAAGGGGCGCGAATAGGCGGTGCTGGAGGATTTTCGTGAGGACAACTTCGACGACGCAATTATAAATATTCCACGCCGTGTGCACACGGGTGTGCGTGCGTGCGGCGCATGAAGTGTGGGAGGACGAGATTTGGAGAAGCGTTCGCCGATATATAAATGAATGTACGCATGAGGTTAGCAGAGATTTAAATGAAAATTTTCTGCTGCATTACAGGAAAAAACAAACAAAAAGGTTAAATGACCGAAAAAATTTACAGAAAAAAGTCTTACTAAATTAATATGTTTATTACTTCTTGGACGTCATAGTTAAAGACCCACAACATTTCCATTTTGCACGCCAAAATACCACTAAGTAAGTTATTACAATTCCTTCAATGCAAAGGGAAATTAAAATCTTGAAAAAGCTATCTCTGGCCATCTTCACACATATATAAATCTTGAAGTTGCCAGAATAATTTTAAGTCATATAAAGAGATCGAAAAGTAAACTGTGAAACATAGATTCATGGTTTAGATTGTTTCATTGAGCAATGCCGCATTCCATAAAAATGAAAATGAAATCAGCTCTACCATTTTTATGAAAACCTTAATTGACATATAGCTAAACGACTGACTTTTTCAGCACTTTTTTCCTCCAATGCTTGCTGATCTTAAAGATAATCATTTTGCGGGCGCTCGTTTCCCTTGTCTGCAAGGCAAAGTAATAGGAATGTCCGAGCTCCTTTCATTCTGACTACACGTCAACGTCTAACAGAATGTTAAAGTTAAATGTTTCGTTTGGAATTCACGACTATTTTATTGGAGAAATAGTGGAGCAAGAATCCAAACCCGCCCGTGGGGCGTTCGGCCGGGAAACGGCACCCTCGGGCCGCGCCTCGAGAGGGGGCGAGCAAGCTTTCTATCCGGAACTCGTTCTCACCAGGGGCAAATTGATCGCGTTGGCTCTTCAATTGATTATAACGCGGGACAGAGTGGAGAAAATTATTAAGAAATGCGGACATAATTATTTAACATTAAAAATAAAACCTAATATATACATTTATAATATAATTAATAATGTCATCCATATTCATGCTGCTTCCCACCACCAAATATTTGACACTTGCATCACTTTTTCCATGACTGAAATTCTCCCTGAAGTCGCATATTCAACAAAGAAGTGAGCACACGTGAGATGGCGCACATATAGGGACATAAATTATTATTCTTAGTGACTTTCTTTCTCCCCTCCGCACCCCTTCTCCGCATTCTTACTCCACTCTTCCCCCGAGAAAGGCTTCCTGAATATGACGAGGATATTCGAAGGTGTCTTTATTCGAGTCTCTATACATCATACGAGGCATGCTCATAAAGTAAGAACCGTTTGGTTACAGGAAAAAATATACCCATATGGAACACATTTTATTGGCACTTTTAGTTAGCTACAAACCTACTTCACTTCTCTACATAATAGCCGTTCACTCCTAAGCATTTTTCGTACCGCTGCACCAGCTTCTTTAAACCCTCTGCACAGAAGCTCGCCGCCTGAGAGTTGAACTAATCAACAAAGTCGTTCTTCAGTTCTTCTTCGGTTTCGAAACGTTATCCACCGAGCCACGGTTTCAAGAAGAGGAAGAAGTCGCTAGATGCAAGGTCAGGACTGTACGGTGGATGGTCAAAGAGTTCCCAAAAACTCTCACCACTTGACATTCTTTGCTCTTTGTGGAGGTCGGTGAGCATTTTCGGTACCCACCTTGCATAAAATGTGTGGTATCCGAGGTTTTCCGTGACAATATTGTAGACAGTAGTACTTCAAAGTTTAGGCAATTTTTTATACAGACACGCAAATGTGATTTAATCGTCAATCTACGATCACATCGCAGTTTTTGTTCCACTTGCGAAACAATTTCATCTGTCAAAATACTGGGTCTGTCACTTCCCTGTTCGTCGTGGACATTTGTTCGACCATTTTTAAAATCACGACACCATTGTCTAACCTTTCCTTCATTCATAACTGTAGGTCTACAAACTACCAAAGCTTTTCAATGAATTAGTAGGTAGCGCTGCGACGGCCTTTGCTTTACGATTATGCCTCGTGTGTGTATGTATGTATAATATATATATATATATATATATATATATATATATATATATATATATATATATATATATATATATATATATATATATAGTTACAATAGGAACCTGGAACGTCAGGACAATGTTGAGGAGAGGCAAATTAGAAAATATTAAGCGAGAGATGGAAAGAGGTAATATAGATGTTTTAGGTCTCTGCGAGGTGATATGGAAGGATAGCGGGGATTACTGGAGTGACAATTATAGAGTGATATACAGCGGCGGGGACGAGAGCCAACGAGGGGTTGCCGTAATTTTAAATAAAGGGGTAGGAAGAGGCGTAGTCAACATAGAGCAAGCGAAAGATAGAATTTTACTCGTAGAGATTAAAGCAGAGCCGACGAACTTGGTCATTGTTCAGGTATACATGCCACCGAGCAACCACAAGGAGGAAGAAGTCGATAGGATGTATGATGAGTTAGAGGATATCATCGCGAGTGTTCCTGCAGGGAAACATTTGATAGTGATGGGGGATTGGAATGCGACGGTAGGCGAAGGAAGAGATGGTGGTGAGGTGGGGGACTATGGGTTAGGCACGAGGAATGAACGCGGGGAGAAAGCAATTGAATTCTGCAGGAGACAGGGGTTAGTCATCACCAACACATGGTTTAGACACCACAAAAGGCGTAGGTATACATGGAAAATGCCAGGTGACTCAGAAAGGTATCAGTTAGATTATATTATGGTTAGGCACAGGTTTAGGAACAGTGTGATGAATTCGCACAGTTTCCCAGGAGCGGATGCGGACTCTGACCACCATTTAGTTGTTATGAAATGTAACGTGCGTTTCAAGAAGATAAGGCAAGGGCGGCGGGTTCGGAAATGGAATCTAGAAGCATTAAATGGACTAACGAGGTAGGAGTTTTAGCAGTATGTAGAGAAAATGATGGATGACGGTAAAGAACTGAGTACTATCGAAGAAAAATGGGAATGTATCAAGAAAGGGATATTGGAAGCCGCTAAAGACACTATAGGAACCGTTAACGGGAAAAGGATAAGGAAACCATGGGTAACGGATGAGATGATTGCAAAGATGGATGAGAGAAGATAATGGAAAAATGTAAACACAGAGTTAGGCAAATTGAAGTACAAAGAGTTAAACAATAAATTGAGAAGGGCCACAAATAAAGCAAAAGAAGAATGGTGGAAAACGCAATGCGAGGATATGGAAAGTCTACAGAAGAAGGGTGAAATTGGTGCTCTATACAGCAAGGTTAAGTTATTATCGGGAAGTAAGAAGGCAGGATCTGTGCTAACAGTTGAAGATAAGTGGGGTAAGATCCAAGAGAGATGGAAGAAATATATACAAACACTGTATGGCAAAGAACTTAGGCCGACAAGGTTAGACATAGAAAAGTAACATGACGTAGAAGAAGATAGATTAGGTCCAGGCATACTCAACGATGAAATAGAAAGGGCATTAAAGGAGATGAAAGCAAATAAGGCCGTGGGGGTGGACAGCATTCCTGTAGAAATGTTGAAATGGTTAGGAAAAGGTGGGAAGAAGGCCCTATATGGACTGATTCGTAGTATCTATGAGGAAGGAATCTGGCCGGAAGATTTTGTGAGATCGGTGTTAGTTTCAATTCCAAAAAAGGCAAAGTCTACGTCATGTGAGGATTACAGAATAATAAGTTAGATATCCCACGCAGGAAAAGTTATTCTCGCGATCATCAACAAAAGGATAGAGAGTAAGGCAAATGATTACTTAGGGGATGACCAGTTTGAGTTTAGGAAGGGAAGAGGTACGCGTGATGCCGTTGCAGTAATGAGATTAGAGGAATATAGAATACAGCCAGGACGTTTTCACCTGTTTTGTAGATTTCGAAAAAGCGTTTGATAAAGTGAATTGTAAAAAATTACAAAAAATAAGAAACAGTAATGCGTGTAATGCAGAAAATAGGAATGGATTGGAGGGACAGGAGACTGATCCGCAACCTGTACATGTCTCAGACTGCTCAGGTGCGAGTGGGGAACGGAGAGTCCGGATGGCCAGTGTTAGGAGGAGGTCTAAGGCAGGGTTGCCCATTGTCACCGGTGCTGTTCAACGTATACTACCTTGATAAAAAAGTTCCCGGAATTTATTCAGAAAATTAAAAATACAAGTTTATTCACCTAAATCTATATTGTCCCCTTCAAAGTAATCCACATCGACTGCAACACACTTATGCCCGCGCTTGATCCAATCCTCGAAACATTTTTTATATTCGGTTTTCGGTATGTCCATCAGTGATTCCTGCGATTTTTCCATTACTTCCTCTCGGGTGCTAAAACGCGTTCCCCGTAATGTTTTTTTAACTCAATTGAACAGAAAGAAGTCACAAGTAGCCAAATCAGGTGAATTCGGTGGCTGTTGGATGGTATTTGTTGCATTTTTCGTCAAAAAATTACGAATAATGATAGCACTGTGCGACGGTCTCGACGCACTGTGCGACGATTTCTGGTCTCTTTCGGCGAATTGCTTCACGCAAACGTCTCATAATGCCCAAATAATACTCTTTGTTTACTGTCTGGCCTTCTGGCAAAAATTCATGATGCACTACACCGTTGTAATCCATGAAAACCGTCAGCATTGCCTTCTTTTTTGACTGAAAACGACGTGGTTTTTTTGGTCTCGGCTCATTTGGTGAACGCCATTCACTTGCCTGATGTCTGGATTGCGTGTCGTACTCATAAACCCACGTCTCGTCTCCAGCAATGATCCTTTTGATGAATGTGGGATCGGATTCAGCCTCGCAAATCATATCTTTTGCGACGTCAACACGGTCTCTTTTTTGCAAGAAATTGAGGTCTTTTGGCACCAACTTTGCTGCTACACGACGGAAACCCAAATCATTAACCACAATGTCTTGGGCGGATCCATAGGCAATGTTCAAGTCCTCCGCTATCTCTCTGATGGTTAATTTGCGATTATTGACCAACATTTCTTTTACTTTATCAATTTTTTCACCGACTTTCGATGTCGATGGGCTGCCACTGCATTCATCATCTTTGATTGACTCACGACCACTTCTGAACCGCTCGTGCCACTGGTAAACGACCGTTTTTTTTAGAGAATCGTTGCCGAAACACTTTTCCAACATTTCCAACGTCCGTGCGCCACTAAATCCGTTTTTTACGCAAAATTTAATACAAGTTCGTTGTTGCAAATTTAAATCCATTTCTGCAATTGTAAAAAATCGCCAACACACACAGAGATAGATGTACTCTTGGCTACGTAACTTTTGCAAATGTCAAGTTATGACACTAAGATGTAAAGGGAATATCAACAACAGATGTACCAATTTAACAAAAAAAAACAGAACTCAATTCGGAACGATGGGAGCGCCACACGGTGGTTATTCCGGGAACTTTTTGTTCAAGGTAGTATGTAGAGGAAATGATTAAAGAGGCATGGGAAGAACTGGCGGTAGGAATGAAAGTCGGAGGGGAATTCGTATAATTGGTTAGGTTTGCTGATGACCAAGCATTAGTTGCTCAGTCAGCCAAGGGGTTGCAAGCATTGCTGAGGGAATTGGAGGTTCAGTGCGATAAATATGGTATGAGAATTAATATTAATAAAACCAAAGTTATGCGATTTTCCAGAAAGAAAAAGGCTAAACTAAGTATTAAAATAGGCGGGGAAAAAATAGATCAGGTAGAGCAGTTTACATATCTCGGAAGTGTTTTGGACCAATACGGTCAAAGTGGTAGGGACGTAACGAGAAGAATTGCGCTGGGCAAGGAGGCTTTCTCAAGGAGGAGGGAGTTGTTGACGGGGGCGTTGAGTAGGGATGTTAAGACAAGACTCGTAAAAACTCTGATATGGAGCGTATCTATATACGGCGCGGAAACGTGGTCACTGAAGCAGGAGGATAGACGTAGATTGGAGGCTTTTGAAATGTGGGTGTGGAGAAGAATGCAGAAGGTGAAATGGACCGAAAAAAAGACAAATGAGGAAGTACTTGAGATGGTGGGTGAGGAGAGGTGTTTGTTGAGAGAAATCCTATGGAGGCAGGAAAAATGGATGAAAGGCGTATTGAGCGGTAGTGGAATGTGGAAGAGGGTAAAAGAGGGTAGAATGTTGGGCAAGCGAGGAAAGGGTAGGAACAGGATAGGGATGTTGAATGGGATGAAGGGTGGAAAGAAGTACACAGAGGGACCTGATGTAGTTTAGGTTGCTGGATTGGGTTTTTTTTGTTTGGAGTTACAAAATATTTATTTGATAGTTTTGTCCATCCAAAAACCTACCCTAACCGGTAGATTACCTAATAAATTATATATATATATATATATATATATATATATATATATATATATATATTAGTTTTGACTCTTCAAGTCGCCTTTTGGAAACTTCGTACTTCGTAAATTACAGTTCTTGCTCTTTGTTGCATTATCTACAACAAAATTCTTAAGAATTATTTCTAACTTTTGAAATTAATTGACTTATGGATTTCTGGTATATTTAGAGGCGAGCAAGTATCTTCGTTTGAGGTATTTAGAGCCAAATAGGTAACGCCAAGCATGGATTTAGCAGTAAAATTTTATCTGTGGACCTGTGTGGGCAAACTTACCGAAGTAGAATTAAAAAAAGACCAATCTAAGGGAAAACCCTAATTTAAAGTGAACAAAATGATTTCATAGTTAATATAGAATTTCATTTTTCGTTTACAAAAACAGAAGATTGAAGCAATACCAAAGTAGAAAATATCTTTTAGCGGGCAAAGATGTAATTGAAAAAAAAATGCACTGAGCTACTGGAAAATTATTCATGATTCAAACACAAGGCCTATAGTTGAGTCCTTTTCATGCATTGAGTATGGTCCAATATGGTAGGTTATTTGAGCTAAAACGCCCAGCAAATTTGGAAGATCCTCGAGGAGGGGGGAGGGGGAGCAGAGGACAGGGTGGGGTTGGCGTAGGTAGTGGAGGAGAGGGGAAGGAAACGGATGGATGGAGGGCGTCCAGCCTTTTCATGATTGGAAAGAAAATCAACGTATTTAAAAATAACCTTTCGGAATTTTTTGGAAGACGCTATAGAGAAAAAAAGACCTAGTCAAGGTAATTCTATCTTACGAATATTGTAGCTAAATGAAAACACTAGTGTCATCTGAATTCATAATGAAATTAAAGCCTCAAGATCAATTTTGGAAGAGAACCGAATCAAAATCACAATCATGATTTCTTCTAAATAAATGAATATGAATTCGTCGTATTTTTGTTCACCCAAGCACTCTCATCGATCTATCATGAACGCCAATGCTATTCTTCCCCGTTGAAACTGAGTTGTATCGAAAACTTGTCCCGTGAGACTAAATTTATTGCTCATCAAAAGGAAGGACTGCGAGGAAATGAATTAAAGGTGAACGGGGAGAGGGAAATGGAAGAATTTTATGTTTACGACGAGTTCGATCTCGGTGGCCAATATTTATCACTTGGGATGCATGTTACGTTTCGTGTGTTGGACTTCACCAGTGGTTACGCTTGAAAATCCCGTCGAAAATATCTCCTGGAATAAAAATTTCAACAAGAGCTGGACACAAAATACAAATCATAGTATCAGCAAGCAAGTCTCGGATGCCATTGATCAACATTGAGTGTTTTTAATGGAGAGACTTTGTGGAACAAGTGAGGAAAAATAGATTTGAAAAGAGAATTTAAAAAATAATGAATTAATGAAATGGAGAGAAATTTACAATTAAAAAATGTAAAAAAAACAAAAAAAAATATTCCCTCGGTGCAAGGGTGGCGTAGTTTTCTACGAAAAAGGGGTTGTTTTCCCCGGACTGATTGCGTTTGTCATGGATTTTATCCATTTTTTTGGAAAAAACGTAAGATTTTTTTAGTCGTGTTATGCAAATTCGGGTGTCTCGTGGCATCGCTGCTAACAGCTACTTTGGATTTTCACCATTAAAGGATCTCCTGCGTCAAGGAGAGATAGGCGAGTGCCTCGGGCACGGCGGAGAGTGGGGGGAGGGAACTTGTGCATGTTTTGTTGACGAATGCAAATTTTGCTCTCCTATAGTAATATTTCTCATTCCCATCACGTGAAGTTACAAGTAACAGTAGTCACACACAATTTCTTTCTTGAACTTCTTTAGTTAATTCTTATTTCACATTCATAATACATGTTGTATTTTTTAACTAATGAGTGGAAAACAATGATTCTGCGAAAACGTCATCATTTTCCCAAAAATTAGAAAATATATTTTTTTGCAATATGATGAGCATTGATTTGCCCAAACTTTTTCATTTAAATTACTTCGAACTTATACTACGCAGTCTCTCACAGTAATATTATTTAGAAATAATTCGGATTTCAAATGAATATATAGGAGTAAAGATTTAAGATACGGTTGATATGAAACTCTGAAATTACTACGTGCACCTTGGTGTATTCATCCTGATGCGCCAAAGCTCAAAGCGCACTTTGAAAATATCTGGCATAAATTCCAACATGTTAAAGCTTGAGTGAGGCACGACCTGCTAACTTTGCCAAAATCAAAGAGATCGACCGTCACTTATTTATGAATGTGCCTAAAATTTAATTTATTTAAAAATATAAATCCACAAAAATTTGGAGGTAACACTATTTTTTTTAATTTCATACATGCTTTGATATGAAATTGTAATACTATAATTTAGCATCCAACAGATATTTGATTCTGCTTTTGTTTTTACCTAATTAATTTACCACACAAGGCAAGTGAAGCACAATAGTATGTTTTTAATGTTTTTATGAATCCTTTAAATTATTTAATTCTGGTTAAATTATAATGATTAAGTCAAAAGAGATAACAAATAAACCGTGGAGAAGCATTCCTATCACTATCTCTACATTGCCAACCCAGTGTGGAACGAAGCCGTCGATATTCACGCGTCCAACATTTTTCCCTACCAGAGTAGTGAATAAATATTCTAAAGGGCATGAATTACTTTTCACGAGGCAGCGTCAATTAGCGATTAATGGTTTCAATAGAAATAATTGACCTTATATCTCGTACTTCACCCTAATACCCACCCATCCATCCCCACCCATTGTCCACCAACGCCATGGTTTATGTGTTTGGGATTTGTTTGAATATGAGATAATTGTCCCTGAGTATGTGCGTATTATAAGAAAATTAAATTTTTTTATTCATTTTATATGGATATACCGCACTCTATGATTTCAATTACTTAGAAATAGATCATTCTAAAAATGGCCGATTTCCACATGTAAATCGTACAAACTAGCATCATGAATTTGAAAATTGAAAGCCTTCGGTGCATTCTCTGTGGTATAACGAAGAGATGATGGTAAAGGAGAGTACAGAATCAATCGTAAATACCGTTCATCATTAATTAATGTGTGTTGAACTTATCAGGTCGTCCTTTTTGTAGCATAAAAAAGGGAGCAGCAAAACTGGTCCCCTAAACTTATGAAGAGACAACTCGAAGAAAGATAAGAATATCCCACAACATCAGAGATTCTTAATGCAACAATTTCAGAGTGTAAAAAATCATTCGCCTTGGCTGAGATCCCGGTCCAGGTTAATGATTTTTACACAATGACATTATTGCATTGAAATTCATATTAGCGGATGACTCTGCCAAAATGTTCCTGCTGCAACATCTTTCGTAGTTTCTCGGAATCCCAAATTCTAATGGAAATAAACTAATAGGAGATGAAGAAATTGGGCAGAGATGTAAGGAGAGGCACTGGAAGGTAAAACGTGAGAAATAATGAAGGCACGCTAGGTTAAAACGAAGGATACTCTCTTTGGAACAATTAAGTATTGATACGACTGCGGAAAACTACCAGAAGACCTCAAGAGAAGTGTAGTGTATTCCATGTCTATGAAATCAAGAACAGATAAATGGAGGAGCACAGAGCATTGATGTTAATGTCTCCCGGATCAGAGATACCTACTCGGATAATCAGCCGAAAGAGAGAAAAATAGACAAAACCTTCATGGGAAACAAATACTGGTTCGGGAAAAAACGAGGAACAAGCGAGAAAACACCCTCCTTGAGATTACTTGCCGAAAAATGATACATATATATAAGCATTCATTTCATGCCATAATGGTCTACGTAATACGTACACGTATCTTTTGAGTTCAATCATTTCTGAATACCCATCCTCGATTTTCACTTTCCCAAAGCTTTCCACATTTTATCTATTTTGAACAATAATTACGGGTTATTTGAGTTGTAATCATTAGAAATTTGGCAATTCATTCAGCGATGTATTTGTTTCGTTCCTGACTCCCCATTTTCGGAATGAGTCTTCAACGACTGAGTGACTTCATTATCGCAGCCATTAGCAGATCCATCTCTTTCTTTAAGTCTTCGAAAACTTCCTTCATTCCATCTGTCTCCGTTAATTATCCCACCTATAGAAGGGCTTCATAATATTTTCCCATAATTTACCATACCCCTTTTTGATATGGGTGTATTTGGTTAAATGACTCAACGCAGGTGTCTCCGTTTCCCTGCAAGAAGTTTTACATTCTTTTGGAGTATGTTAAATTAATGTTAATATTCTTCATTAGCCTCTTTATCAAGTATCGTCAAACAAATGGGTCCTTAGATTTTCGTCATAACCTCTGAATATGAATTCAACTTGCATTTATAATGATACCATTTCTTAGTATCATCAATATGTTCCATTTTTAACAAGCTCTCAATTTTTTATTATCTAGATTTAATTTGTACACAACTCTCGACTGATACCCTTCAGATCTATTTAAGATTTAAAAAAAATTATATCAAGTTCCCTGAGATCCCATTCAAAAAAAGAGATATCTTAGGATGGGAAGTAAGTGCGTATTGGACTAAGAATTGAAACTCTTTTGGAAGCTAAATCTTTGAACAAATTAATTTGGTAAACACACTTTTCAATTTCAACTATGTATTCTAATGTTTTGATTTTATCAAATGATTTCCAATCAAAGGATTCAAATACGACTCACAAAGAGCTTTTAACAAATCATTTGATGAATTAAGAACGGACTGGGCCTATTTTAGGAGAGCATGTATCATTGGAGCAAGTAAATGCAAATTACCCTTCCCAGCCTGTCCACTAAGAGCCATGTGCATGAAAGCATAACCAATCGTTGTCTCATCCTTTAAAATCAGCGACCGATAACCTAGTTCTTACTCAGTTTCTTAAAAGAAATAAAGGATGAAATCACCGTAAGCTTTCGCTGATACTTCCACATGTACTCTCGTTAACTCCCTTAAATTCATTGGATACACCTGCCTATCAAGCTGATCAAATGGATGCTTATGGCGAGGATTTATAACACAGATATTGTCCTTAGCATTCAAGGGTATGTTTCAAGATTGTGGACTATGGTAAAAACTGTTGTTCAAAAGGTACTACTGAAATATTTGCAGAGATTGCATCCCCTTTATGAATTATTTCTTATTTTTAATAACGTTCACACATTCAATCAAATGAGATATACGAAGTGGGTGTATTCTTAGGATTCCTGAAAAAGGTATTCTTTCTGATTAACACACTAGCCAAAAAATATTGTTTATTCCAGATAATTATATGTAGACTTCAACATTTATTCCAAATTTTACCCTTGTAAAAGTGCTCACATTTCAAAATCTTTCCCAGAAAAACTCAAACCTTAGTTCTTTTACCATGGCTTAACGCCATCTCGAAGTTTCTATTTTCTATTTACCAGCTCATACGGCAAACATGTGATAGTTGGGATCACCACATTTTTTTTGGTCACTTTTAAAGTTTCGTAATTCAATTCTCTAACCAGGCTAACATCATAATAATCCTGGTTAATGCTTAAAAATATATCTAATATCTGATGAAACTGAACCAATCTTGTAAAATTTCGTCATAGTTTATGTACAAGTAGCCGTAGATACGTAATCTCCAATCGTATGGTTGTCTTATTATTGATAGTGAAAGATGAAACTATCAATATGTTCATAAGTTAATATGAAATGGGAAAATGAAAGAATTCATTGCAGCGCCAAACGTTTATTTCACCTAAACACTTATTTCAGCAATAACGAAATAGCTAATGATAACTCTTCGATGGGTCAGGAAATAATGATGAAAATGAAATTAAATGCATTTTTTATCCATTATTCCATCTTATTACATCTAATTTCCGTTTCTAAACAGCCTCTATCAAGGATTAATAAGCATTAAATCGACTTCTAAACCTTTCCCAGGCTCTTCGGTTAATTGCCCACTCTCATCACCAACCTTTCCACTTGGTATGTGCATGAATGTGCACTTTGCTATTTAGTTACAACCTTATTAAAATTAAACCCAAGGGATTTTTTTTCGTTGGTGTAAGACTGTTAGGGATTCTTTATTATTGGAATCATTCTAAAGACAAAATAATAAATTGTAAAATATGCGAACATATGGGACTTAGGTAAAACCTTTCACCCAACCCTTTTTGTATTGACTTTAATTTTGTAAGATTAGTCTAAAATGATATTCTTAGGCATAAATCGTTTACACACAGAAGTAATGAGCATTATGCTATCATTTTCCATGGTTAATTTTACGTGTTTTACATATTATCTGATTTCAATAAAAGTACAATGCTTACGCTAGATTTTAAAATGTGAAAATTTAATTCTTTATTATTACTGCTTTTGAAATACATTCAACCTTATTTCTCTCCTCGAAATCGTGAGCATACAATGAATATTATTTATTTCTAAACGATTGTAAATATAGATAATGTATAACACAGTCAGTGTCAATTACATCCATATAATGGCTTCTTCTTTTCGTTATCAAAAATATACACTGATCTGTTACTAATATAAAACATGTCTTATTTAATTTAGCACTACATGTCCTTTGATGAGTTATACTGCCACTTTAATAAATACAGTTCCTGAATCCATGGATCATGAACCTGAAGGTAACGTTTCTAGATTACTTCGTTTGACATTAAGTTCAATTTCTTTTGCCTTATTAGAATAACCATTGTTTTCCCAAATCACGATATTTACTAATTGAGAAATATATTTTTCAACTTCATTTGCATTATATACTATTTATTAGAATTCGACGCTATATTTGGTTTAATAGTAGCGGATCAAATTTGATTGCTAGAAGAGCGACTGTATCCAATTTTTATAATTGCCATTATTTTAAGTGCCATTGGTTTTATGATAGAGAAGCTATTGGAGTCCCAACCTTCTCCCAACGGAATAGTAGTCCTCAGGAATTTCAGTATATCAGAATGGGTATTGTGTAAACCCTTTCCGATACTTTATGCACAATTCAAAGAAGTGCCCCTTTCGGCTTATATATTCGTTTATCGGGAAAATTATCTGACCTGAATTTTCATTTAGGGGAAAGTTGAGATGGATCAAACCCACAAATACTATGCAATTATAATACAGTAAGTCATTAGGTAAAAATCTGCTTCATTTACTTAGATGGAAAATTTATTGCATTTCTTGGGTAATATATCATTACATAGTAATTACTTAGCTCTAACTTACTTCATTGCACATCACCCATTATGTATTAAGCAATGCCCTTACACGCTTAACATTGAATCTGTAAAATACCATTCAGTATCAGATTTGTAAGTCATCCGATTTTCCAGACAACCAATAATCAGCATGAAAAATAAAAGATACATTTTAGAAAATGGCCAAAGTCTTCATATTTTACCCAAATATTTTCACGCGTGGGGGAGAAAAATTTGCTATGGGGAGCTATTTGTTTACTAATTTTACGTAATGAAAATTACAGTGGTCCTCTTCTCAAATAGCTTCTACCTCCGTCTACCTAAATAGCTCCTTTTTTGGTGTGATGTCGTTTTGGATTTGTTTGAATGTTTTAGCTTAAATGAATATTTGACACAATATATCCATTACTTACATTTAAGTACACTCATTGCCTCATCACTTCATTTCATCATCAGATTCATCATTTCATCATTATTCATACATTATTACTGCTTATATGTTTCTTCATTTTAGTAAAAGTTCTCGATATAGGAGTTATAGACCCAAAGAGAGTGTTTAATAAAGTTTATTCGAAGTTCTAAGCCCTGAACATTAATTAGCAACTGCTTAGATTCATTTGATTTATGTACTGATATTTCTGTGAGCCATTTACAGAAAATCTCTTTAAACTATTTCCAAAATTTTCCGTTGTTTAAAATCTCAAAAATTTTGTTTTAAACCTCTGTTTTTAATATTTATAGTGTTTTAAAAATTTATTTCAGTAAAACATTGATTTTTATGACAATATTGGTCGACTGTTCCTAACTTTTTCCGCAACCACATCTATTAAGCTATCCACAAATGACATTTAGCGACTACAAAGGTCATTTGCCACCCCCTGACAAGTTGTCACACGATTTCGGGTGGTTAATTTTGTCGCAGTCACTCCTCGCCCTCAACCCACTTTTCGGATAGCCTGACGGAGGTGGACTTTTACCCCTTCATCGCCCAACCTTAGGTTTGACCTGCGCTTGACCCCATGGACGTCGTGACTTCTTTTATCACTTGCGCCTTTAAACGATTGATTTCAAGTGAAAATTTTTGAAAAAATTAACTTCGGTAAATATTAGTTAATCTCTTATAATCGCATATCCTCTTTTTTAAGCATCCTGATCCAATTGTTTATCACCTGCGCAAACGACTTCTATAGTACATTCCTGAGTTGTATGACAAATTTTCTAAATATTATTTTTTTGTTAATTGTTTCGACAGTTTACGTGTTGACTTAAGTACCTACCTCAAAATATATCCCTCGTTCCATTCACTGATCCATATATTTTCAAACCTTTCGCGCATTCTTGGCAGTAATTTTGCATGCCTCCACGTTAATTACCCTCATATATCCATTCAACTGAAATGCCTCCTAAATCAATGTCCAAATATGCATCAAGGAATCCCTTGGTTTATTCATCGATGTATGTAAAAGATTATTGCCCTTTGATCCGTTCCTCGCCCTTTGGTGGAAATGCAATCCTTGAGGGTTGCTCAGCGGCTCGGCGACCCACGTTCTCGTGAGTCTGTAATTAATTAAAGCGAATTATACGCATATACACAGAGAGGGACGGATGCAATCTTGGAGATAAGAAAATGCTTCTTAGTTTTAATTCACTTAACAGTTTTCAAGATGCTTAAGGAAAATCGATTCCTTTACTATCTTGCAACAGACCCATGCAGTAACCCTAACTAAATTATTCTCCTTTTGTCAGGGAACACTCTTTGATTAGAATACTCATATGGGAACTTTTTGTTTCTAATTTTATAAAAGGTAGTAATCTTTTGAAATGTTAAATATTTGCACTACAGGAACGGGGAAGATTTTAATTGACGCCGTCTAACAACGGTTCATTCTTTACAACTAGTTATGTTTTAATGTTTATCCTGATAATTTTCTCCATCCATTTTCTGCCTTCTGTCAATTATGTCTCATCTTTTATTCCATCTGTCTCGATTATCAGTACGCTATCCCCCACCCTCTTTCTCTAAAAGCCTGCAATATTCCACAAAATCGAATGTACTCTTCAGCATAGTTTCCATTCAGTGAATAATGGAATAATTTATGTCGATTATACCGTTTGCAACTTCTTTTCAACTTGTTGTTTGCAACTTTTAACCACATGTGAACTTAAACAACCTTGGAGTCACCGTTAAATCATCTATAATTTGACACTATAATCATCACCCTCGGGAAAGTGAATCAGGAGATTTTGATGACTAAAAATAAACGCCTTGACTTCGGGAAAAATTTTGAAAAATTATTCAATGTATGGTAATAAAGTTGGGAGCGGAAATAGCAAGTCGCATGGCAGCCTCAATTCGAAGAATGTGAACGAGACTTCATGGATCCACTTTAAGGAATGACGGAATTATTGGGAGCGTAATATGAGGGCTCGTATTTTATTTAAGGTCAACTGCCATTGAAGGAAGGACAAGAGAGGAGTAATTATATTAAACAATGTCGTTGGCGGAAAACGGAAAAGCTTCCAGGCTCTAAGAAGATTGGCTTTAAACGGTGGAGGCAGAGGGAGGGCTGTGAAGAACCCATCTCCGAATGTGTGAGACAGCGTGTCGTCTCTTTTTCACGCCTAATCACCGCTGTTTTCAGGGCAACAAAAGTTGGTGTGTTCGGAGACTCTCGTTGTTTCTCTTAGTATTGACAAGGCACGGAAGTGACACAATAAATCATCATCTTTACTCTTCAACGACACCGTTTCACGCCATGCGTGCACTAGTTTCTCGTAGCAAATCACTGGAATGAGCTAAAATTTCTAATTGTGATCTTCTTCTTCCTAACTTTTCCAATGAAAATTGTTCCTCATACCTTCAGTGTACTCTTAGGGTTCAACAGTAAAAGTGTAATGCAAAAATGACAATTTATGAATGATGATATGATTTTCTTAATATTAAAGTAAAATAAGCATTTACTAATCGAGGATAAATTATGCTAAAGTTGAACCTACAGGTATACCAGGTTTTAAGTTTGTCTCGGCAAAACGATAATTATATAGTGTTGAAACTAATGCACCATCAAGCTGTTATTAAGTACTTTGTACTTCGGAATACACTTTTATTCCTCAGAGGCAAGGATCGGCAATAGTTACATAATAAGTGAAATTGACCTGCATGGACAAATTGGATTCTCCGAGTAAGATGACCTAAATCAAAAGGAGCGGCAAAAACTGAAAATCCTTATATCATGGTTTTGTTAATTTATATTTCAAGATATTGGACATAATAAGAAAAATAAATCTTCGTCTAGGTAATGCTTGAAGCTTTACACTAGTAGCAAATTACTCTCACAAATAAGTGACTGAATCGTAACGGTACTCAATAGGAATTTTTTAGATTTGATAAGAAAATATACGTAAATACAAAACATATAAAGTAACACATCCGAATACACATAGTATCATTTTGAAAAGTTAAACGCGTACAGGGCATTTGAAATATTTTAATGCCTTTGATAATGGAAGGAAATTCAATGAATAAAAAGAATTACTTCAACAAAAAATTCGAAAAGAAAGGAAGATTTCTCACATTTTGATTTAGTAAAAATAGCCATCACTTTAAGAATAAAGGCGATACTAATAATAAATCAAATAAGATATAATGTATGATTTTAATGTTTTTTTTTTAATTTGGTCGGGAATAAGAGTCGATGGTTTTACAATTACCAATTCAAATTCAGTAGCAGGAAGTAGAGCAAGCATTAGCCTGCCAGTCACGACCATTTTAAGGGCCCTTCAGTGAGCCACACTGGGTGTGCAACAAAACTACTAGTCAGAAGACACCAGGAGCGAATGAAAGTACACTAAGTATGCATATAGATACATGGCAATTTTCGAAAGAATAAAACTGTAAAATAAACCTCTCAGAGCACTTACTAACTTGCCGTATTTAATAAGTCAATATCCTGAAACCCGAATGTCAAGAACCACTTCCTCTGCAGTAGGTGCCTTCAGCAAAAGTTTTTACTTTTTATCGTTTGTATTTACGACTCCAAGGCAGGTGGGTTGAAATATAACGCCTCAACTCATTCTCTAGGAGTTACGTATCTATTATTACAAATATGCCAAGTGCGTGCGCACGAGCAGCTGATGTAAGTTTATATTTTCCAGAGGAATGGAAATTAGAGTCTTTCCGGTTGGATAGCTCATTCGCCGTTTTTAAGCACACAGCGGAGGAATATAATTTGCTAAAGCGGATTACACGATCGAGCGAGAGCCCATTAAGTGTGTCCCGAATCAGAAGCGGGAAGGGACAAGACAAAGGAGGCCTCCATCGCGCAGACGGGTTGAGCGGAGGAATGCGCTCTCCCTTCGCCTCAATTAAATTACGTGCTCCCTAACGTGGAAAAGGGGCAGGGGGAGTTATTTATCGGCGACTTGAAATATCCGACGGGGGTGCTGTCGTGGCCAAACTAAATGTCGCGCGCTCATGGCGCCCGTATGAATGACGTCACGCACTTCCGGGGGCGGTATTACCCGCCGTGACGTCACACAGATTTAACTGAATACTCGTAAATCCTCGGTGTTCCCATGGGGCCACTCACGAGATCAAAACGGGAGTGCGTATATTCGTAGTGCATAGAACAATGGGAAGACAATGGGTACGTCGGCATCCTGTTCCTAAAATGTCCACCTTTGAGATTTTTTCGTTCGTTTTTCCCCAGCGGGCGAGTTGGCGACGACAAGAAGGGCCACGTGGCCTGACGTATGAATGAATAATTGACGCTGGTAATTCATGGGTTTCTGCCACATAGGTTTTATTATAAATTCTTATATTTACAATTTTTATAAATACAACCTTCATAAGATTCTGCCGGCAAGACCAGATAAACAGAATTTTGGGCTATATATGCATTCTCTATTTAAAAAAATGGTATTTCATAATTTAAATTTCCAGTTACATTTTATACAATAAACTACAAAACTTGCCCAACCAAACTATAAACCTTCTGGTATTATTAAACCTTTATAAAAGAGATACATCTCACGTTTTAATTCATAAGAATAATTTTTCCCACTAATTTATTGAGCTTCTATTTATGTACTAGCATTTTAATTTCAACACTATTTATTACGTTTTTGGGAAATGAGGCAATTCATTTGAGCAAGCATAAATAATTTCGTATTTGTTATAAGCATCTAAATTGCTGATAGATATAAGAAAAAAAGTGAACTATTCCGGATTGATGGATTTTTAACAAAGTTATATGTTAAAACTCTTATTGAGGCTCTTTGTCATAACACTGATTCAGCATAATTTTAAAATTTCCTTGATATTAAAAACTTGGATAGGAAGTCAGATTTCAACTTCATCACAGCCAAGTACATATACGTGTATTACCCCAATTAAGTTCAACGGGGCTACAATTTTTATGCGGAAAATGTTTGGCAAACTGTAAGGAAATTTATTGAGACATAAAAAAATTAAATGGAACTGTGATAAGGGCTATCTCCCGTACGAGCTTTTCGTGTTCTTCGATATCTTCTTTTCCTCCAAAATTAATTAAATGGAGTAAATTGCTGCTTGGCGTTAAAATTTGCACGTCTCTATGAATTCGTTTTTAGATTCATGGTATCAACTTTTGAAATATTCCCGTTTGAAAAATATAACGCATACATTTCGTTAGATCTCTGTCTTGACGTCTTCAAAGCATGAGAGTTGTTCTGATTATGCTATGAGTTGCCCTCCCCTAAGGACTAGTTTGATTTCTTTTATAACCTCCATCCTAGGTTAACATCAACGTTAACTAAAGATCCCATTTAACCAGACATTAATAAAATGGGTCTAAAAGGTGATGCTGATTGTTATCTTATTGGAAGGAGGAAGCTATTGTAAGACGGAGCGCGAAATTCAAGGCTCTGCTTCTTGACTCGAAGCTCAAATTATTATTACGGCTCAAGCCATGATACCCTCTGATCACGCGATATATGCATGCCGTTATTTTGACCCTACCCACAATCCTCTTTTCGAGGATTATCTCTCCGAAATTACTTGGTCGACCCGTGGAAAATAACGAGATCACTTTTTTAAATCTTAAGGGGCCACTGCAGGAGCCCCATGAAGGCTTTTTCTTAATAAACGCTCTTTCGTCTCCAGCATCTGATCACAATGCAGGCCACCTTTCAACAAAGTTCTATCCAATACTCACACGTCTTCAGGCACACAACTGTTTGACTCAAAACGGCGGCTCTTCGATCCAGTATATTCCATGCATTTGACTATTCGGCTCACGTTTAATATTTCCGATTTTAACTTGATTCTACGCAACTAAGACGAATATCGCAGGGTCAATCAAAGATTTCTCACCCCACCTGCTATAAACTCTCGAATTGAAAACTCTGAAATGCGTTATTTTCTGACGGTTTATTTAATCTATGTTAAATTTATTTTAGCAATCTTTTTAAAAGCATTAGAGTTTACTAATTACCAATTTTTTATAGAGAAAAAAATATTAAACACTTTAAAAAGTCCGTAATATTTCGTGATGGCTACTGATTTACCATGAGGTGCGATAAATAATACATTTTCAGGCGTAACATGGTGTAAATCCTTAATGATGAAAGAAGACACTTTGTTTTTCCAAGTAGAATATTTTTATTACGACCTAGGTTTCGTTACAGCGCAAATCAGAAGATGGTTTTAGGCTGCCAAGGAATGTGTAGAAAAGCAAAGTATCTTCTTTCATCATGGGATGGGATTTAAAAAAATGAAACTGACTAACTGAAAATAAGCATGTCAAGGAAAATCTTTCAGTTGAATAAAAAAGTTTTGCTGAGATTTATTAACCATTATGTTTCCCCATCCAGTCGCCCAAGTCGGATATCACTAGACGCTAGACACACTACGCGAGATGACCCAAATAAAAACAAAATCCGCGATAAAAATTAACCATCCCATTTGTCTAATGTTTTTTCAGAAGCCACAAAACAAACGAAGACTTCCAGAATGCCTAAAGGCTTTCTTTCTATTAATATTGACATTTCTAGAAAACCATATCTTATGCCCCAATCTGTTATAAAACGAAACTAATATTTTCTCTTTATTTTGGCTTGATGACTGTATTTTCCTCAATATTGCTAAATAAAATTACTTTAGATATCAAAATCCAATAATTTCACGCTAAATATTGATTGTATTTACATTTGAATTTGTTGTAAGATACTTGGCATCAACTTTTATATATACGAGGCATGCTCATAAAGTAAGAGCCGTTTGGTTACAGGAAAAAAATATACTCATATGAAACACGTTTTATTGGCACTTTTAGTTAGCTACAAACCTACTTCACTTATCTACATAATCGCCGTTCACTCCTAAGGACTTTCCGTACCGCTGCACCAACTTCTTTAACCCCTCTCCATAAAAGCTCATAGCTTGACAGCTGAACCAATTGACAACACCGTTCTTGAGTTCCTCTTTGGTTTCGAAACATTGTCCACCGAGCCACGGTTTCAAGAAGAGGAAGAAGTCGCTAGATGCAAGGTCAGGACTGTACGGTGGATGGTCAAAGAGTTCCCAAAAACTCTCACCACTTGACATTCTTTGCTCTTTGTGGTGGTCGGTGAGCATTTTTGGTACCCACCTTGCATAAAATTTGTGGTATCCGAGGTTTTCCGTGACAATATTGTAGACAGTAGTACTTCAAAGTTTAGGCAATTTTTTATCCAGGCACGCAAATGCGATATAATCATCAATCGACGATCACATCGTGGTTTTTTTTCCACTTGCGAAACAATTTCATCGGTCAGAATACTGGGCCTGCTACTTCGCTTTTCGTCATGGACAGTTGTTCGTCCATTTTTAAAATCACAGCACCTTTATCTTACCTTTCCTTCACTCAAAACTGTAGGTCCAAAAACTAGGCATAACTCTTGATGAATTTCAGCGGCTGGCAATCGTTTTGCATACAAGAATCGTATGACAAAAGAGACTTCAAAACTGGTGGGACCAACGATTGCCGCCGACATTGTTGTTTGCATGCACGGACAAGCAAACGACTCCTGAAACAAAACGAATGTTTCTATAGCTTTTCAATGTAGCTTTTCAGCTGTATATTCTCTGGACACACGGCTCTGAGTCTCTTGACAATTTCTTATCGGCCTTAAATTCTTCTTTCACTGTTAAACTCACTTCTTCCATTTCAGACTCCACCATCACCTTTCTTGACACAGACATATCACTTCACAATAAGAAATTAACCACTTCAGTACACAATGAATATAAGGAGAGTTTGCACTTTTCACAGATTTATTAAAGCGTACGACACGTTTCAACTCACAGAGTCATCATTAGGTACAACACAGGTCTTGCCCCTTCGCCCCGTTCCCACGCTAATTGCCTCGCGAAAAATATTATCTATCTTTTGTCGTGCAAACAATGCACTTCATTCTTCATAGGCGAATGCATTACCCCCTTATCCATCCGAATGAACAATCACCGCTACTCCTGTAATTCTGCTTCACTCTCTTCTCTTCCTATCACTTTACACGCAAGTTCACACAACCTATCATTCGACGAATGTATTTCTCTAACAGTTCTAGAATCCCTACCCATTTCAGCCATCAACATAGAGTTGAGAACTAGCGAACCCGCATACATCCTATATTTCCGAACCTTTAAAATTCCCACCCTTAACCGCCATCTTTAATTCCCTTCCAAGCCGTCTCTAAACCTTCCGCCCCCCTTCTTCCCTCTCCAGGCACTCTCCCCTCAAAACCTCTGTCTGATCTGAAGAAGGCCTCGGAGTAGGCAGAAAGCTCAAATAATCTACAGTGTGAATGTCCACAGAAACACAGAAACCAAAACACATAAAAGAGGGTCTCACTAGTTCTCGAATTTTCAGTGGTGCAACCACCTTTCTCAAGAGGAATTAGGAACAGAAATCAAGAGTTAAAGACGAACACAGTAGAGGTGGGGAAGGCGGATTCAGGCGGGCCGCTAATGTAAAAATATTTAATTAGTCCCGGTCGAGGAAAATATTTTTACATTAGTGGTCCACCTTTCCCACCTCTACTGTGTTCGTCCTTCATGTATGTTCCTTTCCCCTTTCCATAATATCTATTTCTATGTGAATGAATGTATATATATATATATACATGTATATATATATACATATATATATATACATGACATTTCACATATTTATAACCATAACCCATAAACACAGTATTCATCCCAAAGGTCGGTTTGGTATATGATGGTAGAGTTCACCTAGTACTAAACCCGACGGCGTGTGAATATTCATACATCAGGGTAGGAAGGCCAGTTCCTTTCCCTGTGCCGGTTATGGTTTCCTAGGAAGATCTGGTACCAGCTTGGGTGGAGCTGCGGGTGCCCAGAGTGCCTTGCCCGGGAATCAAACCCCGGGCTCTCCGGCCAGTAGTCCAACGTTCTACCCCCTGGACCACCACGACCCACACGTATATATCGTCCTTTATATGTGTTCCTTTACCATTTTCCTTATCTCTATTTCAATGTGAATGAATATATATATACACACACACATATATATACATATATATACTTATTTATATATATTCTCTGTGTGTGTAAAAGTATGCGTTTCTGACCATTTATTTAGAGAAAAGGTTCACTTTCTCGAAAAAGCATAGTCATAGTCTTTTAGAAGTCAATTTAACGTACAGCCACGTCTCATAGAAAACAGTACTTTGAAATACTGGGTTTAGTCTCACGCAAAAACAACACCGTTAGCTGTTTTTTTTAGAATGTATGGAATGGATAAAAAAAGTATTTTCCGCAAACCGAACGTTTTTATACTCTCAGCCATCCACTCGCAAGACCCAGCTTAACTTAAGGGACTCCAGTTTCCAAATATTCTACAACTGATTCGAGATTCAAAACACTCTATCTGCAGTGAATTCCGTGGACTTGTAATACTAAAGACAAGGAAGATACAGTAATATACCTAGCGTTAAAATATCCTGAGCTTCATTTCGCCACCGCACGCCTGAGACTGGGCTGCTAGATTCAAAATGCTGTGGAGTGGAGGGGGTTTTCTCCACCCCGTTTCGTCACCTCTCCGTCCCCCCTTATCCGCCGCCAACATCGGAGGGCCCCCGACATACCCGACTGCCCCCAAAGAGGGGAGCCTTTATGAAATGAGCAAATTAAAAGAGCGAGGGGGGAGGGTAAGCAACGCGTGTTGACCTCCCGTGCCATGCTCCCGACTAATGGAGCATCTCCAAGCGCGGTGGCCCGTTGGGCGGGCGAGGGGATCGCCCCCACCTCCCGCGAGGAGACGCCAGTGGCGAGGGGGGCCAGTCGCCCTTTGGAGCCGTCCTCCGGCTCCATTCAAGGGCGGGATGCTGCCCCCCCCCTCGCCCCGACGGGCAGCACTCTATTTAATTACGGTGAAAGGAGCGGGCTTATGCGATGCGCCACGGCCGTTGAAGCGAGCAGTTGCCCCGATGGAATGGTCGGCCGATCCACACACAAACCCCGCGCCCTTCGCCCAAGCCGAGTGAATAGGGAGGGGCGGGAGAGCACGCTGATTTGGAAGGAGCGCCCCGAACGCGCGCGAGTCGGAATTACGACCGCCTGGGATTTTATTTTCGCCCTTCTCTCACCTTATCATTCCTCCACCGCGGCCCCCCTTTCACGTCTGCCCTCGCAGAATGGAATCGAGGGGGGCCCGCGACCCCCTATTCGAGCGCGCGGAGAGGAATGGAAAGGCTTGCCATCAGATCGGCACAATGGCGATCGTAAATTCTTGATCAAGGGCACGCACCCCGGAGAGCCATTTCCTCGGAAAATGACCTCGGCCTACGGCGAATCGCTCTCCGAGTTCTCGGGGGCAGTTTCGGATTGATGTAAGATCGAGTAATCAGACGGCTACGCACTTGACCTTGTCGGAGGGAAGGGAAGGCGGTTTCATTTGAAGCGATCGAGATGCGATAGGGTTTCGGAGGAAAAATGATCCTTTTCGCCTCAAAAATAATTTAGAACTAGATAAGGATTTCGCTTCTTGGTGAGAATTATATCTTATAGAGGTTACGATTATTCTAAACGCTTGACGTAACCAGGGGTTTAGGTGAAAGAGTTGTTGGTAAAAAACACTTGAATGTCTGTCTTTTAGTCATTAAGAATGGTAAAAATGTCTTGAAATCATTAAGAATGCTCTATCAAAAATACTCTTGCTAAATGAATGCAGTCGACGTAACTCCTTCATGCCTCACGCGAGGACATTTGAAAATTTGTAATGAGAGACCGGTGTACAAACATCAAAGCACGAGAAGCCGTTGTTTTGACGTAAAAACACACTTGCATTCTCCCATTATGGCCGAGAAAGCTTGAATACGGAGTCAAAAAGTATTTGAAGTTAATTGTAACTCATTTGCATTCAAAAATATTTCATTTAACGCAATACATCCGAGGTTAATGACACACCTCTCCAGTAAAAAAAAGAACATTTAATGCGACAATCGGTCCTCTTTAATGATTTCCCTTAAACATTTACCTCAATCAGTACTCAAAATGTACAAATCCAGTGTTTCCTGAGCACTTGGCGTCTTTGGGACTGGTTATTGGAAAAACTGTAAACACTGTTGCAGGTTAGAGTATTAATAACATATAGCGTCTCACCGTGTAATACATACAGCAATTAATCAACAAGGCGTTTTGCGAATGGAATGGCTTTGACGGCAAGACTGGTAAATGCGAAATATACAACTTTTTATTAAATTGTAAATGTTTATTTCTAAAAACCATAAAATCAATTTTCCAAAATCAAATTATTTTAATATTTATTATTATAATATATTATGATAACCTGTCTCAACACCAAATCTATTTTTACGCTTGTGTTAAAAAAGCAAAAGTAGAGAATGCAGCTTCAAAAACATGTTGAAATGAAAAGCATCCGCAATCCGAAAGCTTTCTCCGATAAATGTGCAAAAACACATTTTTAACATAGCCAAATACAATCTAGCAAATAAAATCAAGATTGTGGACCAATGCACAAGGAAGTTTACGCAGCGTAACTACTTCCGTTTCATTGAGTTGCATTATTTCTTCATTTCCTCTGCTAACATTGAATGGGCTCCTAATCCGCACTTAACAGAAGTCATTTGAATAAACTACTAATTTAAGGTTAATATAGTATATATTATTACAGCATACCTACATGAGGTATTTACATCGACATTATTCTCTAGTAACTATATACTATAATAACTATAACTACAATACTATATATATAGTATTGAATTGAATAAATTTTGCATTTTGTTTATATAGATGTATAGTAGGTATGTATATATATATATGTATGTATATATTTATTTATTTATAAATATATATATTTTTTCGAAGTAGCACGGAAGTGTTAAATAAAAAAGTTAGACAACAACACACAACATGAGAACCCATAAAAGGTATACTCACACGTTATATCTTGATAATTTCGACGGACTCAAACTCCGTCTTCTTTGGAAGATTAGTTAGGACTGACTAGCATAGTGAGAGGTATGTGGCAGAACACGTCTGACCTGAAGAAGGCCTCGGAGTAGGCCGAAAGCTCACGTGTTATCTGTTTTACTATATTCTGTGTTCTATTGTGCCGTCCAAAATTTATATTGCTCTCGTGAGTGCTTCCGCATCATCGATATATATATATATATATATATATATATATATATATATATATATATATATATATATATATATATATATATATATATATATATATATATAACACAGTAATAAACCTAATAACAAACGCAATAACAAACCAAAAACACAGCAATAAACTCGAAGGTCGGTTTAGTAGGTGATGGTAGAGCTCACCCATGTACCAAGCCCGACGGCGTGTGAATATTCACACATCAGGGTAGGGGGGCCAGTTCCTTTCCCTGGGCCGGTTATGGTTTCCCAGGAAGATCTAGTAACCGAAAAATCAACTAGCTTGGGTGGAGCTGCAGGTGCCCAAAGTGCCTTGCCCGGGAATCGAACCTGGGACCCTCCGGTCAGTAGTCCAACGCTCTACCCACTGGACCACCGCGACCCGCATATATATATATATATATATATATATATATATATATATATATATATATATATATATATATATATATATAACATGTCCTGTGTTCGCCTTTTATGTGTTTTCCTATCCCCTTCCCTATACCTATTTTCTATGTTTGAATGAATATGTATATATATATATATATATATATATATATTTATTTATTTATATAAAATTAAATATATAGACAGTATATATTGTTAAGAGTCACAAAACATTTATTTGGTTGTTATGTTCATCCAAAACCTATCTTAACTGGTAGATAACTCAATAATTTTATGTATATATATGTATCAAAACAATAGGCTATTATGATAAATAATGAAATTCGCGAAATTAAACTTTAAATTCGGAAATGGAATCTCTTAATGACGGGCGATGCGTTTAAAAACACAATAAAGAGAACATATTTTATTGCAGCGGGTCTTTTAAAAAGTTTCCTTCTGATAACCGTAGCGATTCTCATTGAGGAAATATATGCTCTTAATATAAATACAATTATTTAACCTCGCTCATTCTTGAAATTGTCCGTTTTGTAACTGCTTTGATATAGTTGTAAAGAAGAGCATACACTCTCTTGGATTCGATGAACGATCGTTTCTTCAACATTTATTGCTATGCCCTCAGTACAAAGTGTTCTTGTATTTGTGGGTCCAGTGAATAAAGGCAATGGGTTTTCCTCCTTTCCGCCATTAAAACGAGTTGTAATAATTTTCAGTGCTTGGAGTATTAACTTATCACCAAATTAATTCCGCTTAGCGAGTAAAAGAAGCGCAAGAGTCTATTTCACTTGCAATAGCCGTATTATCGCAATTAGTAGCAATGAATTATTTTAATATCTTCTTAGGAAGGTTTTTTTTAATCTCCAGGAGAGGTACTGGACCACGGCCCGCCTTTCTTACAACCACGCCCCAATCAACTGGTCTATAAGAAGACCACAGGCCAGTGCACATTAAAATTTAATGCTGTCAATACCTATAGAGAGAATCAACCGATCCAAAACAAATCGTTCATTTTTCTGTTTTACTCACATCTCACTTGCGTATGAATATTCTTGCAAATAGTCGTTATATTCTTGCAAAAATAGCACTTTTTTATGTAAAAAATGTCTACCAACTGATTCTAGTAAATCATAATTGCCTTTTCTTTTCATGAGATATCAGTATCATGATAGTTTCCGTAATAGGGAAAATTTGGATACAACCTTTGAACACAGAAAATTCCTTTGTTATTTTTTCAAATTATTATTACCAAAAATTTAGATCAATCACTTTTCGATGATAATAAAAAAGTGATCCCAGAAAATAGTTCATTTGAATACCATAAAACCAACGGTTAAAAGGAACCGCTTTCTTCAAGCAGGAAGCACAGTTTTTTCAGAGTAATATTGCTATATTTCTTCATGTGATACTAATTTGTACTCCAGCGATAATTGCCTTTTTCGGTTCCTGTAAATTATTGCACATAGTCTTCGAAAGATAATTTTATACACCGTAGAAATTGCTAAGGAGGACCATGCTGGTTCAATATTAATAGCGATATCATTCCAGGGTGCGGAGGGGTAATCTTACCCCCAACCCCCAGTTTCAAGCCTACGCTTATGGCCGAGGATCGCCTTCCTTCATTATGCATTTCCTTCCATATTTTCTGTGACCACAGACTTCGTTTCGCCATCTTTTAGTTGGCCGATTGCCCGCCTCGTCCTCTGCCATCAGGGGGGCATCGGCCTTGGTTTCACATTTCTTGTACAATAATTTATTTATATTTCATTTTTTCCCCTGAATCACAGAATGTTTTCCAGTCGCAAGGCAGATTTAATGAGGCGAATCAAGTTTGTATTCAAAATGGTGTTAAAAGAGCCCGTTCCTTTTAAAAGCCTACAAATTGGGGTTTTTTGGGGCTATGCACTTCCGAAAAGAGGTTGCAGATTATGAATTCAATAATGTGTTTGCCATCAACGCATGGACGATCAAGAATTATTTATTACTAAAAGAAGGAGAACCATGTCCACATAGTTTCGTAAACCTTGATTCCTAAAAAAGTAAAATGTTGATGTAAAATCGAAAGTATTGTTTTGGGATACGGTCATACATGCTCCATTTAACCTGCTGAGAACGAAGTATTTTGTTGAGCAATAATTTTTTTAGCAAAGGTATATGTTAACTATCATTAATAAAGTTTATTTGATCATTTATTAATTTAAAAATCTTCTCTTTGAATTCTTGCACATTAAATCTCCTCTTTAATAATATCTCAGCTTGACAGTTGCTACATTGTATATTATGACCTAAAATAACTACTAAATATTAAACTCCACTTTCCGTGATAACTATTTACTTACAAAAAATCACAAAAATTCCATATGCATATGATAATCGCTTGAATAAATGTTAAAACTAGGAATATATATTTTCTTTTTCCTTTTAATATGCATTATTTAATTTTCACAGAGCAAAATATGGAATGCGTATGTTTTTCATCAGTACATAGACATCCAGCAAGACAACCAACTTACTGGGGAGCGCATTCGTGAACCGATTATGACAGCCACATTTAACTACCTATCATAAGTCAAACTCAGTTGCTGTGTTTTAATAAACAATAAGTCCGTCAATTCGAAGTTTTATGACTACAGCATTCAATTAGTTACTATCCCATAATAATTTTATTAGACCCTGGCCGCTTTTTTCTCTACATTTCTCTTCATTTGGCTGACATGTTCCAGGGTCTTCCTCGTTGAAACTTTTCTCATTAAATTCCTTACAAATTTACTGAATCTCTGTTGGTGTCAAATCCACGATCCTGGTCTCTTATTTATTTAAGTGACGACATATATTTTTTTTAAACATCTGTTCTTCTGTATTGTTATTTAATTTTTTCTTTACATACCCAATTAGACCATAGCATTTACCTCAAAAACAAGTTTCTAGGGATATTTGTCATGAAATTTGCGAAGCACCTTTTCGAAAGTGACCACGAAAGTGATGTTGTGACTAAAATTCTTCATTTTAAAAATACTGGTCAAAGGCTCGATGCTTTGAAGCATTTGGAAATTTTGAAATGCGTCCGTTGCAAGGATGAACTTGCCAACGAAAAGTTGTATCCCTCCCACTACCCACTCCTAGACACACCACTCTTCCGAGTCAACGATTGTCACCAAAAGATGTCATTCTCTTTTCCTCCCAGCTACATTTTAACCTTTTCACCCCTCCACCCTCCCTTGCCCAATCTCTCTGACAAACCCTCGATCAGAAGGGATACCCGTATATATACCAAGTTTGCTTCTGTGAGGACCACCTGATGATGATGTTCAACGTCGAAACCTAGATCGTATTTTTTAAATAAAGTGTGTGGAATTATGAAGTCAATAACCTAATTTCATTTTAATAAGTTTCTAAGGCCTGTACTATACCCTGGTATACCTTTATAGTCCTTGTCTACGATATATAAAATATTTTTTTAATCCTTGCTTGTTTTTAGTTGTAGTACCTTTTCAAGAGCATAGGAGTTTCCTTGTAATAATAACAAAATCTTATTTTGAGTAATGCTGCAGTTAATATCCATAGTTGCTATCATTTCGAATTACTTGGTTTCAGAGGTAAGTGAGTGCTTTCACTTGTTCCTATTTTAATTCTGCCTGCGCAATGTGTGGTTTTTCTTTCGCGAATTATAACATTTATTTTCTTACTTATCATTTTAATGCTGTAATCATGCAAATATTTTGATCCATTGTGTCCAAGGATCTCATATATACTCTTTCTGCTCTGACTGCGGTGTCTTTGGCGGAGTGGAGCGAGCTCATTTCTTCTCTTTTTACCTTAAATTCATTGATATCGATTCTATCTACTTCTGATTGTCATTTTTTCAAATGTAAGTTGAATAAATCCGGCGAGAGCCTTCGTACTTACCTAACCGCTATATTTAATTTATGTTGCACATTTCATCCATCTATTTTTGAGTGATACAGCAATTTCAACAAATAATCTCAGCTTCGAAAAAATTAAAACCAATCGGAAACATATGCCCAGAATCACTCTTTAGATAAAATAAATATTTTAATACCCTGAAATCACCGCTAGGTTGTGTGGCAGTGTGGCAGGAAGTGAATATACGCTAGACTAATTTTGACCCGAATATTTTTACCCCTGCAGCGGTGGGACAATGCTATTCTGATGCCTTCGTTCGTGGAAAAAATGGCATCTTAAATCTATTTGTTCTACACTTAATATCTCTAATTTTACTAACATGATCTCTCCTACCATAGTAGGATGGGGGTAATAATACATTTTCAACATCACTGCCAAAGAAATATTCTTCCAATTTATGTAAGAGATTTAATCTGTAATTTAATATTTGCTCCGTGAGTGGTTCACAGCCTAGCTTCTCTAATATTTTTGTTGCGTTACTAACTTAATCTTAACAACGTTTAACAAAGCTAGCTCATCTACGCTACATGCAAGCCAATTTGACAATCAACCCAACTTCGTGAGGATCCTATATACTAACAGCATATTTTAAATTCTAAACCCGACCATTCATAAAGTCTATAATCCAACCCCGAATATTCTTATCTATGTCATATGCTTCTAGCTTAGTGAGTAATTTACTATGATGTACTTTGTCGAAAGCTTTATTCAAATATGGAACAATCGCGCCCACTGGAACATTGCACTTTCACGAAATAAGAATATCATGAACAAAAAGCGTAAGTTGTGTCTCGCAAAATATATCCTTTCGGAAACCACGCTGATTTTTCATCAATAACTCCTGACTGTCGAGTTTTCTTACGACCGCACTAGCAACCAAGTTCCATGACTTTGTATAAATATCAAAACCTCACCGTTTAACAACACACCCCTTACAAAAGTTATTTTTAACTATCAGCCAGTAGGGCAGCACCGGTGACAATGGACAACCCTGCTTTCCACCTATTCCAAACACTGCCCATCCGGGCTCTCCGTTCCCCAATCTCACCTGAGCAGTCTGAGATGTGTAGGTTGCGGATTAGCGCCCTGTCCCTCCAATATATTCCTGTTTACTGCAACATATTAATTTATTTCTCCCAATTTACTTTATCAAACGCCGTTTCAAACAGCCAATTAATTGCTTTCTAAAAACAGCAGCTAATTGCTTTCCATATTCTTTTCTATTAGTTATCTCATTACTGCATTGGCATCGCGCCTGCGTCTACCCTTCCTAAACCCAAACTGATCCTGCCCTAAGCAATCATTTGCCCTACTCTTTTGTTGATGATCCTGAGAAACACTTTAGCTGTATGGGAAATAAAACTTATAGTTCTGTAGTCCTCACATAATGTAGCATTTATCTTATTTGGGAATAGGAACTAACACTGATCTAACTAAGTCTTTTGGCCAGATTTCTTCCTCACAGATACTACGAATCAGTCCATATAGTCTCCTCCTACCATATTTTCCTAAACCTTTTAGTAGTTCCGGAGGAATGCTGTTTACCCCATGGTCTTATTCAATTTAATTTTTTATGCCCTTCCTATCTCACCCTCAAATAATCTTCGATCTAAACTATTCTTATCTATGTCATATTCTCTTTCTAGGTCTAACCTTGCTGACTTAATGTATTTACCATACCGTTCTTCTATACTTTCCTTACTCATCTCTTGGACCTCTTCCGGTTCAACTGATATATTTCCTGACTTCTCTGATTGTTCAGACAGATTTTCCCTTTTTACTTTTTGACAAAATATGATAGTCGAACTGAGCAAGTAATTTGATGCTTTTACGAAGTGCCGAAATCCCGCACGTAAGGAAACCAATATTATTTAGAAGCTTTTTGTAAGAGTACAAATAAAAATTAGAATCAGTCACTCATAAAATTTAAGTATTTAGATACAATCTTTAAGATCCCCCAGAGATAGTCAGGTTACTCCATCCATAAATATTCCTTAATTATACTGAGACTGCTTGTCGCCGGTGGCCGCTTAGCCTTATTACTGTATTTAAAATGTGACTGCTGAAGCTTCCTTTGTCACGGAAATGCGAGTATTTCGCGTGTGGATCACTGAGGAACGCAAAAGTACATATGAGCATGGTAAGATATAAAAATGAGTGCATCATCATTTCTACCGTAGCCAAGGATATTCCAACCAAAAATTCCAAGGAGGATCAACATTTAACGCAAAAAATATAGCTGCGATTTTAATGTCAAATTGTGTCTGGCGTCATCCGTTAAATTAAGGAGGAAGCAGATTGCAGTATTGCTCACTGACACGGTGACGTCCCATCTTTGACTGAGTAACACCTTGATGGAGCAGCCGCTAATAAAATATGTGAAATGGGGCGTAGGGGTGCTCAACAGGGATGACTCACGTTGGGGGACGAAATTTCAATCAAGAAATGAATTTTTAAAATCTGAGCCGAATTTAAACGTCGAATTATCCCTTGTCTTTAGATTACTTCTAGGCCATTAAAAATGACTCAGTTCACACAAACTTCGTCTATTCCGAGAGACGAAATGAAAATCATGAGATATGGAATACAAACGGAAGCTGTAATAGTTGGGGTGAAATATTTCCTGTGGTCACGGCTTGCAAGCAGGCGAGACTGGAGGGGAGGGCGTGCGTCCCCTGAATGAGCGAGGCAGGCGGGCGAGCAAGGAGTGGCGAGACGGGCGCTATTAATCGGAGGATCCGGAGAGTAGAGCATCTTCGGGGTTGGCGTCCTCGTCCGTGCATAATTCATGAGGAGAGCCCTCGCGTCGCAGCGAGCAACGCGCTTCACCTCCAGATAAGAATCGCCCTCTTTCCCATTTCGGACTCGGTGGTTAAGGAAGCGAGAAAGTTTCGCTATCTGTTTGCCTTTTGTTTTTCGACCTTTTGTTTCGCGATCTTTCCTCCTAGCCACCCACTCTCGTGCCCGTGCCCGCAACCTCTTTTCCTTTGTTCTTCGTTTAAATTTACATTTCGTTCCCCAATTGCGTTTCCTATGCTCGCAAACATTCCCCTCCCCGGGGGAGGAGGAAGTGAGGGGCCGGGAGACCCCTTGGTTCCCTCGGGGATGGAGGGGGGTAGGGTTTTGGCGCCATTCGAACCGGAGGCGGACTTGTGCACTCCGTCGAATGGAAAGCGTGGGGCGGCTGGGGAGGGGTCACTTATAAGAGACGGCGGCGTTGAATGGGGTGCTGCCTCCCCCTTATGACCGTTGAAGAATTTGTTGACAATCACTAACCCTGTCACTCTCTTGTGAGTAGGCACAATGAAGCTGTCCATGTTGTCTAATATAGCATGTCACGTCAAAATCGCCAGCTACGTCACGAACGAGTTGACGGTTAATCTGTTAATTCGCGGTGACGAATTGTTCGCACCTTAGCAGAAAGCGAGCGCCTTGGATCGTATTTCTGAAGCCGCTCGTTCAGTCTAAAACCTGTTTGCTCTCGCCGTGCGAGAGGTCCGCCCGTTTCGAGCGCATAGAATTCGAACGTAGGGAGCAAGGAGCACTGAAAGACAAAGGAAAGATAAGTTCGGCTTCAACTTCGGTGGATTTAAAATAACACCATGGCTATCGTTGGGAAGTTATCAGAAAAATCTCGAATTTTTGTGGTCCCTTTTCCGTAATTTTCGCTTTCGCTTTAACGCTTATACTGGCCGATGGATATCTTGTTGTTCCGAGGATATTTTCCAAGTCCTAACTGTGAGATTGACAGAGGAGTCAGAGCTCACACCTTTTGTCTGTCTTTACCACCTGCTTACCACGTCGTATTTCTAAATGCCCAACAGTATTTCAGTGTCTTCCTCCATCGTGCCCTCTCACGTGCCCTAATTTAATTTACCAATTTTATTTAAGTAAGGTCTTAAGTCTTTGTGGACTCTTAATATTTACATTAGGTGTTTGTTTGCATCTAATCAGATTGCCATTCCATCCATAATGAATGGAAAGAATTTTTTGATCGTTGTTCCTTTTATGGACTTTCTTCCTTCCCATTCCTCTTGAAACCGCATCCTCACTGTCTTTCTATTTACAACAGGATTTCTTCAACCTATAAGTTCCACAAAGAAGTTTTGACGCATATAGTGTAAAAAATTGAAATTTCACCCTAAAAATTCAGCCAAAGTTAAATATAGCCAAATTAAAAATATCAAGATTTCACATCCACTACAAAAATCCAGAAATTGCAGTTCCAGGCGTAAAACAGAATTCATTGAAAAAAATTATGAACACAGTTTTGTTTGTCTATATCAGTTTTTAATTGAAAATAGAAAATATATATTGAATTTTGCCTGTTTAAATATTTAGACTAAATATTGTATGGAATATGGTGCACATTCGTACGGTGCGATATTTTGCTCGTGCATAATACATGACCCTCCGACATGACGATAGCTATTTACCAAAATTGTGACACTTTTAAATTTAAACATTAAATAATTACTATAAAATTTATTTTGTTCCCACAAGAACTCTAGTCAATATAATTACTATTAAACATTGGTTCGTTCGTTTCTTGGTGATAAAAGGGTAATAATTTCGTATGATGTAAGAAGTAGAGTGTTAGTGAAAAGATAAATTTTTCAAAACGGTCAAATGTTTTTAAAAACGTCCCCTCTCTCGGGTTTTAGAGATCTTATGGTCGAGGAATCTCTCCGTAAGTCCTCTCAAGGAATGTTCGAATATATCATCTTGCCCCTTTAAAGATGAAAGCATAAAGCTGAAGAAAATAAGTGACTTATTCCACCGAAACGATTGAGGGAGGAATTGATTCCTTCCACTGGAACAGTCCTTCTCCTTGTTTTGAGAGTTGTTGAGTCGTGAATGTTGAGTACACTAACGGAAAGGTTACTGCGAGAGCAAAAACCCGGAGAATCTCTTTTTTTGATAAAAAAATGTGAGTTTGACTTTTCAGAGGTCTTTTGACTAGATGAAAGATTTTCGACCAGAAACGCTTTAGCGAGGGCAGAAGAGGCCGGACTCTATCAGCCAGGTCAAAGGGTTTTAGAAAAGTTTTAGCCCAGTCATATATATGAGAAGGGTCATTAAAACTCCAAGAGTAACTTTTGGGTCAAGATCCCGCATCATTCCAGCTTAAATGAAAAACAATGGACTCACGGCCGCGGTGTTACTTGGAATCGAAATGGCTACAATAATATTTAATGCGCTCAAATTAAAACTCCACAATTAGATACTGAAAAGTAATCACCGCGTTTAACTCTGAATCGTTTGAGATGCAACCTCTATCAATGAAAGATGACGTAAGAAATGGTGTTTTGCTGTTAAGTAAAGGATCTCTCTTACGTAGCGCTATTGCGCTTCGCTGGTGCAACGGCTTTCATCTTTTGCTTACCTCCATTCACTCTTGCATATTGAAGACTGTTGAAGGGAAAAATGGAGGGAAAGAGAAGACGAGGGAGGAAGAATGCATGTTGTTGGACATGATTAAGATTGGGGGTAGATATGTAGAATTGAAAAGAATGCCTCATGACAGGAAGACATGGGTGTCCACCATGGTAAACCATGATTTTCTCTTGCTCGAACTTACGTTCCTTCTTACGAAACTACCTTAAAAATGTCACCATGTGTTTTTAATATATTCCTAAAGATTATTTATGATAGGAAAAACATATTTATATTTACATTGGTAAAGATGTCACAAATAATTGACTTACGTTTTAAACTTGATTTTTAGAAAAGTACAAATGGTTTGAGCTTAACTCAGGGTCAGAGGAGAAATCATTATATCTATACATTTCATTGATGAGCAAGACTAATGCCAGAATTTGAGAGAAATATATATCCTTTAGAGTCCAATACGAGGAATTCATTTGCGAATTTTATCGCCCATTAGGAGAGCAGTAGAAAGCTTCGCGTGAGATAAATCGATGATCAAACAAATGGTATTGTAAGAGCTTCCAATATCCACAAACAAACATTTGCCTGGCAGCATAGTCAATTGGAAGCTTTCAGCCAATTAAAATTATATTCTCTAACTCCTAACTCTAGCGGAAAAGAATATTTAATTGTAACCATTGCAAAAAAGTCAGTTTCCTTCAATGTAATCATCAATGGTCGTGTGCCAAAGGAAAAAAAAATATTCCTATAACATGCGGAATATTCAAACATAGTATCAGACCCTTATTATTGGGGTGCCGAATAAATATTATGAGAAATTAAAAAAGCGTAATTATGGCTAATGCATCAGGCCTAAACTATGCAGATTGCATGAAATGATCACGAGACCTAAATCACTTTCAAATTACGAGGACTTTAAAGAAGTGAGGTAATGCACTTCTACTTACGTAATTCACAGTATAAAAATCAATACTCATATTTCAAATCAATCTTATTTCTTACGGTACAAATGCTAATACCCGTATAATAGAGTGGATTTGCTTGCAGCTTTGTTTGCAGTTGAAACGGATGTTACCGGAAAATGAGGGTATCTTTTCGTGGTTATTACTGCAGATAAAACTTAAATACATAATTGAGATCCCGAAAGCTATAAGCGATGCTCTGTGTTTCGGCATCATCGACGCCAAAAACGACAGAATGGTTGCATCTGCTGGATAAATTTTGAACAAACTATTTTTTGAAATTTATGAGTGATGACAGAGCTTATTGTACCGGCGCACACAACCGGTACAGGGGATATAGTATAGGGGTGTGCTGAACAGTCTCCTACGCCATATCAATCACAATTGGCCACATTTATAAGCAGCTGATTGGATGCTGTGCAGTATTAATTAATTCACGGTCGTATATTGCCAATGTTTCTGCGGAATATCAAGTAAACATCAGTAAAAAGTTTGTTCTTCATCGTTCAGATCCAGCTCCACCCTACATTTCTATTCTCAATATAAACATCAACATCATCCTAAAAATATTGGTGACTACAACTGAGGCAATTGAAGGACCTATCAAAACTGTCTTTGAAGACTTGAAAATTGGACACGTTCATTATATTCAATAGGAGTTGTAGTCAAAATCACAATCAAAATTTGGATTATGAGTAAAGTTTTATTGTTTAGCGGTATGACCATTCAGCATTGAGTATCCTGTGTAGATACGTAGGGGTAAGAAAAACTGGGGTGTACATGGAATTCAGTTTCATGACAAATAAAAATCTTAGTACCTTATTAAAATAGTTTGGCTGGAAATCATTTGCAGGTTGAAATAATTGCTGAGAGAATATCTTGTATAAATTTATTGATATAAATATATATTCTGATACCAATTTTTATTTGCGACGATTGATTTTTAGACTTCAAAAGGTTACTCAAAGGGGGTATTGATTTTAATCTATATATCTAAATTGGGAGGCAGTCGGCAGAAAGATTAGTAAAAATATCATTTTCTCATCAAGAACGTAAGGAACCAAAGCTGCTGTACTCAAACCCTCAATTGAACATTTCTTGCATAATAATCACCAACATTTATCTTCTACTTACATCATTTAGCCGTGAATTTGTGACCTGCATTACCTGTGAGGGAATGAGGTACCATGAGAGGGAAGAATGTTAGGTAAACGAGGAAAGAGCAGGGACAGGATAGGGATGCTGGACGGGATGAAGGGAGGAAGAATGTACACGGGGATGAGGAGGGACTTAATGTAGAGTAGGTTGCTGGATTGGGTTTTGTTAGGAGTCAAAATATTTATTTTGTAGTTGTGTTCATCCAAAATCTACCTTTACCGGTAGATCCTTATAATAAATGGAAAGCAGTTCGAATATTCAAATGAGTGAATAGAAATTACTAGTTTTATTTAAAGAGATTCGTTTCATCTATGCAAATGTTTTCTTAACTACGTTGCATATGGGATTGGCCAAGATGTGGATGTCACCCTCGGGTTGACGAAGGAGGCCTCGCGTTCTCATCGCGTGTCTCTTTTGCTTCGGTGTCTCCCCTTGATTCGCCCTAGGGACACCGAGGCGAGGCCCGTTTGTGTCCGTCCGTTCGTTCTCCTCTCTCCCTTCCCTCCTGTCATTTTCCCACCCTCGCTTCCATCATTCAGGGATGGGGGGGATTTATCCCCCCTTTCCTCCTAGCCCTCCTCCTCCTCGGCCACCCCCGGCCTCGCTCCACCGCTCCCGCCGGATATCGAAGGGACAGCGCTCATTCAGTTTCCTCCTCCTTCCTGAGAGTTTGAGATGCTGTGCGACCTTGGGGAAACTATTCATACACGTCACTCACTCTAAGAAGACATAATTTTAGCATCCCTCATCAATCAGGACTGAAGCCTTAATTAAAGATGCAAAGAAAAGACTCATGAACGTGATAATATGAAGACGAATATTTTAAGACTCGGAAATTTGATTTTTGAGGTAAGAGATGGACATAGATAGAGGGTTCCTGAGCTGTAAACGTGGAGAGAAGTGAACATTTAAGTAAAAAGAAGATAAAACAAACGAAAACATTGTAGATGTTGTAGTGGAGAAGATAGGAAGAGCTCAGGTGAAGGTAGAGGAATTTACCCAGGGCATATTGAGTGTCGATGGAAAGTTAAAGATTGTGGCGGGAAGGAGAAGAGTGGGTGAGGTAGGAAACGGATGGCATTTTGGACGAGATGAGTGGAGGCGGAGATAATATGGAATTAAAGAACAATATCTTGCATTGGTACTTGTAAGTTTGCTTAATATTCAGTATTGTGTTCGGTGGGAATTGTAAATATATCTCTCTTAGTATCGGGTCATAAAAGTACTACACATATCTGTATGGTGGGGAAATTTCATGAAAATACTATATATCATAAATAATAACTACTCCTCACCAACCACATTTATCAATATAAAGCTCTGCATTTACTTTTGTGATCAGCCCTTTGTTATATTTTAGATGTAACTATTGATTTCAGTTAACAACAGAACCCTGCATGGTAGGAGAAATTTGCATTTTTAAATGACGAAAAACAGTCCCTTATACCTTATGTCGCCTGCGGTTACCTGGGAAGAAATTTTATCTGCAAAACTCGCACAGCTTGGGCGAATATATTCTTGTCTGCTTTATGTGCAGGAGTCACTCGGAAACACTAGCCGTCCATTCAGGGTCAACGTTCTACAATGTGAACTACTACATCCTTATCATGATTTTAACAAGGCATAAATACTACAACCTCATTTGATACTAATTTGGCTAGTACTACAACGAGGTATACAATAAATTGAGCAAATTATTGTAGAGTATAGTGAAATTAGTTATTAAAAAGCTCCTTTTTTGAAAAGAGACCTCATTCCCTCAAAGAGGTGATGTCTTAGTCTTTAGCATCCCACTACCGCTCAATAGGTCTTTCATCCATTTTTCCTGCCTCCATAGCATATCTCTCAACAAACCCCTCTCCTCGCCCCCCATCACCAGTACTTCCTCATTTATTTTCCTTTTGGTCCCTTTCATCTTCTCGATTTTTCTCCACACCCACATTTCAAAAGCCTCCAATCTACGTCTATCCTCCTGCTTCAGCGACCACGTTTCCTCGCCGTACATAGCGTTATACCTCGCCTATAGTTATACCGAGCCTACGCTCCATATCAGAGTTTTTACGAGTCTTGCCTTAACATCCCTACTCAACGTCCCCGTCATCAACTCCCTTCTCCTTGAGAAAGCCTCTTTGCCTAGTGCATTTCTTCTCCTTACGTCCCTAATACTGGGACCGTGTTGGTCCAAAACACTTCCGAGATACGTAAACTGTTCCACCTGCTCTATTTTTTCCCCTCCTATTTTAACGTTTAGGTTAGCCTTTTTCGTTCTAGAAAATCGCATAACCTTTGTTTTATTAATATTGATTCTCATTCCATATCTATCGCACTGAACCTCCAATTCACTCAGCAATGTTACAACCCCTTGGCTGACTGAAAAACTAAGGCTTGGTCATCAGCAAACCTAACTGATGTTACAAATACTTCACCGAAATAATTACAAACTACGAGGGTCATCCGGAAAGTAGTACCCGTTCGTGAAATAAAGACACAAAAGTAAATATTAACAAACATAAAAAATTTTATTTGAAAGAGGATACTTTAAACTACTTCTCAACATAATCTCCAAACAAATTAAGGCATTTGTCATAACGTGTGACAAGTTTCTGTATTCCTGCTGCATAGTCCTTCGCCGCCAGCTCATTGAGATACAGGGTCACTCCTTCTTTAAGTTCTTCATCGCTGTCAAATCTTTTTCCTGCCAAAAAGTCTTTAAGCTTTGTAAAGAGATGAAAATCTGAAGGGGCCAAGTCCGGGCTATACGGTGGATGGTCGAAAGTTTCCCATTTGAATTGTTGCAAAAGTTTTTGTGTTATCCCAGCTGCATGAGGCCTGGCATTGTCATGAACGAGAATGACACCAGTAGACAATAGACCTCGCCGCCGATTTTGTATTGCCCGCCGTAATTTCTTTAATGTTTCACAATACGCATTGGCATTAATAGTGTCTCCACGGGCCATAAAATCAATAAGCAATACACCTCGTCGATCCCAGAAAATGGTTGCCATGAGTTTCCTGGTGGACAGAACTGTCTTGAATTTTTTTGGTTTGTTTGGTAAATGAGCATGATGCCACTCCATTGACTGTCGTTTACTCTCAGGTGATGCATAACAAACCCATGTTTCGTCACCAGTAATTATGCGAGTCAAGAAAGAGTCTCCTTCATCAGAATAACGTCCCAAAAACGTCAGTGCTGCAGCCATACGCTTGGTTTTGTGCTCATCTGTAAGCATGCGAGGGACCCATCTTGCACAAATTTTTGCATAATGCAGATGGTGTTTAACAATTTCATGAACAATTGTTCGAGAAACATTGGGAAAATGCTCACAGATGTCATCAATTGTGACGCGCCGATCGTTCCTCACGAATTCGTCAACTGAGCTCACCAGTTGGTCTGTAATGACAGACGGTCTCCCCGAACGCTCATCGTCGTGTGTGTTCCCCCTCCCCATGTTGAAGTTGCGACACCACCGCCAAACAGACGACTCGTCCATTACATTATCTCCATACACCTCCTTTAATTGGCGATGAATATCACATGGGCGAACGTTTCTTGCATTGAGGAATTTAATCACTGCCCTCACTTCACAACTGGCGGCGTTCTCAATTTTTTTAAACATTGTAAACAATCACAGAAACAACACGGGCAATGCTAGCGTCACGCAACTTGGCTCAGAGAAGGCAGACAAGCCACTGAAGCTATCTGACCTCGTCCAGCGGCTACTCGCGTCGTCAGCACTTCATGCGGCACGAACGGGTACTACTTTCCGGATGACCCTCGTATATTTATTACAATCGAGCATCATCTAAAGTTTGGATGACAACAAAAAATAAAATGCTCGTCTACTTGAAAATATGCATCAATTCGTGTAACCTCGAATTGGAGAGCTGGAAGCCTTGATCTAACCACGACGAAGAATTAGAAAAACATTGAACTACACTACGTTCTCTCATGTCGCTTTTCCGCAAAAGCCTGGTATAATTCCCTAAAGACTGATGCACCAAAACTCTGCGTGTTTTCCCAGAGACAAAAGGGCATGAACGGAGGGATAGCGAAAGTCATTAATACATAAATGGCCTTTCCTGGGCTGGAAAATATTATATAGTGGCGATGCGCGACAGAGCGTGTGCTTGGATACGTGCACGCGCGAAATGAAAGTGAATTAAAACGCATGATAATGCAACAGGGCGGCTGAAGTAACCCGCCCTCTCAACTAAAGGGATCACTGGGTATGCGAACGAATGAATTTCTCTTTTCTTGTTTGCGTCGCGGTCAAATTTTAAACGATGTAAATCTCTGTGCATTCGTCACAAACGCGAGCATTCAAGTGGTATTATATCATCCTTATAAATTATATTTCTGTAAGACAATTTTCATATTTCGTCCTTTTCCGCACTATTTACACTTGCTTCATATTTCCCGTTAGTAAGCAGTTATTCGACAGAATCATTCTCAGGCTTTCAGGAGTGCGTTTAATACGTAGCGAACAAACAAACGGAAAATACGAATACGAAAGAGAATGGACTTACGTTAGCGCTTAATCATACAATCACTCGGGTGTATTAGACCTTTGTGAATCGCACTCACTCACTCGATCATGGATTGCGAAGAATCCTCCTATGCCAGTTACCCGTCAACCATACAGATGGGAACAAAATATATTAAAGAAGTTATTAGGTAGCGGAAATAGACAGGTTCCCAGAGAAAACCTTCGTTTTTTCTGAGTGATTGACAGGTTACTGACATAGGAGAAACTCCAAAAGTGTGTGATTTAAAATGGTCCCTATTTATGAGCAGACGCGAGTGATTGAGTGACTGCGAACGTGAACTTGGGTCCTTTGTTTTTGATGTTTTAACTTTGTTTTTAATTAATTTTTATTCCTGTGTAAGATAAACGGGTCCCTAGCATAGGGGATGCCCTTGCAAATCCTGAGTATGCATGTGAATGCAATTCACAGGAGTGGCTGTAATTCTTTAACAAATCGTAGTGATCGAGTGGTTTTTAGTCTGTTTCCTTTATTAATTTTTGCATTGCTTGTGTGAGATTGGTGCACACGAGAATCACAAACACACCAAACTGACCGAGTGTGCGTTTTCCATTTTCCTCTGACTTCTTACCTTGTTTTTACCTAACCCCCTTCAGCAAACCGAATGCCAATCTAGATTATGGTCTCCGCATTTTTGTTGTTTCTTTTATCAGGTTACCTAATGTTTATTCATTCTTTGACGCATGAACAACTCAATACTGCCGCGTAACTAAGGTGTAGTTGGAAAGAGCAGTTCATAAATCCAAGGGAAGATTTAGCTTGTTAAAATGAAATATAATTTATATTTAACAGCTTGAATTTAAAGCACCAGTCATTGAAGATTTGAAGACATTCTTTAATGGCAGTTTTAATTTTACTTATGTTATCGAAATTTTGTAGAAATTATTTTTTCAGTGTTTGAATATTTTCTATTTATGACATTTTCGGTCTTAAAGTATATATTTTGAAAAAAGCAAAGCAAGTTAAACCGCATCATTGTTATCTTGACGGGAGTCAGGTTAAACTTTGATGAATTTCAATTTATTAATATTTGGATAGTATTTTATTTAATTTCGGCTTTCTATTTTATTTCTTGGGCCGCATGGATTATAAATTACATTCCGAAGGTTGTTCGGGAAAAAATGTGATCATGATAAAAAGCAAAATGTGTTGCGTTTGATAATTCCACATAAAAAATTACGCTATATCTCTTCAAATCAAATAATATGCAAATAATTTTAATTTTATGCGTGGATATCATGTGAAGTGAAATTTGCATTCGTGGAATCATGACAATTACTTTAATTAAAAGTACAGGCAGCATCAAATTCCATAAGCTGACATTATTATGGGTGCGTGTGTGTGTATTCAAAAATACTCAGAAGCCCACCTGCACAAAAATACATTAAAAATTGGGAAAAACCCTTATTATATGAGGGTATTCAACAAAATCACCCCCGACCGCAGCCCAGTGTACATCTCGCTCCGAAGTGCATTGAAAGTTTTAACTTCAACCCCACCATAATCCTTGGAATCCATTCCACACAGATTGATGATATAAAAATCAGCGCCAAATCATTCCCAAAAGTCCATTCGCCTGTTTCAAATGACTTGAAAATCTAACCAAAATTCTAAAACCAGTGCAGCCTTAGTCGTTCGAATCTCCCCGCTCTGTCTTCCGTTCATCAGCATTCAACCGCCACTCTACAAATGCTGAACCATGCATCGCTCTTCCAACTAACTAATCCTTCAGACCACATTCTCGTCATAATCTCATCTACACCACCTTCAATTTACAGAAATATCTTTACTACATTTCCTGCAACTTTTTCCCGGCAATCTGAGCGAGAGAAAATTGCACCTAAAATCTCTCTCTACCCATAGGAATTACCTCTTCATACATTTCATCATATCACTTGCCTTTGCTAACTACCCAATCCTCTTCCATACTGGCTCCAATACATAATTTGGACAGTTGCTGTCCCTCCGAATAATCGTTGCCGTCCATGGAAGTGCAAACAGCAATGCCTCCGTGCATTTCAAGCTCCCGGACTGAGTACAATCAATTGCTTACATATAAACTCTTCTCTTCAGCACATTGAATAAAATTTCCACTTCCCAGCTACTGCTACTGACACTACCCATACTTTCACCATCTACATTCACTAAATCTCCCTTGGCAAGAACTCCTATTTGCTCTTGCGATTACGTGTCTTCGTACCTATTTGTACACACAGCCACATGTAGCCGCAATCGCTTCCTTCAACTACATAATATCCTGCAAGCCATCGGGAAGGTGTCCAACAGGAGGTATATTCACACCAGGCATAGAAAGCACACAAATTGTCTCGCAACCTGCATGCAACACGAAACAGAAAAACATTTCGACATGCAATCAACTGGGCTCAAGAGGATGTTCACGGCATCACCACTAAGATTTCTATTAAAATAATCTAACAAAAGTGATATACCTGTAGTTGAATATAGCCTCGAGTACTGTTCGTGTACATGTGCATACATCCGTTTAAATCGTCATTCACTCGAAAACAGATGCAAACATGTATATTCATGCACCAAAATACACGTGCGCATGCATGCACACATACTATATACATCCTCCTTGCACGCACACGAGAAACAATTTGATGAAAGAGCAAAGTATAGTAAATCGGCATTTAAATGACGATAGAATTTTAAATTGAATAATAATAATATGATAGAAAATAGTTAAGCACCTATAAAAGCATAAATGGGCATCCTTAGAATCGCTGCTAAACCCTCAAACCCCGCATTCGAAATTCCAACATTTCACACTTCACAGAGCATAGCTAGAGTGAGAGTGCGTCCGAGTTTTAATGTATGCAAATCAACAAGCATAAATAAAGGATACCTTTTGAGTATAGCCTCGAAAATGCATATGGATCCTTTGCATTTACCCACCTTGGATTACAACTGTTTTCCTTGTCTTAACCTGGGTGCGTTGAAACGCGGACGGGGGAAAGGAGGGCGTCGAGGAAAGGAAAAGGGGCAAATATCTGTTGCCAGGTGCGAGAAAAAAATCCCATGCAGAAAAAATAAACAGACTCTCGCATTTTTTATCATCCATCCTCGGAACGGCAGTCTGTGTGGGTGTGGACGCAGAGTGTTTTGGGGGTAGGGGGAAAGGGGGGTGGGGGTTGGGAGGCATTCGGGGTTCTTTCTCGGAGGATTGGTAGAGGGAATGCGAGCGGGTTTGGGGGCGCGAGGGAGGCGGGGTGATATGTACGAGGGGCGGGGGAGGAGGCTCCTGCAGCTCCCGCCTCCCTCGCGACGGCGAGCGGACCCCTCGCCAACTGCGCCCCCCCCTCCCGCTCCTCCTGCCCCTCCCCCAGCCTTCGCGAGCGAGCGAGTGTGAGTGTCGACGGCGCCCAAATGTAACCCTGGGGCTTCCGTTCATCGGCATAATGTCACAGTCGTCCTCCCGAGAGGAGCGGCGGGGGAAGGGGGGGGCGGGTGTTGGCCCCGTGTCTTCTACAACTGGGTGTGTTCTCCCGCAGGCGCGAGCAAATGAACATTGTGCGAGGCCGCGCGCTAACAGTCACATGTATTTTCCCCGACACCGCACGAGGAGAAAAAATGGCTCAGATATCAGGTGTGACTATACCTTCGAGAAAGGCAAAGGATATGTTAGGAGGAAAACAAATTTGCACTTTTACACAGATTTTTTTGAACGTACAACGCGTTTCAGTTCACCAAACCATCTTCAGGTGCAAGACGGTTCGAGAAGATGGTTTGATGAACTGAAACGCGTTGTACGTTACAAAAAAATCTGTGTAAAAGTACAAATTTGTTTTTCTCATAAGGACGAACTTCCACTACCTCCCCCTAAATCTATCGATAAAGGATATGTTCCCGAACAAGCATTTTCATATTCCATGGGTAGCATTAACATAAATAAGAATATAACAGGTTAATATTGTCTTATGCATCAGGTTCTAAACGATAGCCAAGGAAAGGCATAAATACAAAATTCACCCGAACTAATTTCGGTCCAAAAGTCCACTTCAGAAATATACATAGTCCCAACAATAAAATCAAGGATTAAATAAAGAAAAACTAAAAAAAGAGGATTTCCGAATTTCGATGATATCAAGTCTAAAATAAGATCCGATTATTCTAAGTTATAAATTGACATAGGCACGAAAAGTGAAGAATCAGGCGTGATATTGTGGAATCGAGACATAATGAAAACTTCGTTGCAATTTTCCACAGTTAACTGTGGAAAATTGCAACGAAGTTTTCATTTTGACATAGGCAGACTTGCCGACAATAAAACATGTTCTCTTCCATTCTATTCCTTTTCCTCTAGCTAGTCCAGGATACACACATTTTTTACGGAATCGAAATGTATTTCGTTGAATTGATTTCACTAGTCTCACAAGTGACTTCTATGCTTTCATTAAACCATCAACCATTGGGAAATCATAATAATGCATTCCTGTCATATTGATTCGCTCGTCACACAGCGTCATTAGGTAGATACTCTATTCCACTCAAAGTAATAGCATTCCACAATAATCACGCAAATGGACAACCGTGAAGGACAGCGGCAGAGTACCTGTGTTATTATAAATTTAAAGTGTCTGGAAAAGATATCAAAATGAAATTCTCGATCAAACCACCGCCAAATGGCTTTATCTATAGGTAAAACAACGAAGATCGAGACGATTTGCTTTTCTCCAGGTCTAATACAGTTTTATATGCATATTTATTTAAGGAACATAAAAGTTCCGTGGATAAAATTATCTATACATATAGGTAGAATATTGTAAGCAATTCAAACGGACGGAAAGCAAAACCTATGGGTTGCTAAGAAATATATATTACATGTCAATTTTCATACAGATGTGTCAATGAAATTCATAGTTAAATATGATTGAAAGAGATGTAGACTAGCACTGAAATTAGAGAGTAATAGTAGAAAGAGATGCACAAGTGCTGAAAAGTATCTATTAAATTATTTGAATGTTAAGGACATATGTCATTAATAAACGCAAAGTTATCTTTATCAAGTTATAAGTTATCAAAGTTATTATTTGTATTTTCTAGAAATTCATGAACTTTGCACAAAAGAGGTACGGTAACAATAATAATAGATCTTAAAAGTAGAGTTCTAAATCATGGAAAGATGGACACGGAATAAATGTTATACTATGATACGAGGTCTGTAAATTAATTAATGAGACTTATTTAAAAATTTTTTCCATTCAAATAGAATTACAATTTTATATTGTCACCCTCAAAATAACTTCCTTCTGAAGCCACACAGCGCTGGAGACGGTTCTTCCAGTCCTCAGAGCGGTGCTGGAACATTGATACTGGAATATTCTTTAGCTGATCGGTTACAGCCGTTTAAATGTTTTCGACTGTCCAAAATTGAGTTGCTTTGAGGTGATTTATCAAATTTTGGAAGAGAAAAAATCACAAGGACTCAAGTCTGGTGGATAAGGAGGCTGAGGAGCCACAGGAATTTTTTTACTGGCCAAAAACTCGTTTACTGGAAATGCTGGATGACACGGAGCATTACCGTGATGCAGCGCCAGTTGTTCATGATGTTTCATCTCACACGAATGGCCCTTTTTCGAAGTTTGAGTCAAATTCAACTCTTCCCCGATCATGCTGTCAACCGACGATCTTGACGCACAATATTCTGGATTCTGGCGACATTTTCATCGGTTTTTGAAGATGAAGGGCTTCCGCTTCGTGGTTCATCTTCAGTTGACTCTCTTTCTTCTGAAATTGTGTTAAACCACCGAAAAACCAGGGATCTTGACAAAACACTATCCCCGTACGCCTGCTGAAGTTTAGCAAGAGTCTCCGTTTCACTTTTCCCAAGTCTGAAGAAAAACAAGACAGCACATTGCTCGAAATTGATGTCACTCATTTTTAGAACACAATAAAAGAAACTGTTTCACAAAAAATTCGCTAAGTACAACAAAATGACTGGAGCATGTTCCCCTGAATGAATCACAGGTTCCCCTGCCACCCCTCCAAGCCCAGCATCTGCAGTGTTGCCAGATCGAACGCTACGTTGCCAGTCTCATTACTTAAGTTACAGGCCTCGTATGGGAGAACAGGAAAATTGCTCAGGACTAGGAACTTTCATCGTACTGTTTTTGATAGCAACCGTCGTGCCATGCTATGGCACGACTATGAAAACTCAACTATGAAAGTCATTAAGTACTTTTAATCTTTAATCGGATGTAAAATTTAATTTGTCATTACGGAAATGATATCCTTGGTTCTCTTCTCGGCAGGGCATCTACTTTTCCCTGGAAGATGACCTTATGGAGTTATAGAAAAAAGTAGAATTTTGAAAAATTGTTATATTGTTTGAATTACAATCGTCAAAACAAAAGTAGTTTTGAGTTTGTATTTATGGTAGTGTACGTACTGTAAAACATATAAGAAGTATGTAAAACAGCATACATGGTAGACCAGTTGTGGGTCTACACAATAAGTACATATATTTTACTTTAAAAAATGTGGTTACGCCTCAAAGATAAGAAAAACGTGCGGTACAGTAGTCATTTAATCGGAAATTGCTATTCATTTTGTCAGAACCGAGACATAAACGAATGCTTTCTAGGAAGGTTGCAATTTGACGAGGACCACGAAATACTATCCCCTAGATTTTAAAAAAGGCTCAATTTCTTAAAACGGTCTTCCGATTTCGTCTGGGAAGATTTGTTCACTCTGGATGAATGCCATTCCTATGGAACTCCTCAACGGCGCTCTGGGGCCACTCACCCTTACTGTATCAATCACAGAAAAATACCAGGTGTATAAGCTTAAATCCAATGTTTACACAAATATGGCGATATTAAGTACTATGGACACGCTGTTCTTTTGTTTTTATGAAACTGACATCTGTAAACAAAATAATTGGTGTAAACCATCAGTAATTTCATACAAGAACCTAAATTTTTCGTATGGTAATAATTTTAACTTTCTTGCCTAAAAAAGAGCATATGGGGGAAGCTCTGCTTTTCTGCTTTAATTTGAAGAAATCGGATCCTGAATTGCATCTATTGACATCCTTGGCAACAGTACTTTATCGGAAACAACCTGTAGAGATTGGTTTTGTGGGTATAAAGACAGCCATTTTGACCTGAGCGATAAGGAGCGTGAAAATCGACGTAGGAAGGTTGAGGACAATCAATTGCAGGCAATGATTGACAGGCAATTGGGTGTTACTCAACCAGCCATTTCCATGCGTCTACGTACCATGAGAAAGGTTCAAAAGTTCGGACAATGGGTGCCACATGAATTGAACGATAGGCAGGCAGATGGAGTGACGTCAAAAACATGCAAAATCTTGCTCGCTAGAAAAGAAAAAAATTCGTTTTGCATCGGTTTGGTACTGGCGATGAAAAGTGGATATACTTTCAAAATCCTTAAAGCAAAACGTCGTGGTTTGATCCCGGTCAACCATCGACGTTATCCGCAAGACCAAATGGAAAATACCTCTATGGTGTGCGTTTGGTAGAGTGTCATCTAGAGCGAGTACTATGAGCTGTTAAATCCTGGTGAAACTGTCAATGCCCATCGTTACCACCAACAAATAAACAAATTGCACCCTGCCCTGCATAAAAAAAGAACATAAGCAAAGACAAGAGAAGCTGATGTTTTTACATGACAAGCAAAATGCCATAGCAAAATGAAATACACTATGTTATACCACATAAGAGTGGGTATCCCTCTTATGTGGGATAACATAGGGTATTTCATTTTGATATGAAGCAATTCCACAAAGTTACTATGGATACAATTAACCAAACAATGCCATAGATCAATAATAGTCCATAAATATTTGGAAACACTCAACTGGGAGGTACTACCCCAAGCCGCTGATTCGCTAGACCTGGCCCCTTCTTACTACTGCCCACTACCTGTTTTCACGGATGCCGTCGTTTCTCTCTATGAGCAGCACTACGATACGTTGCAGACGCCCGAAAATGACTTGAAAAATGGTTTCCATTGAAAGAGAATTCATTTTTTTGTCGTGGTATCCACAATCTTATTTTACCCACTCATTACTGCATTATTCCAGGCTTACTTTCCACTCAATCGATATCTATTACCTTGTAACTGCCGCTCCAACTTATTACTACTCCTGTTTTTTTTATTCCATGTCTTTTCCACTACGATTCGCTCGATTACGCACGTTCGTGTAATGGAGACCGCGGAGACTTATCGCTTACTACACTCAGGTTCGAAAAGGCTAACCTTCGTAGTTGACAAAGCTGGTTCCTTTCTTGGTTTTTTAGCATTTTTTTGGGATAACTTATTGCGATAGTTTGGAAATTCTTTCATTTCAACATATTTTTAACGTGACATAATCTCTAAATGATGAGATGATTGCAAAGATGGGTGAGAGAAGAAGATGGAAAAATGAAAACACAGAGTTAGGCAAAATGAAGTACAAAGAGTTAAACAATAAATTGAGAAGGGCCACAAATAAAGCAAAAGAAGAATGGTGGAAAACGCAATGCGAGGATATGGAAAGTTTACAGAAGAAGGGTGAAATTGGTGCTCTATACAGCAAGGATAAGTTATTATCGGGAAGTAAGAAGGCAAGATCTGTGCTAACAGTTAAAGATAAATGGGGTAAGATAATAGTTGAACCAGGAAAAATCCAAGAGAGATGGAAGGAATATATAGAAACACTGTATGGTAAAGAACTTAGACCGACAAGGTTAGACATAGAAAAGGAACATGACGTAGAAGAAGATAGCTTAGGTCCAGGCATACTCGACGATGAAATAGAAAGGGCATTAAAGGAGATGAAAGCAAATAAGGCAGTGGGGGTGGACAATATTCCTGTAGAAATGTTGAAATGGTTAGGGAAAGGTGGGAAGAAGGCCATATATGGACTGATTCGTAGTATCTATGAGGAAGGAATCTTGCCGGAAGATTTTATGAAATCAGTGTTAGTTCCTAATCCGAAAAAGGTAAAGGCTACATCATATAAGGATTACAGTTTAATATCTCACGCAGCTAAAGTTTTTCTCAGGATCATCAACAAAAGGATAGAGAGTAAGGCAAATAATTACTTAGGGGATGATCAGTTTGGGTTTAGAAAGGGGAGAGGTACGCGCGATGCATGGCAGTAATGAGATCACTAATCGAGAGGAATATAGAACACAATCAGGATGTATTTGCCTGCTTCGTAGATTTCGAAAAAGCGTTTGATGGAGTGAATTGGGAAAAATAAATGTGTGTATTGCAGAAAATAGGAATGGATTGGAGGGACAGGAGACGGATTCGCAACCTGTACATGTCTAAGACTGCTCAGGTGCGAGTGTGGAACGGAGAGTCTGAATGGGCAGTGTTAGGAAGAGGTGTAAGGCAGGGTTGCCCATTGTCACCAGTGCTGTTCAACGTACAGTATATGTGGAGGAAATGATTAAAGAGGCATGGGAAGAATTGGAGATTGGATTGAAAGTCGGAGGGGAATTCGTAAAATCGGTTAGGTTTCCTGATGACCAAGCATTAGGTGCTCGGTCAGCCAAGGGGTTGTAAGCATTGCTGAGGGAATTGAAGGTTCAGTGCGATAGATATGGGATGAGAATCAATATTAATAAAACAAAGGTTTTGCGATTTTCCAGAAAGAAAAAGGGTACACTAAACATTAAAATAGGCGGGGAAAAAATAGAGCAGGTAGAACAGTTTACATATCTCGGAAGTGTTTTGGACCAATACGGTCAAAGTAGTAGGGACGTAAGGAGAAGAGTTGCACTAGGCAAGGAGGCTTTCTGAAGGAGGAGGGAGTTGATGCCGGGGACGTTGAGTAGGGATGTTAAGACAAGACTCGTAAAAACTCTGATATGGAGCGTAGCTATCTATGTACGGCGCGGAAACGTTGTCGCTGAAGCAGGAGGATAGACGTAGACTGGAGGCTTTCGAATTGTGGGTATGGAGAAGAATTGAGATGGTGAAATGGACCGAAAGGATAATAAATGAGGAATTACTGGAGATGGTGGGTGAGGAGAGGGGTTTGTTGAGAGAAATCTTATGGAGGTAGGAAAGATCGATGAAAGGCATATTTAGCGGTAGTGGGATGTTGAAGAAGGTAATAGAGGGGAGAATATTAGGCAAACGAGGAAAGGGCAGGGACAGGATAGGGATTTTGGACGGGATGAGGGGAGGAAGGAATTACATAGAGATGAAGAGGGTACACAGTGATGTAGAAGTAGGTTGCTGGATTGGTTTTTTTTTGGAGTTACAAAATATTTATTCAATAGTTGTGTCCGTCCAAAAAAACCTACCTTAACCGGTAGATTACCTAATAATAATAGCAATCACGGCTTTTTGCTTCTTAGAAGCTAGCAATCCCTTCCACGATGTCGACTCTGTAGCCAATGGTGATGGAGTTTCAATGACAATTTCATTGAAAAACCTTTTTCTATCTTCACCCTAATTTGTGTTGCACCATTTGGTGGTGTGGCACTTCTGCTGGGTTTAAATTATTATCATCATAAAAATAGACAAATTTTCGAAGCGCTATTAGCTTAGGCTTATTTTTTAGGAAAAAAACATTTCTCCTAATACTAGAGGGTAAATCGTTCACGTAAAACTTACCTTGCATACATTGTTTTAATGTATTCATCGTAGACCTTTATTTTAAGAAGAGGAACTGGCCCACTTAGGAGATCACCTAATCCTCCAGTGCTGGAAACGAAAATAGTTCGACCTCTAAATGAGAGCATTTGACAAAGTTTGGTTCGAAGCGAAATGGCGTGGGGGTGCGCTCTGAAGAGTTAGATGTTCCCGGGGAGAGTCATTGGAAGCGCACGGTGGTCCTTCAATGCGACTCCGCCAGAGTGTCTCTTGAGGGGCGGCGAGCGGAAAGTGGAATAGTGCCTTGATGTGCATTGCAGTCCCGGAACCAAAAAAGCTGGCACTTTGGAATGGAGTGCTGTGGAATACAGATAGAGGGAAGAAAGGGGAGTGAGGATTTTCTTGGAAAGAAATCAAGAGCTCTACGACCTCAGGTTAAAAAAATAAGGGGGGAAAAAACTCCAAACAGCCGTAAACAACAGTCGCAACTCTCGTCAGACTAATTGCTGTGTTGGTTTTTCGCGGGAACCACGAAAGAGACCAAAACACAACCTCTCAACCAAGAATACCCTCTGTGGTGGTTTATGGGAAATTAATCCACGCCATTGACCACACACAGCCACAAACACACTATCCTGTCTAGAATCCTTCACGGGGCTGTGGGACCCCGTTAAGGATTCTAGGTGGAAAAGTAACCCTTCACGAGGATCTAGGGAAGACCCCGTTAAAGGTACCAGGATTTTCTACAAGTACACACTCTGTGCCTATCCACGAAGGACGAGCACAGGCCATTCACACACACTAGCACTCGATAAACGCAGACACACTCAAAAGGGCCCGACTTCTGGGAAATATGAAAACAAAGAGCGCAGACGGAGATAAGCGTCGAACACGCGTGTTTCGGCCACAAAGTGGCCCTCTTCAGCGAACTGAACGGAAAAAAAGTACTTCCAACACCAGGTTGAAAGTAACTACCGAAGACAGACGCCCAATATGTATATTGGTTGAAAAGGGTGGGGGGCACCAATAGGATTAGTGGCAAGATGGGAAGGGGGGGTAGGAGTACTTACACGTATTGGCCAAGGCAAAGGGGGGGGAGTGAGGAGGATGGGGCGAACATAGACCAATGGGATGAGTGGAACGGGGAAGAGTAATTAGTGAAGGAGAATGGATGGTGTGGAGGTGAAAGGTCTCTGGTTAACAGACTATGAAAAAAAGGGGGGGGTGAGTATTAAGTCCAACGGAAATTTTGGGTTTGAAAACAGGAGTAGGAAATCATTTCAAAAGGGAGTACAGAGGAGAGAATGGAATCGGCCCTTTATCGCTGTTAACTACGACCTTCTTGAATTTGTGTATGAAAATGCTTTCGTATGCGTCCAAAAGGTGGTTGGGAGTCTGTTTGAGAAGTTTCAGTTCATGTTCTGATGTCTGATGGCCTTCCTTGAGTAAATGTAGGGCAAAACTCGATTTGTTTGGTCTGTTATGACTGTAATGGGCTATATGTTTATTTTTGCAAGAGGAATATCATTCATAAATTATATGACTGGTGAGGAAACAAAGTCGGAAGGAAGATAATTACCCAATTCTGAAGAAAAATTAGAAGTTAAAAATGAGAGACGTGTTACAGCTGGCAAAGAATTGCTGGCAAGGATTGGACACCGATTGAGGCAGAATGAATTGATTGGGAATAAAATAGAAGGAAAAATAGAAGGGGTTATTCCGTGAGGCAGACCAAGAGACATGTACATACACTTAAAAACAACATAAAAAGACGCCGTTTTGATTTTTTTTAATATTCCGTTGGCTCAACTAAATTTCTCAACCGATGAAGTAAACCTTTACGATCACAACCTAATGATCTTGGAGAGCAGACTACGAAACAAGAAGATGAAGAAAGAGACGCAACAACCAAGCAGTACTTTTTATGGTAGGCGACCGACAGCGGAGGCCATTTGCGCCATTGGGATGGACAGGATGAAGTGTGGAGATAAACCCGGCGTCGGCATTAGCCTACTCTTAAGGAAAGGCACCAGGAGTCCGCAGCGTAACGTCCCATGCGACGGACGTCTATTCACTCAAAGTGCTCTCTACAAAGCACCTCAAGTAAGGATCGGGACACCACTAAAAAATATCTATCGTCGCCGGAATTCGAACCTGAACCCTCCCGTCCCGGTGGGACGTAAGTACGTTAAGCCATCACACCGTCCCGATCCCTACGACAACTCAGATGGAACACGAAGACACTGGAAGAAGAGGGCACAAAAGAGGGAATAAGGGTGAATCCTCTAGTGGGCAAGGTTCTGACCGCCGCCTTAGTAGGGTCCCAGGAACCTAATACATGCCGACTGGGCGGTTTTCAGTGTTTGGCAGTGTCTGAAGCAATATCAGGCACGTTAAAACAATTTTAGAGTGAAACATTGCGGAAGGAGATGTCTTTACAAACTGGTAGAGGATAATTCGGTCAGTAATTTACCTAACGCTCTCCTTCTCCGAGGTTACCCTGAATCACCCTTAGTTTTCGTCCTTCCGTTGAGAAAGGTCGTTTTACCACCGAAATATTTAAATAAGAAATTGTGTCTATATATTATATATTAAAAGAAATAAGCACAAGAAGTGATTTAGTGGAAAATGGAATTCTGACATTAACACCCTAGTAAAAACCCACAGAGAAGGGGGATGTGAAAAATTTGCGAAACTCAAGCAAATTAGTAAAAAAATTATAATATATTAAAGTACAATATATTTAATAAATAAAGTACAATAAATACATATAATTCAGTGTGAGGTATAGTACAAAAAATTTGTTAACACATATACGAGGGTGGTTCCAGAAGTACCCGACCCAACAAAGAAAACACAAAAATTTTGGAAAAATATGTATTTATTTTTCAACATAATCTCCATTCAGCTTTATACACTTTTCCCATCGATGTTCAATGAGTTCGATACTCTTTTTATAATAAGACCTGCCTTGCTTCTTAAAAAAGCCATTAACCGCCGACAGCACTTCTTCACGACTGGAAAATCTTTGACCACAAAGCAATTTTTCAAGTTTACGAGCAGAAAATAATCCGAGAAGGCTCAAATTGGCAAATAGGGTGCATGAGAAAGCAGTTCAAACTTTAATTCATGAAGTTTGGTGATTGATATAACGGATTTGTGAGCAGGTACTTTGTATTGATGAAACAACGTTTTCTTCTCAGCCAAATGCGATCGCTTGATGTCTTCGCTCGTACGCTGCAATAAGTTCACGTAATACTCGCCGTTGATAGTTTTTCCTTTTTAATGATAGTCAATGAAAATTATCCCACGCGCATTTTCTGTTAATATGCGATGTACCGTACTTTTTGAAATATCTACTATGCATAAATGTCTAAATGTATGGTAGCTCGCGCTATTTCAGTCGACGGTCATCCAGTATCACTCTGTGGATTTTCTTCACTGTTTCTGGGATCGCACCTCATTTGGTCGATCGATGCGATGCTCGTCTTGACAGCTCATACAGCCTCGTTTAAACCCTACTACTCAATATTTTACTGTTGTAGACGAAGAAGCAGACTCACCCAAAGTAGAATCCAGTTCAGCTTTTATATTGATTGGGCTGAGGCCTTTCAAATAAAAGTATTGTATCACATAACTATGACTAATTTTCTCCATTTCCACAAATTCACTGAGAACGTTCACTATTGATGGCTACCAAAAACATACTAAACAGCGTAGCGTCTTCAAAACTTGAAATCTATGCATTACAAATTTCGTACTTTCTAAGACAGTAATTTTAAAAAAAACACTACCGCCATCTCTAGATCAGGCCAGGTACTTGCAGAAAAAACCTGGTACAATGCGATACACAATAAAGTACAGTACCATAAATACTTTTGAATATACCAGTATACATAATAAATTAAAATAAGATATCATATGTTCTAAAGTGAGGTGAAGTTGATGATCAGAAATGGTGCAGGTAAAGAGAAATTCAGATGATCTATGTCTACATAGGAGTAGATTTATAGAGAAGTATTTTTCGTCGTGTAAAATGACTTAAGTGTATCTGTTTTTGAATGAAATAATTATTCATTTGCGTAGTAAATATTCCAAGCTCACTTACCTATTAAGAAAAAAAATTGCATTTTTCGAAAACAATATCCGCATCCATAACTTTAATTAATAACAAATCATGCACTAGCTTTAGAAACTGCAATGTTAAGGTAATATGAAACAAGGAAGATCTATTCTTCTAAGTCACAGGAGACCATGAACTTTTTCCGACAAATTTTGACCGCTGCTGTCCCTTTTTTAAGCTGGTTGCGCTTGCTTCGGGATACGTTAGCCCTGGATGGATCAATTGCAGTGGTCTCCGGGAGAACCGTTTCTGTTTATTCCATCGGGTGTTCGGGTTCAATTGAATCGATGCCGCGCATCCACCATCCGGCCTCCACGAGTGCATTGCCGCCATGAGAGAAAACAAATGAGCGGAGGGGAGGCGTGCCCAAGAAATGGGGCCTTCCTATGGAGAGTGCCTTGTAGCTCACTAGCCATTTCACATTGTGAACCAATGAGCCAACTCGTCGCCTTTAGATGCATCCCATTCTTATTTGGGGCAACTCCCGGAATAAGTAAAAATGAGTCGCCCCTGAAAAGTTGAGGAAAGAGGGGGAATATCGAATTTCTCCTTCTGCCACTTATCCGGTTAGTTAAGCCCGTAAAGGCAGTTAAAAACCCCCTCCACCCGCAATTCACCCTCCTGCTAAGGAGGCCCCTGACCACCTTAGCTCCTCCTACCCTTAGCTCCTCTCACCCACCCAAAACCCCCATCTCCCTCCCAAAAAGTTACCCCCCCACTGAATACCACCCCTTACTCCTATAACCCATTAATCCCGCGGACCCTTCTCCGAACTCGACAAACTTCGCCTCTCCTCCGGCCCCTTCTCTCTTGGCAGTGAGGGCATGCGTGCCGTCGCCGCCTGGGAACCGGGAGGAAAAGAATCCCTCCGCCACAAAAAAATAAACCCAATGCCTTCTAATTTCGAAAAAAATTAAAGAGATGGAGGCCATCGAAATATCTGCGGAGAGCATGTATGGGATTGAATGTTATTTGTATTCGGGCGTCACTTGGCGGCATTGCTACACACTGGGATTAACTATAATGTCTACCTTGGCTGCTAAGAGATTCATTGTACGAACAACGTCAAAATATCTTCCGGATAATATACTTGAGAGAGTCAGTGTGTGTATATAGGTTTAGTATAAGTTTAACAAATCTCCGGGACCTGATGAGATACCGGCACGTGTGTATAAAGAACTGTCGGCTGAAATTGCCCCATATCTAGATATAATATTTAAGAAATCATTAGCAGAAGAAAGCGTGCCAAACGGCTGGAAGGTAGCTTCGGTAACACCCATATTTAAAAACGGAGACAGGGAGGACCCCAGTAATTATAGGCCAATATCGCTGACTTCCATTTCCTGTAAGATTCTTGAACACATCATTGTTAGTTCCATGATGAGGCACCTCGATAGCCAAGATTTATTAATTAATAACCAACACGGCTTCCGTAAGGGTAGATCCTGCGAAACTCAACTCGCACTTTTTGTACATGATGTATTAAACTCCGGTGAAAGTAATATTCCAGTTGATGCGATATTCCTAGATTTTAAGAAAGCTTTCGATAAAGTCCCTCATTGCAAATTACTGGCGAAATTGGAAACCTATGGAATACACGAAAGTATTATTAACTGGATTAAACAATTTTTAAGTGATCGTGTCCAAACAGTCGTCCTGGACGGTGTATCATCCGATACTGTCAAGGTCACGTCGGGGGTACCACAAGGAAGTGTCATAGGTCCCCTCCTTTTCCTTATTTACATAAATGACCTCAGTACCGTAGTTAATAGCAAGCTCCGTCTTTTCGCCGATGATGCAGTAATTTATGGGGACATCCGAAGTCACGAAGACAGAGTCGTGTTAGCCAACGACCTAGATGCAATTCAAAATAGGTGCGATACATGGCAATTGGAATTGAATTTTAAAAAATGCGTAGTAATACATTTTTGGGAAAAGAGTAATTCCCTCCCTTATAGTTACAAAGTGAAACAAACCAATATCGAGAGAGTAGATTCCTTTAAATACTTGGGTGTAACAATTACTCACGATCTGTCCTGGGGAAAACACATACGAGAAATATGCGGTCGTGCTAATAAAAAATTGGGATTTGTGAAAAGAGTGCTAGGTAAATGCGACGAAAAGGTGAAAGACGGGCCTTGGTCAGGCCCCACCTAGAGTATGCTGCCAGTATATGGGATCCTCATAACATAAATTTGGTTTCGGAATTAGATCGAGTTCAGCGGAGGGGGGCTAGATTTGTCAAACATTGTTATGACCAACTCAACAGCGTATCCACTTTGCTAGACAATTTAGGTTGGGATTCTCTTACACAGCGGCGTTTCCAATATAGATTAAACTTATTAAAAACATTTAAAGATGGGCCCTTTTCCGATGACATCAAGGATATAATACGAACCCCAACGTATTACGGTCGAAGGGATCACGAATATAAGACTAGAGAGATAGACTGCAAGACTGACAGGTTTAAAATGTCATTTTTTCCAAGAACGATAAGGGAACAGAATGCTCGTAGTCGAAATTCCCCAGGACTTCGTTCATTACAATAAGTATTAACGTACAGGTTAGGGACTTCGCGAGGATGTGTATACATGTGTGTATGTATGTATGTATATATATGTATGTGTGTATATATATATATATATATATGTATATATTTTTTTTCCTACAGGTTCCCCCCACCTTTCCTCACCTAACTCCCAACCCCCTCAACCCTTACCCTTCCCTCATGGTTCTACACCCCCTGCCACACACCTTTTTGGTGGCTTGCAGGGTACTTATGTAGATGTAGATGATAGGTCTGAATTTTTGTAAATATGCGTCCTTCCATTAAAAAAGAGGTCGCCTTTAGGTTCTGGATTGCATTTTTACTCTATCCTTTTTCACTTTATATCAACTACTGCTTTACAACGGATGCATGTGAACACAGATACAAGGTTTGTATAAAATATATCGGTGATATTTTTTCTGATCTATGCTTGAGGTGTTGAATTAAGATCGTCGGTTAAGTGTGGGCAAGATTGCAGTTCCTATTGACATTGATAAATGACAGCTTACACCATTATCACTGAAAATTTGTCGATACGAAAGACCTGCGCTAAATTAGCCCCGAAGGTCTTGACGGACGACCAAAAGCAGAGTCGAGTGCCTACTTGGAAAGACCTTCAACGGCATCGCGACGATTCCCTAACCCCCTTACAGTCCCGACTTGGCACCAGCAGACTACCTTCTGTTCCAAAAAATGAAACTCTCGAGGAGCATTTTAGTCGTGGAAAAGTCCCTGGTAAATGTATGTGTCAACGCTCGAGGGATTTGGTTTGAAGAATTATGAGGCATTGTAGGAATATTTAAAATCAGTCTATTTTTCCGAAACTTTTTCCAACGCTTTATATACAAAATATTTATAATGGCAGCCACACTTTAAATTACAACTACAAATACTAAATAGGGGATTCACCTTTATTCTTTCGATGTAAGGATTGGTGGTCCTTCACAAAAGCAAATTAAGGAGGTCCCTCTTTTAAAAGGAAATATTATTATTATTTTGAATTTTGTTTTCCAAAGTACTTCTGATTAGGGCTCAAGTAGGGTATTTTTCATCAAACGAACCTAGTCAATTTCTGGTGATATCTGTCAACCTTTACCTTACTATAAATTTGCAGGTCCAATTTTGTCTGAAAAATCGCGAATCGCATCGGGTTTCTCTCTCCAAATATATGAAGGATTGAAATGTCTTTGGTAACTTTTGCCATATTCAAGAAGTTCTCTCGGGTTTTCCACTGGGTCAGGTTACATTACACCGATGTTTCGATAGCTGACTCTGCCATCGTCTTCAGGGTGAAGTTCAGAGCATGAAAAAGGACTGGTACACCTGGCTAAGAGCACCTGAAGGCGGAAATAAATCACCTAAGGAAGACGTTCCAGAAGAATGAGAGCGAGACCCGGGAAAGCAACATGGCCCTTAAAAGGGCCATCACAAAACCTGGAGGTAGGAGAGAAGAGGCAGAAAAACTTAATGCCAGAGCCTGCATCCCCTTTTTCTCTACGATTTCTAATAAACTCTCAAGAATATTAAGGAAGTATAAGGTGGAAACTATCCACAAACCGCTAAGGAAGCTGCAATCTGTCCTGGTCACGGCTAAAGACAAACGGGGTTTGAAGACCTCAGGAGTGTACTGGATTCTTTACGAATGCGGCCAAGCATACATTGGGGAGACCGGCCGCACCATAGAAACAGGCCTAAAGGAACACGAGAGGTGCATCAGGTTACTCTACCCAGCGAAATCTGCGGCCGCCGAACATTGCCTCAATAACGAACACAGAATCAACTTTACCGGCAGGAAAGGGCTATGCCACGCCAACGGCTACTGGGATAGAGTGGTGAAAGAAGCTGCTGAAATCCGACTAGACAGCAACAATTTCAACAGAGACAACGGCTTCCAAGTCAGTAACACTTGGAAGCCAGTGCTAAAGAAAATAAAAAATGCACGGGAACGCACCCGATTTGCCGTAGCGGAGCTCTTTAACGCTTCCGAACAATCAGGGCACACCTGATCCTTGGAAAAGAGTATGAATTGCAGACTTTTTTAAGAAAAAAGTCCGCAATTGCTTACTTCCGATTCCTTTCTTTATAGTTAATTTCCACCCTGAAGAGGAGCTCATCCTAAAACGGTGTTTCCGCACTGTAAATATTGTTACGTTTTATAATATTTTATATATCTCTTGTATGTCTATGCCTTTACGGAAATAAAAACATATAAAACTGAAACTGAACTAAGAAAAAAGTGAAATGTGAATTCGGTGCGGGAGAATTGTGATAAGGAATGAATCTGTCATTATAAACTACAAAGACTTGTTACCGGAATGAACTATCAATTCTATTGCTGTTTCTGTTCTGCATTGTTATTGTTAAAATTGTTACCTCTTTTTCCCTGTGTTTTTCATGCTTCTGTCTTGTCAGGATGTGCCTTCCTAATATGGTCAATTAGTCTGGAAGGTTTCAGTGCCTCATTTGAAAATAGCCTTTGACATATAAGGCACATAGTCATGTGCATATTCATTAGGGACACTATAGTTCCGTACGTAAGATCATCCACATTATACGAGTACTGCCTTCATTTCTTTTTTGATAAGTCATTCCTTGCCATTCTATTTCTATAATAAAAGTTTAAATATTAAATTTTGTGCTTATGATAACTTTAAATGTAGTTAAATATTTATGTACTCGCGGCATAATTTATAACATATAAAAACAAGGTTAACTATATGTATTAGTTCGGCATTACTGGTATAAAAAAGGAATAATTTACACGTTACTTTGCTCTTTAACGGTAATAGTTTCACTTAGGGTAAACTGAAAATATTAATACAGTTCATTTATTTCATAGATACGTTTTACATTTAATATACAAATGCAATACGTTTATCGCACGATCGCAAATTCGAAATTGGTGCGCCGGGAGTTTGTGCCGGAGGTCTGCACATGCACCTTTGCCGTCTTCCATAGAGAAGCTTCGGCTGCAAAGTAAGTTCTTCTCGATATCGATTTATAATACTGATCTAGTCAGTTGATAATGAAATAATAATTCTTTGGCTTCTATTCTGTAGTTATGAATCTTATTAGTCCATGCAATTCCCTAAATTGTATTCATATAAAATGCAGTTCAAGAAACTCTTGCGGTGAAATTCGCTTCAGTTCAACTTTTGGATACTTGTCTGTTGGTTGGTTCAATTGAAGTTTACTCGTATTCCATAGCAAGACCACCTTTTCATTTTGGGATTTTTTATTAAGAGAAATTTTGTGAATAATTGTGTTTAATACTCAATTAACTCATTCAGGCAAAATATTTCCAAGGTTTTCATATTATTAAAAGAGTTATTGTGAAAAACTTTGTTTGAACCCCCTTTGAAAACCCTTTGTTTGAAAAACCTATGCTTCAAAGAAATGCAGAATGGTAGCAAAACTGTTTCTTAAATCATAGAACCGGGAATTTATTTCAATTATATATAGCCGACAAATGGAAAGTTCAATCGTATATATACGAAGTATGAGAGAAAAGATCCTCTTTTTGAAATATAAATAACCATTTCATGAAAACAGAAACAATAAAATGGGCGTTCGTTTTTATTTTTTATTTCTTTCATTTATATACTTTGCAAGTCACCCCTACGGTGTGTGGCAGGGGGTGAATAAACACGAGAATAATTTTACCTGAACACGACCCTACCAAGGTCGAACAATGTTATTATGATCCCTTATCGTTCGTGGAAAAAATGACATCTTAAATCTATCTGTTTTACACTTTATCTATACTATATAACCTCGTTAGAATAATACATTACCAACATCACTGCTAAGTAGACCTCCTTTCAATTTATGCAAGAGCTGCAATCCGTAATGTAACCTTCGCTCCGTCAGCCTCAGTGATCCTCATCCTAGCTATTCATTAATTTTGGATACGCTACTGCCATTGGCGGCGGGATAACATCCGCGTCTGCCACTCCAGAGTTTTCTGGTTCGATTCCCGCCTAGGTGGTTTCTCCTCCACTTAGGGCTTGAGTGTATATCATTTTCAAGTTATTATATCAATGTTCAGAGTCCAATGTAAAGATCAAAAATTTGTTTTCTGACAAATGCAAAATAAAAATAAGTTTATCATAATAACGTTTTACAAATCTAGCTCCTCTACGCTGCACGCGGTCCAATACGCCAATCAATCCAACTTATTAAGGATCCCATTTACTAGAAGCATTTTCGAAATGAGGCCTAACCAGAAAAGGATAACATTTCTCTTTGACCTGTCATCACATTTACCTAATGCTCTTCTGGTAAATCCTAATTTTTTGTTAGCCCTTCCACATATTCCCCGTATGTGTTTCACTCAGGATATATCGCGAGTGAGGGTAACACCTAGGTAATTAAATGAGCCTACACATTCTATTTCTATGTTCCCAATGCAGTAGGCGTTCGGGTAGGAATTGCTCTTACTCCATAAAATCATCACTGCCCACTTTTTTAAGTCTCATTCTAATTGCCATGTGACGCACCAGCGTTGTATGGCATTAAGGTCATCTGAAAAAAATGCTGTGTACTCAGGAACAGGGATAGGACAGTAAACCACCGCATCATCGGCAAAAAAATGTTTTACTGGTGACTACGAAGTCAATGTCGTTAACATAAAATAGGAATAGAAGAGGCCCGATAACACTTCCTTGTGGAGCACTTGGTGTATAAGTATAATACTACATTTGAGCTGACTCCATCGATGGCTAATTTTTTGTACGCGACCATTCAAAAAGTCTTATGACTTTTAGACTTTTAAATATCCAACCACGGATATTTTTATTTATACAATATGCTTCTATCTTTGTAAATAGTTTACTAAACGGTACTTTGTCGAGGGTTTTCTTAAAATCTAGAAAAATCGCGCACACTGGAATAATGCGCTCTTCCAAAGTAAGCATATCATTAACAAAAAACGCAAGTTGTGACTCGCAGGATCTACCTCTCCGGACACCGTGCTGATTTTCATTAATAACTTCTGATTATCGAGGTTTCTCACGATCGAACCAGCAAATATATGTTCCATAACCTTGCACGAAATGGATGTGAGGGAATAGGGTCTGTAATTACTCGGTTCCTCGTTGTCACCGTTTTTAAATTTCTAATCTCTGAGAACCTTGTTATCTACCAGCGAATTTTTAAAGCGAATTTCGAAGCTAGATCATTAAATATACGAACGGGTATTTTACCGGGCCCGAAGTATTTATTAGACATAAAAATTTTCGGCCAACGTTTTATTCCATTACATGAGATTTCAATGTTGGGAATCGGTTGAACGGTACGATTTGGTAAGCTATTGAGGGTATTCTGTGAGATATTAGTGAAGACGCTTTGAATAAAGAATTAAATCAGTGAGTTTTTTCCAAACTGCTGGTTACTCTTTCACCTTTAACATTTTTGAGTAAATTAACAGTTGGTTTATTTCTCTGATACTTTGGATTCTCTTTTAAATTTTCCTCTAAGCTTTGTCTTTTGAATGATCGGAATATACTTCGCTAACATAAAATAATACAAAAAAATATATAGTAGTACTATAACTAGAATGCTATCATGCGATGAATGAGACACAACTTACCAATACAGCTTTGATAATATCGTCGGAACCAAATATTTTGGAAAATGATTATCTAGGTAAATATTTAATGTAAATACACTGAAACACTGTATTTAATTATCAGATGAGCTGATCCCTTTCCGGATTTACACCCGTACTATTCACACTATACCTTACTGCCGAAATACTCAGTGTCGTGAAGTAGTGCCAACGGCAGGCCAAATGAGATTAAATCCCATCAAAATTTTCCTTGTGCGAGAAAGGCTTGGAAATATTTTTCAATTGTCCCTACTTTAGAATGCAAGTAAAATGTAGTTAAAATTACTTGTAGATGCAAGAAACATTGTAAACCTTTCAAACAAAAATTAAATACATGGACAAACAAGGTTACCCAGCCTTTAAAAATGTCACTTGATGAGGACCCTCCGACACCCCTTTTGCCTCTTTTCGCCCCTACAGACTAGAGCATCGCCCCACGGGGGGCGGTAGCGCCCACTTTGGGAACAACTGGTCTACACAAAGACTGAGAGGTCTTAAAAGCACGCCTTGGAATACTGCCCAAACAAAGGGGATCATATTTTCACGCGAATAAAGGAACAACCAAGGTGTGATGAATGTCCTCTTTTTCTGTGATCCACATTTAGACATATTAATGTTCAACATAGTAAGTGTCTTAACAAATGTCCGAGTTGAAAGATCTAGAAAGATGGACCAGGTTATACGATTTTGAGAGAAGTTACAATTTATACTATTTGCTAGGATTTTTTTCCTTACTAGGATGCTGTCAATATACACCAACATTTTAAGAAGTTTATCAACTCATTTGCAAATACCTGTCCTTTATTCCAAATTTAAATATTTTAGGCGCTTGAGACACAATTTAAGTGACGGGTAAAAATAAATGGTGTTTAAAATAAGAAGATACAAAACAACGTACGCAGTCGACGAACCCAAATGAAAATACTATGCTTCACGTCGGTGACGTTAGGAATATGACGAAACATGTGCCCATCTAATGGAAATGAAATTTACTATATATCAGCAAAAGAAACTTTTTCATTTGAAGGAGCCAGCTTCAAAATGCATTGCTCATAAACAGATGAAATTTATTTTTCATGAATCAGATGAAATTCAATTTTCCATACGATTTATGAATAATTTCATGACTAGGTCACTATTATTGCTGCAGCATGTGATATGAAACTGTCTTCAATGTGGAAACAAAAAATTGTACTCTCAGGCAATTTGAGGGAGCAATCAAGAGAATTCTACGGTCGTCAACATGTTTCCACTTCAATATGACACACTTTTTTATTTGAATGCAGCGATTGGCGGTCGTTATACTCGTACTAAACTGAAAATGTTTCACCTGAAATTGGAAAAAAATGAAATTACACACTTTATCGAATATTATTCGATTCAAGGCAATCTTTTATTATTATTATATTGAATCTATGATCATCAACCAAAATCATTTGGCTGTACAGCAGCGATAACCGGCTTTTTGCTCACAGGATTTAATATAATGCGTCTATCGAAGTCTTTCTTTTGCATTGTTTAATAAAACTTAAAAAGACACTGTGTTTAAACGTGGGGAACCGGAATTCAAACTCATTGTTGCATCAATTAAGAGAATTCTCTCGTGGAATGTTAAAAATGGAAAATAGTGAAATGATTTCAGGTATGACAGACAAAGAAGAGCTAAATTATAATTCCTCTTTTCCCTCTTAAGCAATGGTTGCCGACTCCTTTTCTATATAACAATTCCTCTTTTGCATAATGAAGTTCAGCCATCTATTATTCCTAACTTTTCAGAGTATCTTTTTTCATTAATATTTTATTCGATGAATTTTCAGTAGCTCAAAATGATATTTCGTCTGTATAGAGCACCCGTATCTCCCTGTTTCTTTGTTCCCAAAGTAGAACATCGTTTTCTATCCTGGCGTTTAACTTTCCACCACGTTTCCTTTGCCCTAGCAGTTTCTCATCTCAGTAAAATGTTGCTGAAAATGTACTATTACCCCCCTCGAACTACGGTGGAAGAGATCATGCAAACATAATTAGAGAGATTGTGTAGAACAGATTTTAGTTCGTTATTTAGATAGTTAGATTTAAGATGTTATTTTTTTCACGAACGATAGGGGATTATAATAACACTGTTCGACCTCACTAGGGTCATGTTCGGGTAAAATTATGCAGATGTGTATTCAACCCCTACTACACACCCTGGCATTAGCTTGCAGGTTATATATAAATAAAATTTAATTAAATTACACATGTGTATCTCTTTATACCTTCCCCTAACGCTGTGATCACGTTCTTCTCTTTCATTCTTCCGTCTACCTTCGTTATCAATTCCTCAGTCACCCGCGGCTTCCCATTATATTTTCGTTTCACTCACCGCTCTTTACGTCTCTTCAGCCGCTTTCTGTATTCCTTATTCAAGATGTTGCTATCTTTGTTCTCCCGTATCCGTCCCTTTATCTTCGCTCAATATTTTATCAAATACCTAAGGTAATTTCTTTGTGTATACCACAATTAGTTCTGTATATTATATTTCAAAAACTTTTTCCATTTCTCATTTCACTTGAATTTAAAAATAAATATTACAGATCATTAACATTAAAACATTCCACATAAATTATTGTTTCATTTCCTAGTATTTTTGCAGTTTTCTGTTTTCCAATTAATTAGTCAAAATTATATCATTAGGGAAATTTTTTTAAAACGCCACACGATGCCTCTTATGTTACTACCAGTTTTTAAGCACTAGCACCTATTTTACTCAATTTTATTTCAACGACTACATTTGAAGGTTAGAACTTGCGCACCCGAGGCAATCCCCTGGAATGCTTTCAATTCGCACCAAACGCTCGAGACTTGGCCGAAAGTTTCACGTTCGAATTCAGATTTTCTCCTCGGAGACGTTCGATTCTAGCTAAAGGAAGCGCCTCCAAACGACGGTTTTTTCGTGAGGGGCAATTTCTTTCCCCTTTTTCCAGTCCTTCCACCTATAAAGCCTCTCCCGCCCCCAACTCCATGCCGGCCCCCACCGCCGCTGGCGAGTCGCCCGCCCCACGACGGCCACGAGGTGCGGACGGCGAGGGGCGCTCGCTCCACCGAGTGTCGCCCCCCATCCCCTGGGCGCCATCCAGCCACCCTAGGAATCCCGGTCGGTCGCCTGGGCCCATTCATTGTCCCCGCAGGGAGCGCGGAGTGGGCGGCGGGGTGGTATTCGTTTTCGCCGCGAAGGAGGGCTCTTGCCACGGAGTTGCCGCAATCACCGAGGCCGTTTTTATTCAAAGGAGCGAAAAAAGAAGACGAGTCATAGTTTCCGACTCGGAGGTGGGTTTAACAGCCCGTGTCATTCCGCGGGCGCTTATGGGGCGGGCCAGGGTAAGGGGGAAGTGGGGGGGAGGGGGAAAATGGGGGGTGGGTGGTGAGGGATCATTCGCCCTTTACGGCAGCGCACGCGGTGGGGTGGAAAGAAAAGCGCATTAAACGCCCCCCAAAACTTGGGTCATTTTCAGTCTGAGATTTGAGAGCGGCAATTTGAGTAAGCATGCATTTTACGGCAAGGCTTAACCTGCTCAAGAATTCCTCAGAGATCCAGGAAACTCAGCCACCTCGATAATTGGTTTTCTCTCGAGTCCTCGACATAAGTGGTGCCCGCCCCCATCCCCATCGGGGGGAGCGCCGTACGCAGAGTGAGCCCTACTCGTGCCAAGGGCAGTGCAATGCACGCAATCAGATGTATGCGGGAGCTGACCTTATTACATTCGAGGGCGGCACTTCGTGGGGAAGGAGGTATTACGGACGAATCGTGGATTGCCCCGCCAGTCCACGCCACCGCCATTTCATATCTCCCCCAGGAAGTCTATTCCTGAACTTTCGGCATCAATATATTTAGATCTATCGGGAGCTCACGAATAAAAGACTTTTTGAGTACTTCTAAACATATTTGCATTGAAAATGAAAAGAATTCGAGACAAATTCTCTTCAAAAGGGCAGGGTGCATTTACACACCAATGATATGAAGCCAATGGAAAAATCTGTATTTACGAAAATTCGAAATATATTTAAGAAAGTTTGATTGAAATACGCAAGCAATAAAATATATTATGCTTTTGTTGGACAAAAATGAACCTCTACGCAAGCACACAAGCAAAGACACACGCAAGCAAACGAGCACATACTAATGTGTGTGTATGGATATAGATAAATATATGTTTATATATATATATATATATATGTATATACAATAACATACATTTATATGTTATATTTTTATATATAACCTATGTGAAGTCTCACGGATGTGATTAATATTTATGAAGTTAGCACTAGCAAGCAAAAAGAAAAAAAATTAAAATATTTATTTAAAAAATCTGATAACAAATATCTTTAAACTTTAAGCAAACTATCCGGGCACATAAGTATGCATTTCAAAAGGGTAATTCTCAATAGTTGCCAAATAATTATAGTTTTATACAAAGAGTTACTCTTATTGCATTCGCTCTCGGCAGCTAATGTTCCGATGAACTCGTATTGAGAAATATTACTTCAAAATTACCTTAGCTGAACTATTTAACTTAGGTTATTCAGAAGAAAAAGAACTAAACTCATATTGTTCTCTACAGAATGATTCTGGCATTAAGCAATATCTCGAAAACGCCGAATGGTCCTTTTTAAATTTGTAAGGAAGTTTACAATGATAAACGTGCAATACTCAAATGCAATTCAACCATGTAAATACATTCAACAGCAATGCAACATTTTAAGGAACTCAAAAGTCACAAATATGAAGAGCAGGCTTTAAAACACTTAGTATGATATGACCACAAAGGTGCTAAAAATGTGTGCACACTTTATTGGATAAGATGACTCAGTGTAATCTAGGGAGGTTGCCATACCATAGAAAGTATAGTTACTGAAAAGTGTTTCTCTTTCATATTTCACGGATTGAATGCATCTACTCTTCATATTACCAACTAATTGAGAAAATAGAAAATAATTTACAGTTTCATTTTTATTTTCCATCAAAGACAAGAAATAAAAAATTTGCTTTTCAAGAATCGAATCACAATTTGGTGTCCACAGCTGTACTTAAAAAGGATCTAGTACAACGGTTAACATTACGAATCTATTATTCTATGATCGGCACCCGGATGGTGTTTGACGATAAAGTAACTTCGGTTGGCAGCCGAACTCGATGGAGCAATTGAACAGAGATTTTAATTTTTAATCGTGACATCCGCTACGTCTCTTCCTGGAAAACATCCAACGAATAGGAGTTCCGGGGGGAGTCATCCCCCCTTTTCATCCACGAGGTGGCATTGCACGAGCAGCCGTGCGCAGAGAAAGAACCGGGGCAGAGGGGGCCTTCGACGAGGCTTCGCCTTGGGGCGAGTGCCAAAAGGGGATTTGCGAGCAGGGGTGGGGGAGTGGGGCGCGCGCTCGCCTTTGTGCGCGGGTGGTCGGATTATCTTTTGTGCGCTCCGGGGGAGATTCGTCTACTCCTCCTTCCTGCATTCGCGGGGGATGAGGGTTTTGGGGGAGTGGCAAAATCCAGCGACAAGGGAGTGCCCTCGCGTCCGGGAGGGGACCATGCCCCCCGGGTGTCGACGGGGGGGGGGGGACTGCTTCTCCGCGAAAAGAGTGTGACGGCGGCCCAACACGCCGCAGCCCCCGCTTAAAGAGGCCACACTCGGGGAATGAGATTTCTTACATTCTTTTTTGGATAATTTACGGATTTTTTTTCCGCATAAGGCTGCGCTCACCTAAATTTAAATGAGGAACCCGCTTGTTTAGTTATATTAGGTGAAGGAGCGTACCCGTTTATTATGGAATGAGATTGCTTATATAATGGTCGAATGGTTTGTTTGTGGTGAAAACTGTTGTAATTGAAAGTACGCTGAATAAAGTGACATGAAATCAGTAAACTATGCGTAGGAAAGCACTGAAGGTATCCGCTTTTGGATCAACAAAAGAGAATGTGTCCTTAAAAGTTTATGTGGACATCGAGACCGAATGGTCAAAGGATGGTTTTCATTCTAAATAAAACCTTATGCTGCCTTGACAATAATTAATATGTCTTGTTCCCGAATTAAAACCTTTTCGATGTATTAACTGAAAGTCAAATTAAATGTAACGTTTGGGCTACGGTATCTTTACCTTAAATAGGGAAGTCGACAAATAAACTAGTCGAAAAATAAAGTTTTATTTCTGTAGAAGGCAAAGATAATATTTAATTTCTTAAGTTAAGAAGGAATGTTTTAAAATGCTTAGATATCATCAGCATTTTAATCCTATGATTTATTTACTGTAGCCCTGCATTCTTATCCATGTATTCTGTATTAGAACTCCCACTTAGCTCAATAGCTTTTCTGTTTTACGACCTTATTAAATTTTTAACTTTTGCCCTTCCTCACGGCATGCTCTATTCTGGTTTCCCTTCTATAATGCTTCTAAAGAATTTGTGTTGCCTCGGGGTGTGTCCGAACCATGGCCCTTCTCTTCCACAGACTATTGTTTACATGAACATTTCTCTTCTCCTCTCCTATGTAAACCCTCGTTCCTCGCTTTTTCTGCCGGTTCAATCTTCAACGTTTATCTCCAGCACCACGATTCAAAGCCTTCCATTTTTCTCTGGTCCGCTTTCCAAATATTCTACGTCTCTGATCCGGAGAGTGTCACACTCCGTGCGAAAGTTCGTACGAAATGTCAATCTAATGTTCTTTGAGAACAACAGTTGTCCCTTCTACATGGACACTTCTTAATGCGCTCCTCATCATGGACTTCTACCATCCCAAGTAATGGTGCTGCCCAAGTAGAAGAAGTATTCCAATTGTTCTGCTTTCACTCCTCTAATTGTGATATGTTCTTCAGCTTTACGCTTACGCACGTAAGGTGGCACGTCGGCTTTTCACAAACGGTTGTTGCCCCCCAGGAAGGATTCAGCCCGTTGGGTTGCGGGGTATTGTATAGATGTCTATATACCATCTCCATGGATGATCAGACGAAGGTAGGATACTACGTGTATTATATTTAACAAATAGTAAAAGAGAGAATTCTTTCTTGCATAAAAAAGTGTGGATCCTATCAAGACGAATCTCCAAAAACCATCAAAAACGAGTAAAGGAAAGGATGGAAAAATCCGTCCTCAACTTAGTACGGAGGAAGAAGAGGCCGGCCACAGCTAGCGGGAAAATAAGCGGTGGATTTGGCGGGGGGAGGCGGGGGTGAGGCGACGGAGGGGGAAGCAGGGGCGCCAGGGGAACGTGTCTCCAGAGAAGCTGGGCTGCTTTGAACCTGCACCGAAGAAAATTCCGATTGTAGGCTGAATAACCTCCCAACTACAACAGTCTCTAGAATTAAAAGACATTTGCAAAATTTTGTTGTTGGTATCAGATTAAATATTAGAGAGAAGAAAATAATACAAGTGAAGAGCGATTTAGATAGATGATTACGACGATAATGGCGCAAAAAATTGCGTTACTTCTGAAAAGATAAAATTTCAATATTATGGGAACAAAAAGATTTGGAATGAACTAAGGCATAACAATTGCGGAATAAAGTCAATTGTCAACCGTAACGAGGCGCAAGTGTGCCTCGTCGAGTAGCGAGGTGGCAATTAGAGCGAGGTACTAATGTAAATGATTTCAGAAAGAAGAAAGCAGACGAAAGAATTTTTAAGGCTTTAAAATATAAAGCTGATTACATCGTGTCAAATTATCAATGGCAGGCATGTAAGTAGATTGCTGAAGGAATTTGAGAAAAGTCTAGAAAATTTAGTTTCTGATGAAAATATGTGTACCAAATGGTAACAAAAAAAATAAAAAAATGATAAAGGGAAATTATTGAATCAGAAATATAATTCAGAATCAGGAAGAAGTGTGGCCCAAGGATTGCCAATTCTATCAAGGGATAATTATTTTAAATACGCCAAACTTCTATATATCTGCAATGTATCGTGGTTATCGTGGAAAATATCTAATAATACCTAATGACCTTTAATAGCTTCACCATTGTGATGATTTATCAAATTTTAAAACAACAGATTCCGGAAGTACGATAGTAATTAGAGCCATAAAATCGGTATGTATTAATTTCCTGCAGTTTGGTTGAGTAGCTGAAGAAATCTAAGTTTAAATAGATGGAAGAAAAGGATAGGGCACTGGTTTTAAGTTCATTGTTTAGTCCGTATCCCGAAAAGACAGAAAAATATGCAAAGAAAATGGGTGTTAAAGGAATGTAGGAGAATGGGTGAAAATATGAATTTTACAATTGCGAATAAATATTTTAGAGCATTTAAAAAACGCAGACATCCTTTAGTGACTGAGCCTTATGCTTCAAAGAGCGAAATACGGGTATGATGATATTGATATGATATTCCCTTGAACGTGGAAGTTTGCCTTACCTCGGTAGCAATAGTGAAGTTAATCGAAAGATATGTTGATCGCAATCATCCGATAAATGGAATAATCTAATTGGTAGAAACTGATGAAATTCCATTAAAAACTGCAAATAGATACCTGTTCATTGGAAAACTTGAAGTAAGTACGCGCTAACATATCTGGGTAATTTGCCATTTTATGGATCGAAGGCATTATCCATTTTGATGCGGATCGGAGACAAATAGTACTGATGCAATAAAAGGTGCTAATGGAGATTGCTGAACAATAAATGGAGGGATGAATGAGGCTTAATATAATTCACGTAGAGGGCATGACTTGACGATGCCCTAACAAATAAATGTGCCAAAATGAGGAGACATACATTCGAGGCACTCTGCAAAGCCAACCCTAGGGTATTAAAATGAAATGAAATAATTTACTTTGTAATTCCATACCCCTAGGGTTGATTCCACACCAGACTACTTTTACACAAAATACTTTTTCCCACTAGTGCGGTCGAATAATGCTATTCAGATCCCTTATTGTTGGTGGGAAAAATGATATCATAAATTTATCTGTTCTACACTCAATTTCTCTCATGTGTTCTACATGTTCACTCCTTTCGTAGAACGAGGGGGTTAATAGCAAATTTTTAAATCATTGCTGAAGTGACATCCGATTTATGAAAAATATTTCATCTGTAATTAACCTTCGCTCCGTAAGTAATTCCCAAGCTACCTTTTTTTAATAATTGTTTTGCTATCAACTTTGAAGGAATCAAGATTCACTCTGATGACATTGGTACTGGTGGTTCTATCTCTATATTTCTTCTCTACGTTGTACGCGGTCTAATGAGAATAGACAAATAGTACGATGCGTTTTAAGACTGTTGCATAATGTATTTATGAATTTATTTAGAATTTGTCCTTGTCGTGCAAAAAAAGGTTTTTGAACCATGGAAAATTTCAGAATAAAAAACTTTTTACCTAATCATACGCCAAGAAAAGAGATTTGTTAGGAACGTCATCAAATATTATATATATATATATATATATATATATATTACATATCTGGGTGATTTGCCATTTTGCCATTTTTTGTTTTTGCCATATATATATATATATATATATATTCATTCACATTGAAATAGAGATAAGGAAAATGGTAAAGGAACACATATAAAGGACGAACACAAGAGAGGTGGGGATGGCGGATGTGAGCAGATCACGAATGTAAAAGTATCTTCCTCGACCGGGACTTGATCACCGGATCTCTCCACTTGCCGGGCGGATGCTCTAACCACCTGAGCTATCGAGGGCGTACCTTCACATTGAAATCTGCGATCTTATAAAGCGCCAAAGTGCTCAGAATCATTAAACAGAAGATGGCGTTAGGGAGCTGTTACACCCACCAAAGGAGAAATTGACAAACACAAGAGGAGAATGGACCTATGTATATGTATATATATATATATAAGGATGGATTCTCAAGAGGAATACCATACAGAGGAATAGGATACCGTTCAGGTAGTTTTCCACCTCACCGTTTACAGTGATTTCATGTTAAAGGATGTTCTCATCCACCTTTTAAATCACTGAGTACTTAATGGTACCATTTCATAGTAGTGTACTTGGCAAGATAAATAGGATATCAAGCGTAAACAAGTGTAAAGATAGGAACCTGGCGCACCAAATGACGCAAAAACGACAATTTAAGGACTCAGGGCAAATCATTCACACTAATGGCACATGATATTTCATCGCATGATTATTGAACGTTTAGACTCACTTTTTGTCAAATAACAATGCATGCGTGTGAAAAATTGTTCCCACGGACACTTCATGGAGTGAGTGCGGTTATCATCATGGATACCGGGGCTTAATTTATCTGAAACATAAGTCCTACTCGTGAACTCAGTGCAATACCAACCGCCCCAATCTTCTCGAGATTCAGAGAGTGAGAAGGAAATTTCAACCGACTGCGAACTCGAACTTGTCGGTTCCTCCCACATGAAAAACTAAACTCCAGGCTATATATTTTTCTTAGAAACATAATTTAGTGAATTAGTGGTACCCGGAGGCGTCAGAGGGAAAGAAGCCAGCTTCCCGGATATTTCAGCAAAAACTGGAGTTTAACAGCGGGGTTTACGAAAACATTTATGATGTGTTACCAACAGATTCAATATTGATTTCTTCAAAGTTTATGCATTAAATGACAAAATAATAAACTCAGATCAAGGTTCAGATCAAGAATCGCTAGAAGCCATTCTGGGTTGCTTTTGAATTTTACACGCTAGAGTAGGACCAGGTATCCTGATCATCTACTAAAAGTAGCTATTTGATTATTCCACTCACTGTAGCAGGTTTTGTATTCTTTATATGAAAGTAAATCCGCAAATTTCTTTTGTTTTAGTTTATTGTGAGTACCGTTCCTGGTATTTCTTTGGTGGGATTATAGAACAGGTGGCCACGTAATCGAGAAAATCGGGAAAAAGTCAAAATTCTCTAGTTTCTTTCAAAAACTCGGGAATTATCCAAGAAACTTACCAATTTATTGAAAAAGTTGGGAATAGGCCATACGATTCCGGAATTCTCGATGAGGAGAGCATTTTTTCGCCGAGAGAAGCACGTGTCAAGCCTCGGCAATCGCGTGTCGCACCAGCGCGGAGAGGGCAAAAAGGCCAACGGCGACTGGAGTTTCTCCCGTGACGTCAGTGCCGGGATACCAGTACCTCCCGAAAATTGTCGGTAATTAATTCCCTTTCAGATATTTGCCGAACCCGGTGGCGGCGGGGTAACGTTCTTGACTGCGATTTTAAGGTTCTCGGGTTCGATTCCCGCCTGGGTGGGTTTTCCTCCACCAAGGGCTTGGGTATTTGTGAACGTGACCAGTGTTATCATTGTTAAGAGTCCGACGTCAAGGCCAATATTTGTTGTTTTCGGAGTAATGTTAAATAAATAAATATGTGACTCCGAAGGAAATGGCGTCTTCAGCAAAACTACCGACCCACCAAATATCCAGAGTAAACCGATATGAAATACACTTTTGTGAAGGTGTTGATTCATAATTACGGTTTTTTTCACTGAGGGAAATGTATTTTTAAAAATTAAAATGCAAACACATTAATCAGGTAAATTTTCACTCGTGATATACTTTTTTTTCCCGTTTATGGTACAAAAGAGTGTATCTATATGTAGTTTTTGCATCAAAGAATGAATGCCTGTCACTTTGATTATGCAGTATCGTATGAAAATCAAGCTACGAAGTTTTAACCAAAGAAAATTGTTCACAGGTGATCTAGAGAAACATAATTAAGGTAATAAATATATTGTCTAATTAATGGTTGCTCTTATTGCGATCTCTGTCCATAGTAGGGAAACATTTTATTTTTATCGCTAGAGATTAGACCGAGATAAAAGGATTTCAAGGCAGAAAAACCAAATCCCTATGAGAAAGAATTAATTATCTTAAATGGATAAACTCCATTTTAAATATGCTAATGTATTAGCTGTGATGTTCCAATACGTTTAAATAGTATAAACATATAAACATTAAACTCAAGTGAAAAAAATGTAATTTTTACGAAAAAATCGATTTGCAGAATCAAATTGGGGCTTTGACTACTCCATTGCACGTCAGTAAGTATTATGATGGGTATAAAAAATTCCACAGATCACTCTTCAATAAGTATACAAAATAATTTGAGTTGTGTTACGTAGCTTACCCTACTGGTCCTGATTTAGTAATTTATTTTGCGATCCATGTCTTATTTTCTTATTAATTAAATAAATGTATGAATGCGGTAAGTAGAAGTCCTGTAGATGTAACTCCATACTACTGACCGGAGGGATTGGATTGGATTCCGGGCTACGCCTCGCAGGACCAAAAACTGTGTGATATATCCTGTAGCAGGTATAACTGCAAAACCATAGGCGGTACAAGGTAAGGTCCCTCCTACCTTAAGAGCAATTTCATTATCTAATTGACATTATTAGATATACCACCGCCTATCAAACTCTCTTTAAAAGAGTAATAACTGTAGTTTTTTATGGGTGAGAATTCATTTTTACAAAATGTTGAATAATCAAAGATGGAAACCTTCATCAAATGAATAACTCTCCATTCAGGGATGTCACCGCGTAGTTGTTTTTCGGACAAAAGTTTCGCCCGTGTTCCAACGAGCGTCTTCAGGTTGAAGTGTCGGATCCTTCGTGGTCCACCGGCCCTTTCTGGCCGGTTTTTCTGCTTCCCAGCATCTCTTCAGCGGTGTTTCCTTCGGCACATCCACGGAGTCAATAAGTGCCGGGACGTTATTTTGGCCGCTTTTATATGTGTCACATCCCCCTCCCTGCTCTGTGATTGGCCGGAGGTTTCCAACCAATATACACTGATTAAACGTTTACGTTAAATAATTCACAAGTAAATGTCATATTTATTTGGGAACATCAATTACATTCCAAAAAGACACGTCTCCATTTCTCTCAGCGTTACATACCATCATCGAAATATTTTACATAGCAACTACCTTTCAAATGAGGAAATCGTTTTGCCCCTTCAGTCATAAAAATAAAATAGATTTTAATTCCCCAAGCCTCCAGATTGAATTGTGTACAAAAGTCTCAAGGATGTAAATAATTATTCAAACAAAAAAGCGAGTTGTCATTAACCAGCTAAAGTATAGAAAAACACATAAAAAAGGAGATTTACACGTATTCCGTAGTTTTTGGTGGCAAGACCACCATCCTCTGCGGAAAGAAGAAACTAAGAAGAACGTTCCAAGAAGAGAGAACATGAGGGCCAGGACGCTGGATAGAAGGGAAGACGGGAAGAGATTTGGGAAGGAAGGAGTTGGGAGGGGATGGTTTGGAATTTTGGGATTGATGAGGAAGGTTTTGGGAGCGGAGGGGGAATGGAAATATGTACATGTATCTGGAGGATGTGGTGATTAATGTCTTATATTAAATGTAAACAAAAAAATGCCGAAACCATAAACTTGATTGGCACTAAGTGGTAAGAAAGAAAAGGGGATAAAAGGAGAAATAGGGAATACAAACTAGGTTACTTAGGTGTGTTTGAGAAACAGTGACCCACGTATACTTCAATCACGCATAAAAACCAAAATAAATAATAAAAGAAACTTACAACCACTCGATCACTAGGGTGTATTAAGAAATAACTGTCACTCTCGTGAATCACATTCACACATACACTGAGGGTTTACAAGGATCCCTCCTATGTCAGTGACCCGTCAATCACACAAATAAATGAAATTTATAAAAGGATGTAGTGAAACAGAAACGACTTACGTGAATACACAGTCACACAGACACTCGGGTGTGTTAGACCTTTGTGAATTTCACACATTCAGTCAGTCAGGGTTTACAAGGATCCTTCGTATCCCATTGACCCGTCAATCACACAGATTAACATAAAATTATAATACGGATGTACACACGCTCTCGCTCATTCACTCAATCACTCAAGTATGCTCAAAAACAAGGTCCCTTGCGATTCACAAATACACGTTTAGGGTTTACCAGGATTCCTCCTATGCCAGGGACCCGCCAATCACACGGAAATAACATAACGGAAAATAAGGGACTTCGGTAAACACGTAATCACTCAGGTGTATCGGACCTTTGTGAATCGCACGCACTCACTCATTAGGAACTAAGGAGCCAGATATATACGTGTTCTATTGTTTTAGTATGAGTGGATGGTCGGAGGGTGATTGGGATGCTAGAATTGAGACACTATAGCATTTATGGAGTGTTATGTCGCGAGTCTAGCATTGGGATTGGAAGCATTCCAATATAGGAAGAGTTCTTGCGTGAGGCACTGTGGTAATTAATTCTAATATTTAAGGGCGTGGTACGATGTCCAACATAGAATACAGGGCATATTTGGCATTTTAGGCGATAAACTACATTGCTGGAGATGCACGAGGATCAAGGAATTGATGGCGAAAGTTAAAAAGCAGATGGGAGAGGGATGACATTAATATTTTGAAAATAGAACATGTTTTACACCTCGTTTATTGCCGGGCATGGAAGTGACTTTGGGGAAGGGGGGGATGTAATGAGTGTGCTACTCTCGCCGCGTTAGTTGAGTGATAACGCATGTCATTATTTCTTCGCTCTGAACAAAACAAAACCACCTTTCTCTCATATACCTGTAAGCACTTCCACTTTAAATGTCTCAGTATTGATTATAATATTATATTACTAAGGAACTCAGTTCATCTTGCTCAATAATACCAGCAGACCTTCTGAATTTTCTGCTCTTTCCTAATATAATAGTATATGGAACTCAGGGCATTATTTCCTCGCATTATTTTGATGTGCATTCATTATGTTTATTTCATTACTACGAGTAAATCTAAGTAAATATTCAAGAGAGCTAGTGAATGACTGGGTCAGTTTTTTCCCATTATTGAATCATGCTCTTCCTCCCTTCATTCAAATTGTGATTACAGGGTTTCAATTATGTGATACATTATTCTTCCCTTTTTCTGTTTTTTTTTCTTCAAAATTTCGTTCTAATTGAAGTTTTCTCTCAGTATATAATTGGCAAAAAAAGATTGTTGATTTACATGTATTGATTATTTACGAGTGTGCTTCGAGTTCAGCCTTTGTCGTTTCTTTGTTCCATGTGGATCCAAATTAATTCTTTGAGCATTCTTACATTTGCCCCTCTATATTTAAGTTAGTTCATCGTTCAAGTAGGCCTTTCGGGTAAATGCTTTCTATTGTTTTTAAGTCTTTTCTCTTTTCTATTGTCTTTCTATGGGAAAAATGTTAATTAATTCTAGAAGACAACTTGCCACACGTCATCATAGTACGTATAAAAATAATATATTAGCCAACTTTTTCATTTATTTCTTGCATTTATAAGTTGAAATAACATTTATAACTAAGATGCTTTGATAAGATAAAAAAGTTGGCGATAATAAGGTGTCCATCATTAAAATCAGAATGCATAAAATATTGAAATGAATCCAAATAATAGAATTACCTACAAATGTCATCTGGTTTTATTAATAGTAACATTAATGCATTCAGGAGAGTGTCCTCATATTTAGTTGAGCAAATTCCTACTAATATTGCGTGTGTGTCTGTGTAGGGAAGTGAGTGTAGTGGAGATCTACCAATGCGCCCCACCCTGACAAATTTCCTCATCTTTCCTCTACTTGAAACCGGCCTTGTTTTACTTGTCCACTTTTAATATCTGATCCCTCCTCTCCAGATCCCTTTATTGCCTCACCACCTCATTCCCAAGCTAATTGCTATTCCAAAACCATTATCTATCTTTTGTCATTCAAACAATGCACTTCATTTTACATAGGCGAATGCATTACTCCCTTGTCCTCTCGAATGAACAATCACCGCCACTCCTGTAATTCTGCCCTACTATAGTCTCTTTCTATACATATATTCACACGCAAATTCCCACAACCTTTCCCTTGACCAGTGTTTCTCTCTCTAACCATCCTATAATACCTACCTGATTCAGCCACCAATATAGAAATGAGAACTCACGAATTCGTGTGCATGTTAGCTTTCCGATTTTTAGTGATTTCCAGCCTCAACTGCCACTACTAGATCCTCTCCGCTTTCCTCTCCCCATTCCCAGCACACCCTGTACTCTCACCGCCCTAGGCTTCGTATTTCTTCCGCAAAAAAACTTCCAGTCTGATCTTAAGAAGACCTTAGAGAGGGCCGAAAGCTAAAACTTTCTGAAAGGTGAGTACCAGTGCATGTGTTCTCTATTTATTTTTTGTGTTCTATAATACCGTCCAACTATGTACTGTATATTGCTCCCGCGAGTGCTCCTGCATCATCGATATATATGTATATATATATATATATATATATATATATATGTGTGTGTGTGTGTGTGTGTAAACATATATCTTTGAAGTTGATGCTCTCCGGCGATGCACAAACACACGGATACAAAATATTCAACGCACAGAAAAAAAAATATATATATGTGTATATATATGTATAGATAAAAACATACCATAAACACAGTAATCAACCTGAAGGTCGGTTTAATAGGTGATGGTGGAGGTCCCCCATGTACCAAGCCCGACGGCGTGTGAATATTCACACATCAGGGTAAGGGGGCCAGTTCCTCTCCCTGTGCCGGTTATGGTTTCCCAGTAAGATTTAGCACCCGAAAAATCAGCTAGTTTGGCTGGAGCTGCAGGTGCCCAGAGTGCCTTGCCCGGGAATCCTACTCCGTTTCGATGATTGAAACCCTTCCCAATTCCGCTAGCAGCATAGAGGTGAGATTCCGCGAGACGGCACATATCTGGGTGCTCCAGCCTTTTAAACCCCCCGGGCTGAACCAAGCCCACTGATTTCATCCAATGCTGCCTACATTTCCCCACCCCCAATCTTGTCCGCTTCCTATTGGTCCCTTACCTCTCCTCCTTTTACCCTTCTCCTGCACATGTCCTCTCCGTACTTCCCCGACCACGCCATTCTGATGACGACGGCCGAGCCGTCGAAACGTCAATACATACTGTGAGTGTCCTTCCTTTATGTTTCTGTGTGTTAAATATTTTGTGTCCCTTGTGTTTGTGCGTCGCCGGAGAGCGTCAACTTGAAAGATATATGTTTACATATATACAGGGTTCGTCCGGAAAATAAGTGTACTGAGCTCAGGAAAAAAATGTATTCCACTTTTACATATCTTAAGCTAATATTCCTCAAAATAGGACCCTTGTGAGCCGATACACTGGTTCCAGCGGCGTTCCCATTCCTGGAACGCTCCCGCGAAGGCATCATCGGGAACCTCTCAAAGACAAGTCGTCACGGCCTCTTTGACGGCGTCCAAAGTCCCGTATCGCGTTCCTTTCAAACTCCTCTTTATTTTCGGGAACAGAAAGATGTCCGGTGGTGCCAAGTCCGGGCTGTAGGGCGGGTGCGGCAGCGTTGCCACGCCGTGCTTGGCCAAGAAGTCCGACACGACAAGCGCGGTGTGAGACGGCGCATTGACGTGACGCAGCCGCCAGATGTTTTTGATCGCTGGCCGGACGCGGGCGACTCGTTTTCGAAGCCTGTCGAGCACTTGGACGTAAAATGCAGCATTTACAGTTTGTCGATCAGGTACAAATTTGTAGTGGACGACTCCCCTTTTGTCAAAAAAGACTTATTTGTCTAGACACTTATTTTCCGGACGAACCCTGTATATCGATGATGCAGGAGCACTCACGGGAGCAATATACAGTACGTAGTAGTAATAAATGACGGATTATTATTAAAATGAAGCTATCAAACCTGAGGGCGGCTTCAGTTCAAATCATCACTTGCTAATTTAGCCTTCAAGGGCAAGAATGTTTTGCAATTTAAAAGTAATAAACACACATTTTGCATATCTCTGCATCCATCCCCTTCAATCATCACTATGAGATTACTCTACAACTCCACCTTGCCCTCTCCTCTGTTACTCATTTCGATGTTCCTTCTCTTACAAAATGGATTCAAAAACTGAATATACACGTATATCTCATTGTTATCGTTAATGACTAATGAACCATATTTATCATTATCACTATGAAGCATATTTATCTTTGTACATATATTTTTCCCAAAGTCAATCACATACCTAAGAACTCTATTAATAACCACATAAAGATTTTGAACATTGCAATGACTATATTTAAATTTTTCTACTAACCGACAGTTCTTAGAATTAATATTTGCATCCACCAATTTTACTAGAGTTGAAATTGTCGATATTACTCACAATAAAGTCGTCAACACTAATTCTTAGATAAACCATGCATAAAATATTTTTCAAGAAGGTGATGAAATCATATGTCAATGAAAGTTAACCAAAGTCATTCTTTAAAATGTTTGTTGCATTATGTCTTATATTCTCCTTTATTTATAAATTGCTGTCGCTTGCAACTTGATTTGAAGGATTTAAAAGCGAAAAAAGAGTTTTTATATTTAGTCGTGATATTCAGCTTTAATCAATGAGACCACTATCATATTTTCTCACCCTTATGACTATTTATTTATTGGAACGATATCAAAATATCTTTTTGATGTTTTCTCCAAGCCATTTTAAGATTATAAATATCCACAATGCCAAAATATAGACCCAATATAGTAACAAAGATATGTCCTTGACAATTGGTAGGTTCATCTGGTATTATAGCGTTCTTTGAATCAAACCACAATTTATCAAAGATCTTTCCATCTTAAATACATTTCATCTCAAAAACACAATCAAAACTCTTTATCTTTCCATGTTTGAAGAACAGATTGTCGAAGATCAATACGTTTCCATTCCTTATACAAACATTTCACGTAGAGCAAACACGATTACTCATTTAAAGTATCTGAAAGTAGGCCCCGGTTGCGGTTCGCTGGGAGGTACTTCGCCGAACATGTAGAAGTAAACCAAGCGAATGACGCGTTCCTTATGAACGACTTGTCGATAAAAAGACTTCCGTGACCTCAAAAGTGCGCACGGAGGGCCACCCCTCCCACTCATTTGAATATTTCCGCCTGGCTGGCCCGCCACCCCTGCAAGTAACCCTCCAACCAGACCCCCTCCCAGCCAGGGGTGGTGGTCCGCTGGCCGGCCCTGAGAGGGAGGAGGGTGAGTGCGAGGCGGCCCTGGCTTTCTTTTCACCGCCCCTCAGATCGAGCAGGAGGGAGGACATAAGGAAGGAGGAGGGGGGCTGCCCCCATTCATCTCGCCCCCTCCTCCGATAACTCATTCCACCGCGAATGTTTCCTTCCTTCCTCCCGCAGGAACCGAATGAATGTTCTTTCCCGAGCCGAAATATACCTATCCTTTACCCCAAATCCGATCCAATGGGTTCCAACTGAAACTAGCTCGCCACTTTTATCTGCCTCCGCTCCCCGGGCAGCTGCCCGGCCCCCCACAAAACCAACCATGCCTTACCTCTTCCTTCCCTCCCTCGGAGCCCTTATCGGTCCTTCGGCGAGAGATGTATGTGCTGGGGGCCCTCACCGCCCCCCGTCCCTCCTCACCGCGAGTCTGGGCGGACGCACTTTCCCGCTCCGTGTGTCGAAGGGAAGGCGGAGAGGGATATATCACTTCACTCCCTGGCCGCGAAAGGGAGAGACGGGGCGGGGCAGGGGCGTTCGGGGCAGGGGCGGGGCAGAGGGAGGCCTAGGGAGGGGAGGCTGCGGAGTGTTGATGGAGGGAGCTGGGACTCCCGCATGACGTGAGGGAATTTAATTCTGACCTTTCCATTTAATGCGGTTCCTCTGACTTCGCCAGAGGATCCTTGCGAGGAATTGACCGAAGATGGAGAGGAAATTTGTCCGCTCATTCGATCTGCCTTGAGCTGCGGGGTCCATTGAAAAAAAAGCATTTTTCAGATCACATCCCGTGTCAACTCAACGGTTATGCATTTCGTCCTTAAGTTTTTACTAGAAAAATGATAGCACGTGTTGACTTCATCGCTCGCAAATATTCCCAAATCGTGGACTGTCTCTGAGGGATTCTTTCGCTATTGCACGCACACCAGCCTTCCCCTGCATGGATCATTCATTCATTTCATCACGTACAAATGACCCCTAATCTTGCGTTTTTAAAATACTGCTCCAGTGAAATTTTTTTTCTCCTGCAAATGAAGGGAATTCTCTAACAGCATTTCTGTCGATAAGGTTTTGGATTCAAGCTATTTTCCAAGTTGAAACAATCGCTGCTAAATTTAAATGCGAAAATATTTCAGCTTTTACTATTGAAACATTAGTAGCCAATTAATTAACAAAAGGTTTTATAATATATTCGCTCACCAAATTGAAAAAAACCTATTAATGCTTGGAAGATTTAATAGTCTTCTATTGGAGTTTATAGTTTTTCAAGCATTTAGATGTTTGTTAAACTTATTTATATGCCACAGAAACGCGTTTTTTGTTACCATAATTCAGGAAATACATATCCGTAAACGACTATCGATGAAAGCTTATTATGGCTTTGAATGGGAAATCACCATGTCCCTGTCAGTGATAATGATGTCAATGATGCAAGATAGTGAAATTATTTTTATTTTTTGGAAAATATTCTATGCCTTCCAAAATGTACGGGAAATCATCAATAGGCACTTAATGACTGTGAAAAACTTTTATCTTTCAAGGATTTTTCCCATTTTGTGGTACCCTCACTTGAAGAGGTCTAACGATTGCTATTAATTTGTATTTCAAATATATACAATACAAACAATTGACTACATATAAATGTAGGCAATTGTTTCGTAGGGCGACTCACGATATACTAATTGATAGACGCATGAATACTTCTTCATTGGTTATAGTTCCGTATCTCACTGAGCTATAGGGTGCAAATCGAAGGTTTACAAAATCGATAAATACATCATTTTGCTCAGATTATTAAATTAATTCGTATAATTAATATTATATATATATATTATAATTAATTATATATAATATAATTAATATAATTAATTCGTAGTTATTCAAATAAAATATTTACATTATTTATTCTTATACTTAACACTATCTATTTTTAGAAAATAAAAATTCTCCGTGAATCTAGGTTTTTATCATTTTCCGGTTTTTTTCAGGATTTTTTCAAACGTTTAGCCATTCGCGTTTTCTTACTGATTTTCAAGGATTCCAGAAAGGCTCTGCTCTTAAGTCATGAGAAACCAGGAATGTTCCATTAGCTCAAGGAACTCCCAAGTTAATTATTTATATGGCAGAAATGTAGAAATACTCATCAGTGATAGTTTTTCTGAACTTGAGTTTCACAGGAGGTGAAAATCTTTTCCTTGAGTACGTTTCATCACTTCGAGAGAGATATAGGCTAAGGGCCCTCCCGAAGAACAGGTGGATGCATTATACGCACCATATAGAGCTGGTGTTATTTATGCTGAGTTACATAGGACATTCTTATTAATTTTATGAGAGACCAAATATTCATGCACAAACTTGTATTGAAGGAAGTTATTTTTAACGATCATAAATGAAAACCACTAATCAATGGCAAAAATATATAAAAATGGTATTACCTGCAAAAATCAATGTTCCACTAAATTTATATGTTATATGTATATATATATTCAATGCAAATTAATATATATATATACTATGTAGAGGAAATGATTAAAGAGGCATGGGAAGAACTGGAGGTAGGAATGAAAGTCGGAGGGGAATTGGTAAAATCGGTTAGGTTTGCTGATGACCAAGCATTAGTTGCTCAGTCAGCCAAGGGGTTGAAAGCATTGTTGAGTGAATTGGAGGTTCAGTGCGATAAATATGGGATGAGAATCAATATTAATAAAACAAAGGTTATGCGATTTTCAAGAAAGAAAAAAGCTAAGCTAAATATTAAAATAGGCGGGGAAAAAATAGAGCAGGTAGAACACTTTACATATCTCGGAAGTGTTTTGGACCAATACGGTCAAAGTGGTAGGGACGTAGGGAGAAGAATTGAGCTAGGCAAGGAGGCTTTCTCAAGGAGGAGGGAGTTGATGACGGGGACGTTGACTAGGGATGTTAAGACAAGACTCGTAAAAACTCTGATATGGAGCGTAGCTATGTACGGCGCGGAAACGTGGTCGCTGAAGAAAGAGGATAGACGTAGATTGGAGGCTTTCGAAATGTGGGTGTGGAGAAGAATGGAGAAGGTGAAATGGACCGAAAGGAAAACAAATGAGGAAGTACTAGAAATGGTGGGTGAGGAGAGGGGTTGGTTGAGAGAAATCCTATGGAGGCAGGAAAAATGGATGAAAGGCGTATTGAGCGGTAGTGGAATGTTGAAGAGGGTAATAGAGGGGAGAATGTTGGGCAAGCGAGGAAAGGGTAGGAACAGGATAGGGATGTTGGACGGGATGAAGGGAGGAAAGAAGTACACCGAGATGAAGAGGGACCTATGGAGGCAGGAAAAATGGATGAAAGGCGTATTGAGCGGTATATAGGACGTATAGGGTATAGGAAAGGAGTATTGAATGATATATATATATATATATATATATATATATATATATATATATATATCATTCAAATACGATGTCCCGCCATACGGTGCACAAATATTCATTCAATTATAGAAAAAGGTATAAGGAAAGGGGATAGGAAAACACATAATAGGCGAACACAGGAGATGTGGGGAAGGCGGTTTTTGAGCAGATCACGAATGTGAAAATATTTCCTTCACCGAGATTTGAACCCCGGACGTTCCACATGCCGGGCGGATGTACTACCAATTATACCACCAAGGAAACATGAGTTACACTGAGATCTGCATATATACATAATCTTATATATATATATATATATATATATATATATATATATATATATATATATATATATATATATATATATATACACGAGGGCAGTCCGATAAGTACTTAGCCTACAAAAGAAAAAACGAACATTTTGGAAAAGTGGCGATTTGTATCTCAACATAGTCTCCTTTTAGCTCGATACATTTGACCCAGTGATGCTCCAACTATTTTAACCTGTCTGAAAAATACGTTCTCTGGAGGTCAGCAAAATAGGCCTACGTGGCGGCGATAACCTCCTCATTCCACTCAAATTTCTGCCCAGCGAGTGCCTTTTTCAAGTTTGGAATCAAAAAGAAGTCGTGCAGGACCTAATCTGGAGAATACGGTGCTTGGGGCAGCAATTCGAGCCCATATCGACCAATTTGGCCGTGGCGACGGTTGAAGTGTGAGCCGGTGCGTTGCCATGGTGGAAGAGCACTTTTTTCTTCGCCAAATGGGGCCGTTTTTTCTGCAATTCGGCGTCGAATCGGCCCAATAATGCGGCATAGTAGAGCCCTGTGATCGTTTTACCATTCTCTAGGTAGTCGATGAAGATCACACCTTGTGAATTCCAGAAAACGGTGGCAATCACCTTTCCGGCCGATAGGACACTCTTCCCCTTCTTCGGAGCACGTTCGCCGGGTGAAGTCCACTGTTTCGACAATTCCTTGGTCTCTGGTGTATAGCACTGGATCCATGTTTTGTCGACTGTCACGAAACGACGCATAAACTCCTTTAGATTGCGCTTAAACAGCGTCAAACACTGCTTTGAAGTGGTCTTACGGTTGTGCTTGTTGTCCGGAGTGAGCAAACGCGGCACCCATCGCGCCGACAGCTTTCTCATGCCCAAAATTTCATGCAGGATATGACCCACACGGTCTTTTGAGATGCCTACTGTCTCAGCCATCTCGCGCATCTTCAATCGGCGGTCTGCCAATACGAGATCGTGGATTGTTTGCACGTTATCCTCCGTGGTAGCTGTTTTCGGGGTACCTGGGCGTGGCTCATCAAAAACTGACGCGGTATCACGTTCAAACTCGTTAAACCAATTTTTGACGCTATCAAAGGAGAAGAGTCACCGTTCAAGTCATCCAAGCGCGCTTTGATTTCGCTGCGCGATATCCCTTCCAAACCAAAGAATCGAATTACCGACCGACATTGCTCTTTTTCCATTTTCCTAGAATCCGCGGACACACCTGCTTCTACACGTGGTCAGCCCGGGGGGTTTAAAAGACTGGAGCACCCAGATATGCGCCATCTCGCGGGTTCTCACCATTTTGGTACTTGCTCTCCCTCTCCCGGTCAAAGTGGTATGGACGTAAGGAGAAGAATTGTGCTAGGTAAGGAGGCTTTCTCAAGGAGGAGGGAGTTGATAATGGGGACGTTGAGTAGGGATGTTAAGGTAAGACTCGTAAAAACTCTGATATGGAGGGTAGCTATGTACGGCGCGGAAACGTGGTCACTGAAGCAGGAGGATGGACGTAGATTGGAGGCTTTTGAAATGTGGGTGTGGAGAAGAATGGAGTAGGGGAAATGGAACGAAAGGAAAACAAATGAGGAAGTTCTAGAAATGGTGGGTGAGGAGAGGGGTTTTTTGAGAGAAATCCTATGGAGGCAGGAAAAATGGATGAAAGGCGTATTGAGCGGTAGTGGAATGTTGAAGAAGGTAATAGAGGGGAGAATGTTGGGCAAGCGAGGAAAGGGCCGTGACAGGATAGGGATGTTGGACGGGATGAAGGGAGGAAAGAAGTACACCGAGATGAAGAGGGACCTGATATAGATTAGTTTGATAGGTGGGGAGTCATAAAATATTTATTTGATAGTTGTGTCCATCCAAAAACCTACCTTAAACGGTAGATTACCTAATAATAATATATATATATATATATATATATATATATATATATATATATATATATATATATATATATATATATATATATATATATATGTATTATTTCACACATAGAAATCGATATAAGGAAAGAGGATAGGAAAACACATAAAAGACGAACACAGGAAAGGTGGGGAAGGTGAGGGGTTTGTGGAGAGAAATCCTATGGAGGCAGGAAAAATAGATGAAAGGCGTATTGTATTGAGCGGTAGTGGAATGTTGAAGAAGGTAATATAGGGGAAAATGTTGGGCAAGCGAGGAAAGGGCCGTGACAGGATAGGGATGTTGGACGGGATGAAGGGAGGAAAGAATTACACCGAGATGAAGAGAGACCTGATGTAGATGAGGTTGCTGGATTGGATTTTGTTTGGAGTTTCAAAATGTTTATTTGATAGTTGTGTTCATCCAAATACCTACCTTAACTGGTAGATTACCTAATAATATATATATATATATTAAATTTCACATTCACGAGAGCAATATAACTTTTGGACGGCACAATGGAGCACAGAATGAAGCACATAACACCTAAAAGAACACTCAAATAATCTCCAATGTGAGTGTTCTTCTTTTACGTGTTATGTGCTTTATTCTGTGTTCTATTGTGCCGCCCAAAAGTTATATATTTGTATATATATATATATATATATATATATATATATATATATATATATATATATATATATATATATATATATATATATATAATGGTTTCCTGCCGCTTCTACAGCTTGGATGGCATTGAGGTTGGTTCACTGCAAAGCTTAGTGTTCCCCCACATCTATCCAAGTGGTTGGAACCCATTCTATCTAATAGAAGCGGCGCGGAATATTTAATTGCATTACCTTTGTAATGTACCCTGAATACCCTGAAATCTAATTTCTTAGAGTTTATCCTTGTTGCACACGTACGCTAATTTACAGATAACAAAACGTTTGCTCATTCCTAATTATCAGCGCATTCTGAAGGAAGCTCTGCTTCAACGAACTTCATGCATAATACTACATACACACACAACTGGGTGGTTCGTCCTTTCCCCTTCCCCGCTAAAATCCTTTTTGCTTTCACTGCGAAGTGGAAACAAATTTTGTGATTCCATAATAAAGAAGTTCCACAGGGAGTAGGTGAAGGAGGCCAAGCACTTTATTCTTCTTTTAATTCATTTCTGATTCTAATTGCTTGTCGTTCCTCCACGGAAATTGAGAAAGACTGCAAGTACCCTCCTAAATTGGTCACCGGTGCTTGGGAAAATTGACGCAGTGAGTGACACATCTGATGTTGATGATGTTACAACGAGAGCAAAATGCCTTCTCTACATAGTATAGCATTGGAAAGGACGGGCAAGGAAAATTAGAAGCTAGGGCAAGAAAATGTATAGTGTAGCATCGAAAGCAACTTAAATTAGATTTATTAACAAAATACATAATTTGTAGAAATAACCATAGTAATATCTTCATCTAATGGCTAAAATCTCCAAATGATTCAATGATTTCTTAATGATTGTTGATATTAAAGTTAAGACGGCAATTCAGGTCATCTATGAAAGTATATAATTTCCAGATAAAGCGATCATTACTTTTTCCCAATGGCTTGGGTAGGCAGCTCATACGTAGATTTTGCATTTTCAAGTATTACTTCCCATCTAATCCGGATGGTTATGGAATTAAAATTTTTGGTGACAACGATGAAACTGGGGAGATACTCTAAAAAGAATAATCAACCATAGAAATTTGCGAAAGAACCTACTAAATCTGACAGGCAGATTTGTGGGGGCTCATTATTTGTGCGAGGTTGTATTTAGTAAGAAATTTACCATCCACTGACTGTAGAGTGACATGAAGTAAAGACTAATATCCAACAGGTCCATGGACGTAATGAAGGGTATTAATTCTTAGGAGCACTCATATTGTTAATGATTTGATAGAAACCATTAGTTGTTCTCTCCAAACATCCGAAATGTACATTCAAAGGTATAAGAGCCGCGGCGCTGACGAGAATTTGCTCACGCTGATAGGAAACCGTTTCAAGCATGAGGGAATGGACTTGAGGAGGAGGAACAGCTCAAATGTTTTGGACAAATTTTAGAGATACATGTACAGTAATTATGTTTATTAGGAGGAAAGCGTAGAAGAAGAGGTATTCGCAATGAGTAAATTATTGATGCCTGATAACCAAAGTGAATGTGTAAAGCAAATACTAGTAAATCATAATGAGCAGTGGGGCACGTTATGTATCCAAAATGCGGTTTCAGAGCGGAGGATGAACTTATATTAGAGGGTATTGAGATGTATTTATGATTACGGAAAGAGTGAAGTGAAAGATTGCAAAAATTAATCAATTATTAATCAGCATTCTCAGTTAGTCCTGCGTATGTGCAACACCCGCAATCGATACATTCGCTATTAAAACTCCTCGGTATAGGATAGCACTCATCGGATGAGCTTCGACAATCAAAAGATATTCTTATTCCCTTATAGATATTGTATCCACTAGTATTCTCTCTTTCGACTGAACACCCGCGATCATAGACCCCTTCCCCGAAGGCTTGCCATAAGCTCTGATACCATCGGCCGGAGGGCGCGACCCGGCAGAGCACGTGCATCAGGAGGCTTGTGAAACTCCACATTCGTGAGTGTGCCTCTAAACAAAATAGTTGGGGAATCACTTTAATAGAGAGGAGCTCTCATTCGTATACTTCCTGTCAATAATTAATGCCTGCAGAGTTAGTAGCCATGTGAAATTTTTGATTACACAGCATTCGATATTTGAGTGTTAATACGCAAAAAAATATATTTAAAATATCTCTGCCTGATATTTGAATTAATTTTAACGATTTCATATGTGTTTTCCTGCTGATTAACGTTATTCATTCTAGTATCAACGCTATAGCTTATTTTTTTGGATATTATTTTGGAGCTTTATTACGGAATGAACCGAAATAAAAATATTTTTGAGTTCTCAAATATAGTAGATAACACATTCACAAAACTATATACTTTTGTTGCATACATTTTTCTTTGGGCAGACAAACTTTTATGATTCCAGAAAAGCTGCTTTAATTATAGTAAGTACTCTGTTTTCATTTTTAATATTTTTTCCACTTATTTGAAACACTTTACTCATAGAATGTAATCATTTATGAGGCGTTTCATTTCATATCATTTATATGTCCTTTGACTAGTTGAGGATTGGTTCTGCTGAAAATTCATGATGTGTCACAAAGCACGGACGATTGTCAAGGGTTCAAATGAAAGGAACTCGAATCGCGATTTGCCCCATTTGTTTATAGTTTTTCATATTCGGCCACCCCTGAGGCACGTGGCAATGCTCATTAAGGGGATGGAGGCCGCAGAGGGATGAGGAGGATGCGTCGCTGCGAGCGCGAGCGAGCTGAATACTGAGTAGATGCGACGACAGGGTGACGGATCCGCCCGTTTCTACTGCTACAGTAATGTGAACTCCGGAGAGACTTCATTTTCACTGATAAGAAAACGTCCGAAAATGTAGAAAGAGTATCATTCAGTTCAGTAAAAAGTGTAAGAGCAACGCATATAGCAAAGGAGAGAAAGATAATATTACCCAAGGCGGGACAAGAAATATAATCGTCGAACTCCGTCATGACCGCTGCAGCGTACTTGGAAACAGTATGTTACAAGAAGTATACCCTATCCTTAAAGACACTTTAGGATACAGGACAGAAAAAAATGGGAAGAGAGAAGAATTGGATGGACGAAGAGGCAGTAGCGGAAGCAAAGCATGAGTCATAACCCCACGGAAGAGAATTCGAAAAAAATTGAAGGAAGAATTTTACTAGGTTTCGGAGAAGATAGAAGAAAAACAGGCTTGAGGAAATGGTGTGTGGAAATAAATGAGTATCAAGCTTGGATGCTGAGGAGTCCTCTGTAAAATTGAAAAAAAAAAGCTGAAGAGTAAGGTGAAGTAAGATAGTCGTTGTGCACAGAGTGCTGATGCAGGGGCGTGGTGGTCAGGGGAATAGATGCGGAGCGGGAAAGAGGAAAAAAGGGGCATTGGATGGGAGCGAACGCATTGTAGGGATTCATTCAGTATGAGGAGCTGGGAAAGGAAATGATGGGAGGAAAAGAGGGCCATTTATTTTATAAGGATTAAGGAGTCACTTTGTGGAAAATATTGATGTAATCAAATAAAATTTATAATTTTATCCCCAAAATTCCTTATAATACAAGCAAAATTGTCATTTTTCGCAGATATTGCGAACCAATGAAAACTAACTCTCATTTAATATGTAGTAAAGTCTTACAAAGCTAATCATCCATATTGAGTGCTACGCAGAACTTTGTGACCACTGCGACTTTGGGTTATATTATATTATCCAATGTTCGCCTGGAGTGTATGACTGTTTAAAAGATTATGTTGTGCGATAGTTAAAATAAAATTTACTATGAAACGATTTTATGCTTTCCCTATGAAAATAATAACATGTCATGCAGAAGGATTCCTCTGGAAATCATAATCGTAGTTAAATTATAAATGCGCCTCTTGATGAATCGTTTCAGTTCTTCTGCAGTAAAAGCATGCACGTAATGCGTGTCTGTTTGCGTATTTTATTGCTATCCATTAATTTAAGTGCGTCCTTCTGTCTTATAAATATCCACTAAATCTATCGTGATTACAGCGACACTGAAATATTGAAAATTGTTCAGCACTATGTTGTGTTACTGGTTACCAGTGAAATAAACGTTACCAAAAATCATAGGAGTCATGGGAAATTATTTGAAATTAAAATTTTGAAATAAATTTATTTATTTATTCACTCTGTTCTCTAATTTCCATAACTTAATGCATATTTGAGGGTAATTGAAAATAACCATTTAATATTTTAAATTTAATTTAATATCCAATGTACCATTTGAATAACGTTCAGCCTCTCATTTTTATCGAATTATTCGTTGCCATGATTGAGAAAGTTTGAATCGGGTTCAGCCAATGAAGCTAGGATCTCTCCGTTGAGTCTGCAGTGCACCCGAGCGGGAACTTTTGTCGCGGGTTGCTGAAAAATATACATTATTATTCGACTGGGTATACAAAATATTAGTTTTAGAAATCTGGCTATTGAACTATTATAGTTTTATAGAGCTGAAGCGTAAGTACTGTAGGATAACGAATTTAAAATAACGGTGTTTTTACGCTGCATTCTATGGTATTGTTTATCTTCAGAATATTTAAACAGTCCTCCACCCCTCTCTCTCTCATTGCTGAAAAAAGGTTTTATTCAAACAAAGGAAAATTGAAATCTATCCAAGTTTGATTTTTTTCTATTTGCTATGATGCCTTTATTCTGACTTCGCCTCACTGTTTTCATTACAATACCTAGGTTGTAATTGAAGTTGAAAACTTTCTATTTACTTTCGTTTTAATTTTTCTGGAATATTATTCTTTGCTTCAGATATTTTTATGAATAAGGTGTATTTTTGGATGGATTCCACTTTCTTCTTGCATGGAATATGCAATATTTTTCATTAGTTCTCGAGCTCGTATTAATTGGTTTAAAGTTGCACTAAGGATTTATAAAATATCAATGCAAATGTCACCGCAGAGGTTTGTTTTTACAAGCGAGGATAAAGCGCCATTGAATTATATTCAATTCAATCGTCAGAGCTCAGGGGAGAGAGGACGCTTTCATGTGCTATTTGTGGTGTCTCAGGTAAATCAAGTAAATCAAAAGCTATGCACAATCTGGAAATACTCACTGTCTCCTAAATTTGAACCTGGGGCCTCCGGTCGGAGACCGAACCCTCTCTGCTTAAAAGACTTATATCCAAAGATAATTTTACCAGGAGAAAGAGAGAGATAGAGTGCGTATACAGTATGCTAGAAAAACTATCTCAAAAACACAGTAAAACATGTCCACACTCTCCATGGTCGGGAACATTAAATGCATGAAGCTATTTGTATGAACATAACTCAACTGGCCACTGAAGAATTATTTCTTTAACCATAGTGGCGCTACTATTACGATTGACTTGCACTTTCTATGCAAACTGTCATAGAAATTTTTTTTTTAATTGTAAAATACCGTTACTAAACAACCCTTTTGCGTGTTCCCTAATCTCTAACTAAAATTTTCATTACAGTCCAGAAATAATATTTAATGGTAGGTCCATGGGCCATCCCAATCCCTTCCTGCGCTCAAACCAGGGTATAGAGGTCAATGGCAGTGTGTGTGGGCGTCGTGAAGATATGGCGAAAAGACGCTGTGCGAAGTACTGGTGCGTCGTCGCCTCCCGAGGGCTGCGTCTGGCCGCACTGCCAAAGACGATTATCGGCAGTCTACCCGTCGGGAGGCAGCTCTTTCCCACAGAGCCCGGATACTCTCGACTCTTACAGCAGACATCTTAATCACTTCATGAGAACTTTTTCACAAAAATCACTTCGTTCTTCGACTCCTCACAACTAGATGTGCACATCACCACATTCTTCATTCCGTCCGTAATCCCCATTCCTTTCCGTCCTCTCGCACGACTCCTCAAAATAATAATCCCCTCTTTCTCCGCCTCCGACATCCATGGGCCTTATCTCTACGCTCTCACTTTTTCTTCCTTCGTCGGATTTTCCTCACCAAAATCCTCCCTTACCATTCCATATCAAAAACTTCCGCCCTTGTCGTCCTCCATGTCCAACTTATCGCTTCGCCCTTCGTTCATCCGCCTCTTAAGAGCCAACAATCTCCGCTCATCCTCTTTCCCAAACAGAACGAGTTTCCTAAACACACATCAGCTTTCCAGTCTTCTCCGAATGACTCTCATTTCACTCTTTATATCCCGCATTATTCGAAACGTTTTTTCGAAAGAATTATTCAGTGGTTCATCAGTTTTCGGCAGGTTTTTAATTGCCTCAGAGATTAAGAACCCTGGACTTCTAGTTAACCCCTCCTGAAACGGCAATAAATACTCTTAACACTCTTGGGAAAAAAATGAAAGCGGAATATTCCAGACCTCATTAGAAAAAAAACCTTCCCGATTAATATTGAATGTCAGGGAGTGCGCGGAGGGCGAGCGTGTGCTATCTTTCATGTTAAACCCTCGCATTCGATCCGAGTTCATTATTTCATCAACCACGGGGCTTCTGCGCGGGAAGGGGTTAGGCGACACCCTACTCTCCCCTGAAAACTCCGGCCGCAATATCGACGCATGAGTGAGGGCAAGCGAAGCGTGTTGCAGCCGCCCCCCGGAGATACTCTCTCTCCGGCCACTCTCCCATCATTGCCGCCGTCACCCCTGAGGGGGAATGAGTGGGGGGACGGGGCAGACCTCCTCGTCCCAGAGAGGAAATCTAGGCACACCCACCCACGCACCCCATTCCCTCAGCACACACACTCACACACACAAACGCGGGCGTATGGAAGAGAGAGCTCTCCATGCGGGGCGACCGGCCTTCTCCCAGCGAGACACGTCTTCACCACCCGAAGGTGGTGGTCGAAGCATGGTGTTTTGGTTACAGCTCTCAATACTGCTTTCGTACAATTGTTTCGGATGTGCGCAGGTGGAGAAGCATTAATTATGGCAAGAATACACGGAATAAAGCGAACAAAGTTCACTCCGCACTTCCGTGTGCCACACGATTATCGAATACCGCATTAATTATAAAATGGGTGTTCAATGGACTTCCACAGTGTACCTGAACCCAATATTCAGCCAATTGAGGAAATTCATGCAAAAATCGGAGTCCTGCCACTTTCGCCCTTAATAGATATTACGTTTCAATTCCGGCATCGGCAAAGCACTAAAAAAATTGGTAACTCTGATTAGGTTGAATCCGTAAAACAATTCAAAGTCACAAAGTGCTATCAAAAATTAGGCTTCAGAACAGATTTTATTGTGATATGGGTCGAAGTATAAATATTTCAATCTTTCACGAGCAACAAACAAAACAGTTTAAGCAGTATTCCAAGAAAATAATTGTAAATATCAGGAAATATGTGAAATATTGGCGTACTAATTTAACTAAAACGAATAAGTAAGCTGCTTTTTGCGGACAACAGAGCTGTGCGAGTATTTTCAGAGAAGGAGAAAGACCTTGCGAAGACATTTGACAATACGAAAAAGTAAAATATTTAGTGAAACAAGATTAAAATTAAGGTGACGTTCCGCATTTGGATTAGAAAAGACAATCCCCAGATGAGATAGACTAGGGAAAGAATCTGTGGAGCAAGTAGAAGGGGGATTTCATATTTTAGCAGTTAGGATCACTAGCGATGGATGAAGCAAGAGTAAGTGGAACAGATATGACAAAATAAGCTTTATATATCAGAAGAAACTATCACCTAATTCAAACAGTACTAGAGATGATAACATTAAGTGACCCGTCAAAACTTGAGTGTGGAGTATTTTTTTCTACAGAAAAAAGAAGAATGAAGGACAGAGGCAAATAAAGTGTGCTGCTATCAAAGAAGACGATATTTAAATTGACAATGAAAATGGATAAACACAATTATTTCTAAGAGGGGATGAAGAGACAGGTTTGGAGGTAAACTTGAAAAAAATATATAAAACTGCTGGGCATATTATGAAGCATTATAATTTAATGGAGACAATAATTTAATGAAACACAGAAAGGAAGGATTGCAAATGAAGGGAAGGGATTAAGTATGGAAAAGAAAGGCAAATACAAGAGCCTAAATTAGTTTAAATTTATATATCTAAAGTGTCCACATTTTTCTGCTAAAATTATCAAATTATAATCTTCAACTCAGGCAGTGATTAGCATGTTTGCCATCGCCTAATACATGGGCTATTGTGAAAGTGATGCGCATGATTTTATTGTGTCGCGACTATCCTTTGCAGCGTTGTAAAATTGGTAGAGAAATGCGGTGTCTGCCCTTCTAACGCAGCCGGTTGACAGTTTGCTTCGAGCAGCCTGAGTGGAAAAACGTGCCTATGTGTGAAGTGTGTTTTTCGACTTTGTAACACGGCGCGATGGAGCGTTCGCTTGAGCAGCGATACGTCATCAAGTTTTGCATACATCTTGGAAAGAATACAAACGAAATATTTCAGATACCTCAAGAGGCCTTCAAGGACGACTGCATGATAAGGTCACAGTCCGGGAGGTTGCACAGGGCGTTCCATGAAGGCTGGTTGGAGTTTGCAGACGAATTCGCGTTCTGGACGCCCAGCAACGGTCAGGACCGACGAAAACGTGAATCGTGTGCACGAAGTTTTGCGTTTCGACCGTTGATTGAGCATCCAGCAAATTGCTGACACCCAAAATATGCCCACATTTGCTATACATGCGATAGTTACTGAGGATCATGAAATTGTCGGCACTAGCTTCGCGCAGGCCTTGCAGGCGCAGGACTTGCGTGAAGCTAGTGCCGAAAGTGTTAAAGGAAGACCAGGAAGAACTTCGAGTTTCGCACTGTAAAGAATATTTGGATTTCATTCCAAATGAGCTAGACTTCATTAACTCTGTCATAACCAAAAACAAATCCTGGATGTTCGAATACGACTCAATCAAAAAGTCAGAGCAGCGAGAGCCACATAAAATCATCCCCTCGCCCCAAGAAAACGCGAATGAGTAAATATCGCATCAAAACGACGCTAATTGTCTTCTTTGACGGTCGAGAAATCGTCTATTTTGAGTTTTTACCGCAGGGAGGAACTTTAAACTAAGCCTTTTACCTTGAGGTGCACAAGAGATTGGGTTGCGCGCGTGAGGGCTGACATTAAAGACACGATCAAGCTATGACCATGCCTCCAGCTACACGAACTTCATCGTTACCAACTTACTGGCCCGGAGCACTCTGCGCTTGATGGTCCCCCATCCCCTTACAGTCCCGACTTGGCTCTTTGCGACTCTTTTTTTGTTTTCCCAACTGAAGAGAGAGCCGGAAAGAAACCATTCGGAGATCGTGGAAAACATCCAAAAGCATGTTACAACGTTCCTGAGAGATATTCTCGTCGAGGATTTTCAGGGTGCCTTCCAGGCGTGGCAGATACGTCTCTGGAAGTGTATTGATGTCTTGGGGAGTATGTTGAAGAATTTTAGGCATTTTTACCAGATTGATCAATAAGTTTTCCCAGAGAATGCGCATTAATTTTATAGTGGATACTGTATATGAAATAACACCTCAGAAATATTTTTGCATCTTCAATTTTTCCCCAACAATTTAAAAGGAAGTAGTCAGATGTTCATGATAACCATACGAATGTGTACCAGACAAACCTCTCCTTCGGATATCCATGCCACAATCATGAACTCTCGAGGAAAAGTTGACAAATTCCCGAATGCCAGATCAGCTCTCCAACGCTTTCTTTCATTAAATCAATCGCATCCGGTGAGGTGTTGCGACAGAGTAGTGAATGCATAAACAACACCACTTGCACTCCCAACAGTACTGAACGGTACATACAAATGTATTTCAAATCCTGAGCGTCATATAGTCCTTCAAATTTCACTTCATTGTATGGGTACATAATACCGAATAGCAAATGGGGAAGGGGCGATACGAAGAGAGTTTGCGGTAGGTAACTGCGGTGGGTGAACTCTCTGGGCTGGTCGTAATCCGTCTCCGTCACGGGGTATTCGTCACGGCGAACGGCAAGGACCAGAGGACATGATCAATATCAGCGCTTGTACCACCAAAGCATGCATGAAGCGAAAAAAACCGGCACTATTGGAGGGTTTGTGTAAAAAAGAGCAGAAATACCGAAACCAGAATAAATGAAGACAGATGGTCAACTAGGATCTAAATTCCCTTTGCACCACGCCTGATGTGTAAATGCCACCATTTTGAACCTCCGCGCGATCGTTCCAAAGTAATGAGCACCGCCTGGGCACGGCGAAGTGTGAAATCATCAATCAGAAAATAGGGGAAAGAAAACTTTTTAATAATATATATTTTGAGCGCCATACCCTCATCAACTTCTAAACAGGAGACGTCTGGCCGTTCGTCGCACCCCCATTTCACCCCCCCCATTTCCTTTTCTCTGGACTTCTTTCTGCCTTCGTGACGGATCCCTCGTCTACGAAGTGGGGGGGGGAGAGGACCACGACGTGCAAGGACACACCCTCTTCTCACAATGATTTCCCCTCCAGCGGGCACATTCGACCCCACATAACTGAACTGAAATTCAGACGACACGTCGAGGCGTCGGAACGAGTTAAGTCCGACTCGCGAAATATCGTGCTCCCGATTATTATTGCCAATTAATTTACTTAATGACTATTAAAACAACAGAATACACTAAAATCATACTATTATTGGAATTATCTAGAATGTGAGAGTTGGATTGATTGCCGAATTGGATCACGCGAGGATTAGAGAGTACCGCCACTGTGTGAGTATCACCCTAAGGGAACCGTCAGAGTGGGAACGGGGGATTCTAGTGATAGGCAGCACAAAAGTCAGACGTGTAATGGTACCATTGTGGGAGAAGACAGGCCATAAGAGTGTAAGCCAGCGCCTGACGACATGGTGCATTCCTAGTGGCGGCGTTCCCCTGGTGACGAAGGCTATCGGAGCAGCGTCTGCGGGCACGAAATGTTCCAGGCTGCGGGTTGTGCCTAATGTTGGCGTCAACGATGCCACGAACCGTGGATCCGAAGAGATTCTGAATGCCTTCAGGGAACTGAATTTGGAAGTGAAGCAGGTGAGTGGTGTCGAGGGGATTGATGTGGTGCTCTCAATCTGCAGCCTTGTCCCGAGGATTGATCGTGGACCTCTAGTTTGAAGCCGAGTCGAAGGCATCAATCAGGGGTTACATACTTTCTGCAGGAAAATCAGGGCATCCTTCGTGGACCCTCAGCCGGCGGTCCAAACGTGTAGGAACCCTCTTAACCGTTCTGGTTTTCACTACACGTCTGAGGTCACCAATTTTATATCGGGTTGGATATTCGTACTCAGCAGGGCTTTTTTAGATTAAAAAGGATGTCAGCGTGTAGGTCAAATAGTGGGTTTCTAAATTCTTCTTTACAAAATTATTTAGCTCTAAATGAAGTGAGGGTCAATGCTAGCAATAGTTAATTTAACACAAATCGGAAAGCATTGGACGAAAAATTTAATAAGCGATTCAATATTAATAAGAAGGCGATCCTCGTTAAAAATTCAACAAACATTAATGCCAAGGAGACCTAATCTGCATTGGTAGTTGATTGCCAACGTAAACGTTGGTAATCTAAGTTACAGAATATTATTATTTTATTCTAAACCATGGCGCAGATATAATGATTGGGATAGAAAACTGGTTAACCACTGACATTGCCAGTGGAAGAATTTTCCCAGAATCCTTTTCCATTTACAGAAATGGCAGATCAAATAGAATCTGGGGTGATTTATTTATTGCAGTTTAAAGTTCTTGCGTCAGCAGGGCTGAGGTAATTCCGGGTAATGGTTTGGAAAGCGTTTGGTGCTTCTCTAAAAGTCCTCAATGCAAAAAAATATGCATGCGCCCTTTACAGACCACCAGTTGACAGAGAAAATTCAAAACGGAAATTTGATAAGCAAATCAAAGGTCTCATATCCCTATGCCATGATCGCGACGTTATAATCAGTGGAGGTTTCAATGTCCCATGTATGGACTGGAGAGTATACTATATAGTTTTAAAATGGGGTATAAAGACAAAAGTATCTTCGAACCGCTATTGAATTCTTCATGTTGAACTCATTGCATCAACATGTCACTTCACCAGCTAATGGCGACAATATTCTTCACTAGTTACGCTGGAGAGAGTACATTTTATTCAGTATTTAATAGTCTTCATTAATAACATAAACTAAATACCAGTGGTGATCATAAACTCGTTATCCCTCATCACAGAACAACTACATACAATCAGTAATTTGCAGTCACAGCCTGTCGTCAGTGGAATGAGCCATTATCCATTATAACTAATGCATCATCTCTCCCATCATTCAAGCGCGCACTTAATAAATCACTAATTTCCCAGAAAACCAACCAGTGAAAATCTAGCTGTAAACATACTGCGACATCCTTCATTTTTCTTTCACAGGAGCATACTTTGTATTGGCAATTTTAAATAATGCCAGGAATATTGTTTTAAAAGTATTGTTTGCATGAATTGGCATGTGTATGTATTGTATGTGATTTTAAGTTGCATGCGTGTATATTATATATATATATATATATATATATATATATATATATATATATATATATATATGTGTGTGTGTGTGTGTGTGTGTGTGTGTGTTTTGTTATAGCTATTAATTAAACTAGGAAACTAACGTACTTTGTTCTGTGTGTTAGTACTACGATTTGGTATATGTTAATTTTATTACTATTTTTGCATCATTTGCTAAATTTATCTGTAAGTTCAATTTTGTACATTGTGACGAGGGATTAGGTGATAGAAGAGACTCCATAGTCTCAAATTTGCCCCAAAATAAAGACGACTATTTATCTATATATCGACTTCCTTTCCTCAGGACTTCCCTCTGCCGTCATGACGAACCCCTCGACTACGGGGGTGGGGGACTACGACGAGCAAGGACACACCCTCTCCTCAATATGTTTTCCCTCGACCTCCCCTAGGAACATTCAACCCCACATACTAAACCGAAATTCAGACGATGACAATTTGGCGTTCTATTGTAACAATAAGTAGACAGAACGAAATGTTTAAGTTGTAACTTTCTTAATAGTAAATATAGCAGTAATGATCTCATGATATACATAAATTTAAAACAGTTCTTTTAAATTCATTACACCTAATTTATCAAAATATTTAGATATCTAACGATGGGTACAATCATATTACATGATGAATTATACAATATTTAAATGGTAAGATGCAAGCGGTCATTTATTATTTCTCTGTCTCTAATGAAAGTTAACTTGCATTGTATGCACATCAACTACGTGTGATCTGTCACCTTTCTATTTTTATATGCAACGATAACAACGGTGCCGTATCCAATGAAAAGTTTTGCTTCTTCATCAGCCACGGAGCAGTGTGTAGGTGTATTTACTCAATCACAATCGGATCATCATTATACGAGAAAGTGGTGTTAAATGAGACTTCATGTGTTAGGATTAAAACAACTGAATATACTTTGCAATTCCACGTTAAAATATTCATTGCGCAAGCCATGTAGTATTCCTGCCAACAGTAGTTTGATTGGTGAAACGAAGTTATTGTAAACTTAGAGTATTATCATTGTAGATTGTATTACTTATAAATTGCTCAGTGAGGATTGTACGGAGATTTATATGTGAAAAATGATATTTTCTGCTGACAGCGACAAGTTTTCGAAGTGGTAATCACTGTGGTATTCTAGAATATGTAATGTTTTGAAAAAAAATCAGCATTCATTATATCCGCGACTAAAAGTTGAGAAATTGTAATTTCGTAAAGGACTTGTATTAAAAACTGAAGGAAAGACCAGAAAGGAAAAATAGAAAAGAATACGAAGAGAAAAAGTACACAGATACATTGTGAAGACGGAGAACATGAGTTGAATGACCGAGTAATGGATACATTTAGAGGGGACAATATGGAAATGTGAACGCAAAGAGCGTATAAAAACGGAGCGTCAAATGGTCAGAGACGCGAATTGAAAGAAAGCAGGAAGCCTCAGGTGGGGCGGATGCCAAACGTTGGTGGTGCGGCAGAAGCACTTGGGCCTGCGATTCTAGTAGCGGCATGAGGCACCTACCCACCCACACCCCGTCCTCCGTCCACTCCGCTCGCTGGAGCGTGCAACAAGCGCGAGGTCCTCGCCTCGGCGGTAAGTGGGCGAGCTCGGAGGATAGCGTTTCATAGAACATGTTTTAAATGCGTGGGTTATATTCGCAGGCACTTCAGAAAAACACCTCTATAATCATGAAAACTCTACGGAAATGACTATGCTTATTTCATATGCTTCAGTCTGCGCGTCAAAATTGCACAGCAAACTGAGCTAAAAGTACTAATAATTATAGAACTTAGTGCATTTAATTAGTGTATTCAATAAAATCCTTAGACGATTTAATTTGGCTTTTTAGGATTCTATGGGCGGAATTAATATTACGAGTTCAACTGCAGAGCAGCTGAAATTACCGATTTCACTAAATGCGACAGTTTTAATGAAATAATTATCAGATAACATTAAATACGATATCCTGGCGCTGATTAACTGCACAAGCAATATTTTAGACCCTGTCAAAAATTAACAGCTTGCCAAAAAACCTTAATATGTCATGTTTATTTTTTATATTCAGCACGCTGCAAGATACACTAAGGTGTGTGGCAGGGGGTGAATACACTCCAGACTAATTTTTACCCGAAATTTTTACTCCAACATATCATAAGTTGCGGGGACCTCCGAAAGGATAGCCAGGATCCTCAATAAGAAACACGACGCGGTGACAAGGTTCAAAACCGTGATCAAAATAAACGGCCTCTTGCATGGACCATAAGAAAACATTCCTAAGAAGTTATCAGAAAGCATATACACTGTGCCATGCTCCTGCGGCAAATGTTACATCGGGGAAACCTGCCAGAAAAGGATATCGCAGTTTGACGGAAAAGAAACAATTTAACTAATCAGCTATGGCCCAGCATCCTTGGAGTGAGCCGGGACACGATATCGAAGGAGCGAAAATAATAGAGAAGGTGAAACGCTGTTTCCCCCGACCAATTCGTGAGGCAATAAAAATCCTAAAAAAAGGCCGCGAAATATCAACAGGGATGATGGATATCTATTAAACAGTGCGTGGAAAAGGACTATCCAATCAGAGCGCGGTAGTTGATTACCAACCCTATATAAGGCTATATACAAGAGAGGTTCGAAAAACACCTTCGACCTGAAGGCGCAGGCAGGATGGCCAGCGAAACTGTCGTCACTCGAAAACAACTAACGCGGATGGAGAACCCGGAAATTCAGAGACAAGCAGTTCAACGCCGCGGAAACCTTCGTACGAATTTCATTCGTTTAATAATTCAAGATGTACAAATTACTTTAAAGGCAGAGCTTGTTCATCCATTACAAATACTAAATAGAAATAAGCGTCGCAAAATTTCCTAATGAAACACAAAATTAAAGCAAACTTGTTTTTCATCCAAGAAATATATCCACTCAATTAGCTAAATAGAATTTGGTGGAGTGTATATAAATACCACTAAGTGGGGAATATCGTCTGGCCACTTTAAAAAGAAGTGCTACATTCTGTTCATCTCTTCTGGTCACCTGGAAGTGGTATCATCTGATCAAATAAATAAAGTTATAATACATAACATGATTCAATTATTTAAATTTTGAACTTTCTTAAACTTCGAATCGGTTTAAAACAACCGAATATTTGGTAATTAGCTTAGAATAAGCTTTGAACGTTTTCTATGAATTCTATCAATTGGGTTTTTTATTTCAGATTTTAAGATCGGTAGAGATTTCCAATTGACGCATAGTTAAACTTTTTTGAGGATTCAGCACAAAATTTTCAACAGGTGATGATGCTGTCGTTTTGAAGAATTTCGGCATCTTTTGTTGTGCTTTCAAACCACAGCAAACAAAAGGCTCCACAACCTCCGTCCCGTACGGCACGTGAGGCGCAGTCTTACTTTAAAGTGTATTGAATGGCAGCGGTTAGAATGCTCCTTTAACCACCTCAAAAATGTGGCAAGAACGCCCATAAAATGTCTGCCCCTGTTCCATCTTCGAATGCAGAATTCCGTTTAAACTAACGCCGATGTTATGTGAATACCGTTTAAATGCCGATTAAAAATAAATATATTTAGCAAGAATAAGCTGATGTAACTGCACATATTTGTGTTTTACGAAAAGATATGTATTAGAGAATACATGTATTAATCAATAAATATGTGATGCCTATTATAAAGGTATGTTAACAACAGTCCCTAAAAACCATACTATATTTCAAATTACTGTGGGAAGTCCCTGACTCTTTCTTCATAACTTACAATGCCTACCTAACTCTTCCTTCCTCTAGCCCGCTTTGCCAACTTTTTCTCCTCTATCACAGCCTTCAAACTACTACCAACTTTCAATATTTCCTCCATCCACTTCCTCTGATTTTTTTTCAGATTACCTACAGTGCCTTCCTCTCTTCACTCATCCTATTTAAAACTTCAGCGTTTGTCATCTTTAGTCAACTTACTTTCTCCATTCTCCTACACACCCTTATCTCAAGTGCCTCCAATTTACGATCCAGCCGCTTGTTTCAAAGACCATGTTTTACAACCATAAATCACTGCCCTCCATATTGAAGTTCTTTTAAATATTTCTTCAGTTTACTTGTCATTAATTCTCTTATAAAAAATGACTCTGTCTTCAATCAAATCTTCTACTAATGTTTTCAACACACTTCCCCTTTTCATCCTAACCACTGCTCAAATACATGAAGTCTCAGTCTACTCCTCATTATTCGGTTGGTTTTAATGACCTCCACTGGTCTATCCTACTACTCGAGAGTCATTACTTTATTGCCTTGTTGTAAAAAGCTGCCCTGCTATTTTTGCGTTTTCCTGTAGAAAATTCAATAATAATTACAATGCCTTGGCTGACTGACTCAATACTGCATGATCATCTGAAATCCAAACATTATACCTCCGACCACTTTTATAGTAAACCCCAGCCCTTCTAATGCAACCTTAATACTTCCTCCGTGTACCGAGTGAAAACAGCCATCGATTAAGAACAAGCTTCTTGCACTCCCATACCAATCATTTCAATCCTCCATTTTCTAGTCGGACCTCTCATGTTGACATTGAAAATCACATGAGATTTTCGAACAATTTTCCACTTCATTTCACTTCAGTTCTCCCCATTATATCCCACAATATGTACACAAAATATTCCCACTACGTACAGTCAAGCGCAATTTATAAATCCATAAAAAATTTAAAAACATTTTTCCGGTGTTTGGTGTTTATTCCTATTAATGTACTTGTACTAATGTATTCAATACTGATATTACAAAATGAGTTTCTCTCTTCCTCCTTAAACCATGTTGGTCTATCTCAAAAGAAGTCGGATTAAGCCGATAAAAAAATTGATTGCTAGAATTGATATATTCACTCATAAGTATTCGAAGTAGCCCCCTTGCGCGTCCACATACCACTGACAGTGGATTTTCCACGCCTCGTACGTCTTCCGGAAGGCGGCGGCCGGAATGCTGCTAAGCTCCCTCGTCACAGCCTGTTGTGCCGCTTCCACCGAGCTGTGGTGACGTCCTTTCAAGGCGGGTTTGAAGCGGGGGAAGAGATATAAGGCTGGCGGGGCGTTGTCTAAAAAATTTGGATGCTCACTCACATGGTCGAGAAGCTCTTGGCAGATCTGCGTGTGAGTTTCCTTGTTGTCACCAGAGACCACTCGCAGCACCAACTTCGCACACACCTTTCTCATGCTCATGTTTTCGGTCACAAGTCGACGCACAACACTTTTTGGGATGCCAAGTTCATCAGAGTCCATGCGAATATTTAATTTGCGATACCTGTCAAGCAAAGCCAAGCTCTTGCAAAATTTTCGTCCCTTTTCGAGGTCGATAGCCGTCCTGAACGTTCGGCGTCTTCAAGATCTTCTTCACCCTAATTTAAAAGTTTTATATATATATATATATATATATATATATATATATATATATATATATATATATTCATTCTCGTAGATATAGATATAAGGTGGGTTTAACAGCTCCCTAACGCCATCTCTTGGCCAAGGTATCGGAGCACTTGGGCGTTTTGTAACATTGCAGATTTAAGTGTAAATTAAGTGTTCGTCCTTTATGTGTGTTTCTTTCCCTTTTCCATATATCTATTTCAACGTGAATAAAATATGTTCGCCGTATGGCGAGATTTTGTGTTTGAATATATTTTTATATACATAGGTATACTATATAAATATACTCTCTCTCTATTTTTCTATATATATATGTACATGTATACATATTAAAACACTAAACACCGCCATACGGCGAACAAATATAACTTCACACATAGAAATAGATATAAGGAAAATGGATAGGAAAACACAAAAGACGAACACAGGAAATACCTGTATACAGGGTCGCACCCAAAATTGCTAAAACTGATTTTCTCTGGCACGAACGGAGCGGTAGAAGGGGTCTTCCTGGCAGGGTAAGGTGGAGGGGGCTCTTAGAAACATACCGATACCAACCTCAGTCGCCTGTGGGCTGTCGTTGAGTGGGGACACTGTTTTAAGTGAAGCAATTTTTTTGTCCGCGTCGAAAAACAAAATGAATCTGAATTTAGAGCAACGTTATTCCGAGAAGTTTTGTGCGAAACTCGGGAAGACGGCAACTGAGACCCTCGATATGATCAAGCAGGCTTATAGGGACACTGCCTTAAGCCGTTCCACAGTGGCACAAGTTGTTTAAAGAGGGTAGGGAGCTCGTTGAAGACCGCCATCACTCCGGACGGCCGTCGACGGCAAGAACCGACACGAATGTGGACAGAGTGAGGACACTGCTGAGCACAGACCGACGCTTAACCAGTGAAGAAATTGCAGACCAGTTGGGTCTGTCTGCATTCAACGTCCAACGCATTATTTCACAGGAGTTGGCCATGCGCAAGGTGTGCGCCAAGATAGTGCCGAAAATTCGTGTCATGGCGCGCTCTTCGTCAGACAGCTCCTGGCCACATACGGCGTTTCCACGTTGCCGCACCCGCCCTTTTCTCCGGATCTGGCACCACCGGACTTCTTCTTCTTCCATCTGATGAAGAGACAGCTCAAGGGACGACGTTTTGACTCGATAAAGGCCGTTCAAAAGGTTTCGAAGAGGCATCAACGGCATCCCCAAAGAAAATTTCCAGCGGCCGTACGGGGAATGGGAGCAACTTTATACTAAGTGTGTAGCAGCTCAAGGAGCATACTTTGAAGATTATTAAGTCGATGTAAGTATATCGTCAATTAAATTCTTGTAAAAAAATCAGTCCTACCACTTTTGTGAGTGATCCTCTATATCTATGTTTTTTTATATATGTGTATATATATATATATATTTTTTTAAGGTAATCTACCGGTTAAGGTAGGTTTTTGGATGGACCCAACTATCAAACAAACATTTTGTGACTCCCCACCTAGAAAACTAATCTATATCAGGTCCCTCTTCATCTCGGTGTACTTCTTTCCTCCCTTCATCTCGTCCAACATCCCTATCCTGTTCCTACCCTTACCTCGCTTGCCAAACATTCTTCCCTCTATTACCCTCTTCAACATTCCACTACCGCTCAATACGCCCTTCATCCATTTTTCCTGCCTCCATAGGATTTCTCTCAACAAACCCCTCTCCTCCCCCACCATTTCTAGTACTTCCTCATTTGTTTTCCTTTCGGTCCATTTCACCTTTTCCATTCTTCTCCACACCCACATTTCAAAAGCCTCCAATCTACGTCTATCCTCCTGCTTCAGCGACCACGTTTCCGCGCCGTACATAGCTACGCTCCATATCAGAGTTTTTACGAGTCTTGTCTTAACATCCCTACTCAACGTCCCCGTCATCAACTCCCTCCTCCTTGAGAAAGCCTCCTTGCCTAGCGCAATTCTTCTCCTTACGTCCCTACCACTTTGACCGTATTGGTCCAAAACACTTCCGAGATATGTAAACTGTTCTACCTGCTCTATTTTTTCCCCTCCTATTTTAATATTTAGCATAGCCTTTTTCTTTCTGGAAAATCGCATAACCTTTGTTTTATTAATATTGATTCTCATCCCATATTTATCGCACTGAACCTCCAATTCACTCAACAATGCTTGCAACCCCTTGGCTGACTGAGCAACTAATGCTTGGTCATCAGCAAACCTAACCGATTTTACGAATTCCCCTCCGACTTTCATTCCTACCTCCAGTTCTTCCCATGCCTCTTTAATCATTTCCTCGACATATACGTTGAACAGTACCGGTAACAATGGGCAACCCTGCCTTACACCTCTTCCTAACACTGCCCATCCGGACTCTCCGTTCCCCACTCGCACCTGAGCAGTCTGAGACATGTACAGGTTGCGGATCAGTCTCCTGTCCCTCCAATCCATTCCTATTTTCTGCAATACACGCATTAATTTTTCCCAATTCACTCTATCAAACGCTTTTTCGAAATCTACAAAACAGGCAAAAAAATCCTGATTGTATTCTATATTCCTCTCGACTAGTGATCTCATTACTGCAATGGCATCACGCGTACCTCTTCCTTTCCTGAACCCAAACTGATCATCCCCTAAGTAATCATTTGCCTTACTCTCTATCCTTTTGTTGATGATCCTGAGAATAACTTTAGCTGCGTGGGTTATCAAACTTATTGTTCTGTAATCCTCACATGACGAAGCCTTTGCCTTTTTTGGAATAGGAACTAACACCGATCTCACAAAATCTTCCGGCCAGATTCCTTCCTCATAGATACTACGAATCAGTCCATATATGGCCTTCTTCCCACCTTTCCCTAACCATTTCAACATTTCTACAGGAATATTGTCCACCCCCACAGCCTTATTTGCTTTCATCTCCTTTAATGCCCTTTCTATTTCATCGTCGAGTATGCCTGGACCTAAGCTATCTTCTTCTACGTCATGTTCCTTTTCTATGTCTAACCTTGTCGGCCTAAGTTCTTTACCATACAGTGTTTCTATATATTCCTTCCATCTCTCTTGGATTTTTCCTGGTTCAACTATTATCTTACCCCATTTATCTTTAACTGTTAGCACACATCTTGCCTTCTTACTTCCCGATAATAACTTAACCTTGCTGTATAGAGCACCAATTTCACCCTTCTTCTGTAAACTTTCCATATCCTCGCATTGCGTTTTCCACCATTCTTCTTTTGCTTTATTTGTGGCCCTTCTCAATTTATTGTTTAACTCTTTGTACTTCATTTTGCCTAACTCTGTGTTTACATTTTTCCATCTTCTTCTCTCATCCATCTTTGCAATCATCTCATCCGTTTCCCATGGTTTCCTTATCCTTTTCCCGTTAACGGTTCCTATAGTGTCTTTAGCGGCTTCCAATATCCCTTTCTTGATACATTCCCATTTTTCTTCGATAGTACTCAGTTCTTTACCGTCATCCATCATTTTCTCTACAGCCTCCTGATACTCCTTCCTCGTTAATTCATTTACTGCTTCTAAATTCCATTTCCTAACCCGCCGCCCTTGCCTTATCTTCTTGAAACGAACATTACATTTCATAACAACTAAATTGTGGTCAGAGTCCGCATCCGCTCCTGGGAAACTCTGCGAATTTATCACACTGTTCCTAAACCTGTGCCTAACCATAATATAATCTAACTGATACCTTTCTGAGTCACCTGGCATTTTCCATGTATACCTACGCCTTTTGTGGTGTCTAAACCATGTGTTAGTAATGACTAACCCCTGTCTCCTGCAGAATTCAATTGCTTTCTCACCGCGTTCATTCCTCGTGCCTAACCCATAGTCCCCCACCTCACCACCATCTCTTCCTTCGCCTACCGTCGCATTCCAATCCCCCATCACTATCAAATATTTCCCTGCAGGAACACTCGCGACTATATCCTCTAACTCATCATACATCCTATCGACTTCTTCCTCCTTGTGGTTGCTCGGTGGCATGTATACCTGAATAATGACCAAGTTCGTCGGCTCTGCTTTAATCTCTACGAGTAAAATTCTATCTGTCGCTTGCTCTATGTTGACTACGCTTCTTCCTACCCCTTTATTTAAAATTACGGCAACCCCTCGTTGGCTCTCGTCCCCGCCGCTGTATATTACTCTATAATTGTCACTCCAGTAATCCCTGCTATCCTTCCATCTCACCTCGCAGAGGCCTAAAACATCTATGTTACCTCTTTCCATCTCTCGCTTAATATTTTCTAATTTGCCTCTCCTCAACATTGACCTGACGTTCCAGGTTCCTATTCTAACTACTTTCGTCTTCTTCTGCATCTTCTGTCCTGCTGCTGTTATTTCTCCCCCGCAAGGATTTCGTGGGATGATATATATATATATATATATATATATATATATATATATATATATATATATATAGTATATCTATAGGAATGTTACATGTTCTTCTAAACACTCTTCCTTCCAACTTCAGAATCTCTCAGAGTATTTTTCGCATGGATTCCACGTTAAAATTTTCTTTTTCCTATCCTATTTAGTACATAAAAACAAATATATTCTATAGATTCAAACTATTCCTTGGAAATAATACAGTATGTACGGATTGAAAACAATCTGAGAGAAAAACGTTACCCTCTGATAAACTCAATGTCAAACTATTAATAACATTTCTCTCCTCAAATATACATAAATATGTAATTTATAACACTATTTACTTTTCCAATAATTTATCAAAGAACGTTTTTGCAGGAGAACCATATTTTCGATGAAAATATTTGGATTTTTACTACGCAAAGTGTAATTTTTGGAACAAATGTCTTGTGGTATGAATTGGAGGGTGATAAAGAAGAAAAATGGACATCTGCGTTCCTGAGTGTAATTCTGGGGCCATTGCGTGTGAAATTCGTAATTTAACTTCAACTGAAAAATTTATTCTCTCATATATCAGTTATAAAAAAATCTCACATGGTAGGACCATCTTATACTAATTTTGGGTATCTCAAAATGCAGTACAAATAAAACATATACCTTTTTAGCATTTCCGTTTTTCATATTTTTTCAATGAAATTACACTATTGAGGTTTACGTAGACAAAATGTATAGATTCAGTAAAAAAAGATATAACCTTATAATAAATGGGCCATTTCGGTGGTCACATTTGCCTTAATGAGAGAATGAATACGTATGGAACATACGAAAAGTATGTGTGGACGTATTTATCCATTACCGATTCCTTCATGCTATATCAATCTTTTTACTGACAGGTATTTAATCTCATATCCAGTTCACAAACATATACAAACACACTTCGTTTCTTCTGACATTGTGGCGTTTCGGGCTAATGAATAGCTCTATACTGCGTAATCACATCCTGGGTATCTATCGTTTCATTCACGCAGTGAATGTACGTTCAGGTTGGTTAACATAGTTGAAAATCTCAAAAGACTATATCGATTACGATATTTTAAATTGTGCTACTTAATCGGTTTACATTTTAAAAATAAAATATATATTGCTGAAAATGTTAATTGCATTTTTCTTCCTGTTCTTAGTGAGAACGGTTTTGATCTACCTCACTTCCTTCGCACAGGAAACGGAAGATGGCATTCGTCATCGGAAATATTCAGACTAATCTAAATTATTTGAATTTTATAACCGATGACGTTTATTTACACAAAAGAAGATCTCGTTTTAGGTAGAAAGTCTCTAGGCGTCCTGTATTGATTGTCTCCAATTATTCGGTTAATTTTGTGTCTAACCGAAGACTTCCAATCGCACCGATTCTCAACCACAGAAACATTAGCAATTATTCTCCCATGAATTTATCTAGATTTACATTTAAATGTTGTATACCCTAAATATGACCCTTTATCCAATCTGCTTCAATGGAAATTAATCTTTCCTCGATGACATGCTGCTCTAGGATCATTAAAATGTTATCTGACAATTCTGTGACCTGCATTTTAGTTCAACTCGTTTTCGATCTTTCGATTCCATGTCTTTAAGTGTAATTAAAAGTATGAGGTTGATAATTTTTTCCAATTCTCAATGAATATTTAGTTGACTCGAATGTGATTCAGTCGAATAAATCCGGTAAACATTGCTTTCACCCTCAATAAGACATTGGTCTTCACTCAAATAGGTGTCTTAGAGATTCCCGAGTTCGTTCGATTTTCCCCATCCAATGTAACATTGCACTTCTTCACAAAACCTCTTTCTTCAAAAACCTCATTTTCTTTGTATGGTTTTATTTGCTATGCTTAAAGGATTTTTTTTCTTTTTCGACTCTGTTTTTCTTACTTTCTCCTCTCCACTAAGTTTCTACAGATAACCCTTGCATATTTCTTATTCGCAGGCATTATTACAGATTTCTTTCTTTCTTTACTTCACCCAACCACATTTCTCAACTGAATTATATATTTCAAAAATATTCAACCGGAACTGTCATCTTCGTTTCTGTCCCACTAAATGTTTCAGCGTACGGTAATGGTCCTCCTTTGTCTTTTATCAGGTTATGGGAAATAATTTTGCACTTAATAGCATTAACAGGTCTCATTCCGGTCACATTCCATACCCGCTTTTCCATACATTTCATAGTCCCGCAAGTTCAATTTCCGTTGTTTTATTTTCATTCTACTTGAACGTATATTTCATATAAAACCATCAATTATACTCATTACTGTTTCCCGTATTAATGGAAAACAAGAACCTTCTTGGACTCGAAAGTTTGTTGACATTTATAAGAAAGTTAAATTTGAATAGTGCTGCCATTTTTCGTAAGTTGTCACACTTACTAAGAAATCAAATGAATACATGAAACATTTAAAGGGCACTATATTACTAGAAAAATTTACAAGACAAATTTGATGAAACAACATAGAGAAATGCCCAAAAACTGCTAAATAAGTTTCTTAAACAAGAAGAATATACGATGATTTCCCAAAAAAGTAAAAATAGCTCGAATGAACTTTTATGGCCGCTGATTAGAAAATAATTCTTCCGTTGAATAGTGACGGAGATCGGGTAATGCTAAGTTTCCATGCTTGGCTTCACCTGGAAATTTAATTATTTGCGATAACCGTATATGGGTGCACTTTTTAATTCATGGATGGTTGGATATAATCACGGACTAATATCACTGTAACTTTAAAACACTTATTTTTCAATTAAAAATTATTTATAACGCTTAAAATATCGATATTTTTACGCAGTGAAACCAAAGTGATTCAAGCCTATTTGAAATTTAGACAAAGCGATGTGCCCGGTGCCACCAAATAAAATAATTTATTAACTTTGAGACTTCTAGTCAATAAGTATAATATGTGGGTGTGATAGAGATGGAGGAAAAGGTTGATTACAAGCTCCACTGGAAGTGCAGACTGACTCACGCAAATACACTCTTAATTTCGGAACGGCAAACCTTCCAAATAGGAAGGCTCATTCTTCGATAAGTCAAACACAAAATAAGACCAGGCGACTTTACAAGTACCGTATCTGCGGTAAATAAATGGAGACCGAACGGTTCTGGTCGCCGGGAAAAATTGCGTGTATTAGGGGTAGCGTACGATGTTTTTATAAATATTATCGGTAACAATATTTGCCTGACGTGTACGTGAAGTGATGAATTCAGACCGTCGGTAATGCGTGCAAATAGTTGCAGATCGTACTGGCATTGATTATGTGACACTGAAATCACTGAAAATTTGGCAATGCCAAAATATGCACGTAACTCGTCCCGAAGATCTTGAGCTCTTAAAGCTTCAAGGTAACCGACTACCTGACAAAAAACGACGTCGTGACGATTCCCCAACCCCGTTACAGTCCCAAATTGGCACCAGCAGACTACGTTATGTCCTATTCCCAAAAGTGAAATCTTCCCTCAAAAGACACCATTATGGGACCTCAAGTGCCGTAGAAGAAGTGTGCACACGTACCCTTAAGGACCTTCCGGAATCTGCCTGCCAGGGAACTTTAGAGTCATGGAAAAACCACTGGCAAAAGTGTGTCGATGCTCAAGAGACGTACTTTGAAGACTTCTGAGGCATTTTAGAAATACCAGAAAGAAATATATTTTTTCGAAACTTTTTCTTATACCTATTATAAAAAACATGTAGTTCTTGTTCCTGAAATCGACTGTCGGGTCGATTCCTGTGGTAGCAATGAAGAATGCTAAGCATCTGTCAAAGAAAAAGACTGCTCTTCAGTGGGAGTATTTCCACCTGAATCAATCACAACATCTCAAATATATGATAATTACGACGTGGAGGAGAGATCTCACTTCCGAAACTTTCAATTTCCTCTTGCGGCACGGCGGAGAATCGGTATCTGCGTCCTTTCTCCCCCAGAGACACTCTCGCAGGCCGTGTTGGTGCCGGAAGGGGGCGGGGGTGGGACGGACAAACAATTCGGAAGATAATGCCGGAGGGGAGAGAGGTAGACGAGGGAGAGGGAACAAGAGCAGCGAACGACGACACATGTATGGAATGAATTGTGGGGGCGTGAACGAAAGTGGACCCAGGGACGCGACAGGCATGACTGATCACCCAAGTTATTTTCCTCGCGTTTATATCGTGCCCCGTAATATCTATAGTTTTCGGGGTCGTACGGCGACACGATCGCCTGAATTGGAATGCCTCTCTGACACTCTCTGGGGTGGAGGTACTACTGAGGGGGAAGGGACAAACTACTGCCCTTCACCCGTTCGGGGTGCCTCTGCAGCCAAGGTGGCAATCCGCCCCAAGGGGGAGGCGGACGACCGCGGACCCTCCGACCTCGACAGGGGATGAAGGGCCCTATAAAGCCCAAGAACTGCATGCTTAGATTAAAATTAGTTACCTCTCTCAACTTATTTCTGCCAAAGGTTTTATATTTAACTCCGATTGGATTGTTACTTTATCATTCCTCCTTTCCTAACGTTCGCCCAAGGACAAATATTTTCGTTTTTCTGGTTTAACTTTGAGCGCTTTAATTGGCATTGATAAGAGGTAGTAGATATATTAATAGATATTTATTTTTGACAGCATTTAAGATTTATAAATTGCGAGGCATATTCAGGTGCATCAAATCCACATCATCTATATAATACTCTACAAGCCGCTGCAGGGACGTGTGGCGGGGAGTGTTAGATCACCACAAATGATAAGTAATTAATAATATTTATCCCCAATTGTTTACCGATATGTCAACGTGACATCTGAGAACATCCCTCATCTTACTAATCACTTCCCTGTTAAAATATTTAAAAAAATCAAGAAAACCAAACTGCCGGATTATACTTTTATGAGGTACACCCGAGGTCACTCGTACGCTGTATGAACTACCCCATGTTCTCAACCTGACAGAAAGTCTTCACCCAATTTAGAGGTTCAAATGACGAGAAAAGAATAAACAGCCAAATAAAATTATGGATTTTACAATAGAATTGATATCCCAACACTTGTATTCAATTCTAACAAGTTTTACCTAATAAATACTTATTATTAAATTTTTATGGAAGATCATTAACAATAGGGCCAACTAATTTGTTAAAATTATCAAAAATAACATAAGTACATTCACAAAAAATAAAAAATCAAATCACCTTTCTTAATTACTCTACGAACTTGAAACGCGGACGCAGTTATACTATATTGTACAACATTGGTAGGTTAAATAATGCTATTTCCTAACAAGGTAGGCAAAGCTATCAAATATGCAACTAGCCAACATTAAATATTAACTTAACAGAAAATTGGGTACTCACTAGTACTCGCTACGAACATTTACTGCCCATGTACATGCGCACATGACTATGTAGATGTAAATGTTAGTGTGCGCCATCGGTGTTGGAAATTAGGTTGATCCAACGGTAAGTATTTGGCGAGCGTCCGACAGCAAAGCATAGCGTGTTGCTCGAAGCATTGTTAGTAAGGAGGTCCAGTCGCAAATTCTATTTGCGAAAAACATTTGATACATACTTTTACTAAAATGTATAGTATCAGAAGATACTTGAATCATACGTAATACTGTGGCAAAGTTTAAATACACTTTGTTAAACAGTTAAAATAAATATATTAGGCACACTCCCTTAGGTGTGCTTCCTAATTCAGTTGTTCTGGGTATTTTTATTAGCCTCGCAGACTATATACACTTATTAAATGGGCGTGGCTACATACGTACAACATTTTTACTGATCGTCAGTGAAGTTTAAAGTAGCCGACGCATCAGCATTGTTTATGGCTGAATAGTTTTTTCATTATCTGTCCTAAATTATATGCAGAATTCTTTAAGAGCAAGAATTTTATTTACGCTTTAATAAATGTCTGTAGTAAAGTTGACCTTTAACCTTAAATGAAAGTAAAAGTTAATTCTCGGGTTACATGCCATGTTCCGGTGATGAAGTTGGTGCGCTTTGTTAATATTTCCTTTGATCTGGTCCCAACCACACGTAACGGAATATGGGGCGTCTTCCACGCCCCCTCCCGAACTACCCCCACTCCTCCAAACCACCTCTCTTCCCTGCGCTCATCATCATGGAACCACCCGACCTCCCTTTAGCTTTTCAACGTTTTCGTCAGGTAGGTGCGGGGTGGTCACTTGGTGCGGTGGCCGCACCCTTTCCCCTTGCTGACCCAAAGACTTCTTAATCATGTAAATTACGATGCATTCTAATTAGATAGCTAAGCCATTACGATTAGATTATTCCATCGTTGGAAAGTATTTTTTAATTGTGCCCCTAAAATGAAGTTCTTACAAATATCTGAAGCTAATGAGAGAATTTTAGAGTAAAAATTTACTCACCTTCAAAGATTTCTAACCGTATTTATAATTTCCAGGAATTTCATGTATGGTGGTGAAGTGCGTATGACTGATGTGGCATGCTAATTTGAATACGCACGGTATTTCATGAACATGTCGTTGTATATATGTTCACTATGCCCCATTAGTCGCCGTAAGGGCGTGAAGCAGGTTTAGGATGTTACGGCACCAGTCATTTATGCGCAAACATGAATTTATGCATAAAGGTGAATACGCATTCCTTAGTATTCACAAACCCACTTGAAAACACATGACCAATTTTCGAATTTGCGTACACACTGGCCGGTTGCCCCGCTAAAGTCATGTTTGGGGAATTCCTTGAATGTTTCCTTGAGTCTGAATAATAATATAAATAATCATTACCATCACAATGACAGGTGTTTACTCTATGGATACAGAACAAATTGTCACTATATTAAAATAAAAGTTGTGGACATTCGAAAGCTAATTCAATGAATAAGAGTACCAATTTAATAAAAGAGGGTGCTTAATTTTACACTAGAATATTAATTTGGTAGAAAAAAATCGTCAGTGTTGGCCATAGTATTTACCACAACTTCACCGTAGGATATCACAAGTTATCTCTCATCATAACGCCTCTATATCGTATGCCTGAGTTCTCCTGTTGAAGCAATCGAGGCGTCACAAATTCGCCTGATTTTATTTAGAGTCTGAAACTTCACACGGGTCGATAGTAATATAGTAGTTATTTTTTAGTGGCAAATCACCCATGAGGTGCCTCCGGTCTCTCGCTCCATTCGAGGGTGTTGGCACCGATGAGGCGAGAAGGTAGGGCAGAGGAGGGAAGAGGGTGGGGGAGTGGAGTGAGCGGGCTCATGGGACACGAATGGCTCCTCAGAAGGGACGGGGAGTAATTGTGGGATGTAAATACCCGCGGGGAGGATCGACTCCACCACGGAATAATGATGCCAACTTCACCGAATAATGACTAGTTTATACAACACGACAGAATTTCCAACGTTCAGGGAATTAGTCTATATTCTCGCAAACATCCGTGTGCAAACATTCTATTCTCGCTCTTTAATTTGGAGAACGACAAGAGTATAACATTCTTAATTTCAAGTGAGAATATGGCGCAATAACGGGAACTGATGAAAATACGATGTGCAGCATTAAGCAATACGCGAGTGATCGTCATAACCCACATACGCTCCGATGGAGTACAATTCACATCGGGTGCTTCCAGTAACATTCCATTCCCTCTCGTAGCTTCTTCTCCTGAGGGTGTCAGTTCCATGTTTATAGAGAGAGAGAGTCATCATTTCACTAGTATAAGAGGTAATAGCTTACGGTGAAATTCGCAGGCAGGATGAGAGCGTCGCGTTCGTAAAATGTCAAAATTCAGCCTCACTCAAATTCATCAACACTTGGAAATTGAAATACAGGGTTATAAAAATTATTACCAATAAATCATGGAATGTAGGAGTGATTATTTAGTATCTAGTATTTCTGCAACCAAACTATCCTCATTCTCGGTAGTAATTAGCAATGTGTCTATGAATATTGGTCTATTGCCTTTGCTATGAAATTCTTATGGTCTCAATTCTCTCGGTGAATTTAAGATATATATATATATATATATATATATATATATATATATATATATACATACATATATATACATAATATATTTCATATATATATATATATATATATATATATATGTATGAAATATAGTGAAAAAAATATATACATAATCGAGTTAAGCATGCCATATTAACTTGTAGACTTAAAGACACATGAAATATTAAACTTTCGTATTTCTATCATTATGTTTCATAGCAATATCAAAAAGATGTAAAAAGTAAGTTTAAACCTAATTCCCCTGTTCTTTAAAAATTGCAGCCCCCAGAGAAATGTTGCATGCTCTTCCATTTGCATTCACTAGCACTCTAATTGGTTACTTAATATTTCGGTCGGCGAATTCTTGACACCGTATTGATATATGCTAGGAATGGAAAAGTTCTTGCACCATTCCGACAAAAGATCACATTTTTGAATTAAAAATTTCGTATTCAATATAATTAGTAGTGGACCACCATCATTATAAATCTTTTAATGGTATATTTAAAGGTCAGTATATATTTACCTCAAACGTGCATGTAGAAGGGAGAGGCCATGAAAATCCTTAATTGGCTAAGTCAAATGATCTACAGCAACTCACTCTGCTTTCTGGCCATGAATATACCTTCCATATGGTATCTTTATGCCCCGATGATAATATACATTAATCATTGGTTCAAACACATAGTTATCTTTACGGTTAGCTGATGATATACGCTAATGATTGCACACACACGAGCATACGCACGAGGCTGGTCCACGTTGATAAAATAATTTGGAGCGATATGGTTTCGAATGCCGTAAAAATAACCCATTAAAATTCCAGCTCGATCAGACAACAGAAAAACGTTGACCTCGGCTCCATTTATCAGGAAGGTTGAAGCGCTCGGTACGAAATACAGTTATTTTTCAAGACAATTGATTCATATCCAATTTATTTTCCTGATCTTATGGGTTCACAAATAACTTTTAGTCTTTTAAAAATATATCAATAGTAATTTTAACTGAAGTTTTTGGTAAATTATTTTGGATTTTTTAAAAATATTTGGTTAGATTTTTAATTTCAATTGATTTTTGCAGTTTTTGTGTACTAGGTGAACTTTTAACGTTTAGGTTCGTCACTGCTATCGCTCCCCTGGTGGAGACGTGGTCAGATGTTGGTTGAGGCCACGCGTTATATTCATAATCCAAAACGAAGTGGAGCGAAAATACATTTTCGGAAGAAATTAGCAAAGATTTTTTACAGCGATTATCACATTTTACAATTATTTATAAGATTTCTATAGTTTTCAGCAGATAGAGTGACAATAAAAATAAAACAGAAAGAAATCTTTCTTATTTGCAGGAAAACGTTTCAATGGCTGTAATCACATATTTGTTATTCTCATAATGCTTGTGCGAAGATTATTTTTAAATTTAGGCTTAAGTTTGAGACGTGATTTATACGAGGCAGTAATTTCATGAAGTATTGACCTCAGTATTGCCGCAGTGACAGCCGTTGCCAGTTGTTCACTTAATCTAAAAAACGATGGAACTAAGATTTAATAAACAATAGGCGCCATTGAAATATATTCCTAGCCAAAAAATCTCCAGCGGAGGCCTATGTAATGCTGGAGAAGCTTCCTGGAGAGTCTTTTTTCCCATTGCACAGCTAAGAGATGATTTGTAATGCTTGGGAATTAATGAGAAATTGAGTTCCGAGACTACACATACTTGTAAGTGAACTATATGACATTAGTATGCGCAGAATTATTTATAGATCATGCTCCGGGAAGGTGATGAATTCCCTTCGAAAGTTCTTATTTCAGATAAAACTTGGCTACATCCTTTCAATTCTGCTTGCTAACGGTAAAGCTTTGATGAATTCAATGGTTTATGGCTCTACTTTACTAAAATTCATGATCACCGAATAAATAAGTTTTTTCCAGCATTTATTCATGCAATAAAACTTTATCATGCCGGTTTTGACGCATGAGTGACATCATCAGGTGTCATCAGCAATGTAGGCGACATCATAATTACACCTGATGATGTGGCCCTTGCGTCGATTGCATTAAAATAAGTTTTTCTGTGTCGAAACATATTAAGTTCGTTTATTCAGTGAGTAAAGTTAAGTGTGCGAAAATTTCCGGAATCAGCAGCACCGAAAAAAGTCAAATTATTAGTGACCTGTGCTGAGCAAGTTTATGATAATACAATCATTTGATAAACTGATCCAAGAAACTGCGGGAAGATGCCGTGTCAGTAACTTTTAACGGAAGCATCCACTAAATGTGCATTTTCATTTGTTGATATTCAGGGATCGGTATATAGTATATTGATGTCGTAACAGCGCACACAGCTTTAAATGAACCATAATATAGGGATGCATGAAAATTCTCCGAGGTTTGGAAAGTTTGATTCATCAAAAGAAAGTAGCGTAGAAGAACTGAGTATGTTTCAAATTGCAACGTGTACCGCTGACGCAATACTGGATTCAATAAAGCGAAACTTTGACTGCATGTGCATTAAATTTTAAGCTGCAATTATAAATATAACATCAAATTTAAAACTTGATACAATTCATACATAATATAATCATTGAGGCACTCTCATTAACGTCTGTGACGTGGTAGAAGGCAAATTATATGGTACGAGTAAATAATTATTTGTCCGTTTTATGAATGATTAATTTAGTGCATATTAAATGCGCATAGGTGCCATTAAAAAGATATTCTCCCGCCTTTGATTGGCTTGGAAGTCTGCCTTAAGATTGATTAAACAACCATTAATTCAGAATTATTGTATAGAGCGCTGGGCTGGTGACCGAATGACCCGGGTTCAATTCTGGTTCACTTCTCTGGAAACAATACTTCACCAAAGCTGTGCTTGGTTTATGGGATCAGTCTGGGAAAATACGGCGGAAAGTTGGATAGAAACTTGTTCACTTTGTATTTTAAACGCTTTATGAAGCACTTGGTAAGTGGTGAACACCAAACCTGTTCTTTGAGTTTATTAGTGAGGTGTTGATATCATTTGAAATTGTGAAGATCCCGAATTCCATCGAAAAATTACTACTTCCTTTCCCAAGTCATCCTAAGTCTTTTACGGCATGATATAGAAACGTAAACGGTCTCGGTGGACTTTTAAGATCTCGGCTATCATGTTTTCATAAACTAATATGAAAACTTTAACTTTGTTTTGACACATTCCACCTAAAAAAGTATAAAATATGTAACTAAAATTTTCAAAACCAAAAGTCCACTTAGCAAGTACTTCGTTGAACTCACCAAGCTTAACATTAAAAACTTAGGCCCAAGTATATGGGAAGCATATTGGAAGGAGTCTTGAAGCCAATCATTTTTTTCCAATCCACCAAGATTTAACAGAACACACGTATCCTACCTGAAAACGCAAACAGGGTTATTTTTCTGCAGAGCAGTTACTCTCCGCATCGCGACGAATAATTCCCATTACTCCCTGATTCTACGCCGACCTGCACACACCCTTTATCGTCCAAACGACCAAAAAGCCCCGGCCTTTCGCCACGAGTTTTCGGAGGACGTGCGAAGTGATCCAGAAAGCCATTTTGGTGACCGCGCCGGGCCCTTATCCCCCACGGAAGGATCAACGCGCGTCGGCAAAGGACAATAACTGTCTCAAAATGGGAAAATCGAACTCCACCCGACCGAGTTCAGCATCCCGCGATTTGTAATTGGGTTCCCGGTTCGGGAAATATGGCATTCAATGAGGGCCGCAGGAGGGGGCGAAATGGGGGAGAAATCCCTCCGTTCCCGTCGCCCGACCGGGGGAGTGATTGCATTAGGGTCCGGGATAGGGGTATGGAGGCCGTCTCCAATTGAGGCGGAAGGGATAGCTGCGGCGGAGGCCGGGGGCGGAAAGAAAGCTCCCGAAGCGGCGCGGGGGAAAACAGGAGGAACCCACGCGCCCCTCTTACCATTCGGGAAATAACTTTTACTGCGCGCTGAGAGCAGCGGTGAACGGAAAAGGGTGTGGAAGAGAAGGTTTTCTCATTCTTGCCCTCAAGGATCCGTATTTAAAAATTAACACCAGAGGGAGAATTTCCCATGCAAAAACTAACATTTAAGTTACAAGCATTTATGTACAATTGCGTCACTATTTGTTCTGACCGTTCCGTAGAAATTATTTTAGAAAATAAAGACTTGTGAATTCCCTTTAAAACTTTCACGAGTGACGTGGGAACGAGCCGCGTGAGTGTGGGGAGTCAGTTTTGCTTACTAGATCGGATGAGTTCTGGAGACCATAAAGCTGCCGAAATGAGGCATTTTTGTGTAATGTGCGATTCACGGGAAAGTGAGTGCCGAGGAGAGGGAAAATGGTCTTGTTCGTTGCCGGGAGACCGCAAAATTTTTAAAGTGATCGATTCATGTAAATGAGATTTAATTATTCTCTTGGAAACGGAAGCAAATAAGAACTCAAAAGTGGTTTTTAAGCTCTGCTTATTAGTGCACCTAGCTACTCCACAAAGGAGCCCAAAATGAATGCATCGATATTTTGACCTGAAGACGGAAGCAGGAACGCCAGTGCGCTGGTTGGAGCTAGAGCTAGAACTGTGATCAGCGCAGAAGAAACGGGATTGTTGAAATCCAAAAGAATAAAGATTTCGCCTTTATGATTATTTTCACATTGGGGCACATAGTATGGACTGTTTTTAAAGGTACTCTAGAAAAAGGTTTTCGCAAACCTTTTTCAGAGGACTTGCTATTGAAAGACGTGGCGCGTCAAAATCATTTTGCGAAGTTTACATTCAATCTTATTTTTTGAGCATACCATTCGTCTCCGATGATGCAACAAATACACAGCATAATTTCCATTCGAAAAGTACAAATAGTTTTCTCTTCTAGTTCCCGCTCTCCCGTCAGAAGGCTAGTGTGTAGCCAGGGTCAAGAGTGGGGAGAAGACGGAGGGCGGGTGGGGGGGAGGCTGGTCTGCATCGTTTCTGCCGTTCCCATCCGCCCTCAGGAGGCCACTGAGGCGACCGCCACGCCTCCGTCCCCCTCGGTGCGTGGCGGTCGTTTCTCTTGCCCCCACCTCATCCAAATAGACTCACGGACACTCAGTCACTCATTTCGGTGCTCAAAACAATTCCTCCACCCAGGGTCTCGTTCTTCGCATCACTCCCTCATCTTGGGGTACCTGCTCCCCACTCAATTTCATATTACAGCCAACCAACACCTCAATATCACATAGTCCATTCCAATCTTCACCCCACAGAGATAAAGCCACGACTGATAAGCATATCTCTCAACTCATTAGACATCTTTTCACAAGCTCTTTCAATCTGTTTTGGTGGGCCGGCATGACTGAAACTATGCTAAGCGGTGCATAATCCTACCCAAGTGACTTGATGCTTTAGGTTTTGTAACATCAATAAAAGTAATGGCACATAAAATGTTGGTGTGCATAGTTTAATCAATCACAAATGAAAGATGACCGAGTGTATATACTTTTCATGGAAAAAATACAAGTCTTTATTTCAAAACCAAATTCAGGTTTTGACTTCAAAAAGACAAAAAGGACAACAAAAGAGGCAGCCTATTTAAATTGAAAAAGGGATATTGAAGCCTGTGGTGGAGGGAGAGAATTTTAGACAGGAGAGGAATGGGCGGAAAATAGATGGAAAGAAGTATGCGGGATCGAAAAAGCTGGTGTTTTATTGATATAGTGGAATGGTAATCAAATATTTTCAATTTTATTTAGAAGAGTTCATTAGATTTGGGTGCCTACATCTTTGAAGAGCATTATATTTTTTTTGTAACATATTTTAGGGTTCCTACCTATTCCAATTACTAACAATTAGATTTATGGTAATATTTATTTTGAAAAATGTATGAAATTCTTATTTTTTTTAAGAAAAACAGCATTACGTTCTTTAACATTGTGTTCTTTCCTAGGTAATTCACTAAGAAATTTATTGCTCCATAAAGATATTATATCTATAAATAATTTTGAACATTTAATCACGAAGAAAAATCTATCTAATGAATACTTTTTTGAATTTATATACACCCTGCAAGCCACCGCTATGGTGTGTGGCAGGGGGTGAATTCGTACCAGAATAATTTTACCAGAACGTGACTCTACCGAGATGAAACTATGTCATTATGACCCTCTATCGTTCGTGGAAAAAAGGGCATCTTAATTCCATCCGTTCTACTCGTAATATCTCTAACTTTATTAACATGACTACCGTAGTTTGATGAGGGTAATAATATAATTTGAACATCACTGCTAATGAGACCCCCTTCCAATTTATTCAATAGCTTCAACCTGTAATTTCACCTTCGCTCCGTAAGAGATTTCCAGCCTAGCTGCTCTAATATTTTGGATAAGCTACTAAGTAGCGTATCCAAAATAGTAGAGCAGCTAGGCTGGGAATATCATCATAACAACGTTTTAAAAATCTACGCTGCATGTGATCCAATTCAGCAAGTAATTCAACTTCGCGAGGATCTCATGTACTTGCAGCATATTCTAAATGAGGCCTAACTAACGACTGATAACATTTTTCTTTACCCTTTTCATCACATTATTACCACCGAACAAGAGAAAACTGGATACCTATACCCGCTCTTCAGGGCCTCGTATTTTCTACCTCTCTGAATTCTAACCAAAACCCCTGCCGTTTTTGGCCTACTATTTCCCTCAATCGTTAATTTAATTGTTCCATTTTGAATTGATATGTTCCACAACAACTTTTCCTGCCTCCCTCTGATTACTTCAAACAATATCCACACCTCTCATAGTACGCATGGTACTTCTTCGTATGCTTTCATTTCCGTTCATGTAAACTTTTAATTTTACTCGCACATTTAAAAATTCTTTAATCCACTCCAATAATCTTATTTCAACGTCCAGTTCTGAGTGGCTTAGAAAATGCTCCATATCTGAATCATTCATACTTCTATGTTCAACTTAAATTCTCTTAATAGGATTTCTATCGTGCAAGTAAATTTGCCTCAATTTTAACTCTCCACATCTGATTCACCTCTCTCTTTTTACATGTAAACCTACTGGCCTTTACCATTAACACCTTTACCATTTAGATCCTCTATCTTCTCTCCATATCTCGCATTAAATTAGTTTTGGGTCTTATTGATAGGAATTGAGCTCTTACGGCTAGTCGTATAGAATAAATGAAAAACTCCAATAGCTGTAAACAGTTAATCTTTCAAACTCCTCTACTGTCAGCTCATTCTATTGGCTCCCACCCCTGCAACCCATTTCCCCCCCCCCAAACCTTACACTACATATACTATACTTCGGATTGCCCTTAACCTTTCTCACTTCGACTAGTGTTGTTGTGACGATTCACCTTCAGTACGCTGAAGAGGGCTACTTTGTAGCCGAAATACGCGTATACGTATTCACCTTTCTTTTCCCTTTTCCGTTTTTACCTTTTACCCCTTTCTTGACTTGTGGCGTTAGCCAACTAACCACCTTAGTACTTTATTTAGAAAGGTTAACTGTTTACGGCTACTGGAGTTTTTCATTTATTCTATAGTTTTGGGTCATTTAATGGTATTCCTGCAAAATCTATCATTATGTGAAGGGATGTTTTCTTTTTATTTACACATAGTGCTTTTGTCTTTTCGTAAATATTATCCGCTTCACCCTTTCTTTATTAACTTTCTATGTTTTTGCACTGCATCTTCCACCTTTTTCGCTCTTTCACCTTCCCCTCCTCATGTCATTATTAACTTCGTTGTGTCTTTTACCAAATAATTCTTTTTTTGCACTCTTCGATTTCTTTCTATCAGCTATTTTCTAATCAACTCGTCGGCAATCCATGGTTTCCTTATTCTTTTCCTAACTACACTTCCTGCCATTTCACGCTTGAATTTCGATATCTGTTATTTGATATTTTCCCATTTTTCTTCTGCCGTACCCGTCTCTCTCTCTTCCGTCATAATTTTTCCACTGTCTCACGTTGCTTCCTTTTTTCCTAGTTAATGCTTCTGCCTTTCATTTCCTCACCCTTCTTCCTGGTTAAATCCTCATGAATCGGATGCCACACTTCACTGGAGTTAAGTTATGATCAGTGTCCGCATCCGCTTCCGAGAAACTCTGCGAATTTATCACGTAGTTCCTAAATCTGAGCCTAATCATAATATAGTCTTACTGATATCTTTCCGAATATTAATGCATTTTTCATGCATATTTTAGTGTTAAACCAAGTATTCGTCATTATTAGAGTATTATTCATATTTCTCTCTCCCCGATGTCATTACCTGTGCGTAAATTGTAGTCTCTTACCTCCCTCTTTACTTTCCCTTCGCTCATTGCCGCGATTCAATACCCTATCGTTATCAAATATTTCCTCCGTTGAACACCCACCCACCAATGGATCGTACAAAAAATTAATACCAGTATCTTCCAATGAACATCCACAATTGCTTCCGCTGACTGATTGTATATGTATACAGTCTATTTCTTCATCCCGATTGTTAGTTGATGACACATGTCATATTCGTTGGTTCAGCTTTTACTTCTACTAATAACACTCGATCAATTACTTGCTCTTTGTTCACTACGCTTCTCACCACCACTTTACGCAATACTAATGAAAATTATCTTTTTGTCCCTCCCCCTCCATTGTGTATAATTCTACATCATCGCTCTACCAATCCCCACCATTTCAATCACCTCTAAAAACCGAAAAATGTTTATATTTTCCACTGTTCATGTCCGGTTATATGCTTTTTAATTTCCCTTTTCTGACATTCCATGTCCCAATTTTAAGTCATTCGGCCATTTTTGTGGCTTATTTTTTTGCTGGTGCTTTCGGTTCCGCTTTTCTAGAATTTATTTTGATAATGACCGCGGAAGTCTCAGATTTCTGCTGGGCCGGGCACGACACACGACCCAGCGGGAGGCACGGCCACGGCCACTAAGGAACAGGCCCGTTGCGCGGCCCATGTATTTTAGTTGCCTGCATTGATTTCTGTGTTTTTGTCAGACATAATTTCTTTAATAAATTACTTAACTGGTTTCCCGTTACCTTTCTTGGTACTATTTTTAAAGTGGCCCCATCGCTAGCCTATTACGAAACTAGAATTATCAGCCCGAAGGGTGGTTTGGTATACGAGGGTACAGCTTACGTAGCACTAAAGCAGATGATGTGAAATGTACGCAGCAGGATAAAAGGGAACTGATTTCAATGGCGCCTGAGGTTTCCCTGAATAAGGCGGCTATAATTGAAATGATCGGACTTTAGAAAAAGCCGCACATTATTTCGTGTTTTTCATTCAAATTTCTTTGCGTGCAAAGCAATATCGATATTTTCTAATGATCTAACTGCAAGATTTCTATGCTTATTCTCATATTTTTGATACATTGGCATAAGTGAGGCAATTATTTTAGAGCCATTATTTACCTGCTTTACAGTTATATATATATATATATATATATATATATATATATATATATATATATATATATATATATATATATATATATATATATATATATATATATATATATATGTGTGTGTATCTAATGACGACGGCCGTGCCGTCGAAACGTAAATATCTACTGTGTGTCCTTCTTTTATGTTTCTCTGTGTGTAATATCTATTATCTTAGTGTTTGTGTGTTTATATATATATATATATATATATATATATATATATATATATATATATATATATATATATATATATATTCAAACTTTAACATCCCACCATACGGCGCACAAATATTCATTCAAACATAGAAATAGGTACAAGGAAAGGGGATAGGAAAACACATAAAAGGCGAACACAGGACATGTGGGGAAGGCGGTTTTTTGAGAAGACCGCGAATGTAAAAATATTTCATTCTTCTTGTGTGTATTGTCTATTTCTCCTTTGGTGGGTGGAACAGCTCCCTAAAGCCTTCCTTTGGCAAATGATTCAGAGCACTTGGGCGTTTTAAAACATCGCAGATCTCAGTGTAAATTAAGTTTCCTTGGTGGTGTAAGTGGTAGCGCATCCGCCTGGCAAGTGGAAGGTCCGGTGTTCAAATCCCGGTTAAGGAAATATTTTTACATTCGTGATCTGCTCAAAAAACCGCCTTCCCCACACGTCCTGTATTCACCTTTTATGTGTTTTCCTATCCCCTTTCCTTACACCTATTTCTATCTTTGAATGAATATGTATCAATAAATATATATAAACACTCAGATAATAAATATTCCACACACAAACATAAAAGAAGGACTCTTACAGTAGATATTGACGTTTCGACGGCACCGCCGTCGTCATCAGAATCGTGCCGTCGGAACGTCAACACGTACTGTTAGTGTCCTTCCTTTATGTTTCTGTGTGTTGAATATTTTGTATCCGTGTGTTTGTGTGTTTGTGCGTTGCCCGAGAGCGTCAATTTCAAAGATATATATATATATATATATATATAAACCATAAACACAGTAATCAACCCGAAGGTCGGTTTGGTAGGTGATGGTAGAGCTCACCCATGTACCAAGCCCGCCGGCGTGTGAATATTCACACATCAGGGTAGGGGGGCCAGTTCCTTTCCCTGTGCCGGTTATTGTTTCCCAGGAAGACCTGGTACCCGAAAAATCAAGTAGCTTGGGTGGAGCTGCAGGTGCCCTAAGTACCTTGCCCGGGAATCGAACCCGGGACCCTCTGGTCAGCAGTCCAACGCTCTACCCGCTAGACCACCGCGACCCGCATATATATATATATATATATACCGGATAGTCGGCATGTAAAATCAACGATGATTATATCTGCAAGTTTGTGCACTCTAGATGAAAATTAATCGTGAAGTACTGTTTTTAGGAATTTAGTGCCAATAAAAATGCTCATTTATTAAAATAAATAAAAACTGCAGTGCAAAAAAAAGTGCACATACCCGCTATTAGCTGCAGTTACGCACCAAAGGACATATTCTATGGTAACATTCAAATGGACAACTTTAGGCAGTTAGTATTTGGTTATAATTTTAAGAAATAAAAAATGAACAAAGTCAAATTACTTAAAACACAGGATCACGAATGCCATTTAATTGAGACTTTTTAGAGAGTCAACTTTGTACGTATGCTGACCGGCCAGGGTTCGGTGAGCCGCCAGGATTACGGAGGAAGCCTCCGCTGATGGCGCTGCAGATAGAAGGGAATGGAGTAAGTTTGAAGTTGAGGAAAGGAGCAACCAGTGCTGGTGAGTCAGGGGAAGGGAATTACCCTATGTGCACCCTAAGAGATCGCATGGGAGGATGTATGGTTACTTCGTTGAAAGCAATGGTAAATATAAGTTTAGGTCATTCCTGTTGCTCTTAAAGACAAAAACATGCGTGGATAGCTTATACTCGTCAAATCAGTTTTAAAAGTTGTAATTCTGTCTTTTCTAATGAAAAAACTACGAAGAATTTAAAACATTAAATCATCTTATCGACACCACTGGAAGCTTTTTCCTCCTCTTTGCGAGTATGTTATTCGTATTATAATTCAAGAATGCAAGAAAACGTAGTTTTGGGGTTCACAAGAAAATATTTGCTGAGTACCAATTTTGCGAGAGGATATTTTTTAAATTTAGTTAATTTATAATTTCAAAAAGATACACAAACGTTATCAATCCATTAATGCCTTAGAAAGAACACATGCCTCGTAGATAAGATACATGAAGTAATTTCTTCTAAATCCAAGGGAAACTACTTCTTTCTTTGAAGTTAATTGCCATCCATTTAAATATATTGGCTCATTTTCACAAGGAAAATCCCGACTTACACAGAACTCTCCCTCCTGCCTGAAAAATACGGAAATCTCGCCCTTTGCCTTCACTCTGACTGCGCATGCTTCCATTTCCACCCAATCACATTCCATTAGCTCAAAGGCAAGTTCACAAATCGCCCGTAAGAACTTGAATATTTCAACAATTTCACAGCAGAAAATGCTCATCTTATTCTTAACGTTCAGTTCTTCATATTAACAAGCCTATAGCCTTTCCGTCTTCTTCGAAGCGTTGTGATATGAAACACTATGACGAGGGCAGTCCACCAGAACCCATCCATCCGTTATGCTATAAAAATACACTGGAATAGATACCGAAAATTTATTATTTTTATCTCAGAACTAAATGTCTCTACTATTTTTATACATATTTGCCAAGCATATGCAAAGATTTTTCATATCTCTGAACTAGTTTTCAAATTCCTGCAGCATAAAATTCTTCCGCAGCCAACTGATGGTGTCATCTTGGAGTTCCTCATCGAGACAAACCTAAAACAAATAGTAGTATAAATATTCAATCGTGTTTCCATTCCAAAACTTTATAAAGATTTCAGATATTGTAAAATGCCGGTTCTCTCGAACTTTTTCATAAATTTTTCTGCGCAGTTCATTGTTTGCCACAGACGGGCAGCCAATTCTGCCATCATCATGGACATTTGTGTTCACTCTTAAACGAACGATAACACTGACTGTTTTCTTATCCGTAAAAGCCTAATCTTTGAACGCACTTCAATCATTTTGCCTGAATTTCAATTGTATTATTCATTTTTACTCACTATTGTAAAAAAGACGAAAAGCGAGGTGACCTTCCAATCTCTTCAGTTCGAGGCTTACTCATCTACTATGTGCACCAATACAGTGAGTGACCAATAGGCTAAAAACGTATGTTGCTTTCTGGACAGCTTCCGTATTTGAATTTAATTTTGCAGTTTATAATGTTAGTAATGTTTGGAGGCTAATTGATATTCGAAGATCCCCAGACCATGGCGACATTCTAAAGTTTTCATTCATCAAAGGTATACTATTTACTGTTTCACGTCCCACTCCACGATAGGAAAACCGTCCTTCGACTCTCCCAGGGCCGGCAAAGAGTAAATGAATGCAAACCTCTGGTCCGTGCTTGCGAATCGGGCGCGCTCTCCTGCCCGCAACTCTCCTGGTCTCCCCTGACTCCGACAATCGACAGAGATCGCAGCCAATGAGTGTGCGAGGTGGTTGCGGGGTGGCGAGGGACGTCTTTACAAGGGCCGTGCGGGAAGGACACCTGTCGTTTGCGCCGCCCGTCAGCATTGCCACCCGGCCTAAGGGTGACCCCTCCCCCCTTCCGCCTCCACATGCAGTCCCCCCCTCCTCGCGTCCCCACCCTCGGCGGCAAACTGGGGGCGAGAGACGGGAGGGAAGGGCTGCGGATGGAAAACGCCGAGATGGAATACATTATGCAAAGAACGACGGAGAGGAGTTCGCTATAAAGGCACAAAACTCGAATCGTTGGCGAGAAAGCGACGGAATGAATGCATTAAAATTCAGCCGAGCACCACAGCGTTTGCCCAAAGGTGGTTTTTGAATCCAGAATAAGATTTGACGGCCAATAATTTGGTTTCGAAGTGCCTAAATGGATTTCATGCAAATAATTTCCAGTGGTCCAATATTCATCGTCGTTCCAAGAGACACCTAAGGCATGGCATCGACGGACTCACCCCGAGATCTCAGTTTTGGCCTTCGATGGGCGAAACCACCACTGCGGGCGGCCAATGGGAGAGAGTGACCACAAAGGGACATAAGGCATATCTTACGTGCAGTTAGAAGTTCCGTAGTTAACGATGCTTTTCAGCGAGTAGAAACCACGTCAAAATACCAATGTTAAAAAAGAACCACCTGAAATGGAATCCGGAAGAGAAATGAAACCAGATTAAAACCCAGTGCTAAAAATTTAATTTGAAATTCCGAGGGAATATCATTCTAAATATATATCGCTATAAATTACGAAGGTAGGCTGAAAACTATTGCTTATATGTTTGTAAACCACAAATAAAATGACCTTCAGAAGCACTCCTGGTGAAATGTGGAAGTAACATTTCCCCTCAACACGCATGCGCAGGTTTCAGGTCGTTACACTCATCCTGTGTATTTTGAAAAGCGGTAGTATGGAGACGCGTTCTAGTGCTATAGTATGTCATCGCAAGTTAAATAGCGTGCTGTTATCGAATTTTTAACTGCTGAATAAGTGACTCCTACTGAGATTTATCGTCGTTTAAAGGCTGTTTATGGTGAAGATGCTATTGATAGGTCTACTTTAAATCGACGGTCAGTAAAATTTCATGGTTTCGAGCCTGGAAAAGCCATAATTGTTGATAAAACCTTTTTTGAGCGTGTTTTGGGATGCTCACCGTGTTTATGGGATGGATTTTCTGGAACGAGGGGCAACGGTAAATTCTTCTCAGTATATAGAGACTCTTTTATTTATTTTCGTCCTCAACTCAAGAGACCCATCATGGGGTAATCATTACACCTAGGACGATGAGGTGAGGGCAGCCTTCAACTCTTGGGATCGAGGAAAGACGGAAAAGTTTTTCAGTGACGGAATTAAAAAACTTGTTACACGTTGGGAGAAATGTGTTAGCCTTAACGGTGACTATGTTGAAAAATAAATATATGATTTTGATACTTAAGAACTGTACTTTAATTTAATTTTCCATCGATAATGTTAATTGTTTTTGTTTGTGATCTACAAGCATGTGTGCTTCAGTTTTCAGCCTAACCTCTTATGAATGATGAGGTCTCAGGCGTGATGTGGTGGAAGCGTAACATATTAAAACCACAGGTATTGCAATTTTCCACTAGATATTTTATTTCGACACTACCGGTTTCGATGTTTTCACATCATCATCAGGTGTGCTTCAGGTGTGCATCAGGAGGTTTAATACTAACCTCTTATGTTGCAATTGCAGGTAGACTACAGCGAGAATTTAGGAGATAGCCCACACCTATACATATAAACCAAAATTAGGAATTTTTTCTGGTTCAACATAACAGCTATGCGGGATACATCCTTTTCGGTATATCTCTTAAGATGTATATAATATTCTACATTAATCAATTATCTTCATGATAACATTATTACAAGCCTCACGTTTCCCTCAAATTCTGACCAGATAACGCTACACGCCGTGCACCCTCGCGCAGTTGACCCGTAGGGATGGAAATTCCCCCCCACTGAGAAATCAAGGAAAATTTCTAAATTCTTTAATGCACATGTCTTGTTATCAGCACTCTTTAGAAAAAAAGATGTTTTTTGAAAACTAGTGGGTGTCTTCCAAGATTTGAGCGATGTCGCCGAAATCTGGGCATCCCCCGCCACTCACCTCTCTTGAGTTGGTATCTCTGCCTCCTTTGACAAAAACTCGATGGTAAACAAAGAATCCGATATAGGTAAACAAAAATTTAACCATACTTATGGTTCAATTAAAATTCGCTTTTCAAGTCGAAAGTTGGTTTAAGTGTTTTACTATTCGTAACAAGAAATAAGCACACACGTTTTCTGGAGCTGACAGCTGTTCCTTAGGCTGTTTGCTTAGATAAATTTAAATTTCCTGCTCGAGCATACCACACACGGGTACACACACTTTGCACTCACGCGTCGACCCCCCACACGTTATGAGTTCGGCTGATGCGGGGAATGCCACTAGCCGGATGTTTAATATTAAGCGGCGACGCCGGGGACAATTATCTCTTCTTTACTTTACGGGAAATTCATTTGACATGCTATACATCTGAGCTTTAAACATGGCATGACAGTTTTCATTACCCAACGTTTAAGAGTTTTTATTTCCTAAAAACGTGAGTAATTCCGCGTAACGTTGCATTCCGAAGAGGCAAGAATTCACTAAAGATTGTACATCTTAATAGTAAACCTAATAGAAAGCATTCTCATTTTAAAAGAGATCCACGAAACATTCTGAAAGTGACTGAACTGAAAACTGACAAAATATATTGAAAACCTAACGTTTCGCTTGTGTGTGTCAAGTCATCGCCAGAGTGGAACTACATGGAAAACTCTCGCTGCGCAATGACTGGCGAGAAATTCAGTCGCGTTCCAACTGCTACGGAGTTGCCCCCCACGTCCCATATTTTTTGCTGGAAAAACTCGTAAAACATGGGGATACATGAAAACAGCTTTTTATGGTCTGACGAGTCATTAGGAGGGAGAGAATGGAGAAAAAAGTTGAAAGGGAAGGGGAAGGACAGAAGGGGGACGGAATAGGTGGCGTGGGAGGAGGAGAATGAGGGGCGGAGATAGAGAAGGGGTGCTGGGGGAAACGCCATGGCCCCGCCTGCCAGAAGCGGAGCGTGGCCGCAGCATTGCATTTCCGCTTGTCGAAATCTTAAAGCCTCCGACCAAGTTCCACGCTCCTAGTTGATACGATGGCTGACTGGATATGTGGGATAAATTAAAAGAATATACACTGGATTCACGAATGGATGATACCGTGACACAAAAGGGAGGCACTTAGTAAGAGTCATCATGGGTTACAACTACGTACAAGCATGCATTTCCTCGCAGTGTAATGTGGGGAAAGGTTTTTTACTCGATGTGGAGAATATTCAGAAGTGAACGCTCGTCAAAGTGGCAAAGCCGGGTGTGTATAAAGAGCCATTCCTCTTACTTAACTGTTTGGAAGCGAAACTTGGTTATGCCTAGGCAGACATTTAATTATATCAATGAACTGCGATTGGTATGGAGGTACTTGTGGAGTACTCACTGTAAACAATGAAAGAGATCAGGAGTGATAGATAGATAAAGGTCTTTATTTGGGCTAAGTTGAGACCAAATGGTCCCTTCTTCCATTTGCGTGTGAGTTACGAAACAATGTGATTGGCTGCAGCAGTAATGAACATGAATGGAGTTTTCTGTGCTGGAGTATCATGCTCAGAATCCAGATTAGAATTGAGTTATAAGTATAGGATACTTCTGAGAACATGGGACTTAAAGGACAAGGAATTAATACAGTTTAAGTCTCCAAAAAAAATGTACGTGCAGATTCGAATGAAATGAGGAATGAATGATGGAAAGAGAATGAAATAGTATAAGGTACCTTTCAGATAAAATTACACTTAAAGAAAGCATCTCAAAAACAAAATTCCCAAGTATACTTTTCAACGACGATACCAGACGGATTTATATGGCAATGACAAGCCAGAGACAAAAAAAACTTTCCATTCGTTACATGCAATTTACGAAATACGCCATGAATTGCATCTCAAACTAAACAATATAGGTTCTTTCTCGAAAACTCAAAAATCTGAGAAAAAATTATTGCAGCTCAAAGTACAATTGTAATCTTCCAATAGCACCTTGGGGATCATCAAGGCATCCACCTTTCTCTTGGCTAAATCTGCTCTAACAAAGTGATGCAATGTGGTTTTCAGAATAATACACTCCTGCTAACATTCTGACACTCAGACGTCGATCAAAAATGAGCATACGAGGTCTTTCCGAAAAATAATTAGAATAAATCTGGGAAAAAAGTTATTGCAGATCAAAGTACAAATGGCTAATATTCTTCATAAGGTCACCCTTATGTATCGACACACCAATGCCAGTGCCTCCACCACTTGTGATATGCTTCCTGCAAGGTATCAACAGGACCCTCGTTTAGGCACCTCGTCATGGCCTCTTTGACTTAATCCAGTGGTCCAAAATGGTACTCATTATATTTGGGTCCTACTCGAAAACTCATGTCTCTTCACCACTCACCAAAAATTTAAAAAAAAATCGGGTCACTTATACCGTGGTCTAAAAAATCCAAGCAAAGATTTTCACACAAGCCGACTTCCGACAACAGCCTAGGGACCATATTGGAACAACTTTCTCATAGCCAAGTCTTCTGAAAGAAAGAAATACACTCTGGTTTTCTGAGTATTGCATTACTCTGCTAACATCCTGACACTTAGGGGTCAATCAGAATTGAGCATGTGTCTCACTTTTTGAAAATTGTCATCGTACTGTGTTGTTGATGGATGTCCAGGGTATTTCTCATCGTCAATCTCCTCGTTAACCTCCCAGAATATTTTGTGCAATCAGAAAACCATCACTTGGGATATTTCTCCATCTTCATTAGCATCCTTAAACGTGGTCATGGTTTCCGAGCCCAATTAACCAAGTTTAATGCACAATCTATCGTACATATCGCATACCATGGAAAGTAGCATCGTGAATTCGTGACGTGACCGTCAAACAGGGATCCAGTCTAACAGCAATCCGCACACTATAAATACCCATAGTTAACTGAAGTGCGTTGCATTTCTTTCCCAAGATCTTCCATTACCTTTTTCACCACAAATCATCCCACCTCAGCCATGTTCCATTGGTGGCAAAAAATCATTCTACTTATTTTGGAATATACCCTGTATCTCTTACTTTTTGCAAAGTTTTGTTGCACTATTTAGTTTACGGACGTCCAGGGTGTACCTCGTCGTCAACCTCCTCTCTACTAATTAATAATGAATGAATTGAGATCTTACGGCTAATAGCATTGAGTAATTGAAAAAAATCCAATAACCGTAAACCGGATTTACGGCGATTGGAGTTTTTTCAATTATTCTCCTCTCTACTCTTCCGGCAAATTTTGTGCCAGGGGAAAATAAGTCTTTGGGACATTGCTTCAACTTCTTAAGCACCTTTTACCGTCATCTTGGTCTCCGAAATCAATTTTCCGAGATTAATACAACACTTGCCCACGTATCGTTGCTCCATTGAGCGTGGCACCGTAAATTCGAGACACAGCTCTGAAACAGGGGTTCAGGTTAGCAGTGATCTGCGCACTGTAACGGCCCCCAGGGTCGCGTTGTTTCCCCAAGATTTCCCGCCACCTTCCCCGATACAAGTCTTCAGCTCGTCTCTCCAGCTGTCCGCATCGATGGGAAAAAACATTCTACTTATTGTTGACCGTGTATAACAAATACGATATTAATGTTCTTAAATTGAGTATATAGACCATACCTACCTTCATACGGTGGAAATAATTCAAGTTGTCTTTGCTGGCTTTGCATGCTAACAGAGGGCGTCACATCATCGCGTTTGGGACTTAAATAAAGAAAGCAGATTCATAAAGCTATGCATGGAATCTTAGACGCTTTGAAAAAGCTATTTTCAAAGTATATTAAATGAGATGAAAAATAAAATGAATCGTGATTTATGCCTTTGGTTCGGCTCCAATGTAATGTGATAATCTCAGAAGATCTCATAACACAATGGTTAGAATTAAAAAAAAATAATTGTGAAATTTTTAAGATTCGTTTAAAAATATTTAATGTTAAATAAATACAGACAGAATTGAAGATTAAACCTTGAGGAAGAATATTATACAGTAATTAATCCTGTAGATTTACAGTGTCGTTGGAAGAGAATGCCTAATTGACACATTGCAGAAAGGTAAGACAACTTTGTTAATTAGAGAGGTAAAATGCCAAGGATAAATGCAAGTGCTTGTAATACGAACCCACCATTAGATACCTGATATGTACATCAGGATGTATAGGGTTGCATTTACATATTGGAGCCAGATGCTGCAGAGAGAACCTATTTTAATTTACTTTTACTGTAACCCGAAAATTGCCAATCCGGAAACTCTTCATTTTCAAGAAATTTCCGCCCGATACTTAGGGACCCACCTTCTTCCCCTCGGCCGACTTCAGCAGGACCTCCCTCGTTAATCGGGCGGATCCATTGGAGGGGGTATTTTGGGGCGGACCTTTACGCTGAAATAATGAGCAAAGTATTTTCAATGGCATCATGAAAATGTCTAACACTAAACGATTAACTTATTTTGCAATATTCATGCTTAGCAGATGCTACTACATGAATGTAGATGACAGATATTGATACTGCGACTCATTTTCACTGTATATTCGTAAGTAAAGTAAGTAAGCAATTAAATAATTGCAAATAATACACAATTACAAATCTTTCACGCCTCTCTCTTTCTAGATCAGCTAGATGAAAAAATTGAGTTTCTATGAAACCGATAACCTTTTATTTTCTTTTTCATTGTCATCATAATCTTGCACATTCATTTCGGATCAACCACATCCACTAACTTCTTAATACGAGTCCATCTCATTCCTCTTCATCGGAAAATCGAGTGAATACGACTTCACTTCGGAATATTAAGTTTAAAATATTTCGAGCCACTCAGAATCTCAATATTTCAATTTATAAGAGAGAATCAAGCGTAAATTATATCGTAAGATGGGGCGATTGGTGCAACTATGAGTAGTCAAAAATCCCTGGGGGCTACATTTACTTTTAACTTTTCGTGAGGTACGCGGATCAAACTAAAAGAAACTAGGTTTCATTTAACGAAGTACAGACATATGTAATTAAAAGGTAAAAGGTTCAGAGAAAACCTCTGGGGTTTGTAGAAAATTCCTACGATAATATAATGAGAAGATCGGATATGCTATTGGAATCGCGTTGGGAGTCCCTTGATTCTCCAAAGTGCTTGTATGTAACTTTTAGAAAGTTACAGAGAAACCAAATTTTTCTGTGACACCAAGGGAATAATTAATGCTCTAGAGCCAAAACACCCAAATACCGTTAATAAGTGCCAATTTCAATTATTTTGTAAAAATACCAAATATTGCATAAAGTATATTGCAATGCGATCTATTTTTGTTTACATGAGCAAATACGTATGTTTTGTGTGCATGCATTCATATGCCTGTAGGATATATCACATTTCTGCCTGTTTGGCTGCTGCCCTGGCATATTACCGTCACAAGTGGGTGCATTAACCCTTTTTGGCGGATTCAGGGGTATTTTGGTTATGTAGAGAGAAAGTAATATCTAATTAGACTCTGAGTTAACTCCTTTCTCTCGAATATTTTATAACATCAAATATTAAACTAACATTGATGGAAGAGCTCTACGACCTCAGGTTAACATAAGAAGGGGGAAAAACTCCAATGGCCGAAATATACAGTCGCAACTCTCGCCACGGGATTAATTTCCCGTAAACCACCACAGAGGGTATTCTTGGTCGAGATGTCCCTTACTTGGTTCCCGCGAAAACAAACACAGCAATTTGGTCTGACGAGAGTTGCGACTGTTTATTGCGGCCATTGGAGTATTTCCCCCTTCTTATTTTAACGTTGATGGTTCTTCGAAATGATACTGTGAATTCACGGGCAGATTTCTACGGATATCAGGAAAATTGAAAATATACTAATGCAACCGGCATAAACGAACTCCAAAAATATTGCTACCTTTTGGTGCTCCACTCGTGTATCAGACTTCGACCACACTCGGTCGCCGGATTGAAATACTCTCCTCTTTTCTTGCCGTGACCGTAGAAAGCGAGTCATTCGCCAAAATTCCGTCGGGGTCTTTTCATTCCGATGGAAGGCGAATCAAAGAGCAAAGGACAATATATTTCAAGGGCTCACTTCTCCGTCTCTAATTTCTTCACGTGTCAACCACAGAATTGAAATTTAGTCTTAGGAAAATAACTATCTCTTCATTTTTAAGGGAAAATTCCCCCAGCCAAAAAATAAAACGATACTTTACTCTTGTATTAACTGCAATGGATGGCGGCGATGAATTAAAGTCATAAAATATTTCTTGGACCGAGTCACCATCTTGGTTGGAACCCACAAAACATGCGACGAAAAAGTTCTCAATGATACCTTATCCTTTCCCCCGTCGGTATTAACTAAACCTTCCAGTCAATAATCACGAGGTGACAAGATTGATATACTATATATAAGTCGAATTTCGGCAAATTATACTCTCTTTAAATGAAGCACCAAAGAGACAACATCACAATCGGAAAAAATACTCCAGAAATGGGTTCATCAAAAGAAGAAATGATACGTTAAGTGGATATAAAATGACCTTCTTGAAAAGTTACTATTTTATTTGGCAATACTTTATCCATAGAGTTTGCCAAATCTAATATCTGGATATAATACAAAACGCTTGTCTGAGACAGTGCTCAAATTGGCAAAATTTGGTGAGCAGTTAACTAACATCATTAACCACGTCTGCCGAATCAACATTCTAGGGAAAGGCCAAAGACGACCCTTATTAAGAGGCGCAGCGTGGGAAAAATCGACGCGGTCACCCAGGCGGTCGTCAATGAGGAATAATTGTTGGCGGTTCCCTGCTGGTGACGGAATACAAATGTATTCGCAGGCATCCTCTTACTGTTTGCGGGGGAGCTGGAGTTGGCCCCTTTTAGCTTCCATGCACTCTGCCTACAACGGAGGATGCGTTTTGCGGTCCATTTTGCAAACGATTTATGAAGGATTGAACGGAAAAATGAGCAAACGAATTTGAGTCGTACAGGATCGCACCCAAAAGTGGTAGAACTGATTTTCTCTGGCGCGAACGGAGCGGTGGAAGGGGTCTGCCTGCTAAGGTAAGTTGGAGGGGCTCTTAGCAACAGACCGACACCAACCTCAGTCGCCTACGGGCTCTCGTTGAGTGAGGACACCGGTTTTAGTGAAGCAAGTTTTTTGTCCGCGCATTATTTCACATGATTTGGCCATACGCAAGGTGTGCGCCAAGATGGTGCCGAAAATTCGTGCCATGGCGCGCTCGTCGTCAGACAGCTCCTGGCCACATACGGCGTTTCCACGTTGCCGAACCCGCCATATTCTCCCGATCTGCCACCACCGGACTTGTTCTTCTTCCCTCTGATGAAAAGAAAGCTCAAGGGACGACCTTTTGACTCGATAAAGGCCGTTCAAGAGGTTTAGAAGAGGGTCATTAACTGCATCCCCAAAGAAAATTTCCAGCCGGCGTATGGGGAATGGGAACAACGTTATACTAAGTGTGTAGCAGCTCAAGGAGCATGCTTTGAAGATTATTAAGTCGATGTAAGTTTATCGTAAATAAAATTCTTGTAAAAAAATCAGTCCTACCAGTTTTGGGTGCTACCCTGTATAGCGTCCTACATCATGTCGACATCATTATCGTTCTGACGTGCACTCCAGCAGTGGGTGACTGCGACCTTTAGGACGCGTATGCCGGAATTGCGGATATCTCTTGCCTTTTCGCGGTCTTACATGTCTGTCCGCCTCTGTTCAATGCTTGCTGCAGAATTTCATATCCGCTTCGTTTTAGCCAATATCTCAATTAACACTTAAAAAAATAATGCCTTTCCTCGCCTTTAGATTTTCGCTGGTCTACATTTATCAATTACATTTGGACATCACTCCTCTTAGAACGATGAGTTTTTAGTCTCAGTTAAATTTTTCAAATTTTGAAACAAGTTTCTCCACATCTGAGTTCATGTTTTACCCTGTATTTTGACAAGATATCCACCGACGAGAAGTGTTAAGCTAATATTTTTAACTACATAGTACTATCGAGTCAAGGCAATGTCTTCATATTTTCAATGTTAAGAATATCACTGCTCTCCTAATACCATTTTCCGGGTGAAAAATCTTGTTTTTTTTTATCGCGAAATTTGTGAGGGAAGGAAAAGTTTATTAGACTCTCATTTCTCGGAATATTTTTTTTTATTTTCATTGCATTATTCTGATCGAGCCGAGTGTGACGTTGCAATGATGTCCTTAGTATTAGAGGTAAACTTGTTTGCCTCATGTATGTAAAGTTCTGAAGCACTGGGGCTAAAAAGTAAGAAAAACTCTCTCAACCTGGAAAATTAAATCAGTTCGGAAACATTTTAGGGGTAATGTTGGAGGGACGGGATGTGATTTTTTCCCAAAAGTTGATCAATTAATTCGAGGATCGTCCATCAAATTACGTATTATATTCGCTATAAACTTTTATATCGATAAAACTTCAGAAGCTCCCGTGGTGAGCCTCAAAGGCAGGGACAGGCATGCATAGTCTTTTATGACGATGGACTTCATTACTTTCGAGAACATTCACCCTTAGTCACGTACAACTAAATTTTGTATTAATCAACCACCTATTTTTGATTTAAATACGAGAACAAGTAAGTAATTATGTCATAGTTTGCCTTTGAAATGCAATAGGAAATATCAACCTGAAGTCCTTTTTCACAAATTAACGTAATCACCAACCGAATAAGCTTGAGAAGATGTTTTGATTATACAATCGGAAAATACCCAATAGTTCCGAATTTATCGGCCTATTCCATCCGACATTTATCGCTTCAAGGTAATTCTTTGAATCAGCCGTTCGAACTTCTCATAACATCAAATATCTTGAGCCGTGAAGGCTTTGTAGACCACTGCAAAGGGCAAAAGAAGGGGAATGTTGAGGCAAGTGTGGCGGTTTACGGGGAAGGTAAATTCTTCGATAGAGATCAGAGACTCATTCAAAATACTATGACAATCTCCTCTCTTTCCTTTCCCTTCTTGCTTGCCTTACCTTCTCCCCTTCATCTTCAAATCTCCATCGCTTGTCCAAACACTCAGCAACCAACTTCTCTGCCTCTTTTGAAATGGTCGCAATGGTGCCTGCCTCTCTCTCGTAACCGTGCCTAGCACATTTTCTTTTCTTTTCCTTTTACTTTATTCATCTTTTTATGTCCTTCTCCACTCCCAAATCTTTGAATCCTCCTATATGTATCCATCACCTTAGAACCAAGTTTCCGAACCACCAAAAATCAAGCTTCGCGCGAAAGTTTTCACTGAATCGCTTCTTTCGCCCCATTTTTGTCTTACTTCGGTTCGATATTTCTCTTCACGTACTTCCTTCAACCTGAGTCTGTATTAATAATATTAAATTTGATGTTATCTATTTTTCTAATCAAATCTTAGGTAATTCATGATTATCTATTTCCTATTCCATTCAGCCTTCGATTTCTGTTTTTTGATATGCTCCCATTATTCTTCTGCTCTACCCGACTCCTTCTCCTCAATGAATTATTTTTAATCTCTACTTTTACTTCCTTTTTTCTCGGTTGGTACTTCTGCCTTCCAATTTCTTACCCATTTTTTCTGCTGTATCATGTTAAATCTTACTTTACAATTCATAAAAAATAACTATTTTCTAATTCCCCATTCTCTCCTTCCTTTTATTTGATTTTACTGTTTATTTTTCTATAGTTATAACATACTGAAGTCTTTCAATTTTTTAGGATGGAAATTGACACTGATCTAGCGCAATTTTCCGGACTATTTATTTCACGTTTTTCTAGAACATAAGTAGTTATTCCGTGATACTACTTATACCCATAGCCACGGTGAAAACGTCATTCCTCCACGATAGATTTAGGCTGACTGGCCTCGGACTGAACTAGAAGTGATTACCATAAATGATCAATATTTTCCTAGATTTATTGAGATTTATTAGTTCTTTATTATCACGATGGAGAAATATTCCTGTGGAAGGCTTGAAAGTTTCCTTTGATTTACAGTACTAAGAAATAAAGGCAGTTTTAGGCAACTTGGTATGATCAAGCTGAATTGTGCTTCCAATTTGAAGCAGATAAATTAAAATTAAACACTCATTACTATTTTTGAGAATCTCGAATTAGCTTGTGAAATTTTAATGGCTTCTCTTTGTATATGCTTACGTTGCCGTCTGAATTAGAATGTAGATGACAGTATTAGGGAAGGTTAACTTCCTTATAGGGGTAACATTGACCTACCAATAATAATGCATGTCAAACCATAATAGTGTGTGACTGGATGCAAATATGGGCCCGCATTTGCTAATCTTTAACAAGTAATCATAAAAATAGTTATTCTTCCAATGTCATTTATGTGATAGATATAAGTCAAAAAGTTATAGAGGGAATATTCAACAACGAGGGACAGAAATTGAAAAATTAAGCTATTTTGCATAAAAATCCGGTAAGCCGGATGTAAGGCATGCCAAAGTTACACCATCTCTAACGATTTTTATTTAATATATCTAGAATTCAGTCCATTAAATTAAAACAATACTTATAAATAGTACTAGGAGACGAGATTTTCATGTTTTTAGCGTCATTTGTGTTTTCCTAATAATTGAACATCGATGCTAAGGAGGGAGTAATGTCCCACATTTAAGGGAAAATAAAAACGCTCTTCCTCTAGAGCAGGAGAAGAATAAGCAGCGTCAGCAGTGGGATTGTGCCGCTAATTCTTTGTCAGTTGAATGGTTTTCATAGGCGCAGGAGTTTTGCCGATTAGCCGGAAGGATGCAAGGAGGGGATGGTCGGCGATGAAAGGAGAGGGGCTGGCGCGAAGGGTAAGAGTGCTCAGGTCCTTGCTAGGATCCCCTCTTGGCCGGGAATACGTATGTTACCATTTCATCGGCGCGATAAAACCGCAGAAAGAAAGAAGCAAAAATGGCAGGTCCATCAAATACAGTACGCACGTATAAAAAGTATTTCTTCATACAAAAATGAAGAACGCCATCATGAATCTATGGATATCCTCTCTAATTCGCACATCCGTAATTAAGTGTACCTACGGATCATTTCTCCTGTATCATTTCAAAAGAATCGCCATTTTAATTTGCAAATGCACTATGGTAAAAAACACAGAGTCATTCTCCGGCACCGGGGTCTCCCATCCAGTCAATGTCATCCTCGTCCTTCACGTTCCCTTCGGGTTGCCATCGAATTTGCAGTTAAAGAGAACATATAGGAGGCTGCAAGGTCACACGTCACCGCCATTGCAATTGGCCACAATTCTGGTTTAATTATTATGTGGTAATCTACCGTTTAAGGTAGATTTTTGGATGGACACAACTATCAAATAAACATTTTTGTGACTCCCCACCTATCAACCTCATCTACATCAGGTCCCTCTTGGAACCCGTGTACATATTTCCTCCCTTCATCCCGTCCAACATCTCTATCCTGTTCCTGCCCTTAACTCGCTTGCCCAACATTCTCCCCTCTATTACCCTCTTCAACATTCCACTACCGCTCAATACTCCTTTCATCCATTTTTCCTGCCTCCATATGATTCCTCTCAAAAAACCCCTCTCCACACCCACCATCTCTAGAACTTCCTAATTTGTTTTCCTTTCGGACCATTCACCTTCTCCATTCTTCTCCACACCCACATTTCAAAAGCCTCCAATCTACGTCTATCCTCCTGCTTCAGTGACCACGTTTCCGCGCCGTACATAGAGCTACGCTCCATATCAGAGTTTTTACGAGTCTTGTCTTAACATCCCTACTCAACGTCCCCGTCATCAACTCCCTCCTCCTTGAGAAAGCCTCCTTGCCTAGAGTAATTCTTCTCCTTACGTCCCTACCACTTTGACCGTATTCGTCCAAAACACTTCCGAGATATGTAAACTGCTCTACCTGCTCTATTCTTTCCCCGCCTATTTTAATATTTAGCTTAGCCTTTTTCTTTCTGGAAAATCGCATAACCTTTGTTTTATGAATATTGATTCTCATCCCATATTTATCGCACTGAACCTCCAATTCCCTCAGCAATACTTATAACCCCTTGGCTGGCTGAGCAACTAATGTTTGGTCATCGGCAAACCTAACCGATTTTACGAATTCCCCTCCGACTTTCAATCCGACCTCCAATTCTTCCCATGCCTCATTAATGATTTCCTCCACATACGCGTTGAACACCACCGGTGACAATGTGCCCTGCCTTACACCTCTTCCTAACACTGCCCATCCGGACTCTCCGTTCCCCACTCGCACCTGAGCAGTCTGAGACATGTACAGGTTGCGGATCAGTCTTCTATCCCTCCAATCCATTCCTATTTTCTGCAATACACCCATTAATATTTCCCAAGTCACTCTATCAAACGCTTTTTCGAAATCTACAAAACAGGCAAATACGTCCTGATTGTATTTTATATTCCTCTCACTTAGTGATCTCATTACTGCAATGGCATCACGCGTACCTCTTCCCTTCCTAAACCCAAATTGATCATCCCCTAAGTAATCATTTGCCTTACTCTCTATCCTTTTGTTGATGATCCTGAGAATAACTTTAGCTGCGTGGAATATCAAACTTATTTTTTTGTAGTCCTCGCATGACGTAGCCTTTAGCTTTTTTGGAATAGAAAGACACACTCATCTCACAAAATCTTCCGGCCAGATTCCTTCTTCATAGATACTACGAATCAGTCCATATAGGGCCTTCTTCCCGCATTTTCCTAAACATTTCAACAGTTCTACAGGTATGTTGTCCCCCCCACGGCCTTATTTGCTTTCATCTCCTTTAATACCCTTTCTATTTCATCGTCGAGTATGCCTGGACGTAAGCTATCTTCTTCTACGTCATGTTCCTTTTCTATGTCTAACCTTGTCGGCCTAAGTTCTTTACTATACAGTGTTTCTATCTATTCCATCTATCTCTCATGGTTTTTTCCTGGTTCAACTATTATCTTGCCCCACTTATCTTTAACTGTTAGCACAGATCTTGCCTTCTTACTTCCCGATAATGACTTAACCCTGCTGTATAGAGCACCAATGTCACCCTTCTTCTGTAAACTTTCCATATCCTCGCATTGCGTTTTCCACCATTTTTCTTTTGCTTTATTTGTGGCCCTCCTCAATTTTTTGTTAAATATTTGTACTTCATTTTTCCTAACTCTGTGTTTACATTTTTCCATCATCTTCTCTCATCCATCTTTTCAATCATCTCATCCGTGACCCATGGTTTCCTTATTCTTTTCCCCTTAACGGTTTCTATAGTGTCTTTTGCTGCTTCCGATATCCCTTGCTTGTTACATTCCCATTTTTCTTCGATTGTACTCAGTTCTTTACCGTCATCCATTATTTTCTCTTCAGCCTGCTGATACTCCTTCCTCGTTAATCCATTTAATGATTCTACGTTCCATTTGCTAACCTGCCGCCCTTGCCTTATCTTCTTAAAACGGACGATGCATTTCATAACAACTAAATTGTGGCCAGAGTCCGCATCCGCTCCTGGGAAACTCTGCGAATTTATCACACTGTTCCTAAACCTGTGCCTAACCATAATATAATCTAACTGATACCTTTTTGAGTCACCTGGCATTTTCTATATATACCTTCGCCTTTTGTGATGCCTAAACCATGTGTTGGTGATGACTAACCCCTGTCTCCTGCAGAATTCAATCGCTTTCTCCCCGCGTTCATTCCTCGTGCCTAACCCATAGTCTCCCCCTCACCACCCTCTCTTCCTTCGCCTACCGTCGTATTCCAATCCCCCATCACTATCAAATGTTTCCCGGCAGGAACACGCGCGATTATATCCTTTAACTCATCGTACATGCTATCGACTTCTTCCCCCTTGTGATTGCTCGGTGGCATGTATACCTGAACAATGACAAAGTTCGTCGGGTCTGCTTTAATTTCTACGAGTAAAATTCTATCTGTCGCTTGCTCTATGTTGACTACGCTTCTTCCTACCCCTTTATTTAATATTATGGCAAGCCCTCGTTGGCTCTCGTCCCCGCCGCTGTATATCACTCTATAATTGTGACTCCAGTAATCCCCGCTATTCTTCCATCTCACCTCGCAGAGACCTAAAACATCTATATTACCTCTTTCCATCTCTCGCTTAATATTTTCTAATTTTCCTGTCCTCAACATTGTCCTGACGTTCCATGTTCCTATTTTAACTACTTTCGTCTTCCTCTGCATCTTCTGTCCTGCTGCTGTTATTTCTTCCGGTCAAGGGTTTCGTGGGTTGACGACCGCGGAAGCCTTGCCTCCCCCGCTGCCGGGCACGACACACCTCCCCCTTTGGCCGAGTCCCGCAGTTGCCAGGACTAAATTTCTGTTTTGTGTCCATCATTATTTTTTTGGGAATGATAATTGGGGTGGTTTCCCATTGCCTTCCTCAATAGTGTTTTTAACGTGACACCATCACTTAATGGCCGCCCCACTGGGGTCAGACGCCATTGCAGCCGCCTCACTGAGGAACACACGCTGCGTGGACTACCTTTCGTCTGGCTCCTCACCTTCGATCTATCTGGCATGGTTGACCCCACGAGGAGTAATTATTATTACTCCCGCCAGCACAGCTCTAGGGGTCATCGGAACACACAAGCCCTTCCACCACGACAAGGTTGTAGTCCATGGGAGGGCCTGGTTTAATATAGTAGAGATAATATAATCATCGTGCGAGTTGAAAGGCCTTTTTCATATTTTTTATTAACTTTTTCTTGGCATCCTTAGCTTTGAGATATTTCAGAAAACCTTACCAGGGTGGGGCTATTTTGCCCGTTTCATTCATAAAGGTTTCCGTGTCATTGGGAGGGGTCTTGTCCCGACCATGCGTTCCCTGACTCTTTGTTTCACGGCCACTTGGAGATTTAAGCTGTATCGCATTTTTTAATGATGAATATAAAAATTTTGATTCTAAAATCCTACCAAAACGCCTTTTGCCTTTTATCAACTTTGAAATTGTCTGAAGTAATTGTCAGAGAAATATTTTTGTGCTTCTTTTCAATGTACATGCATGCATAACACTGGACATCCTCCTTAGATATTTTTTCGGATTTCACATTGGTATGATCTGAAGGAAGACAATTCATTGACTGAATGTTATAAAGCCACCCCATTCAAACATTTATATGCCCAACGTTGGTGCAATTTAAAAAGGAGCGGAGTGAGTGACAGTGCCATTTGTGTAAGGAGAAAGAGGTAAGTCCCTTCCCGTGGGGTTCGGCGAGGAGGATGTCAGATGTGGGAGATGGTAAGGGAAAGCAGGGAAGGAGGATGAGGAGGCAGCAGGGAACCAGCATGCTCTTCTTAATTTATACGATGGCGCTGAGGATAAAGTGGGGAGAAAAGAGTGTGGAGGCAGTGGTATAAAAACAAAACAGAATCGCTAAAGAAATTCCCTCCCGATACCTTTGAAAGCTTTCCCCCTTTCTCCCTTCTCTTCGTGCTTAGCCGTGAGGGCACTAGTAGAGGGCCCCTCCCCCATGCCACTCATCCCACGTCGCTACCTGCACCCTCCTTTCAGACTCCCTTCATTATGCGACTATTCAGTAAATCATGTTGACGTCTTATAATATTTAGTAATGCCCTCCTTTGTTGCCACTTAACGATTTGCTGGCTTTTAAATGTTTTGAAGCATGCTTAAATGTGAAAATATTACTTTTGTAGTCAAGAGATTAACTTCAAATGATTTAAAAATTATTTTATATTTTCTTTCGCAAGGACGTTGGAAATATCTGCATCATCAAATGTGAGGTTTATGACCACCAAAGCTACAAGTGGTGACTTTCAACAAGGGAAACAAGTTTCACGAACCCTTTTATTTGATTGGCATGAGTGTGCCATCCAAATGCCCTGCAACTTCATTCGAAGGCCTTCTTTAATCCTCCATTCCCACCAGACTCCCTCAATCTTTTTTTCCTCTTGATTCCAAGGTCGCTTAAGCACTAAGTATATATGCTTATTGTTCAACCCTCTCTGATTATTAATTCGAGTTACTATTCAAATCAACCTTTCCATATACTCATAATTCACTAATTAACTTTGTTATCCATGAAATATATTTCAAAATAAAAATTCCAATTTCCTCCCACCCTTCAAATAATTCATCAATAAGTGAACATCGTTTCTAACTAATCTTTGCCACAGTAAAGTTAACTATTCATTTTCTAAAAAACCACTCCCCTTCTTAGACATTCATTGACTTTGCGTGCCCTCTTAACATTTTGTCCGTATATTACATTAAGAAATATAAATTTTATCGTATTTAAGATTTCTCATGCGCATTTCCTTTACCTCAGTTCTTCAGTCACTACGCTTACTTGGGCACTCTAATTTAAGCTAGGTGAAAGAAACTAATGAAAAATATGTCCGTTACTCTAAAACCTATATCCCAGTCCTCATTTGTTTTCATTCATGCAGAAGAAATATCAAGAAACAATGCTAATGCATCCACGAATGGATAAAGTTGTAGCTTTTCAAAATTTTTGAGCAATCAAGCGAAAATTTTCATTTTCGTCAAACCCTCTTCCAAGCGTCGACTTGACTCTGGCCATTTCCAGTTGGGTACTCGCGTCTCGTGAAAGCCCGTCAAAAGTAAGACGGACTATTCCCATTTATCGGTGGATCAAGTGATGAAACGGTGAAACTGGATTTTTCCTCAGTTATCATCTGCTACTTTAGTTTCCTTATTTAAAAAGTCACGGTTTTTCTCGCCTTTTCGCGCTGCAGGGTGACAATTTGTCCATTAGGTTTTAAAGTACTGCTCAAATTCAGACCTGCCGCTCTGCTTGAGGGAGCGAATACCTTAGTCCCGTGCAGATTTTCGATAAAACTAAATCACATTACGACCAACACTGCGTAGTACTCGTAGTACACTCGTAGTAGTCTCCTGTGCTTGGTCAATCACACCACTTAATATGTAAAATAAGAAGGGGGAACTCCCCCCTTCTTATTTTAACCTGAGGCCGTAAAAATCTTAATTTCTTGCCACTTAATGTGTATTTAGTTCAGAGTTGCGGAAGCCATACACTCATTGCCATTTACCGTATACTACCGGAATATTCAATTGATTCCTTGGAATTAAACAGGAAAAGAAAAAGCTGAGCACTCGTGTGAGGGTGAATGTAAGAAAAGGAATCCATTGCCATCACGCGTGAGCTGGTCCAAGAAAGAAGGGATGACGCCGAAACAGCGCAGTGGAGGGGAAGGGGGTACTGAAGGAGGGGGGAGTGGAGGAGAGGCAGCACCGAACACAACGACGAAAGAGGCGAAGGGAGAATTGGCGATCCTTTAGACGCAAAGTGGGGTCAGGGTGGGTGGAGGGGAGAGCGGCAGGGGGACTGGGGGTGGACACACATGTGTGAGTGTGAGAAAAGCGAGGGCGGTGCGGGACTGGGGAGGAAGACGGAAAGGGCGGATTAAGAGGACGTGCAGGGTAGGTAAGCCACCCTGGAAACAATAAGAGAGAGGCTGAAAGGACAAATAATAAAAACGGGCAAAGATGCTCGGATGTGAAGAGCCGGGAAAAATTGAGTTTTAGCAGGAGTGACTTTAAGGGCGATGTTGAAGGCGGGGAGACCGTTTTCCAGGGTCAAAGATAGGAGTAGGGTTGGGAAAGGAGAGGCTCACTCCGTCCTTTCTTTCTGCGGCGGAGACTCCGCAGCGGAAGGAGGTGAGGCAGGGGGGGGCGGTGGGAGGAGGAAGGGCGGGTATTATGAGTACAGGGCGACACGGGGAGTGGAGATGCTGGTTATGGAGAAAAATGGGCAGGGCGGGGGAGATATGAGGGCGTGAGTGGGCCGGCCGGCGAGAGGAAGAAGAGGGAGGGAAGAATGGATGAAGCGAGGTGGGCAGGAGAGAGAGTGGAGCTAACGATGAGGAATAGGAATGGCTGGAGAGGCGTCGGCCACGGGGAATGCGGGTGCTACTGGGTTGCCGGGGCAGGGGGGGCGGAAAGGGGGAAAGTGGTGCCGGAACGCACGAGGGGGATGGAGGAGAGAGGACTCCACCGTCCCACTACATTATTTTATTAAGGGGTGGAGAGAGTGAGGACCCCAAAAGAACTCCGCTCCTGACCGTCCTCATCTTCTTTCTTCACGCCGAAGGAGGATTCTTCCTCTCAGAAAAGAAGGATCCGCTCCAACTCTTGTCCCAGAGAAAAATATAATTCTCGTTTATTCCCTCCTCCCTCCTCAATTCCGCTGGAGAATAAACAAGCCTAACGAGCCGTTTTCTATCAAATGAATAAGGAGTGCATATTAAATGGAATGTGAACTTCTCCATGCATGAGCCAAGGAGATTAAATTTATCTGTTGGGGTGAGACATGCCTTTCCCTTTACTTTGATGTGGTGGAATTGGTTGGAGTCCTCATAACCCCTTTTGAAAGGGTGAAACATAATCGAGTATTTTAAGTCGTAAGTGCGTGATGCTACTTAATATGATCACATGTGTAAAAGAATATTTCACGAAGTTATTTTTGGGATAAAAATATCAAGAGTTAATTGCAATTGAGTTTCAGAATCGTAGCCGCTGCGCACACACAGACATTTTCAACGTTAGGGTGTTATTTACTTGACATTCTATTACCAAGATGTGGCACACTTGTTTCCAAATGCAAAGAATGTTCAGATTAGGAATAGGTAAAGTTAAAAATAGTAGAGGTATTTTATTTCACATTATTTATGCAACGTTTAAATTCAAATTTCAAATTTATCTGAAAGAAAATTCAGTTTGCTTTAGATGAAGTTAAAATCAAATGTGATAAGCCATATAGTCGCACATAATATTCTACACTTCTAATTTATGTAGAGTATATTTCTGATCGGGTAGCATGAAAACCGCTGGGAATAGTTTCATTACAAGTATTAACCTTGAAAACCATTACATAATTGACAAAAACGGACACTAAAAATGAATTGATGTGTTTCAAAGTAATATTTTATTATAGTTAATACTTTTAAAACGTTTGTTGAACACTTTAAGAATAAAACAACCTTCAAACTGATAATAGCCGGTCTCGAATTGGCCTGTTTGCATTAGCAATAGTTTTTAAAACTAATTACATTTCTTTTTCTAGATACCAATTTTTTTAGAAAAAACGTTATCAATAATTGTGTTGACCCTTCTTGTTGCCTATTTCTGGAAACAGTAATGGACGGAATCATAGGTAAGAAATGATAACACATTTCTGGGAGCAGTTTATAGGAATACTATATTTCCACATTCAGAGGTTTTTCATTAAAATGTTATTCAAATATTCCAAAATTCAAGGGACAGTTAGTGTAAAAAATATTTATTTCCTCTTTATAAGATTCGTATTCCTTAGTATTTAGAAAAAACATTTAAAATCACCATTAATTCAAGGGTTTCATAATTAGCGAATTACACTCAACAGAAATTAATTCATAATACTCTGTATCTATCAGAAAAAAGCTAGCCTGACAAATTAAACTCTCGATGATTAAAGGATATTTAAGGCGTAAATGTATATATATATATATATATATATATATATATATATATATATATATATATATATATATATCGCATTTATATATAAAACATAGTAAAACGTTATTTAATTAATAGAAATTTCGATTAATTTGATACCTTGAAACTATTCATTAATTTCCGGTAATTTTAATATAAGAAGTGAAGTCTACAAATACCCATACGAAAGAGAACTGAAGGATACGCACACGACAAAAAATAATTTAAAACACATAGAATTATCTCCACTTCGCCGTAGAAAAGGGACCAGTCTCACCAAATTATTGTCGAAATGTACAAGTATCCTCCATGCTTTGTGTATTCATATAACCAAATATTGGTTCATGCTATCAAGCAGTTTAAGGAGAAAACTTAACTAAAAACGATAAGAAATTGTGCTCTAGAGCCTTTCTCTGGCAAATCAAAAGTTCCATTGTTCAAGTTTCGGTCAAGAATTTGTTTTACGCTTGTAATATACTCGATTTAACCTTTTCCACCAATCCTGTGTTAGTCTTATAACAATGTTCCTATCCGTATTGTACATAACATTTATACGTGTATGTGTATACAAATACACACATTGATATATATATATATATATATATATATATATATATATATAATTAGGTAATCTACCGGTTAAGGTAGGTTTTTGGATGGACACAACTTTCAAATAAATATTTTTTAACTCCTAACAAAACCCAAACCAGCAACCTCATCTACATCAGGTCCCTCTTCAAACCCGTGTACTTATTTCCTCCCTTCATCCCGTCCTACATCCCTATCCTGTTCCTGACCTTTCCTCGCTTGTCCAACATTCTCCCCTCTATTACCTTCTTCAACATCCCACTGCCGCCCAATACGCATTTCATCCACATTTCATAACTCCATAGGATATCTCTCAACAAACCCTTCTCCTCACCCACCATCCCTAGTACTTCCTCATTTCTTTTACTTTCGGTCCATTTTATCTTCTCCATTCTTCTCCACGTCCACATTTCAAAATCCTCCAGTCCCCGTCTATCCTCGCGCCATACATAGCTACTCTCAATGACAAGTTTTTTACGAGTCTTTTCTTAAACTACCTAATCAACGTCCCAGCCTTTTTCTTTCTGGAAAATCGAATAATCTTTGTTTTATTAAGACTAATTCTCATCCCAGATCTATTGCACTGAATTTCAAATTCAATCAGCAATGCTTGCAACTCCTTGGCCGACTGACCCACCAAAGCCTGGTCATCAGCAAACCTAGCCGATTTAACGAATTCACCTCCGACTTTCATTCGTACCTCCAGTTATTTCCATGCCTCTTTAATCATTTCCTCCACATATACGTTGAACACCACCGGTGACAATGTGCCCTGCCTTACACCTCTTCCTAACACAGCCCATCCGGACTCTTCGTTCCCCACTCGCACCTGAGCAGTCTGAGGCATGTACAGGCTGTGGATCAGTCTCCTGTCATCTCAATCCATTCCTATTTCCTGCAATACACGCATTCATTTTTCCCAATTCACTCTGTCTTAAGTATTTTTTTCAAAATCTACGAAACAGGCAAATACGTCCTGATTGCATTCTATAATCCTCTCGATTAGTCATCTCATTACTGCAATGGCATCACGCGTACCTCTTCCTTTCCTAAACCCAAACTTATCATCCCCTAAGTAATCATTTGCCTTACTCTCTATCGTTTTGTTGATAATCCTGAGAATAACCTAAATGCGTGGGATATGAAGCCTATCGTTCTATAATCCTCACATGATCTAGCCTTCATATTTTTCGGAATAGGAACTAACACTGATCTCACAAAATCTTCTGGCCAGATTCTTTCCTCATAGATACTACGAATCAGTCCATATAGAGTCTCCTTCTCACATCCTCCTCTTTAATCATTTCCTCCACATATACGTTGAACACCACCGGTGACAATGTGCCCTGCCTTACACCTCTTCCTAACACAGCCCATCCGGACTCTTCGTTCCCCACTCGCACCTGAGCAGTCTGAGGCATGTACAGGCTGTGGATCAGTCTCCTGTCATCTCAATCCATTCCTATTTCCTGCAATACACGCATTCATTTTTCCCAATTCACTCTGTCTTAAGTATTTTTTTCAAAATCTACGAAACAGGCAAATACGTCCTGATTGCATTCTATAATCCTCTCGATTAGTCATCTCATTACTGCAATGGCATCACGCGTACCTCTTCCTTTCCTAAACCCAAACTTATCATCCCCTAAGTAATCATTTGCCTTACTCTCTATCGTTTTGTTGATAATCCTGAGAATAACCTAAATGCGTGGGATATGAAGCCTATCGTTCTATAATCCTCACATGATCTAGCCTTCATATTTTTCGGAATAGGAACTAACACTGATCTCACAAAATCTTCTGGCCAGATTCTTTCCTCATAGATACTACGAATCAGTCCATATAGAGTCTCCTTCTCACATATTCCTAAACATTTAATCAGTTCCACAGGAATGTTGTCCACCCCCACGGCCTTATTTGATTTTATCTCCTGTAAATACCTTTCTATTTCATCGTCGAATGTGCCTCGACTAAGCTATCTTCTTCTACGTCATGTTCCGTTTCTATGTCTAACCTCGTCGGCCTAAGTTCTCTAGCATACTGTGTTTCTATATATTACTTCCATCTCTCTTGGATTTTTCCTGGTTCAACTATTATCTTACCCCACTTATTTTTAACTTTTAGCGCAGATCCTGCCTTCTTACATCCCGATAATAACTTAACCTTGCTGTATAGCGCACCAATTTCACTCTTCCTCTGTGAACTTTCCATATCCTTGCATTGGGTTTTCCACCATTCTTCTTCTGCTATATTAGTGGCCCTTCTCAATTTGTTACTTAACTATTCCTACTTTATTTTTCCTAATTCTTCGTTTACATTCTTCCATTTTCTTCTCTCATCCATTTTTGTGATAATTTAATCCGTTACCCATGGTTTCCTTATCCTTTTCTCGTTAACGGTTCCTTTCGTGTCTTTTGCGGCTTTCGATATCACTTTCTTGGTCCATTCCCATTTTTCTTCGATAGTCCTCAGCTCTTTACCCTCATCCATGATTTTCTCCGCAGTCTGCAGATACTCATTCCTTGTTAAGCCATTGATTCTATATTTTATTTCCTATCATTCCTATTTCATTTGCTCGGTCCTTACCCTGGGTCACCATCCCATTAATTTCTAATGTTTTCCGCAATAATTGAGTAGCGGCCACCTAATTCAGTTATATTATTATTTTTTCCATGTCAGAAGCTTCAACTTTCAGAAATTAGTTATCTATTGACGTTTCGACGGCCCTGTCTCGACGAGTATCGGTGAGTATGTTAATTTGTTTGATTTTTGGTGGGGTAGAGGAGGATAGGCCTTTGCTTAGTACGGAAATTTCGTTCTCATGTAGGCTGGTGTTCTAAAGATTCACAATGTCATGATAATTGTCCGAAGGGGGGGAAGTGTTGGGACCTTTCATTGGTGGTTGGCGCCTGTGGAAAACTGGAGAATCTTTGGGAGGAGGGGGGATGTTGTGAATGCTTCGGAGGTCTGGCTTGTATTGAAAGAGTGGGGCTGGTTTGGGACGAGGTGGCGGGAAAGTGCGAGAGTGCGGAAGTTTTAGACCTACTTGGATTTTTCAGGCTTCGGACTTTTTTTTCCCTCCCCGTACACCATTCTCTGCCCGAGGCCTGTCAGTCTGACCTGAAGAAGACCTCGGAATAGGCCGAAAGCTTAAACAGTCTACGATGTGGGTGTCCTTTTACTTTTTTATATTTTATTCTGTGTTATATTGTGCCATCCAAATGTTACATGTATGTTGGTTGCTATTGGTGGTTTCCCAGGAAGACCTGGTACCCGAAAAATCAACTAGCTTGGGTGGAGCTGCAGGTGCCCAAAGTGCCTTGCCCGGGAATCGAACCCGGGACCTATATATATATATTTTATTTTTCTTTCAAACACTAAATCCCGCCATACGGCGAACAAATATTATTTCACACATGGAAATACATATAAGGAAAGAGGATAGGAAAACACATAAAATACGAACACAGGAAAGGTGGGGAAGGCGAATTTGAGCAGATCACAAGTGTAAAAATATTTCCTTATCTGGTATTTGAACACCGGACCTTCCACTAGCATTTGGGCGCTTTATAAGATCACAGATCTCAGTGTAAGTTGGGTTTCTTTATTAGCTTAAGTGGTAGAGCATCCGCCCGGTAAGTGGAAGGTCCGGCGTTCATATATCCGGCGATCATATTCATCATTTCGGCGTCCGACGGAAATATTTTTACGCGTGCTCAAATCCGCCTTCCCCACCTTTCCTGTGTTCGTCTTTTATGTGTTTTCCTATCCTCTTTCCTTATATCGATTTCTATGTGTGAAATAATACATATATATATATATATATTTATATTTATTTATTATTAGGTAATCTACCAGTTAAGGTTGGTTTTTGGATGGCCACAACTTTAAAATAAATATTTTGCGACTACAAGCAAAACACTATCGAGCACCATACTCTAAATCAGGTCTCTCTTCATCTCTGTGTACTTCTTTCTTCCCTTCCTTCACCTCGTCCATTTTCTGCCATTTCCTCGTTTGCATAATATTCTCCCCTCAATTACCGTCTTCAATATCCCACTGCCGCTCAATACGCCTTTCATCCATTTTTCTAGCCTCTAAAGCCTCCAATCTACGTCTATCCTCCAGCTTCAGTTTCCACGTTTCCGCGCCGTACTCAAAGTTTTTATGAGTGTTTATATATATATGTATATATTATAAAAAATATGTGTGTGTGCATGTAAATTTAATATTGGTAACTCTCTATTATAAAATTTCACATTGGAATAGTGTCCCCGAAATTTCAGTACACACTATTTCGACGCTGAATGTAATGTAGGAACTTTAGATATGAATGAATTGCAAATGAGTGAAAAATTGTGAACATGAAAAGCAAATAAATTTGGTGAGAAAAGAAAATATTTTTGTACAAATGTAAAATTTCCGAGTTTTGTCTGAATTAGGAGTTACTCGAAAGAAATGTTTTCATATTTTTATAAAATGTGCGGGAATGATAAAATATCTAATTTTTATAAGAAAAAAGGTAGGTGCTCAATGATGTCGCCACATCTGTTTGATCTTTTTCATCATTTTTTTATGAAATTTAATCTCTTAATATTTGCGTTTCGAGCAAAATACCCTTAGGTTGTAGGCACTTAGTTCGAAAATAATTGGGATAACTACTGGAATACTGAATTCTTTCACGTCCTGGGTGATTCAAATGCATACTTAAAGAACTAAGTTTGTACGATCCAGAGAAAACGTTAATTTCGTCCTACCTGGCTGTCACACGTCTCCCTGGGTCGATTTTGCGCCGTTGGGCCCTATCCCTTCCGCTCTCTCCACTCCATTACACCCTCTACGATCCTCCCCCCCCTCTCCCGCCCCCGACCCCCCACTGCCATCGACCATGCCGTCCGCTCCCTCTTGCCTTAATTCCTCTTGTCCGTCTCTGTCTGCATGCGCGTCAAGTCCGACAGATGATTTCACCAAATGAGATGGCAAGCAAACGCTTGAATGAGAGACGACGAATATGTTGCGAATGTTTTCATATTCATTTTAATGCTATTATCATTCTTCCTTCCTTTTTTGGGCTCGACGGATATCAGTCAAGTTGTGGAAAGGCGATAGCATGAATGCAAAATAGGAAACAACTCCAATAGGTAATAATGAGTACTTGAATACTAAGGAAGGGAAATAGATTGTTTAAGGAAAGTTTGAAAATTGTTTTTGTTAATAATAAAATTCAATTATAAGATTTAAATAACGTTGGAATATAAGTCTTTTCTGTGCGAAATGCCTCTTGCTGAAGTTAAACGTTTCAGTCTATGTTTCAAAAGCAAATACGACAAGAGTTATCATGAAAAAAAACAATAATTACAATTTACCAAATGAAGTGTCACATTAATTCCGGTGCTTAAGACGCATTTTTCTTCATTCTTTAACGCCCTTTATTAATAAGTCAGTATTTCATTGGTTCCCAGAAAAGCTTGCATAAGTATCTTCTCAAATTCGTATTGTTTAATACATTGTTAAACTGCTGAAAATGCATTTCATCAAAAGTAGATAAGGAATGGAGAGAGGGTTTTTAGAGATTCCTGTACGGGGAAAAATTGATGAAATGAATTATGCAAAGGTGACCTGAAATTTAAAGATGTGAGGTGCAGTGAAAAGGAAACTGAAGAAGGTACTTTGTGAAATTTTAAGAAGGGTAAAAAACGAATAAAGGAGGCTGGGGAAGGAAGAGTGGAAGTAATAAGGCGATGATGGATCCAAGAATGAGGAACAAAGAGCACAAATCGGAGGATAATTCCATTCATTTTTCATGGAAACAAGTGAAATAAAAGTAATATATCACTAAATATTTTATTAGAAATTTCACTGATTTATGAAAAATTAAGGTTGTTGATTGCTGGGAGAGAGAGAACAAGAGGATAGAATTTTGGTAAAATGGTTGATAGATGAATGTGCTCAAGAATACAGAAGAATGGAGAGCTAAATGACGCGTAGTAATTTACAAAGACATCCAGAAATAAAGTAGCCTCCCTCTAAATTATTGGTTAATTATGAAAAGAATTTTGCTCCAAGTCACTTAATTTTGTTCCTTTCACGCGATTGTCTCAAAAGAAAATCTTTGCACTACGTAACAATTATAATCATTTATTAGAGTAGTCTACAAGATGAATTCATGTTCTTAGAGAAATTGCTGTATTGAGCCGTACATAGAATGATACGTCGCTAAACTTGGGTCTCTCTGAAGAGTTTATTCACGCAGTATTCAAATCCATTGTTAGCAAAAGCTTGAGCAGGCCGGCGGAAACCATTCGAAACCCTATTCTCGACTTTGGGATTTGTCAACCAGGGTTCAGCCTTGGAGCAAACAAAACAAATGCTTCTCAATGAGTCCTCACAAGGAAGTGCTACAAAATCTCACAACTTGGTTCATTATTTGAACAAGGCGGCTACAAAACCCTTCCCTGAATAAGAGGGGTTGTTAGAGAGCAAACTTCAATAAGTAGCCGAATTGGACAACAATAATTAGCGTAATAAGCCGGTTGATACCCTGGAGAGAACGTTTCTCCGCGACATGAAGTGAGGTGAAAGAAAAAATGTTCATGTTTTGATCACAGCACGAATCCCTTCATTTCTCAAAACGAAATAATTAAATTTCTCATTTGACTGCTTGGAGAGTTTACGGAACTAGTAATTGAAAATATTTTCAACTTTGGGGAAATAACGTGAAAAAATATCGCAATACTTTTTTAGCTGCCTCAATTACATGACGCAAAGAAATACAGTTCCAAATCTGTCTTTTGGCGCGCTGTGCTTGGCGGTTAATCATTAACATTTGGTTTAATGAATGTAATTAGGAATATAAATAAAATAAACCAGAAACCTGCCAAAAATGTTTTCAAGGTCTTAGAAATGACACCAATATTTTCCTTCATGTAATAAGAATATTAAGGGATGAATAATTTATATAGGCGATTTAATGTGATGGCAGAGGAAATATTTGAGTACCAAAATATTAGCATGCCAAATTACAACGATAAGACTAAAGAAATGACTTATTATGGAGACCGATAAATAGAATACTGTTTGCCTAACAATTTCGTGACAATAGTTGTGGAAAATAAAGACTGCAATTCGAACTCCCAAAAGATACATTTATAAGGAATACCAGCAGTCACCAATTACTCTGATGACTGCTCACTTAACATCGAAACGTTATGGAGGGCATGCAGGATAAGACGACGTGTGTGTCATTTCAGATATTACCAATAGAATGACTCAAATAAGCTAAAACAGCCATTGCTATAACAAATACCAAAACTTACAGTGCCACAAATGTAAAAATCTACATTATCATTAGAGTGAAAGGTATAAATAATTTAATGGTACCGCTATACAAGACTAGGGAAGCACAATGCGGATATGTTTGCAGAACATAAGGATTTTAAGGGACTCCATTTCACTGTAAAGAATGCGTCTCGCTACTGAATTTAGTCTAGGAAACCGACGTGTTTGGACAAGCCCACCTAGGAGACCTTTTGTTTTGTCGGTAACTGAAATATCCTGGAAAACCAAATAGTGGACACTAAAAGCAACTAGTTGTCATAGTCTCCTGTTAAAAAGGCGAACTTTATGGGCTATAAATGTTGGCACGAGAGAAAAATTCTACTCTCACTTATGCCTGCAGTTCCTGTACCTGTACAGTACCTGCAGTTCAATTACGTTTTTAATTGGTCCAGGATAAATGTGATAAGAAGACAAACAGTTCTTTTCCTACCTTATTATATATAGTAGATCCTGATAACTTAAGGAAACCTAATGATATAATTCTTGTTTCCAGACTGAAATAATGCAGCGAATATGGGATGGATTTTAACATGAATGTCAGTAATTTTATATTTATTCATCATTTCTCATTGAATTAAAATTTCGGCATCATATATCCCCAGGACCTCATTTTGAGAAATTATTTCTTCCCAACTTTTTTCTCTTCCAAGATAACATAATAAGCGATTTTAACAGTGAGACAACCAACACCATTGCTAAAAGGCACAATAAGTACAATGGTACTTGCACTTTACTGTTTTATCAGTATTTTTTGAGCTTATTAATCCTTTTTTTGCATTTACGCCGCATTTTCATTTTCTCCAACCCCTAATATGTTAGCATCTCTTTTTAACTCACTTTTTACAACTTTCGGTTAAAGTAAATTTTTTAAGAAGAATTAATTGCTCTCCTCTGAGTAATTTGTTTGTCTACGCTTTAGCCAGAGCACTAAGGTAGTAATTTTTTCAGTGATGATTTTTATAATACCTATATCTTCGACTTACTGTAACCCATTGAGTTTAAGTACTCAGAAGACGTCCTGAATATTTTATTAGATAAATGACGTCGTCAGCAAAAAAAGAGCATTTCATTCAATTTCCAATTAAAGTTCAGATCAAAACTAGGCGAGACCCGAAAAGTGCCCAAAATGGTGGGCGAGTTTCCCATAACAAGCATCAAAAGAAATGACTGTCACTTGAACATAACTATTAACTTTAAATAGATTAATATTTCTAGTTGATTAGGAAAACTTTTCTACGAATTACGTTATACATGGATAGTATATAACGTATCGGGCACAATTTTTTCCTAACGTGGCTGTAAGCCCCGGCGCTCTCGCACTGCACAGTTTTAGGAGTGGGGAGTCTGACCTTCAACAACACGCCAAGTGCCAATCGCCTGTGAGTGTTCGATCAGGTTAGATCATATTTAGACCCCTATCAAGTGACTCGGTGCTAGCGCAAAATGTAGCGAACAAGTGAACTGAGGAACCCCATTAAATGTTGTGCTGGACTGGGTAAATCGGACACGGAGACATTGGGGATAATTTGCCAAGTGTTCAAAGATGAGAGCATGTTAAAAATTACATTTTTAAGAATCAAAATCCGTTCAAAAATGGCCGAGAGAGCGCGAAGTAATGATCCCCGCGCTGGACGACCGTCGACGTCAAGAACTGATGACAACGTGCAATGAGTGCGTGAAGTGCTGAATTCAGACCGTCAGATAAATGTGCGCATGATCGCAGATCATTAATAATTTGGCATTGATGTAGTGGCATTGATAAGATGGCAGCATGCATATCACTATCACTGAAAATTTGGTGATGCGAAAGATCTCAGCCAAACTCGTCTCCCGAAGGTCTTTCGACGGACGACCAAGAGCAGAGTCGAGTGTCTGCTCGCAAGGCATCTTTCCGCAAGGGCATCGAGACGATTCCCAACCCCCTTACATTCTCGATTTGGCATCAGCTGACTGTCTCCTTTTCCCAAAAGTAAAGTCCTTCCTCATAGGACATCACCAGGGGACTCATAGGACATCACCAAGTGACATTAAGGAAGTATACCCTTAAGGACTTTTCGGAATACACATACCAGGGAGCTGTCAAGTCGTGGAAAAGGTGCTGACAAAAGTGTATCGACGCTCAATGAGGGATGTACTTCAGAGAATTTTGAGGAATTGTAGCAATATCCGAAATGAATCTTTTTTCCGAAATGTTTCCTGCACTTTTTATAGAAACCTTGTATAGTTGATAACATTGTTACGTATTACGTTATAAAGGTGATGGAAGTTGTAAGTTCTCGTGTTTCATTTACTTCTAGGAGTAAAACCAATGCGGTAAGTGTCCTCGCCTCTCCAAAGAACGAAAACATCCGGAATGTGACTGGAAAGAGACTCCAGCGTTTGCGGATGGGCATTCTTCGGAGGTGGACCGAGCACCCACGAGCCCCGCATGCCCATCCGTCATCCGGATGTCTCGCACGCATTGTGGGACAATGAGGGAAGTAATCAACTCGACGGAGGGTCTCCGTTGTGGGAGAGGAGGTGTTGGAGGGGACAGAAAGGGCGTGTCGGCGGGGGGAGGGGATGGCGGGCGAGGGGGCGGTGTTGTAATGCCGACCGAACCCCCGAAAGGGACGACCTGAGTGTCCCCCCCTCCTCATTTTTTATTCCTCAGAGAGAGAGAGAGGCGTCGGAGGGATAAGGGGGTAGTGGATTCCGGGTCGCGGTTCCGTAGCCTTTGAAAACGAGATTAAATTCCGCTGTCGCCGGTGATGTCGCCCCATGACAGTATGAAGCAGATTCCAGGAGGAAAGAGGGGGGGGAACTATCGAATGCCGTCGCTCTGGGGCGAGAGGGGATCGGGGGCCGAGGGCCCCGCCTGTCCTTCCTCGGATTCCTCCTCCTCCGAAGCCATGGCTGGCCCTCGGCAGTCAAAGAGTTCTGTATGATACAAAATACGGTGTGTTCCACGAGCGACGCTGCTATCATTGCCAAATTACAATTGATGTGAACGCTGTACCTTTCCTTTTCCCGTTAAAATCATTACTTTGCCATGGTATAAAAAAATATTGAGGGCATTTTATAATCCGCAATGGTTCCATCCATTCACCGATTTATCAATGTTTTATATAGGAACACGTAAGGCTGTTTATAACACCTCGAGTATCGTGGTATCGACCTCCCCCTTCGGGGTCGGGGCCCGCTCCTCACCAAAGAGAGAGGGACCCGTTCGACCGACGCTGAGAATTCCCTTCGACACGTCCTGCTCATGACCATGTGATTCTGGGAATGTTCCGAAGAGTCTACGCTCATGTGGGAATTCGTGTATGCGGAAATAATGTCCTATCTTAATAATCTGATGAATCATATTCATCTTTTATTAATATGATAATCAAAATTAGTGCTGCGCATAAATATCTATGATATTTCGGCAAATGGATGGTTTTATTTAGCAGAGTGACTTTGAAAATGTGGCAATAGTTCCACTAGAAAATTGAATGAAAATCATCTCGTGTATTGACATACGGGATCTATGAAAACATCACCTCCGTAATGATGTTCGTGGCAATGCAATGTTTTTGCACCGATTACGCTATTAAGGAAACCTAATTTATCTAATCGGTAGTGAATCCGCCCGACAAGTGGAAGGTCCGGTGTTCAAATCCCGGTTAAGGAAATATTCTTACATTTATGATCTGCTCAAATCCGCCTTCCCCACCTGTCGTGTGTTGGTCATTTATGTTTTCCTATCCCCTTAGATTTTCCCTCATCTATCCCCTAATATTTGTTCGCCGCATGGCGGGATTTCGTGTTTGAATGTCCATTTGGCTAATGTGGCTCGTCTCTTCTTCTGGCTATGCATGACATGAAACGCACCGTTTCTATCTTTTATTATGTTGTATGCTTGCTAACCTAATGTACTTTCTTCTTCTTGTGTGTTGTCTATTTCTCCTTTGGTGGGTGAAACAGCTCCCGAACGCCATCTGTTGGCCACTTAATTGGAGCACTTGGGCGCTTTATAAGATCTCATATCACAGGGTAAATTAGATATTCTCGATAGCTCAGGTGGTTAGATCATCCGTCCGGCAAGTGGAGAGATCCGGTGTTCAAGTCCCGGTCGAGGAAAATATTTTTACATTAGTCGTCTGCTTGATTCCACCTTCCTCGTCCGCGGGTCTTCCGATTCCAAAACATGCCTCCCACCACAACGCCCCTTCTAGCAGTGTTACAATGTCTCCGTTCTAGCATCCCTTCCCCCATCCGACAACCCTATAAAATTAAAAACAATGGAAATGGCATTTATATGGCTGTGTAAAGCCTATCAACATCCGGGTCTCAACGCCGTTCACAAATTGTGGGGAGCTGAAGTGAATAGTTGTGGTTTTGTTTCATGCACGATAGTAGGACAATTTATTCATCCAGATATATTTTGTCATCATTTGCTTGGGTTTTGACTTGTCGAGCCCTGATGATGACTTTGTGAGTTGACACTTGGGTCGTGGGTGTTATGGTATCTGTGGATGAATTATAACTTTTCTGTGTCGCTTGTAACTATTTCCACATCCTTCTGCTCATCCCTATCCCATCTCAGCTCCCCTCTGGCCTCCCTTTCCATCTCCACAACCCCTTCTTCCACCCCTCCCTCACCACCTGTTCTCCCTACCACTTTCCCCTTCTCCACCTCCACAACCCCCTCCTTCACCCCTCCTCCACCACCTCTTTCCCCCTCACCCTCGTCTCCTTCTCTCTCTGTCCAACATACCCATGCACCTCAGTCCTAAGTAATCCTCCGAAGAAGACGGAGTTCGATTCCGTCGATATTATCAAGATAATATTGTGAGTGTTCTTTTTATGTGTTCTCGTGCTGTGTGTAGCTGTCTAAGTTTGATAATATATATATATATATATATATATATATATATATATATATATATATATATATCTATGATGCGGAAGTACTCACGAGAGCAATATAACTTTTGGACGGCACAATAGAACACAGAATAAAACAGATAACACGTAAAAGGACACTCACACTGTAGATGATTTAAGCTTTCGGCCTACTCCGAGGCCTTCTTCAGGTCAGACTCTGTCTGTCTGCAGTCTGACCTGAAGAAGGCCTCGGAGTAGGCCGAAAGCTTAAATCATCTACAGTGTGAGTGTCCTTTTACGTGTTATCTGTTTTATTCTGTGTTCTATTGTGCCGTCCAAAAGTTATATATATATATATATATATATATATATATATATATATATATGTATGTATATATATATATATATATATATATATATATATATATATATATATATATCAAGACTCATATTCAATATGAGTATCAAGACTCATATGTAATATGACTCACATCAAGACTCAAGAAACTTATACCAAAAAGGTCAGACATTGAAAAGGAACATGACGTAGAAGAATATTGCTTAGGTCCAGGCATACTTGACGATGAAATAAAAAGAGCATTAAAGGAGATGAAAGCAAATAAGGCCGTGGGGGTAGACAACGCTCCTGTGGAACTATTGAAATGTTTAGGAAAATGTGGGAAGAAGACTCTATATGCACTGATTTGTAGTATCTATGAGGAAGGAAGCTGGCCGGGAGATTTTGTGAGATCAATGTTAGTTCCTATTCTGAAAAAGATAAAGGCTACATCATGTGAGGTTTACGGAACAATAAGTTTGATATCCCACGCAGCTTAAGTTATTCTCAGGATCATCAACAAAAGGATAGAGAGTAAGGCAAATGATTACTTAGGGGATTACCAGTTTGGGTTTGGATAGGGGAGAGGTACGCGTGATGCCATTGCAGTAATGAGACCACTAATTGAGAGGAATATAGAATACAATCAGGACGTATTTGCCTGTTTTGTAGATTTCGAAAAAGCGTTTGATAGAGTGACTTGGGAAACATTAATGGGTGTATTGCAGAAAATAGGAATGGATTGGAGGGACTAGAGACTGATCCACAACCTGTACATATCTCAGACTGCTAAGGTGCGAGTGGAGAACGGAGAGTCCAGATGGGTAGTGTTAGGAAGAGGTGTAAGGCAGGGTTGGCCATTATCACCGTTGCTGTTCAACTTGGAATGTGAAAGAAGAGGTAGAATGAAAGTCTTTGTGTAATTAGTAAAATCAGTTAAGTTTACTGATGACCATATTTTAGTTTGTCAGTGACTCAAGGGGTTTGCAAACGCTGCTGAGGGATTTGGAAAGTACTGCTATAGATATAGAAAGAGAGTCAATATAAATAAAACAAATGTTACCCGATTTTCTTGAAAGAGAAGGACTATGTTCAAATTTAAAATAGTAGAGGAAACACTAGAGCAGGTAGAGCAGTTTACGTATCTCAGAAATATTCTGAACCAACATGGTAAAAATAGTATGAGAAATAAAGAGAAGAATTGCGTTAGGCAAAGAAGGTTTCACCAGGAGGAAAGGGATTGTATGAGAATTGATGACAGGATTGTGAATAAGGATGTTAAGCAAAGGCTTGTTAAAAATTTAATGTGAAGCATAGTTATGTGTGGTGCTAAAACGAGGTCACTGATGCCTGAGGATAGACGTGTATTGAAAGCTTTTGGAATATGGATGAGGAGAAGGATGGAGAAGGTGAAGTGGACAGAAAAGGAAGTAAATGAGGAAGTGTACAGGACCTGTATGTTCGAGGAGAAGAGAGGATATTTGGGAGAAAACATAAAGAGGCAGAAAAGATGAATTCGGAGCGTTTTGAGTGGCAATGGGATGTTGAAGCCTTTGATAGTGGGGAGAATGTTAGGTAAACGAGGAACGGGTAGCAATAGGAATGGGTAGTTGAACGGAGTGAATGAAGGAAGTGGGTGAGTGGAGTTGAGAAGGAGCCCTAATCCTGACCACAGTTGCAGAGTAGAGTATTTGGTTGTATTTTGTTAGGAGGGATAACGTATTTATTTGGTAGTTGTGCCCATTAAAAACCTATATTAAGTGGTACATTAGCAATAATAATAAAGAAACTTTTCAATCAACATGCATGATGATAACGGTGTTCGAAGCACAAGCTTTTCAATCAGACGATCCTGGTTTGGTTTCCGGAGGTTGTAGGATTTTTCAGTGATACCTCGATCCCTACGCGAAGTTCAATGTGGAGAGCACTTTAAATGAGTATGCCGTCCGTCGAATTGAATGTTAAATTAATTGACCCCTTGATGCCTTTTGCAAAGAGTAGGCTAATGCCGGCGTCGGGTTTCTCTCAAAGTTTCCTCCTTTCCCTTAGGATTCTATCCCTACCACATTATCCAGAGATCCCTTCTGGGAGACATGTCCTCAGCTGCCGGTCGCCTCCCTGATGCATAGGCGTAATGACCACCATTACTAGGAATAAACCACTAAAGGAGGAGGTTGAGATTAGCACAAAACTATGTCTGTAATCGATTTCCTTCCTGGTTGGTGCTATAACATTTAGCTCAAACAATGCGTTCTTTGATTCGGTTCAGGCATGCGTCGAAACGGAAGCCTCGAGAACTTAACTGGTTATAAAACAGTGGCAGTGATGCGTATCTGAACTGTTAGCAATGAGTAGTTGTAAAACTCCAGTGCTACGGTATGTGCCGGGGGGAAGGGAAGGTCGCGGTTGGTGGGTGGGGCGTGAGGTCAATGACTGCGAAACAATGGACCAGGAAGTTTGAAATTGCCCGTGGAGGCGGCAAGTAGATATTCCACATCCAAATTCCATAATTATTCGAACTTGAGCGAAACCGAAGCGAATAAAAAATGTATTTTGACCTCGCTTCTGCGAATGAAAATGAGAGAGAGAAATAATAGCTCTGATCTTATCCACGTATTTTTTATTTTCGTTCGATTTCGGCATTTTTTCATTACCGTTGGCTGTTCCTCGCCGAGGATGGTTGGGGCGGAGAGTCTCTCGCTTCCATTTGGGGAAAGGTTCGTGTGTTTCGGGAGGGCCCGGGGGGAGGGGCGGCGAATGGAGGCCGGAGGCACCTCCCCCCCTTTCCCGGCGGGCGTGGGACAGCGAGGGGCGGCTGCCGCCCACGCGAGTGCGCTCGATTGGGGGACGACTCTATCTCCCTCTTTCCTTTCAGCCGGCCGAGTCCCCCCTCCACCCTCGGAGAGGGGGGGATGGAATGGGGGTATCATCAGTATCCACTCCTTCCTTATTCCTTATCCACTTTCCCCATGGCACTCTTGCGCCGCCGTGGAGAATATTGGAAGTATTCAAATGAGTTCGAATCCTCACGATGGATCCTACGCACATATATTTTTCCTGCACTCGCATTTAACAGAGTAACATTGTCCTAACGAATGTGTTTGAGAGAAAAATTTAAAAACTCAACTCCATGAAAAATATCGAAGAATTTCTTTGTCGGGAATAAATGGTTACTTTCACCTTATTAAGAATTTTTCCTTATTTATTGACAAAAAGTGATACAAAGTGACGCGTGAGACTTTAAGTTATGCCTTTTCACTACACTTATTACTTGAACCTAGAGGAAATGGATTTGAATCGAATCGTTATACCTTCGATTGACCCTTTCATTGCTCTTACAAATGCGTTCAATCATTACGAAACACACGTCAGCTGCGCAGCGGAGTCCAACGCGCTACTCCCTTAACGAGGTGTAATCCAGGGGGGGATCGATTCGCCTCTCCCCGCGTCTTATCTTTGCCATCAGTGCGCGAGCGACGCATTCCGGCGCGTAAACCCCCTCCCTCCTTCTCCCCCTCTCCCCTCTCAGCCCTCCGGCCATTCCCCTCCTTTGCACCCGCCCGCCGACAACGCAAAGGCACACTGCTCACACTCCCTCCGCGGCACCTGCTGCCGCTGCTCCTCCCTCCCTCCCCTCGGGGCACCACTCCACGCCTTCCCTTCCGCCGATATCTCACTTTGTGGACGCTATTGGCCCGCTCTCCATATTTTCTCATCTATCACCCTTGGGGCCCTCCTGCCGTCCTTCCCTTGCAAAGCCCTTTGGGAGGCCGAGCGCGTCACGCCTCCCTACAGTTTGTCTACCTTCAGTCTCCATCTCTTTACTCTCTCCCCTTTCTTTAAAATGGACTGAAATTTCATCGCTATAAGCCTTGATCAATTGGGCAACATTGGGCCTTGAGCATTTTTATTGGCTGTTTACTGGAAGCGCAGCTAGCACCTATATTTAAAACATGACAGTGAATCCACTGGGAATTCATCAGACAGGAAGGCCCTAATGTAATGCAATTGAAATAAATGAAATATTTTTTTCAAATAATACTATTGACATAAGCTACTTCTAATACAGTCCTGCAATTTGCTATTCATGCCACCATGTGCAATGAATTTCGTGGCAGTAGAAAATCGGAATAATATAAAGAAAAAAGAGAAAAATTAATAGTTTTGTGCAATAGTAAAAAACCCAAGCTCAAAGCTAACAACTCAAAGCATGTTGCAGCATCAATCATAAAATATTAGGTGAGAACATATTCAAAAACTGTAAGGGCAAATATTCCTCATTAAATTGTAATTAGTTGTAATATTTGGTTGCCAGAGAATTTTTTTAAATGAACCTGAGAGAGTTGACAGGCACTAGGTGCCATTTACAGTTTTAATTGAAAAACTGGAAAAATTCAACTGAAATTATATACCTTATAGTTAGTGCATTCCTTCTATCTTCTATAGACCCCTTATTTAAGTCAATTGGACTTCAAAAGTCCTCTTTCAGAATCAATATATCTCTTAACTTCTTAAATAATTGTAATATCTCTCAACGTTTTCTGTGGGGCGTGCTAAATTAACATAGAATGGGGTCTCAAAATTGTTCTTTCGAAGTTTTACCGAAAGAATTTTCCTTAGATCACTTCTTCTGGAAGATGAGTTAAGGGGATGCGGTTGGTCTGCCGGATAGAATACCACCATGAGCCATATATCTGAAGATAAATGAAAACGAGAGAAGGAAACAGTTGTTCATTTGAAATAAGTAAAAACTGACTACCGAAATTTAGTATTGCATCGTGGTCCCCTCTAGACCTCCCTCAATTCTTCTCGTGGTATTTTATTCTCTAATTCTGCAAGTTCAAATCATGCTCGATAGATGCTCTATCAGAGGAGTTTTTACATTGAAGGTCGTCTATAAACTATCATATCTCTTTGAAAATTTCTAAAATATTTCTTCTTTTGGGAAAATTTATTTTGACTGTGAAGATTGGAATGGCGTTGGGAGGGAGAAAGAATCCTCTTGTATTTCATTCTCCCATCATGTTGGCCAAAACGACTTTTCCCTTCCTTAGTTCTTGGAGCTCAGATAGAACTTTCCCTTCCGCCATGGAACTAAACTTTCCAACCTACCTTCCATAACCTCATGATACAACTCCCTCTCTCTTCTTCGAATTTTTCACAGCAGCTTCTTATCTTTCCCCACCATTCGGAACACATCTTCTTTTGTTTTTGTCTCCATCCCACCGAGGGTCTCAGTCTTTCTCCACTTCTACATCTCAGAAGCCTCAAATCTTTGGCAAATTGTCTTGCTTCAAAGTATTTTTTGATGTATTCACCTCCTTAAGACTTCATCTTCAGCTGCTCTTTTTATTATTACGTCTTTAATAATCATCTATCTTGTTAATCCCCATTATTTTCACATTCTTCCTTTGACAACCAATTACATTTTCTAATTCAATTCCTAACTGTCAACCCTATGATTTTCTATAATAGTGTTTAATTTTTTTCAATACTGCTATATTTTATTCATTGAATGGTGTCCAGTTGTTATTCTTAAGAATATTTCAAACGAAGTAAGCGTAGTTGTGGACGTTGAGTTTAAGTTGTGGACTACTCCACAACTTAAAATTCGTGTCACTTTGGTTTCAGGAGACTTTGCAGCAAGAAAACTTAAAACAATTGATGCGCTTGCGACCTCTTGCTTAGTAGATAGATGGACTTAAGATTTCAGTCTTACGGAGTACAATTCTGTCAAATAAAACTCGGTAAAATCTTGAAACGAAACTTGAGCATTTATTCATTGCGTATTCCACGAATTGAGTACGGAGATTGCTAATTCCAGTAAATTAAAGGCAAACATTTAACCTTGTTGATATGTCAGAAGACGTTTGTGAGTATTTAGTATATTTTATTGAATGAAAATAAATAATACACGCTTAACCGGTGACGAAGAAAATAGTTCTAGATCTTTTAAGTGAATGGTGGTGCTTATTCATTTTTACTGAATCTTAAGACTTCAGCTAACATTTTCCAGCAGGCAAAAATGTTTTAAATATTAGCTTAAATTGGTCCTTTTTATATCAAAGCGCTACTTCGTTCATTTAAAGTGACTCAATCACGATCATGAGATTGTGATTCACTCGCCACTGTTTGCTAGCGATCCAATGAGGGAACAGGAGATGAGCTATCAGTCTCATTACAATTATTAATTCCAATCAACTGCTACAGGTGTGCATAATAGGTGGTATTCAAATTAATATGAAAAATTCTGCGAAATTTACTTCGACAACACACTCCGCTGAAGTGTAACAAAATTCTGAAGCTCTACTCATAGAGTGTAAAAGTTATTTGCCTTGACCAGGATTTGAAACCGGATTCCTCGACGTTTCAGTGAGTGCTTTAGCCAGTAGGGCTGCGTTTCACACATGATCATAAATAAAAGTTCAACATAAACTAGGTAGGTAGTATCGTTGCTACCTACAGTTTGCAGTTTAAATTTTGAGAACTTTATATGCTCGCAGCCTGTTTTTCTCTTTCGTGGGAGCGAAAGGCGATACTTGTCATGAGTAGACTTGAATCATCTGCCCAGGATTCTTTGCCTAAAATTGGCCAACTCACCATAGGATTTTGCGTCCATCCATATCTTTGTTATATAGGTCACGAAACCATTTCGTCTGCTCTATCTTACGTCAGATTTCCTCTCGGAGGTTTTCGCTCGAGATTTCAATGTCCAAACAAATCCAAAGTCGTAAAACTCTTTATAGTTGGTCGTTGCCTATCCAACTAAGTGCATCCACTAAAGTGGTGAGTAATGTAATCAGTCGCAGTGTAAATGGAACACAGCGGAGAGTGGTAGAGCTTGAGCATCTGACTCTCAATTGGTCGTGTCCTCAAAGGCCTTGTTCATCGGGACCCTAATGTTCTCCTCGCTCAGCTCTTCCAATTGGTGTGAGAGGGAGCTAGCACCTACCTCTGCACTCTTCGAACATGAATGCGAGGTTTTTGGTCGTGAGAACATCATTTGGGAATGTGAAACCGGAAATTTACTTGCTTAATTTTCATTGACTTATAAAAGTCCTCTTATTTGGATTTCTTATGTCAGTCTTTCCTTGGCAAACTCCTTTTCCTGCAATTTCTCAAATTTTGAGGTTTTGAAAATATGATTAGGCAAAATTGTATCGCTTTAACGTCGACAATTTGAAGAATCATTCCCATTCCGGTGGCCACTAGTGTTATTGGCGCAAATCCTTTTCAAGGAATACATTTGAGTGTTAACAATTTGAATGAACCAGGTCTCAACACTCCTCGAAAAGCGCCACAAGTTAGCAGCATATCATTATTTTGTAAGATAAGTTGGTTCGCCAATTTAGCCCTATCATTCAACAGGCTGGTTGGCAGTGTAGAGCTCCTCGTTCTCCATTTGTAGTGTCGCATGACAATAGCTCAGTTCTTTTCCATTGCCGACACAAGGCCATGGAACCAAGGAGAGGAAGCATCCCAATGCATCATCACATGTGATTTGCTAAAGATAATTCGCTTATTGGCATATTAATCGAGTGCAACCTCTGGGTTTAGGATTCTATTTGGTGTGAGTTCCATAATAGATGATAACACACGCTCATAATTAGTACGCTCAGGTCATTTCTTCGACTCATAAATTAAAGCTTAGGAAATCTAATCTAGTTAATGTTTCGCTTAAATCCTCTTTTTCACAAATGAAACGGTAATAGACACATAATCCCAATGAGCAACATGGGGTGAAACATTTACGAACTTTATATAATTCGTTGTCTCGGGCGTGACTTCATGGAATTAGTAGTGAAATAACCATAATGAAAAGAGAAACTATAATTCCACATAGATATGTGGAATTATAAAGTTTCTCTTTTCGTTATATTTACGAACATTCATTTTTAAGGGGTTCAATGTGATGTCAAAGATTCCTCTTATTAGCAGTACTCCATAAACGCTAATATGGCAATCCATATATTCGGAATGAAAAACTCATTTGGAAAAGTAATGCTATATCTAGGGTTTTACTAGTCAGTAGTTTCACTTTTATAATGCTTGATAAAATATTTTTTTTAGGAAATCTACCGGTTAAGGTAGGTTTTTCGATGGACACGACTATCAAAAAAACATTTTGTAACTCCAAACATAACCCAATTTAGCAACTAAATCTACATTAGGTCCCTCTTCATCTCTGTGTACTTCTTTCCTCCCTACATCCCGTTCAACATCCCTATCCTGTTCCTGCCCTTTCCTCGCTTGCCCAACATTCTCCCCTCTTTTCCTTCTTTAACATTCCACTACCACTCAATACGCCTTTCATCCATTTTTCCTGCCTCCATAGGATTTCTCTCAACAAACCCCTCTCCTCCCCCCCCCCATCTCTAGCACTTCCTCATTTGTTTTCCTTTCGGTCCATTTCACCTTCTCCAGTCTCCTCCACACCCACATTTCATAAGCCTCCAATCTACGTCTATCCTCCTGCTTTAGAGACCACTTTTCCGCACCGTACATATCTACGCTCCATGTCAGAGTTTTTTCGAGTCTGGTCTTAACATCCCTACTCAACGTCCCCATCATCAACTCCCTCCTCCTTGAGAAAGCCTCCTTGCCTAGCGCAATTCTTCTCCTTACGTCCGTACTACTTTGACCGTATTGGTACAAAACACTTCCGAGATATATGTAAACTGTTCTACCTGCTTTATTTTTCCATTCCTATTTTAATGTGTAGCCTAGCAATCTTCTTTCTGAAAAATTGTAAAACCTTTGTTTTATTAATAATTATTTCATCCCTCATCTATCGCACTGAGCCTCCAATTCCCTAAGCAATGCTTATAACCCCTTGGCTGGCTGAGGAACTAACGTTTGGTCATCGGCAAACCTAACCGATTTTACGAATTCCCCTCCGACTTTCAATCCGACCTCCAATTCTTCCCATGCCTCATTAATGATTTCCTCCACATACGCGTTGAACACCACCGGTGAAAATGGGCAACCCTGCCTTACACCTCTTCCTAACACTGCCCATCCGGACTCTCCGTTCCCCACTCGCACCTGAGCAGTCTGAGACATGTACAGGTTGCGGATCAGTCTCCTGTCCCTCCAATCCATTCCTATTTTCTGCAATACATGGATTAATTATTCCCAATTCGCTCTATCAAAGGCTTTTTCGAAATCTAAGAAACACTCAAATACGTCCTGATTGTATTCTATATTCCTCTCGATTAGTGATCTCATTACTGCAATGGCATCACGCGTACCTCTTTCTTTCCTAAACCCAAACTTATCATCCCCTAAGTAATCATTTGCCTTACTCTCTAACCTCTTGTTGATGATCCTGAGAAAAACTTTAGCTGCGTGGAATATCAAACTTATTTTTTTGTAGTCCTCGCATGACGTAGCCTTTAGCTTTTTTTGGAATAGAAAGACACACTCATCTCACAAAATCTTCCGGCCAGATTCAATCCTCATAGATACTACGAATCAGCCCATATAGAGTCTCCTTCCCACATTTTCTTAACATTGCAACAGTTCCACAGGAATGTTGTCAACTCCCACGGCCTTGTTTGCTTTCATCTCCTTTAATGCCCTTTCTATTTCATCGTCGAGTATGTCTGGACCTAAGCTATCTTCTTCTACGTCATGTTCCTTTTCTATGTCTAACCTTGTCGGTCTAAGTCCTTTACCATACAGTTCTTCTATATATTCATTCCATCTCTCTTGGATTTTTCCTGGTTCATCTATAATCTTACCCCACTTATCTTTAACTGTGAGCACATATCTTGCCTTCTTACATCCCGATAATAACTTAACATTTCTGTATAGAGCACCAATTCCACCTTTCTTCTGCAAACTTTCCATATCCTCGCAATGCGTTTTCCACCATTCTTCTTTTGCTTTATTCGTGGCCCTTCTCAATTTTTTGTTAAATATTTGTACTTCATTTTGCATAACTCAGTGTTTATGTTCTTCCATCTTCTTCTCTCCTCCATCTTTGCAATCATCTCATCCGTTACCCATGGTTTCCTTATCCTTTTCCCGTTCACTGTTTCTATAGTCTCTTTTGCGGCTTCCGATATCCCTAGCTTGATACATTCCCATTGTCTTTCGATAGTATTCAGTTCTTTTCCGTCATCCATCATTTTCTCTACAGCCTGCTGATACTCCTTTTTCGTTAATCCATTCAATGCTTCTACATTCCATTTCCTAACCCGCCGTCCTTGCCTTATCTTTTTGAAACGGACCCTACATTTCATAACAACTAAATTGTGGTCTGAGTCCGCATCTGCTCCTGGGAAACTGCGAATTTATCTCACTGTTCCTAAACCTGTTCCCAACCATAATATAATATAATCTGATACATTTCTGAGTCAACTGGCATTTTCCATATATAGCTACGGCTTTTTGTGGTGTCCAAACCATGTGTTAGTGATGACTAACCCCTGTCTCCTGCAGAATTTCAATGCTTTCTCCCCGCGTTCATTCCTCGTGCCTAACCCATAGTCCCCCACCTCACCACCATCTCTTCCTTCGCCTACCGTCGCATTCTTGTACCCCATCACTATCAAAATTTCCCTTCAGGAACTTATAAGATTATATCCGCTAACTCATTGTTCATCCTATCGACTTCTTCCTCCTTGTGGTTGCTCGGTGGCATGCATACCTGAACAATGACCAAGTTTGTCGGTTCTACTTTAATCCCTATGAGTGATATTCTTTCCGTTGCGTGCTCTATGTTGACTACGCTTCTTCCTACCCCTTTTTTTAATATTATGGCAACCCCTCTTTGGCTCTCGTCCCCGCCGCTGCATATAATTCTATAATTATCACTCCTTTAATCCCCGCTATCCTTTCATCTATCCTCGCATAGACCTAAAATATCTATATTACCTCTTTCCATCTCTCACTTATTATTCTCTAATTTTTCCTTCTTTAACATTGTCTTGACGTTCCATCCTCCTATTCTAACGACTTTCGTCTTCTTCTGCGTTTTTTTCCTAATGCTGTAATTTCTTTTCCGCAAGGATTTCGTGGGATGGCGACCGCGGAGCCTTGCCTCCCCCGCTGCCGGGCACGACACACGGCCTCTTGGGCCGAGTCCCGTAGTTGCAAGGATTGATATTCTCTATTGTACTCATCATTACATTCTTGGAAATGATAATTTTGGTTGTTTCCCGTTGCCTTCCTCAATAGTTTTTTTTAACGTGACACCATCACTTAATGTCCGCCCCACTGAGGTCAGACGCCTTTGCAGCTGCCTTACTGAGGTACAGACGCTGCATGGACTACCTTTCGTCTGGCTCCTAACCTTCGACCTTTCTGGCTTGGGTGACCCTACCAGGAGCAATTATATTTACTCCCACCAGCACAGCTCTAGGGGTAATCGGAACGCACAAGCCCTTCCACCACGACAAGGTTTTAGTCCATTGGAGGGTGATAAAATATACGGATAGCAAATATGACGAATAGCAATTGATGCGGCGCTGGATGTACGGTGCACTGGGTTGCGATATACTGGCGGTTTACGTCTTTACAATACGATAGCACCGTTATGGTATGTACCTAAGGCTTTTCAATATTTCAACGTTTAATAATGAAGAATGATCGCTCATATCTTCTGAATTTTAATTAATTTAGACTTTTTGATGTTGTTAGATTTTGTCAAAGCTAGATTTATAAAATGTTGAATTATTCATCATCACCGAGTGCACTCATGTGATTCAAGATCAGTTTTGCTTAATTATTATCAAAGTTTTCTAATTTTTACAATGATAATAAAAGTTACTTAATGTTAATGCTTCATTATAGAGTCCACTAGGTTTGAGAATTATTTATTTGGAGTTTTTTTTCTTCAATGCGTAGAGAGAATAAAAGAATGCCTTCTATCCCCGTTGCTAACGGAGAATTCGTCTTGGGTGGAGGTCCAGCCTTTTGTGATATCATTTAGCCTAGATTGAATGAAGAACGGAGCGGAGAAGGGAAACTTAACGGGAATGTTTGGCATCTCTGAAATTTTAGAGAGTTTGAAAGGTGATATTTGAATGAGCTAGAAGTGGGCGTGAAAGGGCGCAGCCGGGGAAATGAAATGTGGTGAGTGGTGGGCTGAGGAACGGAGAAAGGGCCGATGAGTGAAAAGAAAGAAGCATATGGGGGAATGATTTTCAGGCGAAGGTGAAGAACATAAGGAAGGTAGCGTAAGAGAAACAAAAGTAATTAAAAAATGAAGTGGCTTGAAATAAAACCACGAAAAATGTAAAAGAAGGAAACGAAAAAAATATCAGATTTATTTTGATGGAAATGAATATATCATATGGAAAAAAATAGTGAGACATTACCAGGGGAAGGAAAACGAATGAATACGATAAAAATATGGCTATTTTGTCTGGCATAATTCTGGAATAGAAGAATTTGGGGGGTGAAAGATTGGGAAGAAGGAAGATTAAGTAGAGTTTTATAATAATGATATCTAGCGTGAAGATATGGCAAAAGATTTCTAGAGTAAGGACGACTCCAAATAACGTGAAGCAGGAGGAAGTGAAGTACATACTAGTATGTAGTGCCAGCTGTGAAAAATTTGACTTTTTTGAAAATGTACTGACGGAGATAATACGTATGTATCTATGTAGTAATTCATTGTCCTTCAACTTTTTTGTTAAATGTTCGTGCAAACATTTTAACTTGCACTGGGAAACTTTTGGGTTTTCAAAATATTGCTGAGCGTGTTAGTTTTAGCTTTGCTTGATAGGAAATGGAGTTGGACAGAATTGTAGAAATGCATAACAAAAAGCCTGATGAGCACCCCGGGAATTGTTCTTTAGCAGTCAGCTAAACGTCTTAGAAAGTATTTAATAAATTTATGATACCCAAGAGGAATGAATCATTCAACGCTTCTATTTAAAAAATAAGAAAAGAAAGCCGGCGAGTTGGTGCAACTGGTGTGTGGGTGAGGACTGAGTTAGTGCTTTGGGAGGGGAGGGAAGGCGGGAGTCAAGGATTGCTGCTATCAAACTTCCGGGAACGGCTGAAAGAATGATATAAACTAGATAGCTTAATGGAAATGTGTGGCAGTTCATCCAAAATGAGACACAGGCACCATATTAAAGAACACACCCACGAATTCGAAGATTTACAGGGCCCCTCTTTTTTCTCTCTAAACTCAGTAGCGTGTTCCAGCCCCAGGGTTAGAGACACAGGTGGAACTGTATCGCAGATTCAATAAGAATTGGGAGAAGTTTATAAAAAGAGGCATTCAAGGGGATGTCGAATGGTATGTTTCCACTCGTTTTGAGAGTAGGCAGGCAAGCTGCTCCCTTCAAGTAGAGGAGCGAGCGAGCTGTTGAGATCATTTACAGCTGAGCGAAAACCTCGAAAATAGTCGAAAGATTTTGTCCCAGTGAAATTTTCAGGGTAGTAAAATTCATCATTACGATATTAAATACCCAAACAAGCTAGACGGGTGTATCGCATCCAATATGTTTATTCCATTCGACTGCAGAATTTAGCCAAAGTCGACACTGACTGACCGTAGATAAAGTGCAAGGTATGATGATGGAATATTTTGGGAACAAATGTAAGCGTTTTAAAATTTTATATTCTTTTGCTATTTTTTCCGGCGTTTGACACTGAAAAAAATTGACATTAAAAATTTATGAACTAACATATATAAAAAGATTTGTAAAAGATTATACGCCTTTTCTTGCCGATATTATCGTTGACTTCGATGCGAATTATGTGAATCGGAGATGATCTACTCCAATCGTGAATCGGAAAAAGTGGCAGGACTATTTTCAGAACTAATTAAATAAATAATTCATGATAGTTTTATGAGAACTATTAGTAACCAGTTGCGTTCCGCTCGTCCCCGCTCAATCACCACCAGCCCCCCACTCTTGGTACTCTTCCACTTTTGTCTAAAAAATGCAATTTAAATTATAAGACCGTGAAAACTATTAATATATTTTGGAATAAAATGATAAAAATGGTAATTAATTAAATCGATTTTACAAATTGTGATTTAAGAAAACATGGTATTTAAAGTTATAAAAAATTTGACGGACTTGTGCGTTGGGTTTGAGGCTCGAAGTAAAACTTAACGGACGGCATTTCGCGGACCCGCTGTTGAGCCAATGAAGAATTTGCCTTCAGAAAGAATAATTTCATTCATTTCCCTTTATATTATACTAATAAAAATCCAATGCGTTTAAAGGTGTACTCCGACTATTTGTTCCTTCCTCCTTGAACTGCTCTCCAGACGACCTTTCCTTTTACCATTCCTCTTTATATTTCTCCGTTTCTCGCCGTCCAGTTCATATTTAGATCTCACTCCCGAAATAGGTTTGAAAGTCCCTACTTTGTTTCTCCGACGGACTCTGAACCGCAGAATTCCACACTCTATTTGATGGTTTTCTTACTACTCTTACTATTCGGTTTTCATTACTATTATTTTTAGCATTCTTCATTTTCCGTGCTTCATTTATTTTATGGTATTTTCCTTATCATGGAATTGACAACACTATTTCCTTTCGATTTCACGAATCTCAACTCTCAACCCATCTCGAATCCAGAATTTCACCTTCAAAGGATATTTCGTATTCGAGGAGAACCAAATATAATAGCGTGTCCTTGTTATTCATCTACCAGTGGCCTCAAGTATACAAGCATATGTATTTCGACTCCGATCGTCTTAATTCGATTTAAAAGTTGTCTTTCACTAAATCATGCCAAAAAGATGTTTCGAATAATCCCGATTTCCTCAAGCCATATCTTATCCAGTCCTTGTGTACTCTATTAGCAGGGTCGCATTATCATATTAGTGTAATTGCATTTCGGTTATTCTCGTCCTAAATTTTTTATTACAATCGCTCTTCCCTCATCCACATTGCGCCATTTTTGTTGATCCTTTAAAGCAAGATACCACTTTTTGTAACTACGAGGGAAAGCTGAAAATTAATGAACACATACTCGTAGAGCGCGAACAAAAACAAATAGCAAGATCGGGTAAAAAGTACATTAAAGTACAATTCTTGTCTTTCAAATTTATGTTTCCGACACGTTCCTTGGATAATCCAAAACAGTGTACGATACCTTTTTGAGAGATTCGCCGGTCAATTAGAATGAAATCTTCCACGAGTTTACGATGTGTATTGTCTGTGGCAAAGATCTTTTTCTTTATATATATTATCTATTACAATTAGAACGAATATTTGTTCGCCGCACGGCGGGTTTCCGTGTTAAAATGTGTGTGTATATATATATTTATATATAATATATAAAATATAAGTATATATAAACATATACATATATATATATTTTTTAACACACAAACGTACGGATACAAAATATACAATGCACAGAAAAATAAAGGAAAGGCACTCACACTATGTATTGACGTTTCGACGACCCCGCCGTGGTCATCAGAATATATATATATATATATACATATATATATATATACATATATATATATATATATATATATATATATATATATATATCAGAACAAAAGGTTTGATATCCCACGCAGCTAAAGTTATTCTCAGGATCATCAACAAAAGGATAGAGAGTAAGGCAAATGATTACTTAGGGGATGACCAGTTTGGGTTCAGGAAAGGAAGATGTACCCGTGATGCCATTGCAGTAATGAGATCACTATTCGAGAGGAATATAGAATACAATCAGGACGTTTTTGCCTGTTTTGCAGATTTCGAAAAAGCGTTTGATAGAGTGAATTGGGAAAAATTAATGCGTGTATTGCAGAAAATAGGAATGGATTGGAGGGAAAGGAGACTGATCCGCAACCTGTACATGTCTCAGACTGCTCAGATGCGAGTGGGGAACGGAGACTCCGGATGGGCAGTGTTAGGAAGAGGTGTAAGGCAGGGCCCATTGTCACCGGTGGTGTTCAACGCGTGTGTGGAGGAAATCATTATTGAGGCATGGGAAAAATTGGAGGTCGGATTGAAAGTCGGAGGGGAATTCGTAAAATCGGTTAGGTTTGCCGATGACCAAAAATTAGTTGCTCAGCCAGCCAAGGGGTTATAAGCATTGCTGAGGGAATTGGAGGTTCAGTGCGATAAATATGGGATGAGAATCAATATTCATAAAACAAAGGTTATGCGATTTTCCAGAAAGAAAAAAGCTAAGCTAAATATTAAAATAGGCGGGGAAAAAATAGAGCAGGTAGAACACTTTACATATCTCGGAAGTGTTTTGGACCAATACGGTCAAAGTGGTAGGGACGTAAGGAGAAGAATTGCGCTAGGCAAGGAGGCTTTCTCAAGGAGGAGGGAGTTGATGACGGGGACGTTGACTAGGGATGTTAAGACAAGACTCGTAAAAACTCTGATATGGAGCGTAGCTATGTACGGCGCGGAAACGTGGTCGTTGAAGCAGGAGGATAGACGTAGATTGGAGGCTTTTGAAATGTGGGTGTGGAGAAGAATGGAGAAGGGGAAATGGGCCGAAAGGAAAACAAATGAGGAAGTACTAGAAATGGTGGGGGAGGAGAGGGGTTTGTTGAGAGAAATCCTATGGAGGCAGGAAAAATGGATGAAAGGCGTATTGAGCGGTAGTGGAATGTTGAATAGGGTAATAGAGGGGATAATGTTGGGCAAGCGAGGTAAGGGCAGGAACAGGATAGGGATGTTGGACGGGATGAAGGGAGGAAAGAAGTACACTGGGATGAAAAGGGATCTGATGTAGATTAGTTTGCTAGGTGGGGAGTCACAAAATGTTTATTTGATAGTTGTGTCCATCCAAAAACCTACCTTCACCGGTAGATTACCTAATAATATATGTGTATATATATATATATATAAATATAATGCCTGTATATATATATATATATATATGCATGTATAATTTTATGTATCGAAATATATATATTTTATGTGGGTAGGAGAAGAATGGCCGGAAGATTTTGTGAGTTCGGTGTTAGTTCCTATTCCAAAAAAGGCAAAGGTTACATTATGTGAGGATTACAGAACAATAAGTTTGATATACCACGCAGCTAAGGTTATTCTCAGGATCATCAACACAAGGATAGAAAGTAAGGCAAATGATTACTTAGGGGATGATCAGTCTGGGTTTAGGAAAGGAAGAGTTACGCGTGATGCCATTGCAGTAATGAGATCACTAATCGAGCGGAATATAGAATACAATCAGGACGTTTTTGCCTGTTTTGTAGATTTTAAAAAAGCGTTTGTTAGAGTGAATTGGGAAATATTAATGCATGTATTGGAGAAAATAGGAATGGATTGGAGGGACAGGAGACTGATCCGCAACCTGTACATGTCTCAAACGGCTCAGGTGCGAGTGGGAAACGGAGAGTCCGGATGGGCAGTGTTAGGAAGAGGTGTAAGGCAGGGTTGCCCATTGTCACCGGTACTGTTCAACGGACAGGTTTCGTCCGGAAGATAAGTGTACTGAGCTCAGGAAAAAAAATTATTACACCTTTACATATCTTAAGCTAATTTTCCTCAAAATAGGACCCTTGTGAGTCGATACACTTGTTCCACCGGCGTTCCCATTACTGGAACGCTCCCGCGAAGGCATCATCGGGAACCTCTCAAAGACACGTCGTCACGGCCTCTTTGACGGCGTCCAAAGTCCCGTATCGCATTCTTTTCAAACTCCTCTTTATCTTCGGGAACAGAAACGTTCTCTAAAAAATGTGGATCATTTTTGCAGTGATCCGCAAGTTGTGTCGCGATTTCCATACGATTGAGTCTTTGATCATCACTGAACACTTTCGGCACCAACTTTGCACACATTTTTCGCATCAGTAATTGGTCCCTAATAATCTCGTGCACTATTGTTTTCGGCACAAACACTGCTCTGCTTTCATCCGAACGCTAAGACGACGATCAGAGTTCAGTACATCGCGAACTTTTCGCACATTTTCGTCGGTGAGTGTCGTTGATGGGCGTCCAGGCCGCGGTTCGTCGTCGACCTCTTCTCTGCCCTCCACGAACATCTTGTCCCGCCGAAAGATCATGTTTCTGGACATGGCTGACTCCTCATAAGCCTGGTTAATCATACCAACAGCTTCGGTAGACGATTTCCCAAGCTTTACCGCAAATTTGATGGAATAACGCTGCTCCAAAAACTTCGGCATCGCGTTCCGTGACGTGGGTCGAGCGTGGGGGTTCGCGTTAACAGAGCTCCTCACTACACCACAGTTAAGAGCTAACTGCCTTTTTCAGCGTCGCTTGCCAACATACCCCCCTCCAATTGCAGCCCATCAGAGCGGTGCTGGGCGCGCCTGGAGCGGCAGGAATAATCAGTACACTTATTTTTCGGACGGACCCTGTATATGTAGAGGAAATGATTAAAGAGGCATGGGAAGAACTGGAGGTAGGAATGAAAGTCGGAGGGGGAATCGTAAAATCGGTTAGGTTTGCTAATGACCAAGCATTAGTTGCTCAGTCAGTCAAGGGGTTTCAAGCATTGCTGAGTGAATCGGAGGTTCAGTGCGATAAATATGGGATGAGAATCAATATTAATAAAACAAAGGTTATGCGATTCTCCAGAAAGGAAAAGGCTAAGCTAAATATTATAATATGACGGGAGAAATAGAGCAGTAAGTACAGTTTACGTATCTCGGATGTGTTTTCGGCCAATACGGTCAAGGTAGTATAGATGTAAGGAGAAGAATTGTGCTAGGCAAGGAGGGTTTCTCAAGGAAGAGGGAGTTGATGATGGGGACGATGAGTAGGGATGTTAAGACAAGACTCGTAAAAACTCTGATATGGAGCGTAGCTATGGACGGCGCGGATACGTAGTCGCTGAAGAAGGGGGATAGACATAGATTTGAGGCTTTTGAAATTTTGATGTGGAGAAGAATGGAGAAGGTGAAATGGACCGAAAGGAAAACAAATGAGGAAGTACTGGATATGGTGGGTGAGGAGAGGGATTTGTTGAGAGAAACCCTATGGACGCAGGAAAAATGGATGAAAGGTTTATTAAACGGTAGTGGAATATTGAAGAATGTATTAGAGGGGAGAATGTTGGGCAAGCGAAGAAAGGGTAGGAATAGGATAGGGATATAGGACGGGATGAAGGGAGGAAAGAAGTACACAGAGATGAAGAGGGACCTGATGTAGATTAGGTTGCTGGATTGGGTTTTGTTTGGAGTTACAACATGTTTATTTGATAGTCGTTTCCATCCAATAACCTACCTTAACCGGTAGATTACCTATATATATATATATATATATATATATATATATATATATATATATATATATATATATATATATATATATATATATATATATATATATATATATATATATATATATATATTTATATGTCAAAAAAACTTTGACAGTAACACACAGCACGAGAACACATAAAAAGAACACTCACAATAATATCTTGATAATTTTGACGGACTCGAGAGCTCCGTCTTCTTCTGAAGATAAGATATGAGTCATATATATATATATATATATATATACATATATATATATATATATATATATATATATATATATATATATATATATATATATATATATATATATATATATATATATATATATATATATATACATATATCGATGATGCTAAGTACTCACGAGAGCAATATAACTTTTGGACGGCACAATATAACACAAAATAAAACGGATAACACGTAAAAGGATACTCACACTGTAGATGATTTGAGCTTTTGGCCTACTCCGAGGCTTTCTTCAGGTCAGACAGAGAAGGCCGCGGGGAGGGCCGAAAGCTCAAATCAACTACAGTGTGAGTGTTCTTTTACGTGTTATCTTTTATGTTCTGTGTTATATTGTGTCATCCAAATGTTATATTGCTCACGTGAGTGCTTCCGCATCATCGATAAATACATAAAATATAACTTTTGGACGGCACAATAGAACACAGAATAAAAGAAATAACACGTAAAAGAACACTCACATTGTAGATTATTGCTAGTAGTAGATAGATGCGCTACACCCCTGAACCTCAGAATGAACAATTATCGCGCCTCTTGTAATCCCTCTTCCCCGTCCGGTGGGGTCTTCCCATCCCAAATCATGCCTCCCACCAAAACACCCCCTTCAACCTCTGTTACGATGTTTCCGTTCTAGGTTCTCTGCTCCATGCGATAACCGTATAAAATTAAAAACGATGGAATTGGCATTTATATGGCTGCGTAAAGCCTTTAAACATCCGGGTCTCAATGTCGTTCACTAAATGGGTGGGTGTGGGCTGAGTTGGATGGGAGTGGATTTGTTTGTTGCGAGGTGGTGGGACAATTTATTCATCCGCATACATTTTGTCATCCTTGTCCTGGGTTTTGACTTGTCGAGCCCTTATGATGACTTTGTGAGTTGATGCCTTGGTCATGGGTGTTGTGGTATCTGTGGATGAATTTTTTATCCATGTGGTTGTGTGTTTTTGCGTCGCCGAAGAGCGTCAATTTCAAAGATATATACACACATACACACACACACACACACACACACACACATATATATATATATATATATATATATACGTGTGTGTGTGTATGTGTGTGGGTCGCGATGGTCCAGTGGGTAGAGCGTTGGACTACTGACCGGAAGGTCCCTGAGATCCCAGGAAGATCTGGTACCCGAAAAATCAACGATCTTGGGTGCAGCTGCAGGTGCTCAAAGTGCCTTGCCCGGGAATCGAACCCGGGATATATATATATATATAAGTAATATTAGTGAATAAAATCTGGATGAATTACTTTTTTAAACACATATGTATATCAGCACATACATAGGTGTACGATTACTTATATTCGGTTACACAAATATTGTTTCATGTGACTTTTTTGAGTAAAATCGTTTATATTTACTTCTCTCCTCCTTCGATGTCTCCTCATTTGAGGCGAGGTGGATTTCGTAGAGCCTCTTGCTGATCAACAGTGTGACACGCTTTTCAAGAATATATGCACGTTCACTCGACGGCTTATGACATGCTACGTTCACCACGCTCTGTATCAATGCCCGCATTACATAGCGACATGCCTCTGCCGTGGTAATCAAGCCCGGTTTAGGCTCACTGGTCCGGTAAGGCGAGGATAATTCCCGCTCGTGCGACGTGCCTCTCTCTGTTGGACGTGGCGAGGAGGGAGGACTGTCTTCCCCGCCATCTGCAGTTTCCCACGGAGTACTTGAGTCTCAGACAATCGCGTCGTCCGATATTCATCCAGAAATTACAAGAGGCGTCCTAAAGCCTTAAATTCGAATCTCACTGCTCCCGTTGAATACCATTTTGCTGCAAAAACAAATGTTGAGAACTTGGCTTACGGTACCTTCTAGCTCTATACCTTAGGGTTTGCTCAAACCGATCCGACCATTTCTCTGAATGAATTGCTTTTTCGTGTTAAAATATTAGGACTTGATTTAATTTAGAGTGAAGGGGTTTTTGGAATCCTAATATGTTAGAAGTACGGGGGCGTGCCTTCATGATTGTGCCTTTTCGCATTTGTATACCTGAGTGTATCTTTTTAAAGTGATTATTACAAAGAAATAACCGTAATTAGTTTTAACCTGAAGTAACCTAATTACAAGAAACAATAGATATCTGGGTAAAATTTGTTATTCATATAAATTAATACTTATGTGTATACTTTTATAAATCGCATAATTATGCAATGATTTTTATTTTTTCAGAAAGGAGTAGATTTAAGTAACTTACAGTATAGAGAAAATATTAGTTTGTGGAATGATCAAATTGCTTCATTTGAAATGTTAAAGTATCCTGCCAATCCAATATGAAATGATACATGATTATGGAAATGATAGCTCGGGACAGTTGTGAGGTGGAAAAGTAATTTTTCAATATGGCCACATCCCTCACCAGCGATCCAAGATCTGGAAGACCACGGACGATACTGCCACGTGAAGAAAGTGGACTTTATCACTTTAGACTGAAGGGAGACCATCCAAACAATCACGAATGAGATTAATCTCAGTTATGGCAATTTGTGGAAAACTATTCACGAAGAGCTGCGTGTGTCAAAGGCATCGACACAGCACTGGGTTCAACGGTTACTCACTCCTTCCCAGAAGCAAACACGGTGCGGCCTGTAATCGCGACCACGACAAAATCAGCAATCAGAGCGATATGGTTTAGAAATTTCGCCACATCCACCATATCCTCACTAAAACAACCATAGCCGATGCGGAGATTACTACATTAATCACGTTATTCAAGATTTTGAATAAGAGTTTTCGACGTAATGTTCAAAGTTTTATAATGACGATCTTCAAAAGGTCAAGAAATGCAGGAAAAATGTACAACACTGGTTGTTGACTACGTATAAAAGTCTTAAGAATATAAATAAAGTCTTATAAATAAAACAAAGTCTCTCTTTGGTTATTTTTAGCAGTAATTAGAAGTTACCTTACACCTTGTACCGGTCAGTATTCTCAAAACAGATTCCCTCTTTCATTTTATTCCAGATAGGAGATGCTAAAAACAGAAGTGATTGCAGAATGATTTTCTTCCGGAGAGTAGGCAGATGAATTACCGTTAGTGTTAACGAATTTGGAAAATATTCTCCAAAGCTGTTGCCGGGGCGGAAGTAGGGAGGTCAGACACCTTGTTTGGACCCCGTAAATCGAGAGGTTAGGCAGGGAAGAGTGTTTCTCAGAGAGACAAAGGACAGCCAATGTCATTAGAGCGATACATGAGCCGGAGAGAGTGGATGCTGGAGGTGGGCAAAGCTGGGAAAGGGTTTTCCAGGGGAAGAAGGCGCGACGGATGGTTTGTCAATAGGGAAATGATAAAAGAGAGCGCCGAGAATAAAAGAGAAATAAGGCGCTGAGAGGGGGAAATAAGGCAGTTGGGTTGAGGGAGGAGGCCAGAGCGTAGAGAGAATGAAATTCCGGGAACCCTGTTTAAACCATGTCGCTCTCCTCGGGGGGCGAGTATTGCCGGACCCACTCTAAGCGGCCGAAATTACTTTTCGCGCCGATAACTCGCCCTCTTTCCCCGACCCCTCCTCCACAGGGGGTGTCTTCCTCAGGGACCCCGAGAGGGGTCCGCGCACACATCCCCCCTCCCTCCCAAGGTGAGCCCCTTTGCAACCAGCCAGCCAGGCATTATTGAAAAAAAGTTACACAGATATCCAAGGGTGCGTGGGTAGTTGCGGAGGGGAGGCGTGAAAATATATAGGGTAAGTTTTCGGGCGGAGAGACGGGAGGAGTGGTGTGGTTGTGGGAGGAAATCAATCGCGGGACCAACGCCGACGGCGGGCCGGTAACCGTGCGGCTGGTGCGGGGGCCCGCGTGGAGACGGGCTCGAGACGACATGGCCAAGGGTTGGTGCACCTGCGCAGTCGCCTGCGCCATCGTCTTTCTTCACCTGAAATAAGTTGAAAATCATAAACTGTCGAATTTCACCCCACGAGCCCCAGCAGGGCGAAGGGTAGTGAGATGGAAGGACGCGCCTTAAATATCTTCCCATTCAATGAAATAAAGTCAGAGTTATGGCATTTGCATCCGCTGAACCTTTAAAATTATCCAACCTTCAAATGAAACTGATTCAGCTAATTTTATTTTTCTCTTAAATATACGTGTTTATGAAAATAGTATATGCATAAAAGGGTGAACGCATGAAAAGATGGCGGCGAGCTGCCGATTCAAACCAAGCGATGGAGACTTCAATCACCAATTTTGACATGCCTACTCTCTTTTTGGAAGAATGAATCATCCGTTGAAATGAAAATCCATTCTTAATTTAATGAAACTTGGCTAATTTATGAGTTTCAATCCATTTGAATACATCCTAAACATGCTTTAGTAATTCAAAATTTATATAAATCATTTGCTTTGCCCAAAAACTCAATGGAGAAATTTAAGTGATGAACCCAATTGGCATTAATTCCTTTTAAGTTTTCATTTTTCTTTTACCTCCCCTGCTCGTTTCTGTGGTCGTGTGCCTTGTAAAATTGCACAGGTAGAAGTAACCGAGAAGAGTTTTAACTTGATTAATTATTTTCCAAGAAACTGCGAGAGATGCCGTGACATAAACTTTTAACGGAGTCGCCCGATATATGAGCATTAGAAGTTATTTCAGGTGTTCCCCAGGGAAGTATCATGGGACCTCATTTATTCTTACTTTACGTTGCGTGTTTGACTCCGTATTCATTTATTTTCCGAAGAAACAGTGGTTTACCGTGATATCCGTGATCCTGAGAACACAGCAGCTTTTTCAGATAACCTTAACACTATACAACGCTGATGCGGCACTTGGAAATTAGAATTAAACTTAAAAAAATGCGTAGTCGTAATTTTTGGAAAAAGAGCGACTCCAACCCGAACGCCTACTGCATTGGAAACAAGTAAATGGAATGTGCAGGCACAATTAAATACCTAGGTGTTACCCTCACTCACGATCCCTCCTGGGTGAAACATATACGGGGAATACCTGTTAGTGGACAAATTAGCAAAAAATTAGGATTTATTAGAAGAGTACTGTGTAAATACGATGAAAATGTCCAAAATATATGTCATAATTCGCTGGTTAGGCTTCAATTAGAATATGCTGATAGTATATGGGATCCTCACGAAGATGGATTAGCTGCCGAATTTTATCGCATGCAGAGTAGTGGCGCTAGATTTGTAGAACGTTGACAGGATAAACTTAGTAGCGTATCAAAAATTGCAGCTAGGCTGGGAATCTCTCACGGAGCGAAGGCCAAATTATAGATTGAAGCTCTTCCATAAATTAGAAAGACGTCTCTTTAGCAGGGATGTTGAAAATGCATTATTGTCCCCGTCGAACTACAGTAGGAGAGATCGTATCAACCGTGGAGAGATTAAGTGTAGAATAGATTGATTTAAAATGTAATTTTTCCACGAACGATAGGCGTTCATACGTAATAACATTGTTCGACCGCGGTAGGGTCATGTAAGGGTAAAATTATTCCGGTGAGTATTAACCATCTGCCACACACCCTGGCGGTGGCTTGCAGGGTATATTTAAATAAATAAATACAAAGCAACGATTTAAAAGTATAAAAATCATTGCTTTGACCTGGATTCCGGTAAAGATGGATGATTTTCACACTCTGTATCGTCATGAAATATTACTTTAATCATATAGTTTAATAAAGAGTGCCATAAGCAATAGGATAGCATGTGCGATGGAGCATGGAAGGGAGCTCTACGTCCGTGAACAAAGTCGTCGAGGGCATGACTTATAGAAACTCTCATTTGTGTTTTTCAATCATGAGACTGACATGACATAATTTTCATCCTCGCTAGTCCTGAATATCTAACTTCAGGCGTTCGATATTATTTCAATATCCTAATGCCTTTCAATGGCGAACTCAACTCAATTAATTGAACCACAGAGGGATATAATATTTTACTAAATATAAAAAAACACATTAATTTAACAACTACAATGGGAAATTAGATATCCCTTCAATGCGAGTTGTATTCACGACATACTATACAATTGCTGCCTAGTTTGTCACGCGGGAAATTATTAGCGCAAGAATAAAATTAAACAATCTTCATAATAGCGCTCGATTTTATTTATTACGGTATATAACGAGGAAAGAAATTCATTAGACAAGAAGGAGAAAAGAAAACCTGAATCTAACATAAATATTCACATAAACTCCCTAAATAAGCACTGCAGAAGAAAATGACCATTGGCTTGTGAAAAAAGAAAAATATGGGCAATTTATTGCTTCAATTTTTTGGCGTACCTTATCTTTAAACCCCCATTACAATTTATTTAATTTTTTACAAAATACAAAGTATGAATTAGATGCCCTTCCTTGACCATTGGCTTGAAGAAAATGACCATTGGCTTGTGAAAAAAGAAAAATATGGGCAATTTATTGCTTCAATTTTTTGGCGTACCTTATCTTTAAACCCCCATTACAATTTATTTAATTTTTTACAAAATACAAAGTATGAATTACATGCCCTTCCTTTCCGTCACTCTCCCCTTTCCCACCTTATCTTTTGTTGATAAATCTATCCAATATTTTACTGAACGGTTCCTTGTGTAGATATTTCCGAATTTTTTTGGGCATTATTCAAATATCCAAGGATAGCTTCCAGTTCTCGTCTTTCCTCGGCACGCCCAAAGTGCACGGAAATTATCTTCTGTAGCTAATTTGCTTGACTCTCTGGGTATATGCATTGCCAACGTTGAACGTGCCACCTCCTGGGCCACCGGTGTTGCGAGCACCAGGAAAGGTGTCGCAATCCACCAGGAATGAGGACTCACCACAAGAGAAAGGCGTTCGTGGCCAGAAGGCATCCTATTGGTCGCCCGTGCAGAAGAGGGATGTAATATCAAGCCCACGCGCCCGAGTGTATGCATGCAACGACAGCGGAACCCGAGAGGGGATTGGAAGAGGAGCTCTGCCGCGGTTCCCTCAGTCTCAGTGGGGAAGAGGCGTCTCGATTTCCGAGCCAATGATTCTTTACACGCCACACTACACCCGACGCGTCCGTTGGTCTGAGCTTGTGATGGCGGTGCCGAGGAGCGAGTTCGTGCCGGTGAACGGTCCACCCGTGTGTGTGTGGAGGGTGAGCCTCAATTCCTGAAGCCACCACTCTCACTGCTCCGGAAATCTCCCCCCCCCCCAGTATCCTTCTCGCCCACCACCCGCTTACACATTCGCAACCCACCCATCCCCCCATCCCGTCCGGAATATGCGCGAGTATATTCGGGCGTTATTCCTGAAGAACGTTCGGCGTGCGAACTTGATGCATGCGTGTCACGTTTCCTCCGCATCAAATTTACTAAGTGGTCTCACCTGTTAATGCTGATTCCTGTTTCTTAAAAATGTTTACAATAATATATGAATAGAATAAAATTTAAAAAATTAAATATCGTGTGAATAGTACTGTAAAAGTATGATACAATAGTTCCGCAGACAAGAGAGTAGTTGTTAACATGGACGCTAGGAGCCCTTGGAGGGGTTTGGTGTCGCGATTTGCATGTCATTAGAGCCATATGAGTCATGATTATTAGAAGAACGCCCGGTTCGTTTAAGCATTTACACCGCGTATAAATCATGAGGATTATACATTATGTAGTATTTGGTTCCAAATGAATTATCGGATATTGCTATTGTGGAATTGATACCGATAATTACTAAGTAAAATTGATCTTCAAGCTGCAAACGCCAAACTTGATTAGTCGTCCAGGTTTCAATTATCAAAGAACTTCTGACGTTTCGATTACTCCCGTAGATTTCACAATATTCTTCTACTGAAGTTATATGCCATTCATTTTGTAACATGACACACCTATCATCATCATTCATATTATATTGACGTTATATTTGAAGAGTATAAAGAAATGCGTAGATGTGCACAAAATGATGAAGTTGAGACACACTTTATTTCTTCAAGTTAACAGTAAATTTTAAGAGAGAAAGAATATACAGCAGCAAAAATTAAAGTATAAAATTCGAAAAAACTAACCATTGGGTGTCCGACATCTATAATTTAATTGATGAGGCTTCCTTTCAGAAACAGGAATGCTTATAGATCATCACATTTGAAATAATGACGAGAACATCATAGATTTTTTGCAAGATTTACAGCAAAAACAAGAATTAAATAAAAGCATTACCCAATTTTAGACTACAACGTACTTTTCCTCACAAATTCAAACTAAATTCATTTTCCAAATTAATGTAATAATATTTATAATTATTGAATTGCAATAATTTAACGACGTTCACAGCAAAGCATTAATTTATTTTACTATGTGTGATGGAATTACTGTTAAATCTTGGGCTATTATTATTAAAATGTACATGTGGAAATGGACAATATATTTCTTTCCTTTACAGAAAAAGCTCTTAAATACGCCCAAGGTTGTCTCTTTCATGAATTAAACTTAGGAGTTCTTGAAAATAACTTTCTGAGCTGGATTTTTACATATTATGCTACTTAATGACGATATGTCTAATGCTACTAGAACAGCCTTGCCGTAACTTGGCCGAGACAACATGAATGTCTATGATTCCTGTCCTGGCTGATCGGGTTAAAAACAACATAAACTAACCCATTCATACATTTTAATAAAAATGTTTAACTACTGGACCATGAAACTAAAGGTTGTGATTTTTCATCTGATATTAACATTTTATGAAGGGGTTTTTTAATGTAAAAGATTGTTGAGGACAATACTTTGTGAAATTCCATAACAATGAAAAGGAAGTTATACATACTCAATGTAAGACTGTCGACAAAATATTATATTGCCAATGTCATATTTTTTACGGATAAATTCTACTTGAAAAACTTTAGGTGGTTTGTCATTTATTATAAATGATCGCCATTTTTAGTTCTATTCCAATTCATAATTAAACTCTCATTTGTAGTTTCAGAAAAATGAAAACTCTAATGGATACGAACGTTTTAGAGGAAAATTGATCAACGTTAATGCGGGAAAACAGTTCTGCGTGTCGCAAATGTGCAACTGAGGAGCCAATAAATATTTATGCAATAGTTAATTTGATGAAGGTTAACAATCTAAACTGGTTTGCAAAAAGCGATGGAACATGCTGCAAGAAAACTTCATAATTTAAATAAAATCTTTAAAATTAAATTATTCATAACAAATCAACTAGAAAAAGTAGTAAATTATATCTCCTGGATGATAAAATGCATTAAGCAAAATTGTAAATTCAATTGTATCGCAGATATTGGCCATAAAACAGATATACGCAGCTATTCAACTTATTCACTACTTTAATGAAGCGCACTATTACGTTAAAATAATCTATTTGTATCTTATAATTTTAAAAACTATTTGGCTATGTATGTAATCATTCTAGGTAAGCATTCCAATATCTATTACAAAGCTATCATCAATAATTTAATTACATAGCTTTTTCTATAATGATTATAGTGCAATACCATTCTTAAGCAGCCAAAAGAAGCTGCATCAACACATTGTAAGTCTTAATATAATGGAAGACATTATATCCAAGGTAGCACATTTGCCGGGAGAGATCTTAGAAATAGAATTCACCGCCTGTCTGATTTCCTCGATTTGCATTTGCCTCGTGACTCCAATACACTCGTCTGACTAACCTTTCACTAATAAGAACGCTTCTTTGCCGAAACTTGGGAATAAAATAATGAGAAAAGTATGCTTCATAAATTAAACCCTTTTCTTTCAAAGGCACAACTTTGTACATTAAGCCCACTCCGTTTGGAGAATTTTTAAGTAGGATATACGGCTTTTATGTGAGTTGGAATTTTCCAAAATTACCTCAAAGAGTAGGCAGATTCATCTGTCGTCTCAGCAATGCACCATAATGTATGTTTCAGATTTCCACCTATTTTTTATGAAAACATTATGATCTTAATGTTTTTTCCCCAAATCCGCAAACAGGTTTAACTAAAATTAAAATCCCACCCTGCAGTTTAAAAGGATCACTCAAAACATTACCAATGAAAATAAATAATTATTAATAAAATAATGACATTTACATAGCAAATTTCTCAATAAATACTCCAAAATTATTGAATAAAAAATTCGACATTCTTACATTATTAGTTTTTAAAAACCTGAGAAATATTCAATGTTTACTGGTTTAATTTGAATGATAATATGAATAACTTCAATAAATACGCCTCTTAAATGCATATATATGCTTAAATGCATGTGATAGTTTTCCAATAAAAAATTTTGTTCTTTAGTAATTTGTTAATAACTCTATCAAACTTTATCATATATTTTTATGGAATACATTTATAAAAATATCTAAAACTGCCATCCAAATATTATTATATTACGTATGATTCACAAAAATAATCAATCCATTAGCTATAGTTGGATTAAGTTGTTAAAGGAAAAAAAGATGGAAGAAATACAAAATATAATTTCCTTTCGGTACCGCCAAGCCAATTAGCTGTTGAACATTAAACAGGTGTCACATAAATACAGATATTTTGCAAGCTATACAATTTCTGTCTCATTAATATTTATTCTATTATATCCTACTCTCCAACAACGAAACTTTAATTTTCCCTGCAAGGTCATATATAGAATCCAAATGCCTTTATAAGAGGATGGAGAGGATGAAAACTGACACAATAAAGGATTGCTAGTTTGGGTTTGGAAGGAAATATGTAACTGTGGCACTATAGCAGTATAGTTAAAACAAATGAGCAACAAGCACAATCTGAATACGCTCGTTTAGTTTACAGATTTCGGGAAGCCGTTTCATAAATTTTGAGTCAATTTGGTAGAATTTATGAATGTATTACAGGAGCAGATTGGCGGAATAGGTGGCTCGTCTGCAATCTGTACATGTATCAGACTGCTCTAGTATGAGTGACGGGTGGACAGTTTGAATGGGAAATGTTTGGAAGAGGGGCGTCCATTGCCACATTTCCTTTCAGTGCGTGTGTGGAGAAAATGTTTAAAAAGGAGATGAGAAGAACCTGAAATAGGAATTAAAGTCCGTGAGGAATTCATAATAGCAGTTAGGTTTGCGGATGAACAAGTAAGACAAGATTTAGTCAACTTGTACCCACTTAACAGTGACACTGTGTGTGAATTACAAGAATAATAATTCAGAATGTCGCTCACCGAACCGACTATTTAACCATATCTGATATTCCCTCTTACAAAGCAGTATTTGTAAGATAAAAATAAACTAATGGGTGAATATGAAAAATAAGATAGTATTGTATTTCTTGTTTGGTTAATTTCATATCTTATTATATCCGAGTATTTTCTATCGATTTTGGAAACAATTGATTCTCTGATTTAACAAAATACAAATTTTCATAAAATATCCTCTGTTTGTAAAAGAAATCGCAATGGAAGGATAAAAAAATGATTAGTCGCATACAAAGTTGCCTTTGATCAGAATGTTTTGAATACTCATAATATTGCCTACTAAAACACAAAGGTAAGAACGAATGAGTTTCACTTTGGAGAGAAAAGTCTTCTTTCATAGCTCACACTATAATAAATGTGAAAAGAGGAGCATGATCCCTTGATAAATATTTTTGGATAGAAATACTGAAATTTTATTTTCCTCTCCTTTGAAAATCACGATTTTAGCTAATATGGAAATATTATAAAATGTTGGTACATATAGTCATGTTTAATACACTGTTATTCCTTAGTCTTTATATTCTCTATTACCCTGTCCCAAGCGCAAGTCCACTAGTATGTACTGTACTCGGGGTGATGTGCTAATATAGAAAGGTTTTGGACGTACAGAAACTGGCCCACACTTTCATGCTTCGCGTCTTCAAACATATGCTGATACCCTACACTACAATGAACTCTTCAATTCCGTATACTTGCATACTTCCGCTCTCCATTCAATCCAACATCCCTATCCCCTCCCTCACTCTAGTATCACGGTATTCAACATGCCATCACCAATTAAAATTCTATGCATCCGCTTTTCCGGTCTCTCTCGGATAACTTCCAGGAATCTTCATTCATTCTCAATCATGGATAGTACTTATTCGTGTGTGTATCTTTCCTTACATTTTACCTTATTCATGCTTCTTCGCACTATAATCTGATAAGTTCAAATCTACATCTATTGCATTGCCAAAAAGGCCAAGTCTTTCAGACGTACGTCATTCCGCTAAACAGGAGCGCTCGTACCAAACTACCAAACATAGGGACCGTACTCACGGTCCCTATGACTTACGCCTACGTAATTCCTTTTGAAAGCTTCTTTACCTGTAAGTCCTCCCTCCTCCCTCTGTAAACTATCGAGGTCCATTCTCAACTCGGACAATGGAAATATACCTCTCCTTATCGTACCTGAGAAATACGTACCACTTGTAAAAACTAGATATTATATTACAAAGGTTTTCTTCTGTAATACTACGAGAGCATGACGATTTCTGGATGTTTATTGAAACTATGTATAGCCCTACAAACTATCTCTTTCCGTTGTTTCTGCAACTATTCAAACCACTCTTTGTGATATCATGTTTTTCTACACTGACCTGATTTTTTCCCGGCCTTCTCTCTTCCAACCCATCCACACCATTCCAGGTACAAAGCTTTCTCTATCTAAATTGCATTTTCTCCTGGAACCATTCCTTTCCTCTCGCCGCACTACCATTCACCTCTCTTTTTCGTCGCAAACCCAAAGGCCACACTACCGTCCGTCTTCCTTAAGAAGCACATTTCGGATTCACATAACGCCACACTGAGAGTTTCACTGGTTCTCCACGTTTATCATCCAACTCCCACCCTCGGGAGACCGTCAAAATCCTATGCTCTCCTTTCGACGCCAAAGGAAAGGATCCCTCCTTGCCTTTTGCTTCTTTTTATAGGAACCATCTTTTACAGCTTTCCCCGTTGGACTGTATGGTTTCGGCGACCACTAACCCCTTCCCAAGGTCGCCCGTGGTCCTCCACACCCAACGCTTGATACCGCCCGCGCGCCCCCGCCATCCACGGCCTCAATGCCTTTCCTCCACCCGCGCACTCCCTTCTTCCATGCCCTTAGCATGACTCATACGCAATAATATTTTATCAGTGCGTGCTCTTACCCTCCTTGACTTTCACCCTCCTGGATTTCTGCGGTGTAAAACAAAACGGTGGCGGAGAAACGACCGACTCGACCAAGACACCAAAGGCGATCGGATTCAGTTGATGGCGCACACTCAGAGGTGCCCCCCAACGGACGTCCAACGTTGCACCAACAATCCCCTGCTACTTCCCCATTTATTATTTTCCGCCTTTATTTCCAGGTAGGCCGAGAAGTTGAAAGATTTATCACGCTTTATGAATAAGAGAGGTCAAAGAATGCCAAGAAATGAAGACGTGAAGACAAGACATAAGGAACAAAACGTTTATATTGAGAGTAAATAATTATGGATTCAAAAATTGTTTGTTGTTGTAAAAGCATATGAGAAGATTGGAGGCACTTTATAGTGGATGCGGAAAACAGGTAAAAGTATCAAAAATATAAAATATAATACATAATATAATTATACACATTTTATGAGAAGAATATCTTGTATATATGTATGTATGAGTCTGTGTGTGTATACACACACACACACACACACATATATATATATATATATATATATATATAATTACATAAACGCAATAATTATAATATATATATACACACATATATACATACATATATAATATTCAATTACATGCAGACATATATTTCACCACTAATTAAGTTTAACGTCAGATTAAAAGAAAAATAGGAAAGAATGTTAAAAAAAATGAATAGAGAAGCATCAAAAGAAAAATAAGGAAAGATTATCAGTTGAAAGTAGTAAAGAATTTCATGAGGGAGCAAAAGGAGCGGAATATAATCGAAATAAAGGGAACTTATCAAGTAGAAAAAAATCCAAATTCACAAATGAAACTAGATAAAAATTTTATAACAATAGAGCAGCAAAGGTATGGATTAGGGGCGAGATGTTTGGAAAGATAGAGGGAAAAGGAAACGAAACCATGAGAACACCGATTTAAATAGAAATATCTATAAAAAATTGAACAATACACTGATTCGGGGAAATGATATAGTGAAAGAAACACGTTGGGAAACACAATACGAGGGTAAAGAGTGTGAGAGGAATGGTGTAAGTGCTGCGTTTTACAAAATGAAAACATCGTCGGAAAGTAAGATTGGAAAATATGACCAAAGAATCCAAAATAAAGGAGAGAAATTTATACCTAATCCATGGAAATCCAAAAGAGATTAAATGGAGATATAGAGGAACTATAGTATAAATAGGATAAAGACATTTGGCCAGCAAGATTAGGCATAGAAAGAAAATAAAACGTTAGTATAGCTAGATGGCATAGTTTCAGAAATTCTACATGTGATCTTATTGCAGCCATAGTTCTACGCGTGCGTCTTCCCTACGTGAACTCAAACTAATAATCCATTAAATTCCAAGTTTTCGAGACACGAATTCAAATCTTTGAAATGTCTTCATTTTACTCCGATTGCACCCAGCTACCTTCCCTCCCTCATAATTTTTTCTGCAGCCTGCTCACATTACTCTTCTCGTTCCGTTTCATCTTTGTACATGATATCGCCTCAACTGCTTTAAATGTTTTTTCCTTCTTGAATCTGACACGCGATTACTATTAAATTATGATCTGTACCCGCATCCGCTTCCGAGAAACTGCACATTAATCGTGCTGTTTGGGCCAATTTGTGGCAAACCATAATATAGTGGAACTGATATTGATCTATATTCAGGGTTAATTTTATTTATAAATGCGCTAACTGCAGTGTTACAGCGAATTGTTTTGTGCGGTTAAGCCCTGTCTCCAGCGGAATCTATTGTTTTTACCCATCGGTCACTTCTTGTTCCTAAATTATTATTAAGAGTATAAAAATGCAAAACACCAACACCTCGTATGTTGGCGTTGGTTTGCTTCAAGAAACACAAAATAGAATATTAGATTAAAACATTTTATAGATAGCTTAATATTTGCAACATACGTATTATATTGAAATTTGATATTAAAACTACTCTTAGCAGACGAAATTCCAATCTGCCTTGTTTACTCGCAGGAAAATATAAGACTTCTCAGAGGTTTTCGATGAAATATTCGGCAAAGTCTCTTAAAGTCTGTCTCTGCGAGTCTATGACCGAGCCTTCATCAGTGAACTGGTAATAATTTAACCTTTTTCGAGTATCCTGGGCCTTTCAATGTAGTATCCGCTTTTTAAATTCAAAAATTGAATTGGAGATTTTCAGGTCAGGCCAAGGCCTGTGTTTACCTCAATACGACATTTTTCTCTACTCTTATTCCCTTCGACTCTCCATAATTCTTCGAGAGGCCCCTGCATTGATGCCTTTTTAACCAGATCCATGCCGTGCTTTTGGGTGATTCCTCTCCTTTGATCCATGAAAAAAGTTTATTCCATTGTAATGAGGCCTTCTTCCCTTTTCAGCTGGCCTGAAATTAACATTTCTTTAACATTCTATTCTACACGCTACAATTATTTGATTGGATGAAATGGTGGTTTAAAGCTACAAATTAAGACTGTGAGCGCAAACATGTCTGATTGGACGGAAAATGTAAATAAAACAGAAAAATGAGTTAATCACTGCCCACGTACAAACAAGCAGAGAGAAGGAGAGGAATGCATTTGAAAGCCTAAGTAATTTCCATGAAAAGAGGCAAAAAAATTAATATTTTGCATCATGCAATTTAATTGAGTTAAAGTTAATGAATGAATTTTTAAAATATCTTTTTGGAAATTCGGCTTGAACTGAGATTAATTGACTATTAATATTTTTCGCATTTAGCAAGTGAAAATGTATTTGCCATTTGCCAAATTGTTACTACCAATAACATCAGGAAAAATAATTTTTGAAAACGTTTATGGCTTTAATACGATGCGATAAATGAATGAACTCACGATTCTCCGTCGTCATGGAATATTCATACTAAGCAACAGTTAAAGCGTTCCATCTAGAGAGGACGACAGTAGCAGCGCGCAATTTTACGCAAGACCTCAAATGGTTGCACATGAATACCATTTGCTGATAAATATGAGTAATTTAGCCTTCATTGGTGTGCCTGGCTAGAGGAGTTGGCCGGGCATTAAGGTATGAGCGGTTCTCAACACAAGGTAAATTCTTAGGATAGTGAGTCTGAAATTAACACCAAAGAAAAAAATCGTTCATGAAATAAGGTATGCTGCTCTACTGCGACCATTTAATAACTAAATGATTCAGTATCACTCGTCACGAACCTTCGATTTCAACATTCAAAAAGAAAATCACGAAAGGTAAAGCACTTTCGGCACGAGACTTGAGCCATATTTGACATTGTATCAGATGTGTTTCTTTTATCCTGAGATCGAAAAATGCAGATTTGTGTGCCAGAGATATTCAATACGAATTTCGATAAAGGGAATCGACAGGCGTGCGACAACTTAACGCCCATTCAGGAGGCCCGACGCGCGGCATATTTCAGAACGCGGCCTGCGTCAGAGGGGGCGAGTGCGGCATGGGTCAGTCGTAAAAGAAGACAGCGGCCCGGAAAAAAACGATAACGAGGGCCTGGGCGATAGTCCAGGGACGATTGCCGGCACGGGAACTTTGCTTTAACCACGCAGAAACTGTATCCAGCAAGCAAGGCATGGTGCGCGTCACCTTTTGCCCCGATCTCTCTCAAGCTGGTGCACGTAATTAAATTGTTCCTGAAAGGAGGAGGAATCGACTGGCGACTCCACGTACCGTAGTAGAAGGGAGAGGGAGGGAGAACGCGCCCTGTAAACAAACAAACAACGCCTTGCGAGGGAATGCCGTCATTTTCCGCTTGCCCTCCTCACTCTCTCTCGCCCCAAGAAGAGCATAGAGGGAAGAGGGGTTATTTGGGCCCGAGAGAAGGACGCTGTGCAATTCGAACAGAATGACCCTTAAGTGCGGCCATCCAAACGGCCAAGGCCTCGACCAGCGGCGGAAAGGGAGGCGCCAGACCCCGGAACCCACCCCATCCCTTTCCCAAGTCGACCCCGATATGGCCTAAGTCCACCCGTTTACAGCCGCCCATTCCTCGAGTAGTCACACACTTTCGCCACTCCCCTCCGCACTCCCTCTCTCCCACCCACTGTCGCCATTTCTGATTGTCTCGGGTGTCATGGTACACAGTTACATATTCTCGCTTGCGCACACATACAAAAACATAAATAAATAAATATATATATGTAACCATAAACACAGTAATCAACCCGAAGGTCTGTTTGGTAGTTGATGGTAGAGTTTACCCAGTACTCAGCCCAACGACGGCGTGTGAAATTCACACATCAGGGTAGGTGGGCCAGTTCCTTTTCCTGTACCGTTTATTGTTTCCCAGGAAGATCTGGTGCCCGAAAAATCACATAGCTTGGGTTGAGCTGCAGGTGCCCCGAGAAGCTTGCCCAGGAATCGAACCGAGGCCATCCGGTCAGTTGTCCAACGCTCTACTCCTAAACTACCGCGATTTGCGTATGATGGCACCATCCTCGTTCCCTTCGCTATGCCTTAGGTCTGTAAAAATAAACAGTTTTTAAACGAGAATATACTTTGGTGAGGACGAAAGTGGCTAGATTGAGGAGAAATTCAGTCAAGGGGCACTGGGGGGAGCGTAGAGAAAGATAGTGTCGGAGGGAGAATATTCTGCAAGGGGAATAGAAGTATAGAGGGAGATGACGTCGATAGTGACCATTAGTAGATTGGAGGTGGAGGGAATGGATATAGAATACAAACGGTGGAGGAAGTGATATGTGTCTTTCCAGAAGGAGAGTACAATATGTTGTAGGTGGTGGTAAAGGCATGCGGATCTTCTTTTGGTGGGAGAGCTGAAACTGGAAAATATATGGCGACAGGGGATGTTAGGTTTGTGTATCTTTGGGAGGAAATAAAACTGAGGTGTTCTGGGGTTTGGGCGTGAGAGTAGGGATATGTCTTGGGAGGTGAGGCCTTCTTCTGGTCCAAATCGATGGAAGGAACGGAGGAAAGACGGAATTTCGGATTGGAAAGTTGGTGAGAGTGGCATAGTTGGATGCTTTATTAAGGTGACCGATGTACATTTTTAAAACATAGAAACACAAAGAAAAGACAGTCACATTCAGTTTTGACGTTTCGACGGCACGACCGGCATTATCAGAATAAGGTTCTCGGGGAAGAGCGGGGAAGACCTATCATATCATATCGATATATCATCATCAGTATTTCAATCCTAGGATTGGTTTACTGCAGTCCGTCTTTCCGCTCTGTTTTATCTCAATTCCCTCAATCCCTGATACCTTCTCTGTTTTACGCCTTCTTAATTTCTCCTATGCACATGTCTTTTGGTCTTTCTCGTGGAATATTACCTTCATTTTCCTTCTTTTATATTTCTAATCAATCCATTTTGCCTCAATGTTAGTCCAATCCATCTATTTCTTCTATATACTTCCTTGTTCGTTACTTTGTCTGTCCATTTCATCTTCGGAATTCTCCTCCAGCACCATGTTTCAAAGGATTCTATTCTTTGCTGGTTCACTTTTCCAATTTTCCAAGTCTAGGAACCCTAGAGTGCCATGCTCCACACGAAAGTCTTGACGAATTGTTTCCTTGTTTCCAGTTTTAGGTTCTTTGAACATAGTAATTGCCTCTTCTTCATGAATGCGTTCTTAGCTTGGGCTATTTTTCGCTCCGAATTTTTGTTGGTCAGACCTCCTTTCACAAGAGAGGGAACGAACCGAGAGGATATACTATAGTTCCTTTTCACCCCAGAAGAAGTTGGTTTGGCCACCAAACATCTAGAATACGCGTGAGTGTCATTGATATTTATTTCTAGGTGTTTTCTGACTAGCGATAACTAGTTCCTTCTTCTAAGTTATTATTCACAACCGCGAGACTTCCATACAAGATACACACTCATGTACGCAGACGCATATATAATACGAGAGTAGTCCCTGAAGTGCCCGACCCAAAAAAGAAAAGACAAAAATTTTGGCAAAAAAAAAGGTATTTAATTTTCAACATAATGTCCTTTCAGCTCTATACACTTCTCCCAACTTTGTTCAATAAGTTCAATACCCTTTTTATAATAAGAACTGCCTTGCACCTCAAAATAGCCATTAACTGCCGACTTCACATCTTCAAGGTTGGAAAATCTTTGACCACTGAGCCATTTTTCAACGAACAGAAAATAATCTAAATCTGGCGAAAAGAGTGCATTGAGTAGCAAATAAAAGCTTAATTCATGAATTTTGGTCATTGCAAACGCGGCACTCATCTTGAACACAGCTTTCTCATGCCCAAATTTTCCGTTGATATGGGATGAACCGCACTTCTAGTATGGCCGAAATTTCTAGTATGTCTGCTAGTTCATGCTTCAGTGCATGACCATCCAGTATCACTTTCTGGATTTTCTTCACCGCTTTTTCAGTCGTCACCTCATTGGGCCGACAATTGTGATGCTCGTCTTGACAGCTTGTAGGGGCTCGTTTAAAGTCTGTTTCCCAATATTTTAATGTTGTAAACAAAGGAGCAGAATCACCCAGAGTGGAATCCAGTTCAGCTTTTATATTGGTTGGGATGAGGCTTTTCAAATAAAAGTATTGTTTCACATAATGTCCAATTTCTTCAATTTTCACAAATCCACTGAAAACGTTTATTATTGAGGGCTACCAAAAAACTATTAAACAACGTGGCGTATTCAAACTTGAAATATATGCATTATGTGCGTCTCCTATAATAAGGTAATATACCAGTTAAGGTAGATTTTTTGGATGACATAAGCATAAAATAAACATTTTTTAAAACATTTTTTAATTCTAAACAACACTTTTTCAATTTTTTAAGGCTTGAAAAAATACTTTTTTTAGGTGATATACCGGCGAAGGTAAGTTTTTCGATGGGCACAACTATCAAATAAACATTTTGTAACTCCAAACAAAACCCAATTCAGCAACTTAATCTACATAAGGTCCCTCTATATCTCTGTGTACGTCTTTCATCCCTACATCCCGTTCAACGTCCCTATCCTGTTCCTGCCCTTTTCTCGCTTGCCCAACATTCTCCCCTCTATTACCTTCTTTAACATTCCACTACCGCGCAATACGCCTTTCATCCATTTTTCCTGCCTCCATAGGATTTCTCTCAACAAATCCCTCTCCTCACCCACCATTTCCAGTACTTCCTCACTTGTTTTCCTTTCGGTCCATTTCACCTTCTATATTCTTCTCCACACCCTCATTTCAAAAGCCTCCAAACTACGTCTATCCTCCTGCTTCAAACGACCACGTTTCCGCGCCGTACATAGCTACGCTCCATATCAGAGTTTTTACGAGTCTTGTCTTAACATCCCTACTCAACGTCCCCATCATCAACTCCCTCCTCCTTGAGAAAGCCTCCTTGCCTAACACAATTCTTCTCCTTGCGTCCCTACTACCTTGACCGTATTGGCCCAAAGCACTTCCGAGATATGTAAACTGTTCTACCTGCTCTATTTTTCCCCTCCTATTTTAATGTTTAGTGTACCCTTTTTCTTTCTGGAAAATCGCATAACCTTTGTTTTATTAATATTGATTCTCATACCATATTTATCGCACTGAACCTCCAATTCCCTCAGCAATGCTTACAACCCCTTGGCTGACTGAGCAACTAATACTTGGTCATCAGCAACCCTAACGGATTTTACGAATTCCCCTCCGACACTCAATCCCACCCCCAATTCTTCCCATGCCTCTTTAATGATTTCCTCCACATATACGTAGAACAGCACCGGTGACAATGGGTAACCCTGCCTTACACCTCTTCATAACACTGTCTATCCGGACTCTCCGTTCCCCACTCGCACCGGAGCAGTCTGAGACATGTACAGGTTGCGGATCAGTCTCCTGTCCCTCCAGTCCATTCCTCTTTTCTGCAATACACGCATTAATTTTTCCCAATTCACTCTATCAAACGCTTTTTCGAAATCTACTGAACAGGCAAAAACGTCCTGGTTGTATTCTTTATTCCTCTCAATTAGTGATCTCATTACTGCAATGGCATCACGCGTACCTCTTCCCTTCCTAAACCCAAACTGATCATCCCCTAAGTAATCATTTGCCTTACTCTCTATCCTTTTGTTGATGATCCTGAGAATAACTTTAGCTGCGTGGGATATGAAGGCTATCGTACTGTAATCCTCCAATGATATAACCTTTACCTTTTTGGAATAGGAACTAACACTGATCTCACAAAATCCTCCGGCCAGATTCCTTCCTTATAGATACTACGAATCAGTCCATATAGAGTCTCTTTCCCACATTTTCCTAAACATTTCAACAGCTCCACAGGAATGTTGTCAACCCCCATGACCTTATTTTTTTCTCCTTTCATCTTCTTTAATTACTTTTCTTTTTCATCTTTGAGTATGCCTGGACTTAAGCTATCTTTTTCTATATCATGTTCCTTTTCTATGTCTAACCTTGTCGGTCTAAGTTCTCTACCATACAGTGTTTCTATATATTCCTTCCATCCCTCTTGGATTTTTTCTCGTTCAACTATTATTTTACCCCACTTATTTTTAACGGCTAGCTGAGATCTTGCCTTCCTACTTCTCGATAATAACTTAACCTTGCTGTATAGCGCACCAATTTCACCCTTCGTCTGAAACTTTCCATATTCCCGCATTGCGTTTTCCACCATTCTTCTTTCGCTTTATTTGTGGCCCTTCTCAATTTATTGTTTAACTCTCTGTACTTCATTTTGCCTAACTTTGTGCTCACATTCTTCCATCTTCTTCTCTCCTCCATCTTTGCCATCATCTCTTCCGTTACCCAAGGTTTACTTATCCTTTTCCCGTGAACGGTTCCTATAATGTCTTCAGCGGCTTCCGATATCCCTTGCTTGATACATTCCCATTTTTCTGCGATGGTACCCAGCACTTTACCGTCATCCATGATTTCCTCAACAGACTGCTGAAACTCCTTCCTCGTTAATCTATTTAATGCTTCTACATACTATTTTCTAACTCACCGCCCGTGCCTTATCTTTTTGAAACGGACGCTACATTTCATTGCAACTAAATTGTGGTCAGAGTCCGCATCCGCTCCTGGGAAACGGTGTAAATTTATCTCACTGTTCTTAAACCTGTACCTAACCATAAAATAATCTGACAGATACTTTTCTGAGTCACCTGGCATTTTTCACATATACCTACGCCTTTTGTGGTGCCTAAACCATGTGTTGGTGATGACCTACCCTTGTAAGTCATCACCAACACATGGCAAAATTTAATTGCTTTCTCCCCGCATTCATTCCTCGTGCTTAACCCATAGTCCCCCGCTTCACCACCATCTCTTCCTTCGCCTACCACCACATTCTAGTCCCACATCACTATAAAATGTTTCCCTGCAGGAACACACGCGATTATATAATCTAACTCATCGTGTATCCTAACGACTTCTTCCTCCTTGTGGTTGCTCGTTGGCATGTATACCTGAACAATGACCAAGTTCGTCAGCTCTCCTTTAATATATGCGAGTAAAATTCTATCAAATGCTTGCACTATGTTGACTACGCTTCTTCCTACCCCTTTATTTAATATTACGGCAAGCCCTCGTTGGCTCTCGTCCCTGCTGCTGCATATTATTCTATAATTATCACTCCAGTAATCCCCGCTATCCTTCTATCTCACCTCCTCGCATAGACCTAAAACATCTATTTTACCTGTTTCCATCTCTCACTTATTATTCTCTAAATATCCCGTCCTTGATATTGTCCTGATATTCCATGTTCCTATTCTAACGACTTTCGTCTTCTTCTGCGTTTTTGTCGTGATGCTGTAATTTTTCCCCCGCAAGGGTTTCGTGGGATGAGGACCGCGGAGGCCTTGCTTCTCCCGCTGCCGGGCACGACACACGGCCGCTTGGGCCGGGTCCCGTAATTGCCAGGACTCATATTCTCTATAGTGACCATCATTACATTCTTGGGAATATAATTGAGGTGGTTTTCCGTTGCCTTCCTCAACAGTGTTTTTAACGTGACACCATCACTTTATGGTCGCCCCACTGGGGTCAGACGCCTTTGCAGCCGCCTCACTGAGGAACAGATGCTGCGTGGACTACCTTTCGTCTAGCTCCTAACCTTCGACCTATCTGGCATGGGTGAACCTCCCAGGAGCAATTATTATTACTCGCGCCAGCCCAGATCTAGGGGTCATCGGAACGCACAAGCCCTTCCACCACGACAAGATATGCGTATGTAAATATATATATATATATATGTATATATATATATATATTCATTCACATTGAATTAGAGATAAGGAAAATGGTAAAGGAACACATATAAAGGACGAACACAAGAGAGGTGGGGATGGTGGGTGTGAGCAGATCACGAATGTAAAAATATTTTCCTCGACCGGGACTTGAACACCGGATCTCTCCACTTGCCGGGCGGATGCTCTAACCACCTAAGCTATCGAGGGAGCGTACCTTCACACTGAAATCTGCGATCTTATAAGGCGCCAAAGTGCTCCGAATCATTAAGCAGAAGATGGCGTTAGGGAGCTATTACACCCACCAAAGGAGAAATTGACAATAACAAGAGGAGAATGGACAGTACATTAGCAAGCATACAACATCATACAGGATATGAACGGTGCGTTTCATGGCGCGTATAGCCAGAAGAAGAAACGAGCCACATTGGCCAAATACACATTCAAACACGAAATACCGCCATATGGCGAATAAATATTCATTCACATTGAAATAGAGATAAGGAAAATGGTAAAGGAACACATATAAAGAACGAACACAAGAGAGGTGGGGATGGCGGGTTAGAGCATCCGCCCGGCAAGTGGAGAGATCCGGTGTTCAAGTCCCGGTCGACGAAGATATTTTTACATTCGTGATCTGCTCACACCCGCCATATATATATATATATATATGTATATATATATATAAACCATAAACACAGTAATCAACCCGAAGGTCGGTTTAGTAGGTGATGGTAGAGCTCACCGATGTACCAAGCCCGACGGCGTGTGAATATTCACACATCAGTGTAGGGGGGCCAGTTCCTTTCCCTGTGCCGGTTATGGTTTCCCAGGAAGATCTGGTACCCGAAAAATCAACTAGCTTGGGTGGAGCTGCAGGTGCCCAAAGTGCCTTGCCCGGGAATCGAACCCGGGACCCTCTGGTCAGCAGTCCAACGCTCTACCCGCTAGACCACCGCGACCCCGATTATAAAATATATATATATATATATATATATATATATATATATACACATATATATATACACACACTACATATGTGTATATGTACGTACACACTCGTGTACGTGTGCATGCGTGCGTGTGTGTGTCTGTATGTATGTATGCATATGCACACATACACCTATGTGGGTGTATAAAAGACTTCAATTAAAATCTTGATTGGACACAAAGAAAGGGTATTTACGAATATGTTTCACGTTTTGTCGGGCAGGCCCTTTATTCAGAATTATTAGATTTTATAGACAGGTATATGTGTGTGCGTGCGTATGTGTATATTTGTGTTCGACGCCGGTGAGGCGGCCCGTATGAGTGTTTGTATCAAACTAATAGTAATTGGAACCCCAAAATAATTCAATAATCTATACTATGCTATCATGATGTACATATTTACGAGAATGAGTCCTGCATCTACGGGAGACCGTGTAATCCGCCGCGTCTCTTTACCAGCAGAGGAAGAGACGTCTTCCGCGGTCGTCATATCAAGCACTCCATGCAAAGGAAAGAGAAAATGGCCGAACTATTTAGAATACGGCCTTTGAATATCAGGGTGGTATTGAGAACAGGTAAACTAATTTATATAAAACGAGATATGGGGAGAGGAAATACAGTAATTATGGTTCTTGGAGTTTACTAAATGAAGAAATCAATAGAATTCTCTAGGAGACAGGGTTTAATTAAAAGAAAGACTTGTTTTTTACACCACAATACCAATTGTTTTATTGGAAAGATATCAGTTAGACTTTATTAAGATAAGGTGCAGATATAGGAACTGCACGATTAATTCGTGCATTCGTAATTTTTGGGAGCGAATGGGTATTATGAGCATAATTTAGTAAAATTGAAGTCTTGTATTTGATTCAAAGATATAAAATAGGGAAGAAATATTATGTAAGTGAACATTGTGTTAAAAGGAACAAATGAAAGGAATATCACCAGATTGGAGAGAGCATTTTGGATAGGAATGGAGAATTGGGTATCATAGAGTAAAAAAGACAACAAATCAGAGAAAGGAATATCAAAAGCCGCAGACGAAACTAGAGTATCATTAAACAGGAGAAGTATGAGGAAATCACGGATGGGGTGATTGCTACACGAAGAGGCGGGTAATCAGTGAGAGACGTAAAAAACGAGGTAAGGAGGGTAGGGCATCAAAATTCAAGTAAGTTAAAAATGAGAAATACACTCATGGCTCAAGAAGTAAGGTCAAATCGTGTAACTCAACCGCCCAGCCATGCGCATGGAAGCTAACTTTCTACGGGGAACCAGTGGACGGCTTGTCTCTGTTATTTTCCGATAGAGGCTCGTATATTTTAGAAAGCATTAACTTAACTTGCAAAAAAGCGGCTATTTTGTAATCATGTGGCTTCTCTCTCTCTCTCTCTCTCTCTCTCTCTCTCTCTCTCTCTCTCTCTCTGTGTTCAAAACGCCTTCCAACAACCTCAAGAGAACAAAAGTGTTGTAACGCGATTTGCCTCCAATGCTGTAATTAACAGTTCAGCGCTAATCCCTCTCATGGAAGGCAACTAATTGAGTTTGTAAGAGAGTGGGAATGGGAGCGGAAGTCCCTTTAATTGTCGGATGTTCCAAATGGGGAGTAGATGAGAAGGAGGCCATTTGGCGAGGGGGGTAATAGAGGCTTCGGCGTCCACTAATCTGACGAAACCGCGCGCCCTCTCGGCAACAGCACTCCTTCCCTCACTCGGAAGGGAGGCAAAGACCTCTGCATCCAATCTTCTATGCACAGTCTAGATGAAGGAGAGAGTTGACGAACGTGACATCTTTACGGAGTAATTTAAACAGAAAGTCCATATGCATTTTATTGAGCTGAACCAAACACATTACCAAGTCCTAGCGAGCTTCTAAAAGAGGGGCATTTAACAGTGAAATGAGGCAAACTCTCACTTCGTTTTTTTGGTTCTGGAAACCCTGTTTAACTTTTAGATGTGGATCTAGTCCCCAGGCTAACTGCACTTGACCATCGCCTTCTTTCTGGCGCCTTTTAAGAATGTGACACAAATGTTTTTAGTTCCAATCTTGATTTTTAAGTATGTAATCTCCCTCAATGATCGATAAAGTTGGTGTTTTGACCTGAAAGAATAGAGCATCTCGTGATCTCAGGTGTTTATACACGCGTACGCCACTTAAGAGCACCAGAAATGCTCAAAAAGCAAAAATACAGAAACTTCACGGTGTTAAATCGTTCCTTTTCCCTCGCTAACTTAAGTTTGGGTCAATACTTTAACCAATGAAGGTACCGAGGCGTTCTCTCAAATGTAAATTTATGCGGTGCATTTCGAAATGATTTCATGACGTTAAATAGGGATTCAAATACCTCGTTGCGGCGCGTCTATGCATGACTGTGCATTGTTCGTTATCACCTTGGAATAACCTCGGTAGTGTCATCCTTACGATAGTAGGCGAAGGAAGATGTCGTAATGAGGTAATAAGACTACAGTTTAGGAAAATAGAAATGATCGCTGTGAAAAAGCCATAGAGCTTCGCAAGAGACAGGGATCAATTACAACGAAAACTCGGTTACAAAACAACAAAATGTGTAGGTTTTGATGGAAAATGCCCGGAAATCTAAGAAGATATTATTTAGTCTACACTATGGTAAGCACATATTTAGGGGCAGCGTGATCAATTCCCAATGATTCCCGGGAGCAGATCGGATTTAGATTCTAATTTAGTAAAAATGAAGTTTAGCCTCCGGTTCAAAAATATAGAGGGAAGAAAGCTTAAAAAATGAAATGAAGAGGTATTAACCTGAACGTAAGAAAAGGAGAGTTGGCTGGATTTAGAGGAAACATGATTGAAAAAGGGAGTTGGGTAATATTGAGACAAAATGGGAACACATAAAAAAGTGATATTGAAAGCCAACAGTGACATAGCAAATGAAACTATAGGAACTATAAATTGCAAACGAACAAGGAAACATCTTAATTTTGGACGATATTATAAAATAGATAGAAGAGAGGAAAAAATCGAATAATATAAACAAAGATTTAGTAAGAAGGAAATGTAAAGAGTTAAATACTAAACTGAGAAAATAGTTTTTAGAGCCGAGGGGAACACTGAAGTTTGGTAGACAATGTATGAAAATCACTTAGGTTCGCGGATGGTCAATTGTTAGGTTGCCATCCAGCCAAGAGGTTGTAAGCATTACCGAGAGCATCGGATAGCCATTGCAATAGACATGGAATGAGAATAAATATAATAAAAAACAAAACTATGTAGTTTTCGAGAAAAGAGAAAGGTTAAGTTAGATATAAAAGTTAGAGCTCATAAACCAAAGCAGATGGAACAATGTGCCAAAGGTATATCGGAAGTATTCTGAGCCTAGAGGGTCAAAGTGGTAGAGACACAAGGGGAATAAATACGCTGAGCAAAGAAGCTGTCAAAAGATTGAGGAAACTGTTGGAAAGGATATTGAAAAAGGATAATAAGAATAGGCTTGTCAAATCCTCGATATGGAGCCTGGCTTTGTGCGTCGCGGAAACATGGTCATACATTTGCCTGTATAGGCAAAGCGATAAGCATAGGTTTTTGAAATACGGGGGTGAAGAAGGATAAAAAGATGATATGATAAATGAGGAAGTGCTAGGCATGGTGTCGGAGGAGAGGGGAGGGATGGGAGGAATCATAAGGAGACAGGAAAGATGGATACAGAGAAATGAGGTGTTGTAGATTGTGATGTGATAGAGGGGAGAACGTTAGGAAAACGAGGAAGGGGCAGAGGTGTAGGATAGGGATTTTGGACGGAATGAAGGGAGAAAGGAAGTAAGTTAAATAGAAGAGGAATTCATGGGTTTCTGGATTTTATGTTGTGTTTTGTGGAAAAGGCAAGTGTTTTACCTTTGCGTACCCTGCTTTACCAGTATATTACCAGTAATAATACGTTTGAGTAAAAACGAAGTCGAAGTGCTTTATTGTATTCTATTCTTCTCTGTAAATTCATTAAATTCGATTGAGTTGACATCTACAAAATATCTGCCAACTTTTTAAATAGTTTTAAATTTGACAATCTTAGTCCGTAGCACAAACTTCGGTGTCCATTCCCATGCTCGATGATGTGTACTGCGAAGGGTGGCATTGTGCCCGCCTTTTTGTTGTGTTCAAAGAACCTCTTTTTTCAAACATTATCATCCCTGAATAACTCTTTTGGAAAATACATTTAGTAATTAGTTAATTATAATAAATTGAACGAATTTTATCATGATCATTGCGATATTATTTCACAAAATGGGAAAGCGCGTAAAGCGTTTTTGTTCTAAGAAAAGTCAATTTGTACGACTGGCGTAACTTTGATCCTCCTCAATACTAGAAGATTTATTTTCAAATACAAGTTTTCAGGCACAAGGTAATATGTTATCCATTGAAGGAATTTAAAATTATAACAAACACAGGAAATTTGTTACCGATTGAAATCGCAAAAACCATATAATTTTATTAGCATTTTTTTTGCGCTCGTCTTCAATTCCATCAAATATTTCCCTTTAACACAAAATATGCGTCAAACTTATGGCAAACAAATAAAAATATTTAATTACAATTCTTGCTCAAATTCATTGAATATAAATGATCTGTTACGACGATTTCCTATTTAAAATTGCTCATATTTTTCGTCGTATGCCAGCTTTAAAGATATTTTTTCGATTTTGGAAATTTTTACAGTGCAGCCGTTGACTGCAGTATTGCAGAGTGCAGCGTAAGAGGATTCATTCCCATTCTTCTATTCACGGAGGGCACGGCATTGGGTATGAGAAGAATTAAAAGGTCTAAAGAGGCGCATACCCCTTGAAGAATGTTTCACGGGAGCCTTCGAGGGGTTGGTGCTCGAATGGCGAGGGAATCTCAGATTGCGCTGGGAACTTTGGAGAATGGAGAAGATAGCAATAGAAGATATGGATGGGAAACCAGACTGCAAGCCAGGGAGGAGACGTGTCCAGTGGAATTCACTTTACAATGAGTCCGAGCAAGCAACGCTCTGTTAAAAGGAAGCATTGTGCATTGCCAAGAAAATTTACGAGGTGTCTAAAATAGAAAAATAACTCGAAAGAATAAACCTCACTGTCAATAATTGTCAAAATTGTGACAGTAGACAGTTTGGCGAAGTGCATGAATCCACATAAAAGCTAAATTACTTTTTTGTTTCCATTCATGTCCCATGTTTTTACTTCGTGTAACTTTAAAAAAAACTAGGAGATAGGAAAAACAAAGAAAACCACATAATAAATAATAAAAGTGGTAAATATTTCTGGGAATAAAAGAAATACATTTCAGACGATTTGATTACGTTGCATAATACTTAAATATTAAGAAGAAGTTTTGAATATTGGAATTGAAAATTATGGAGTTGTAAATATTGTGAGACTTGTTGAAACACAAGGTGTCTCCAGTAAAAATAATCTAATTGCATATTGAAGCGTGGCTCCAGATGAAAATCGCTAGTGTACGCTTCATAATTTTAGTATTCTTTGAAAATATATTAAATACATTGAATTTCTATATTTTAGCTAGCAGAAAGGGATGCTACAATGTCCTGATATTGGTAAAATTTGAAATTCTTCTGACAAAAATGTGAATTAAGCACTTAACTTTGAGTTTATTTAAGCTTCTGCAAAAGTTTTAGGAAATCTTTCTATCAAAGAGGCAATACCAGCTCCAGTTAGTTCGGTTATATTAACAAAGTTAATGGGTTCCAAATTTCAGTTATTGCAAACCTCTGCGCGCCAATCGTGTCACGAAAACGGCAATAAGGCCGACCGAGCGGAAATTTCAAGTGAACTTTTGCAACTTATTGAAAATGAACATGATTATTCGGACAACGTCATCACTGGTGATGAAACCTAGGTTTTTTAATACGACCCAGAAACAAAACGCCAAAGCTCTGAGTGGCCCACCGACCAGTCCCCCAGACCAAAAAAGGCAAGAATAAGCAAATGAAAAATGAAAGAATGCTCATTTTCTTTTTCGACAGTAAAGCAGTGGTCCATAAGGAGTTTGTTCCTCAAGGACAGAGAGTTAACGCTGCCAACTACGTGGGTGTACTGGAAAGGCTCCGAAAAAGGCTCATCAGGACGAGAAGAGACATCTCCGCTTCCTGGCTACCTCGCTACCATCACGACAACTAGCACTGCCACAACGCATTACGAGTCCGTGAGTTTCTGGCCAAAAACCAGGTGCCAACGCTGATCCACCCTCCATATAGTCCTGACGTCGCCCCAGCAGACTTCTTTCTGTTCACTTGGATTAAGTCAGCCCTGAAAGGAACGATCTTTATCGCCCATAGAAGAGATCCAACTAGCCGTAACGAAGACCTTGCGAGAGGTCCCCGAAGACCCCTTCCGGGGAGTGTACCAGTCATGGCAGAGTCCCTGGAGAAAATGAGTAGAGGCCCAAGGACAGTACTTTGAAGAATTTTAAGTGCATGTGCAAATCTGTTCAATAAATTACTAAAACATTTTTGCGCCACCTTTGGAACGCACCCTGAATCTCAATGAATTGTTATGGAATATTTTAATTTTAAAAGGCTTTGAACCAGCATTTTGGTTTATTTGAGAATTCGCTTGTATTTAGAAGACCATGGTTAAAAACTATTTAACCGAGTCAAGGATGGAACATTATATGTCATCAGCATAGCAGTGAGAAAAACAAAGAATAAGAGAGATGCCTCAGAAAGAAACCAGGCATTCGTCCTAAAATTTCGGCTCAGTTAAAGCCACTAAACTGAATCCATTCTCTTCCTCCCAATTACCCCGTGTCTTCTTTCTATCCTTCTTTCTCTCTTAATATGAGATTAAGTCCTTCTACCCCACTCGACTTTCACCTACAATGAACTTCTTACATGCTAAATTTTCTGGCAAGGAAACTTAAAGCTTGCGGTGGTTTGATAGGCATTGTTCCCAATGGTTTATGCATTAAGTTCCCTATATCACCTCAAATTCCTCACCTTGGGTAGGAGAGCATTTTATGTTGCACGTTCTTGTGGTGGTGGTATTTCACCTTGCTACTTACTTAAATCTACCTTGCACGTTCTTGGATAAATTTCTTGCTGCATCCTAAGATACAATTATTTGTTATAATTAAGCATGTGTACTTGCATGCTTGTAGAGTGAAGGGAGGTAGATGTGTATTTGCATGAGTGTAAAATGATAGGATGTTTCTGCACATATAAATTTCTGCATACATAAAAGTGCATAAATAAATTAAGGATACACATACTCAGAGAAAACAAAAGTGAAACTTAGCAGTTTACCCTTACTCACAACTAATTCTGGAGTGAAGCAGATACGGGGTCGTGTGAAGTCAAATTTAATGGAATAGCATTGGGGAAATTTGATTAGAGGATCAAAATGCGATGCTCCGTTTCACAAGTTAGGCCTCATTTGCTGCTAGCAAAGAGGAACTTCATGAAGTCCAATAGATTTAGGAATTAAAAATAGTGAAAGGCAAAAGAAGTACATTCTTCAAACATTATCATAGTTAAGTTGATGTTATGTCTAGATTAATGGAGGAATTAGGTCTGGAAGGAGTGAAAGCGAATTGAAAATTACATCCCTTTCCTAAATTGGATATTAGTTTCAGCTGTGATGATTCTGAAGCACAATCATTAGTCCCTTCGTACTACAGTAGAAGAAAATATATTAATAAGATTAAATTGACGAATTAGTTGTTTGAGGCGTGATTTTATGCAACCAAATAATTTTATAATAATAAAGTGAAACTTTGTTATTCCGAAGTATATTATTGAGACCCGACCCAGATTTCAACGTCATCATTAGGCTTCGTGATTTTAACGTCTAAACCCGGATCGTGTCTAAATAAAATACTATGGTGTTACAAAGTTTTTCTTTTCACTATATATGGGTAAAGTTTGGAGCCAAAAAAATCATTTCTATCGCGTAAAAGTAGGTGGAATAAGGGATATACGCAAGCGACCACTCAATAAAGAATTATTTTCCATTTTAAACAGCCTAATAGGCTTTCGGGATATTTTTTAACTTTGAATTTTTAATCTATCAGGGTCGTCCCAGAAGTACCCGACCAAAATAAAGACCACAACATTTTTGGAGAAAATGTACTATTTTTCAAAATTATGACCATTCAGCTCTGTACACTTTTCCCTGCGATTCTCATTTTCCCAGAGACTCGTACATTTTCCTAACAGCTCATTTTAATGCCTGGAGAAGTATTTGAAACTTAAGTGCTGCAGTGCATTAACTATTGTTAACCAACCTCTGATATTAGAATAATTTTATGCATTATCGCTTGTAAATAATAATTAATGATAACTTAAATTGAAATATAGCTGACCCGGGATTGCAACACCCCCTACTGCGCACCCGTGCCATGGCTTGCAGGAAACTGTATAGAGAAAAACATTTCGGTTCCCTCTACTGAGGGAGTATAAAGTTCTGAAGAGGGTTAGGCAAGTGCACAGGGAGGAGCCTTGGCGACACCTCTTGGGCCTCGGTAAGAAGTGCCCCCTCGAGGGAGCCACTTCGCCGGCTGACCTTGGATGACTCCAAGTGCATACTTGGAAACAAAAGCGTAGTGAGAGGCAAGGCATTCTCCCCCATCGGAGTTCCCTTTGCGAGGGTGGAGAGAGGGAGGGCAAAAGGGAGTGGTTCATCATTCCCAAAGCTAAGGGGCAGACGGGGAACAGCGTGTGTGGAGAAGGAGAGGGGTACGTGAGAAGAAAACTCACTGAACGCCGTCTAAAAAACGAATAAAACCCGAATGTGAACCCACATAAACCAACGGGGACTATATGTAAATATAATGTTAAAAATTCATGTTAGAGCGTCTTAGGTTAACATATAGCTATATTATTAATATATAACTCTTTATGGACATTTGAATTCAAATATAGTAAAAAAATATTGAAATGAATAACCAAAATATAACTATATACATGTACCTGTGTATCAAGGTATTTTCGCGAGCCGACAATGAAGTTTTCCACTTGCTTGATTGCTGTTGACAGACGGCCTGAACGAGATGTCTCATCAAGTGGCTTTTCACCATCTTTGAAACGAAAAAACTATTGGTACACTTAAGTTTTTCCCGTAGTACAATCCTTGTAAGCTGCTTTTAACATCACAAAATTTTCTGTGGCGTTTCTCTCTAGCAAGAAGCAGAATTTCACAACTGTACACCGTTCCCTTCAAACCGCCATGGAAAAAAAGAGGAGTAAGAAAAAAATGCTTTTATCAAACGAAATGTTGTGACTGAACACAACCTTCCCAAACGACAGCATGCCTGCGCAGAACTCGGCGCTACAATCTCGCTCTTCTAGCGGAAGAAATAGGTACTCGTACGTAAGTTCCACTTACTGCAGCCCTTTTGCGGTTATTTTTGGTTACCCTGAAGTGTATATAAATTATATATTCATATATATATATATGTATATATATATATATATATATATATATATATATATATATATATATATATATATATATGTGCCCATCGCCCATTGTCACCGGTGCTATTCAACGTATATGTAGAGGAAATGATTAAAGAGGCATGGGAAGAACTGGAGGTAGGAATGAAAGTCGGAGGGGAATTCGTAAAATCGGTTAGGTTTGCTGATGATCAAGCATTAGTTGCTCAGTCAGCCAAGGGGTTGCAAGCATTGTTGAGTGGATTGGAGGTTCAGTGCGATAAATATAGGATGAGAATCAATATTAATAAAACAAAGGTTATGCGATTTTCCAGAAAGAAAAAGCTAAGCTAAATATTAAAATAGGCGGGGAAAAAATAGAGCAGGTAGAACAGTTTACATATCTCGGAAGTGTTTTGGACCAATACGGTCAAAGTGGTAGGGACGTAAGGAGAAGAATTGCGCTAGGCAAGGAGGCTTTCTCAAGGAGGAGGGAGTTGATGACGGGGACGTTGAGTAGGGATGTTAAGACAAGACTCGTAAAAACTCTGATATGGAGCGTAGCTATGTACGGCGCGGAAACGTGGTCGTTGAAGCAGGAGGATAGACGTGGATTGGAGGCTTTTGAAATGAGGGTGTGGGGAAGAATGGAGAAGGTGAAATGGACCGAAAGGAAAAAAAATGAGGAAGTACTAGAAATGGTGGGGGAGGACAGGGGTTTGTTGAGAGAAATCCTATGGAGGCAGGAAAAATGGATGAAAGGCGTATTGAGCGGTAGTGGAATGTTGAATAGGGTAATAGAGGGGAGAATGTTGGGCAAGCGAGGAAAGGGTAGGAACAGGATAGGGATGTTGGATGGGATGAAGGGAGGAAAGAAGTACACAGAGATGAAGAGGGACCTGACGAAGTTTGGGTTGCTGGATTGGGTTTTGTTTGGAGTTACAAAATATATATTTGATAGTTGTGTCCATCCAAAAACCTACCTTAACCGGTAGATTACCTAATAATAATAAATATATGTGTGCATGAATAACCTGTATATCTATATGTGAATTACACATATACATATACAGGTTTGCTACCAAAACTGGTAGGACTGATTTTTTTACAAGAATTTCATTGACGATATACTTGCTTCGACTTAATAATCTTCAAAGTATGCTCCTTGACCTGCCACACACTTAGTATAACGTTGCTCCCATTCCCCGTACGCCCGCTGGAAATTTTCTTTAGGGATGCCGTTGATGACCCTCGTCGAAGCCTCTTGAACGGCCTTTATCGAGTCAAGACGTCGTCCCTTGAGCTGTCTTTTCATCAGGGGGAAGAAGAAGAAGTCCGGTGGTGCCAGATCGGGAGAACAGGGCAGGTGCGGCAACGCCGTATTTTGCCAGGAGCTGTCTCACGACGAACGCGCCATGGCACGGCATGTTGTCATGATGAAGAACCAAGCAGTTTGCGATGGCGGGTCGGACTCTTTTCACGCGTTCTCGGAGGCTGGTGAGCACATAAAAGTTCGCATTCGCAGTCTCCCCTGGTGGGACAAAATCCTTGTGAACCACTCCATGACGGTCGAAAAACACATCCGGAGCGATGGTCGTCTTCAACGAGCTCCCTACCTTCTTTAAAAAACTTCTGCCACTGTGGAACGGCTTAAGGCAGTGTCCCCATATGCCTGCTTGATCATATCGTGGGTCTCATTTGCCGTCTTCCCGAGTTTCGCACAAAACTTCACGGAATAACGTTGCTCTAAATTCAGATTCATTTTGTTTTTTGACGCGGACGAAAAACTTGCTCCAGTAAAATCGGTGTACTCACTCAACGACAGCCCGCAGGCAATTGGCGTTGGTGTCGGTCTGATGCTAAGAGCCCTCACCACCTTACCCTGCTAGGCAGATCCCCTCCACCACTCCTATATAAAAATATATAAATATTTATATTGATGATTTCTCCGAAGTAACACGGAGGTGTTAAATAGAAAACATTATTATTGCTAGTAGTAGATAGATGCGCTACACCCCTGAACCTCAGAGTGAACAATCATCGCGCCTCATGTAATCCCTCTTCCCCGTCCGCGGGTCTTCCCATCACAAAACATGCTTCCCACCACAACACCCCCTTCAACCACTGTTACAATGTCTCCGATCTAGCATCCCTTCCCCCATCCGATAAATCTATAAAATTAAATACAATGGAAATGGCATTGATATGGCTGTGTCAAGCCTATCAACATCCGGGTTTCAATGTCGTTCGCTGAAGGGGTGGGAGGATGGGTGTGGATTTGCTTCTTGCGAGATGCTATATATATATATATATATATATATATATATATATATATTTGTTTTGGACGTTACAATAGAACACAGAATAAAACAGATAACACGTAAAAGAACACTGACATATATATCAAGAAAAATTTATGTATAAATTTATATATATATAATTATATTATTTTAAGGTAATCTAAGGGTTAAGGTAGGTTTATGGGTGGACACTACTACCAAAAAAAAATAAAATGTGACTCCTAACAAAACACAATCCAGCAACATTCTCTACATCAGGTACCTCTTCATCTTCGTGTATTTCCTTCCTCCCTTCATCCCGCCCAACATCCCTATCCAGTTCCTGCCCTTTCCTCGTTTACCTAACATTCTCCCCTCTATTACCTTCTTCAACATCCCACTGCCGCTCAATACGCCTTTCAATTATTTTTCCTGCCTCCACAGGATTTCTGCCAAATAAACCCTCTCCTCAACCACCATCCCTAGTACTTCCTCATTTGTTGTTCTTTTCGGTCCATTTCACCTTCTACATTCTTCTTCACTCCCACATTTCAAAAGCCTCCAATCAACGTCTATCATCCTGCTTCAGTGACCACGTTTCCTCGCCGTACGTAGCCACGATCCATATAAAATGTATATGTATATATTGATATATGTGTATGTATATATATATATATATATATATATATATATATATATATATATATAAAGTATCGAATTCTCTCTCTCTCTCTCTCTCTATATATATATGTATATATATATATATATATATATAGAGAGAGAGAGAGAGAGAGGGAGAGAGATATAGCGGGTCGCGGTGGTCTAGTCGGTAGAGCGTTGGACTACTGACCGGAGGGTCCCGGGTTCGATTCCCGGACAAGGCACTTTGGGCACCTGCAGCTCCACCCAAGCTAGTTGATTCTTCGGGTACCAGATCTTTCTGGGAAACCATAACCGGCACAGGGAAAGGAACTGGCCCCCCTACCCTGATGTGTGAATATTCACACGTCGTCGGGCTTGGTACATGGGTGAGCTCTACCATCACCTACTAAACCGACCCTCGGGTTGATTACTGTGTTTATGGTTATATATATATATATATATATATATAGTCAAGGTCAAGGTCAAGGAAATATTCTTGTACTTGAGATGTGCTTGATTCCACCTTTCGCACCTCTCCTTTGTTAGTCTTTTATTTGTGTTTCTATCCTTTTTTATGTCTATATCCATTTGAATGAATATATATATATATATATATATATATATATATATATATATATATATATATATATTCATTCAAATGGATATAGACATAAAAAAGGATAGAAACACAAATAAAAGACTAACAAAGGAGAGGTGCGAAAGGTGGAATCAAGCACATCTCAAGTACAAGAATATTTCCTTGACCAAGACTTGATCCACGGATCTTTCGACTATCCGAGCCGATTCTCTTATCAATTGAACTGTGGAGTAATCGTAGTGTACACTGAAGTCTACGTGGTTTGCATGCAAGCGAGACCCTCCATTATTAGACCAAGAGATGGCGTGTTGGTGTTGATTCAACCACCAACGGAGAAATGGACAACGACACAAGGGAAAAGAACAGTAGAAAAGTAATCATGCAATGTTGTAAAGGATAGGAACAGCTATGACGTTGCGTTTTGCGCAGCGTCACTGTGCCCCTAAGCGCGCACTGACAGCGAGCTGCGGCTGTGAATCCCCGCTACGTGGCGCTCCTGGCGACAGCTGACTAAGCGGAGAGGAAGGCGGAAAACGGGGGGAGTGTGCCGGCGGCCGCATGGTGGGAAGGAGGGGGGAGTCGCCAGCGAGTGTGACGAGCACGTCGAACTCCGGGAATTGAAGTTTGTTTCCTTAGCCACGAACAAGGTGCAGCGGAAGGTCGAGAAATTTGCCGAAAGAACGGGAGGGACTGAAGATCGCGCCGCCAGTATTGTGCACGGGCCTCGCCGGGACTCGGACAATCGTGCACTGAAGCCAGTGGTGAAGGAGGGCCGCCAGAAGTGTGCACGAGCCTCGCTGGGACTCGGACGATCGGACACCGGCGCCATTGGTGGAAGGAGGACCTCCAGTATTGCGCACGGGCTACGCCTGGATCTCCAGCGGTAGGTTGGTGCGGTGCGTGTTTGCCGACCCCCCGGCCCTTGGACTAGTTCCGGTGCGTGCGGGGAGTGGCGACACTGTTAAGAGCTGTTGCCCACCCCGGGGCATTAGAAAAGGTGAAGAACATCCCCTGAGGTGAGAAGTCATCGGGCCGGGAAGATCCGAGCGGCGCGACTCTGCGGCTAGTCATCCGGCTAGCCTGGCGCCCTAACAAAAGCAGGGTCGCGGCCATTCCAGTGCAACGCGGTGTCGGGGAATGTTTATAGGTTATAAATTAAATTCCGCGTCGCAGAGTGCAATCGTGACTTGCATAGCTATATGAAGGAGACGAGTTGCATTGTCCAAATACACATTCAGGCACGATAAACCCGTCATATGGCGAACATATAATTAATTCACATTGAAATAGATAGAATGAAAACGGGTAGGAACGTATATAGAAGATGAACAGAGGAGAGTTGGGTGAAGCGGAAACGATCAAATCACAAATGCCATAATATTTTCGTGACCAGGAATTTTACTGAATGAGAAAGCGATTAACGACGAGATGTTATATTTAGGTGGATGGCAAAAGATTTTGCTAGTTCCAAGAATTAATTACTTTCACTTTTTTCAACAAAGAGATAGAACTCGGGACGTATACAAGCGTATATTACTGCATTGCAGTGTTCCATATAAATTATAACACTCATTCTGTAAATAACTAAAATGAAGAAAAATCGAAAATGCACTTATATTTATGCAATCTTGTTAGCAGCAAATAATTTGTTATGAAGTAGCCATGACATGTAATGTATGAAGTAAAAACCTCTTTTAATAGTGGCTGTTATGGTAAGGTGTCCGTATCTAACTTTTTTAAAACAGATAACCCACATCGGCTATAGCAACATCTTACAGCAATGAGGGGATATCTTCCTCTTTGTTGGGAGAATCCAAATTTTCAGGCTTATTGAGGGTCACAAGCGATATTTAAAAATAAATGGGGATCTTTATCACCCAAGTATTCCTCGGCGAATGAAATATTCAATGCGAAGAAACAGCAATAGAATTATGCTTTATAAAGTTACACCCACACGACGAATTACTAATAGAGTGTGTTGTGCTACTGACACCACTTTCAAGTTAATTATCAGAGAAAATAAGTAAAAAAATATGTTGTTTATTTACTTATTTTCTAGAATACCAAGATAAAATTTGAAAGTTAGATACATTTTAAATGTTGAGATCACATGAAGTAAGGAATAGATTTAAACTAACCAGATTGTTTATATTATATTTTGTAGTAAAATGGAAATATTAACTGCAAGTGGTGGTCTACCAAGGGATCTATGAACACCAACGGGTAGAGTGTAGATTATCTTTTCTAATAGGATATCCCTGGAGTGGTTTGAACGAGTAATATTCTAATCTCTTATCGTTCCTAATGGAAGCATCACGAAAATAAACAATGTGCCCTGCTAAATCCGTTTTCCCTCATGTTTATAACTTATCATAAAAATTGATATGATTCAAATGCTCACAAATAAGATAAAGAGTGGACATTCTGCTGTAACATCACTTGAAAGAACGAGGAATCGCGATGTAACGTCCTTTCTGCAATATGCAGATGGACGATAAACGATGGGAAGCATAAAACCGCGTTATCGTCATTGGTTGATTCAAGTCCTAGTCCCAGAGGCAATACTCTACGTTTTTTTCTTATTTCAAAGTCGTTTAAGATAATGCCCTGCCTCAAAAACCCCGGCAATCGATTTCCAGGCCTAACCGAAAATGTCTATCTGCATCATCGAGCCCTGTCTGCCTTATTCTTAGACTTTTTAAAAATTTTTCCCGGCGATTTTACGACGGCAGCTATTCAAGCATAATTTAAAATGCGGAAAGAATTAATTCATGTACCCTTTTATTACCAAGTCTACGTGAATTCAAGTCATGTGATTTCGCATACCACTGGTAAATTACATTTAAAGGTGAATTGGTAAGTGAATATTCCAAGATAGCGATTGAAAAGATCGCGATTCCAAGTAATTATGAAACTTATGCTGCAATAACATTAAAGATACCCTGTAATTCTCTTGAAGATTGCATGAAAAAATTTCCTTTGGCCCGTATCCCAAAGTGGTTATTAAATTTAAAAATTCTCCAGAAAAAAATCTGACCTTGACACATAATACAAAAGCAACATAACATGAAATTTCCTGGAGAATGCTTGCAAATATCGCAATAGGTCAAATTTTGCCATTAAAATAACTTGAATAGCCCAGCTATTAATGACTTTGGACTAAATCTCAACTTTAGAAAACTAAGCTCCTGGTATCATTTAATCTGTTTCAGCATCTTCATTTCATTTTTTAAAAATAATCACTGAAAGTGGCTGCATCATTGTTCTTCGGTTCGTAATGCGAGAGAGAAAGGAACTGTAATTATATATTTTCTTGCCTTGAACGAAAGAAATAATTAATTATTTATAAGTACACTAATCAATAAATACGAAATTAGTAAGTATATTAGTTCAACATTCCTGAACTGAAAGGCCATCTCCTTTCAAATTTTTATGGATAGATTGGTTTTTAACGTAATTTTAATTGAAATGTGGAACGAGATATTACCATAACTATTTCACTGCATCGTTCATTATTTGTCAGTTTTGAATTTACGGTTTTCACAATTTTTGTTTCTTCTTTCGTGGTAAGATATAACCATAAAGTAAACCTGAAAGTGTTAGTGGACCTTGGTTAAAAACGAAGTCTATCCTACAATTAGATTGGGACATTGTTGTCAGTGCATTCTGCTTGAGCAAACGTATTCGACCAATATCACAAGAGGGAATCCCTGTGTGAACTAAACCAGTTAAATTTTAATTGTAATCAATTAAAATTTTAACTCACTTTGTTCGTTGTTTTCGCATTCTAATGTTTATCATCTGAATTCCAAAACTTCGGGTTTTCATCTATCGTATGAACACTGAGAGCTACGGATATACATGTTTAAAGAATTAAATCCTTCTTTTAGGATATTTTAGTTCTCTCAATAGATTCATTTTAAAGTCATACGTTCCATCATATGCCTAATTGTAGATTATATTTGTACTACTTTCAATAGAGGAGCAAACGCTTTTCGGTGATTTATAAGGAAATCTTTCGGCTTGTGTGACGTTACATTTCTAAAATATACACTCCTCTGTGGTGAGTTTAAATTTTTATTTCTTAGAAACAGGCCTAATTTTATTATTCGAGATGAAAAAGAAAATTTCAACTTAAATTTATGCAAAATGTATTACCACAAATTCCAAGAAACTTCTGAAGATGCCATGACATTAACTTTTAACTTTGACTCATCCGTAAATTATGGAGTGTAAGATGATGCCTCGGCATCTCAACTGGCTAAAGCACTCAGCTGGGTATCGAGTGATCTGGGCTCGAATCCCGGTCAAGGTGAATGACTTTGACACTATAAAATTACAGCAATTCAATTAAGTTGTGAATTTTAGAAATATAACTTCCTAGTTTTTCAAAATTAACTGATGTAATGTAAATAATTCAATTCCTTCAAAAACTACCCTTCATTCAATTGAGTTTCTTCGGTTATTTTATATTATACCCTTATAAAATTACTTCAATCTATCAAAAATTATTCTCCTGAGTTTATGTAATCCTCTTTTTTGATGAAAGTGTAATCACTAAACAGATCTTCTGGAGCACAGGTATTTATAGAGATATCGTTTGACACAGAGAAATATATCCACACCCCCCTAGTTAATGACTGCAATTAATATTTCATTAGTCATGACTAAATTAATGATTCGAGGCATTTTTATCATCAAGCAAAAACAACTTAAAATTCTCATTGTATTCATTAATATTCGTCCCCGCCAATGTCCGATACGAAAATAATAAGTATTTGGGGATAAAAATACAATGTTTCTTAGCCCTTGTCTACTGAAAGCTAAAATATGATAACTGGTAGGAAAACTGCAGTCTATGAGAATAGCTTAAAATAATAGCACATTAAAGCCGAAGGATTGTGTATTAGGTGTCGATAGAGTCCACCCAATAAGCCCTACAAGGTCTGTGAAATTCACACATCAATAGTGCAAGTTCCTATTCCTCTGCCGCCTACGATTTCCCAGGGACATCTGGTGCCCAGAAAAACCTTATGGATGGGTAAAACTGAAGGTTATTCAGCACCCGAGAAAATCGAACCAGGGCCCTCTCGTTAGCCACTCATCCTTCTGCCCACCGGCCTGCTACCTGTTTCAGTTAAATAAATGACATTGAAGATAAATGCAAAGGTATGCGTAGGGATGCAGAAGTGATCCGAGTATCACGGCACTGATTTCATTAATGAGTATCGGTTGAGTAAATTTCAAAAATAGAATGGATGGATTTAAACTCATTAAAAATATTTTAGATAAGGAAAAAAAGATTTACAGCTCATATCTCATCATATACGACAGATGCAATGATATGCAATAAACGAAAATACCGAACCGTAAAAACCGGGAAATAGAATAGCAGTTTGCAAAGCCTTAAAAAAATAAATTTATTTTGCATGCTGCTTAAATGATACTATGGATAACCAGTGAAAGAATATGAAAGAAAGCTAATGATTACTTGGGGGATGATCAGTTTTGGTTTAGGAATAGGATATGCACTCCATGCATGGCCATGCCATTGCAGTAATTAGGCCAGTAACAGAGAGGAATATAGTACAAAATCAGGATGCACTTTTCTGTTTTGTGTATTTTGAAAAATCACTTGATTGAGTGAATTAAGTAGAGTCGATGAATGCATTACAGAAAATAGGATTACATTGGAGGAATAGGAGGTCTCCGTAACCTGTACGAACCTCAGTCTGCTCAGGTGCGAGTGTTGGGCGCACATTCGAGATCGAAAATGTTTACAAAGAGGGTAAGGCAGAGATGCGCATTGCAAATTGTGCTTTTCAACTTACACGTTTGAAAAATGGTGAAAATGACACGGGAGAAACTGGAAATAGGAACGAGTGTCGGTGTAGACTTAATAAAAATCAGCTTTATTTGAAAAATCTTAGTTAGCCAGTTAATATATTGCTAAGCACATTAGAAAATCAAAGTAAAGGTATGGGTTCAAAATTAATGTATAGCAAACAAACATTATGATATTGAAATGAAATTATTTACATTGTAAATCCACAAACTTTATATAATATTAAAACACGACACAGGTTTCGACGTTTAACGTTATCATCAGGTTCCCAGTGGACCGTATTTTTAAATAAAGTGTGCCGAATGACGAGGTCGATAATTTCATTTCATTTCAATATTTTATGCAAATTCCATTAATTTACGTCGGATACAATACATTTTTTTAAGCGTTATAATGTTTCCGTTTTGGATACTTTCCTTTCCTAATGGAGACAGGATAAGTTAATAATTAAAACTGGAGGGAAAAAGTTATATTTGTTAAGACAGCTTACATAACTCGGAAGTGTCTCAGAGAAAGATGGTCACTAAGGTAAGAAGAATTGCTTTAGACAATTATGCAATTAAAAGGAGGAAATTGATGGCTGGAAAGTGAGGCCTGGGGTTGAAAAACTGCAGATGAAACTTAGGTAAGAAGCATAATTTTACTGGACTCGGAAACTTGGTCTTGAAGAATAATAACTGGCGTAGAATTGGAATTTTTAGAGATATAAGGGTAAAGAGGGACGAAAAAGGTAAAATGAGCATATACTAAATCTAACAAAAACGTTGTGCGCACGTTGGAGGAAGAGAGAGACTTGGAGATGTCTAATGGAGTCATGATTGGTAAAAGAAGAGCTTTTGGAATGGGGATGGAATGGCAAATCCTGCGTTAGGCAATTGGACGACGAAATATAGGGAGAGAGAGTGAATGCGGAGTAGAAATACAGTTTATTAGAGTGTGAAGTATCAGATTTTCTTCTTGTTAATTAAGGCTAAGAAATGTAGGGAAGCTCAGACAGAGTCATTTTGGATTTTAATTCCTTTTTAAGTTTTTCTATCTCGCAATCAAGTGTTACCGTTCTTATGCTATCCCAATTAGCAACATCTCCTCAATCCGTATTCAAACTCCTTTGCCTGTTATTTTAATAATATTGCGTTTTTATATATTCTTAAGGTTCAAGAGTGACAGAAATATTGAAAAAAGAATCCACATGAAAAAGCTATTACGAGCAGAAATTTAAGACGGAGAGGGAGAATAAGTTGTCAGGTTTCAAGAACCAGGTATGTCTGACTGCAATACAGGAAAGTAGTGATCGAAAATATAATGAATAAAGCTTTTTGAGGTCTAATACCATGACCAAACCTTTTGAAAAAAGAATGGGATTTTATGAGGCAATTTTTAGAAATTTGAAAGATGAAATTGACGGAGGGATTGTGTCAAACCAAAGCTAGTTCTCATATTTGGAAAGGGAAAGGGAGGGAGGAGTATGAGACAACTAACGACTAAGAAGTATGATTTCCCAAGCAGAATAAAAAAACTTATGATCATAAATAAAATGAATTAAATTGGGGAAATAATTGCTTAGGAGATGACGAGACGATTTAAGAAGGTGAGAGATATACGTGGTGTCATAGCCGCAAAAAGGTCACAAATAAAACGTTACATATGATTGAGGATAAAGTGATGAATGAGACGTGAAAGGGACTAGAATATATTACAAAAAGCCTGTAATGTGTCCAAAATATTTGTTATTGTCGATTTGTATAAATGGTTGTGAGGTTATTAGGAAAGAGGAAGAATAAGTTGGAATCCTAAATTTGAGGGTAAAACGTAGAGATAGAACGGTTTACGCAAAATAAAATTTATTTTTTTTTGGCCAAGATAGTCAAATTAGTAGGTAAAAATGAAATATAAATGTGTTCAGAAGGATTATTACAGAACAATTAATTCAGAGTGATGTAGGTGGTAATTCGGAAATTGACTAAAAAAATATTAGATAAAGACGTCAAATTAAGAAAGGAAAATGGTTTTGAAAATTTTAATGTGGGGCTTGTTTCTGTGAGATGGGAAAGCATAGCCTTTGAATCAAGATAAAATAAGAGACTTTTAAAATGTAGGTGTGGAGAATGGCGGTAGAGGTGAAGTGTTTTGAGAGAAAAACCAAAGAAGTTACAATATGTGATAGGGAAGAAAGAGGATTGTTTGAAGAAAGAAAAGAAAAGAAGAAAGTAAAGGTGGATATGTAACATTTTAACAGGTGATAGAACGTTGAGGACTGTATGAGAAAGCGGGACGTTGGATAAGCAAGGTCTGGGAAAGAAAAGGATAGGAATATTGTACGGAATGAAATAAATTCGAATGTTTTCGGATTTGAGGAAGGATACGATTTAGTGTGATGTCTCAGGTAAGATGCGAGGAATGTAGAAGAATAGAAGCCGCAATTAATAACACAGTTTCAGAAGTAACATGGTGGATATCCTACAAAAGATACCTAAAGATGTTAAGGTGTAACATCACCTAGATCGTAATTAAATTATTATATGCGAAAAAGGAAAGTGTTTTCTTTCATCATACAGCCAGCGAGTTCATCAAACCGAGCTTAAAAGGTAGACTTTTAAATAATTAAAATTATAAATGAAAAAATGCTTGGAAATAGTAATTTCTTATGAAATTGGCGACAATACTAATTGAAAGATATTTATTTTCCGAAAAGTTTGAAAAAAAATATTATTATCATGAATTTTAAAGAACGAATCGGATTAGCTAAACATATAATAATTGAACGCTTGTGCGTGCGGATGACTTTGCAACTAGAATACTCTAAACTTACTTTTGATCATGATAATCTCCTAATTGAGCCAAAATAATGTATTAATTATTATTTCAGCCTTCGATGCTCTTTCTCCAATGGTAACACCTGATAAGCAAATCAGTCAAATATATATTAATTCATAATTAAACATGTAAGACATTAAAAAAGAATCACGTGGGGAAAAATCAATGAACCATGTATTTCTTATTCAGAAAATAGGCACAATGTTGTGCCTAAATTCTGAATAAATATTATTCAGGCTTTAGGCCAAAAACTAAGAGCGAATTCTGCCAAACGCTCAACGTTTCAATTGGTCAACAATAAGAAATGAAAGAGCTTTTTTTTAGTTACTTTAAAATCTGTATTTCCTCAGAAGTTGAACGAAGAAGATATTTAAACTGACGATCTTCTTTAGGAAATTGTCTAGTGAACGAATTATAAATAAAAGCCTTTCATGTGGTAATTCAATAGAATACTCCCTAAAGATATGGAATTGGGATGCTGTATATTGAACGATAGTTATAGCTACGATAGAAAATTTGGAAGAAGACATACTTTGTGAGATTTACATTAAATATGCACATTATTCAATTTAAAATGTTTTAACGAAACGACGAAATTGACTAGTTATTATCCTCAAAATAAAAATAATGAGAATTTTTTTTTCAGTCAGTCAAAAAGAAACCTATTGCTACAGGGTAAAATCTGGATTGTTAAATTTTTATAAGTACAAGCAGAGGAGCAAGTGCTATGTCAATAAATGTTATAAACTTAAGCTCTAATTTAGTTGATCCGATAAGAATAAAAAAGTAGAGCTTTCATGGCTATGGAACCGATTTGATTCAGGTTACAAAACGTAATGTATCACTGAATATAAAATATTGTTTACTACAATATCATTGCGATAAAGAAACATACTTTACCTTCGAAATCTTCAAATACCATACAAATGCAAATGAGGTACTACATAATCTGTAACTCTTCTGTTGTGAACTTATTATTTTATATCCCTAGCAGTGAAGTTACTTCTACAGGAATTTTTCACACAATGATTTGTTCTATTCTTTGCATACAAACTGATTACCCGTTTTACAGGTGAGTTTGGTTTACTAATAATTTGGGATAAATGTAACATTGTTGTCCTGAACGGAACGGTTGACACAAGGAGACTTCGAGGTTGCTTCAAGTGAAATGCCAATTTGAAATGCGAATTATCCGCTATCGGTCTCGTCTGTCAACCATCTTCTCGCGTTAGCTACACTTTTTATATCTTTTGTGTGTGCGTGTTTGTGTGGAATGACCAAAGACAAGGTCAGTTCCTTTAGGAGCTTTGTCGTTTGTTTTTCCTTATGTTCTATAAGTTGGCCTTATTCTCGGTAAAAATATAGAATGCATTAAAAAAATAGCGCTGTCAAGAATTCCATGAAAGAAAATCTCTTAAGCCTTAAGTGTTCATACCATGGTGGAAACTGCACAAATGGTCATGGCTGACCATGATTTCCAATTTCACATTTTTCTTTTATACTTATGTCTTTCCTCAGAATTCATTGTCGATAGAAACCTGACCTTTTTTTCAAATTTGAAACAACGGAAACAGAGTGAATTGGCTGAATGATCAAAGGTAGTATATTGATCCCCCCCTACAGCCTTCACCAAGAAGGTGGCTGGATTGAAAGTATCGTTTCTTTTACTGTGCTGATCAAAGTTAGACTGTTTCTTAAACGTTTTTCTTAAACGTTTCTTAAACGCTCAAAATATAACCCCACAGACAAAGAAATTGACTCATAACATGACGCGGTCATGATTATTTTCGTTCTAAAAATTTGCCCTACTAAATCTAGAGTAGCTGGAGTTGTGACCAGGATTCCTGGAGTTCCCATAAAAATGTTTGAATAAACCGAATAGAATTATTTGCTAGTAGTCAGAACATTAACATTGACACTGAGCATTCTCTTTGCTTGAAATATAATGCTTGAAATGCTATTCGCCTTCCTCTAAATGCAAGGACAAAATCATCTAGAATGTCGTCCTCAACTTCAGTATCGGTTACGTTAGGATCTTTTATAAGCGCCGCAATCCTTCGCGCCACAATTCCAGTTGCTTTACTCTGTTGAGAAGCTGTGTAGGTCAAATAACTACGAAATAAGAGCAAATACTGATGTGATATCGAAAGTACTATGCAATTTAAAAATATTAGGTTTATTAAAATGGTATTGTACTACATAGTAAGGAAGCCCTATGAGAAAATACAGAAAAATAAAGGTCACTGATCTTGACAGTTTCAAGAAATTATACCTAAAATAGGACTGGCGCAGCAACAACCTAAGGAGTGAATAAATGTATAAAAATAGACAGTTAGTGTAAATAATAATATTAATCCATTTTATCAAATACATCACTGCATTTAAAACTATTCCAGCTGCTTTAAATTTATAAAAATGCAAACAAAAGTTTAAAAATATATTTCCTTCGAATTTAACGAATTTTAAAAACCAAAGTATGACTGACTATGAATAAACTGATATTTAATTCCGAATGCGCTTAAGAATGATGCCGATTCGAGGAAAGTAAAATAGCATTTTTAATGGAAGAGCAATATAAACGCAACTAATTGGGAAATATAATTTTCTCATTCATGTCATAGGTTGAAATGTATACGGCCAATGGAGAGAAAGATAGGGTGGCTGAGAGAATTAAATATTATCTCATTTAGTACGATAAACATTTTTTCCAAAGATAACAATAATAATAATAATACCACGCCTTTTTGGGGCGATATTAAGAGTAGATAATCCCTTATCGCAACTATTTAAGTACTAAGAAAACACCTGGCTGGAATTAAGGAAATTTTTCCGATGATAGAATCTAAAATTTTATTAAAAATATTCAGTATTTTTAAAACGCATAAAAACCCCAGCAACAATGTAAGTTGGTTGAGCTCATCTCAATTCTTTCTCATTCTCATTCATTCTCATTCATTCTCACTCATTCTCATTCATTCTCATTCATTCTCACTCATTCTCACTCATTCTCACTCATTCTCACTCATTCTCACTCATTCTCACTCATTCTCACTCATTCTCACTCATTCTCACTCATTCTCACTCATTCTCACTCATTCTCACTCACTCTCACTCACTCTCACTCACTCTCATTCACTCTCATTCACTCTCATTCACTCTCATTCACTCTCATTCACTCTCATTCACTCTCATTCACTCTCATTCACTCTCATTCATTCTCATTCACTCTCATTCACTCTCATTCACTCTCATTCACTCTCATTCACTCTCATTCACTCTCATTCACTCTCGTTCACTCTCATTCATTCTCATTCTACGACATAATCGGCGAATGAAATTCACACATCAGTGCAGGGTTTGAGTGCTCCAGTTCCTATTTCTTTGCCGCCTGTAGATTCTCGGGAAAATTTAGGACCCAAAAGTTCAATATTAATGCCCAAAAGCATCACCCGGAATCGAACCTAACGACCTCCGGTAGACACCAAGCATTCTACTACATTAACTACCATTACTTCTACTTTTCCATAAAGAAACAATATTTTAACTCTGAGTGTGTTTAATGATAAAATCAACTCCCCGGACTCTTTTCTCTATGCCGTATAGAATAAAATATTGGTATTAACTTAGATAATGTTCGTTTTATAAATACATAACAGAATCCGTGTGGAGTAAATATAAACAAATATTCTGGATCACCTTAAGGATGAGAAAGATACTCGTGATTTATTGCAAGCTATCATGAGGGTCACTTAATCCCGGAATTTTTGCAAATATTACATCATAAAACTATGGTAATTTTCTTTATTCAATGTGATAAATTTCTTTTAAAATTTGAATTATACTTCTGTACCTACGTCAGAGGCTTTTTGTCAACTCTTTTGCACTACATGCACGTATGCCGGAGCCATGAAACTTGTTTCATTGGATGGTCTTTCATGGTATGTTTTACTTCGGTTGTAGTCGGTCGGCTGATTATTGATTATGAAGTGTAGGTATCAAATTCGTTTTACCGATTACGATTGGAATGCGATACAACAAGTAATAGACATCACTATCGATATGCAAACAAAATCCGTATGAATGAAATTTTTCCAAAATCAATTGAGATAAAAAGGAGAATGTGCTGAACGGGACATTTTTAGCTATATTATTATCGAAGATCAATACCTGCGAATAATTTAATTTAGAATTAAAATCTATCTGTTCGTTGCTTTTCCAATTAAAGGGTATGAAAGACAAATCATCTTCTGTTTTGAAGACAGTATCCTTCTATACCTGTAGCAAATTTAAACTCAATCTATGCATTAAAATAAAGTCAAATTTAAAAAAATAATCAAACAAATTTTAAGATTCCTATATTGGTAAATATAATGTAATGTTCTCGATGGGATACCGGTTAATGATATCGTCCGGTTTTCCAAAACTGCAAGATTGAATTTCATTCAGAAAGGTTTCCATTAACATTCCAGGTAATTATAGTTTTTTTGTCCAAATGAAATTTCAGCTAGTAAAAAACTAAGATATAACAATGAAACAATGATGTAATCTATCATGACTGTTCCAGATGAGGAATATCAGTAATTTACTGTTCATTAGGGTATTCGACTTAGGCAGAGAGTTGGTAGCTACGTATTACCATAAATTGAGTCATGATTTTTTAACACCATCAATTGTGGATGAAACTAATGACGATATGAATTGTACAACTCTTTAAGTACCTGCTCCGAAAAAGTTTGCATTAAATTACCCTGGATGGCCTAAAGGAATGGAAGAGGGTGCAGAACTCAGTGGATTAAAGGCGATAGAATATTATTTTTCCTGTCCAACAGTTAATGGACTCATTCGAACAGCCGGGTTGAGCCTTTGAGAAACGGGTGGAAGAGCTCTGGTAAGCGGTGTTAACGGGAAAAGAGGCGGGGGTCTTTCTCCGGTGGAATTAGATGGGACCCGAAACTCATCCGCGGCGAACGCAGAAATATAAAGAAGTGACTAGTACTTAGCGGTCAATGAGAGCATTAAGACCCGTTTCAGTTCCTATCACCGGAAATATCTACCCCACGGCAAAAGCCACTTTATTTCCTCGGATAATAAAGAAGAGGATCTTTGATCCAGAGGATTCTGGCGAGGGAGATAAGGGGAGAACAAACGAACGCGATCGGAGGGGTAACTCTTAAGGTCAGTGAGCGATTGCATGGGAATTAAATAAAGGCGACTTTGAAGTGAAAGGAGAGGGGAAGAAGGCGGGTGAGAGCTGCAATCGCCTGCTAAGACTATTCCTGCATTTTTTAAGTCCCATTTTCCACGGAGAACACGGTCTACAAATAATGTATTGATTGACTGTATATGATATCTAGGAAACCAAAGGTAGAATGTGTGACAGAGGGTGATTCAACACCAGAAATGCATCATAAAATCTTGGTGTGAAATGTATAAAAAAATAATGACCATGTAAAATACAGTTACATGAGTTTTGATGTGAAAATGAGGTACAGGTATAGGTACTGCATTTCTCTAGGTATGAGAGACGTCCTCTTTATAAAAAAAAGGACAGTAACTGAGGGCAGATAACAAGAGCATGCTAGGTAATGTTGAATCAAAAATTTAAAATATGTTACCCCATCTAGCACCATAGGCATTGTGTATGCATGAACTTGTAAATTTTATGGTCATTTTAGTATATATGTGATTACTATCAGAATATTCTAAACGAACCCAATCTAGTGAAATATAGTATTCTATTTTTCTTTTAAAATAAAGTCACTTATCCACAATACGCTTTAATAAATCTTAATTTTTTTCAGCTTGTCCTCACATTCCTCAGGAGTCCTCACAGATTAGGGACTGCGCGAGGATATGTAAATGTATATTATATATTTTTATTAGGTAATCTACCGGTTAAGGTAGGTTTTTGGATGGACACCACTATCAAATAAATATTTTGTAACTCCAAACAAAACCCAATCCAGCAACCTAAGCTATATCAGGTCCCTCTTCATCATATTATATATATATATATATATATATATATTAGTATATATAAATATGTAAAAATAAAACTCTGATATGGAGCGTAGTACGGCGCGGTACGTGGTATGTACGGCGCGGAAACGTGGTCACTTAAGTAGGAGGATAGATGTAGATTGGAGGCTTTTGAAATGTGGATGTGGAGAAGAATGGAGAAGGTGAATTGGACCGAAAGGAAAACAAATGAGGAAGTACTAAAGATGGTGGGTGAGGAGAGGGGTTTGTTGAGAGAAATCTTATGGAGGCAGGAAAAATGGATGAAAAGCGTATTGGGCGGTAGTGGAATGTTGAAGAGGGTAATAGAGGGGAGAATGTTGGGCAAGCGAGGAAAGGGCAAGAACAAGATAGGGATGTTGGACGGGATGAAGGGAGGAAATAAGTACACAGAGATGAAGAGGGACCTGATATAGATTAGTTTGCTAGGTGGGGAGTCACAAAATGTTTATTTGATAGTTATGTCCATCCAAAAAGCTATCTTAAACGGTAGATTACCTAATAATAATATAAAAATATGTATATATATGTATATATATATATATATATATATATATATATATATATATATATATTTATGTATCTGTAAAAATGTATGTGTGTGTATATATTTTTATTTTTTTTTTCGAACAGGTTCCCCCCACCTTTCCTCACCTATTTGATAACCACCAACCCTCTCATCCCTTACCTTTCTCTCATGGTGCTACACCCCCTGCCACACACCTTTTTTGGTGGCTCGCAGGATATTTATTTGTATGTAGATGTAGATTCCCTGCATATGTTCCACCCAGAAAAGTCTGTGGGTAATGGTTACGCCAAAGTATTTTATTGGGGTCATACTTTGTACTTTTGTAGTTATTTTTGATTCAGTATTGTTTGAGAGGAAACCAATTCTATTCCAAAAATTCATCACTTTATCCTTGAGGCTTTGGATATCTCTGTTTACCTCTGTATTGTTGGCAAATTTGCGTATGTTGCCATTAACTTCGGCGGTTATGTCGTTAACAACAAAGAAGGAATAAAAGAGTTCCGATGACGCTTCCATGGGGGGCACCTGAAGTGACCCCTACTGCTTTCGAGTTAACGTCATGGAAGCCCGGGAAGTTTTTCGGGTTAGAACAAAATGAGGCTGCACTGACAAAATGACACTGCACAAAACAAATTTTAAATTATCGCTGGTTACAATTCAATTTTCAAGAGAAACGTTTCTCTGATCATGTGGTGCTATAACAGGTACATACTATTTTATTTTACAATGACATAACGTTTTTGAAAAAAGGCAAAATATTAAAACTGATAAATACTGGGCTATATGATGTGTGGTGAATATAATGAACGATATTTGAAGTTCCGTAATTAGATACTACGTGAGGGTATCGTGGGAATCGGCAGTGTCGGGCCAGTATGGTCAGACAGCACTGGAGGGAAGTTTTTGGACAAGAATATGTAACGTGAGGACGCAGGGGTGTGGGTGAGGGGCGGGGTGAGAGACGGGCGGGGCGAGGGAGGCAACAGCAATCAGTACGGCCCGTTGGTGGTGCCGAGAGGGGAGGCGGCTCGGGAGAGGGTAGATTAAGGGGGAAAAGTTGAGGGGTGGGTTATGAAAGAGGTAACTGATGCCACGTCAGCAGGCCTTGACGTGCGAGATTGTCGGGGGAGGGGTGTGGAGGTGGTCCAGTCGTTGGTGTTGCGGTGAGGTGATTGCATAATGAGCGAAGGAGAAATCCTGGGCCGGGCGAACTTGATATCAATCAGCGACCCCGCTGGAGGAATGGGGGAACACGAGCGCGGGGTAAGCGAAAGGAGAAATGGTCTAAGATTGGGGAGCGTCCCCCCCTCCCGTCCTCCCGGGTCAACCAGCCCCCTCTCCCCACCCCCCGCCGCGCATCACCTCAGGATTGAGGCCTCGAAGAGGAAAAGGGGAAGTGCGGTCGCCTCACCCGGGCGAGAGCGATCGCCCCTTTCGATGGGCATCCTACCGCCGCCGCGTTGGAGAGGGGTGTGTGTGTGTGTGCAGGGGGGTCAGTTAAGGGGGCGAGGGTGGTTTTGTTACGGAGTTACGCATTAGGGGAGAAGACCCTTTACCATGATAATTTTCGCCATTAGGGAAAGATGGCTAATTCGTTAGATTTAAGTTAGGAAAAGGATTGAACAAGGATTGAATTGAGTGAAGGTTGAGTGAAACCAGACGTCGATATTGGCCAACTCTTAACGAAAGACCCCAAGGGCCATCAAGTTTAGGGTTTTATCCGTTAGGCTATGTACTCTGCTTGAATCTGCTCCCGTGTAACACCAAGTAGGGAACAGGATGACGCGGAACAATTCTGCATCAAGTGTATATCAACCACTTGGTAAGAAGGCATAGCACAAGCCAACGCAAGTGATTGGATATAGGGAGCCTTAGTCATCATGAAAATATTCCCGTATATTGTTTATGATACTATACTATATAGTGCTACCTTTGCGAGATGCGGAATAAAATGTATCCCACATTCTCCTCATTTTATGTTGCTCTTCTCCGTATTTGTTAGAAAATTAATGAAAATTAGAAAGATTTCAACCTATGTCCCTTCATAATTACTGTCAGGTAGGCAAAGTACGCTCCCTTTCACTTTATGTACACGCTTTTGAAAGCCCCGGAGGCTTTTACTGTTAAAAAATTCTTGTTGTACATGATTTTCTACGTGAAATTTAAGTTTCGCAAACGAATATATTTCGAAATAACTATACTTGTCTGCGCTTCTCATTACATATTATGCCTAAAATTTACTGTATCTGGAAAAAAATATTCTCCGAATTTTATTTCTCCTGTCTGAGTCCCTTGTACAATCTACACATTTTCACATTTAGTATTGTGTGTAAACATTTGACTTAAAACTTTAGAGAATAATCTTTTGTCTATACGATAGTGGTCCCAGAAGTACCCGGCCTGATGGCGGTAGTTGTTAAAAAATATCACTCTATTAGAAAGTATGCAATATTTAAAGCATATATTTTAAGTTGGAATAAACCACATGTTTATTATTTGTTTGGCAGCCATCTAGTGAGCATTTTCAGTGAATTCGTGAAAATGGAGAAAATTGGTCATCGTTATGTGATACAATAGTTTTATTTGAATATAAAAGCTGAAAGCTCAACCAACATAAAAGCTTAACTGGATTCTACTCTGGATGAGTCTGCTCCTTTGTTTATGACATTAAACTCTTGGGAAGTAGGGTTTAAACGAGGCCCTACGAGCTGTCAAGACGAGCATCGAATTGATCGTTCAAATGAGGTGACGACTCCAGAAACAGTGAAGAAAATCAAAAAAGTGATACTGGATGATCGTCGACTAAAAGTGCACGGGCTAGCAGACATAGTAGACATTTCAAAAAGTGCGGTACATCGCATATTAACTGGAAATGCGCGTGGGATAATTTTCCTTTCTTATTTTGAAAAAGGAAAAACCATCAACGGCGAATATTATGCGAACTTTTTGCCACGGTTGAGCGAACAAATCAAGCAAAACAGGCCAAATTTGGCTGTGTTGTTTCATCAAGAAAATGCACCAGCTCAGAAATTCGTTATTGTAATGACAAAAATTCATGAATTAAAGTCTGAATGGCTACCTCATGCACCTTATTCGCCAGATTTAGCCTTCTCGGTTTATTTTCTATTCGCAAACTTGAAATAATGCCTAGGTGGTCAAGGGTTTTCCAAACTTGAAGAAGTGATGTCGACAGTTAATGGCTATTTCGAGGTACAATACAGTTCTTATTAAAAAAGGGTATCAAACTTATTGAACATCGCTGGGAAAAGCGTAGAGAGCTGAAAAGAGTTTATGTTGAGAAATAAATACATTTTTTCCAAAATATTTGTGTTTTCTTTGTGGAGTCGGGTACTTCTGGGACCACACTCGTGTCTCTTCAAATATTAACTCAAAAATATCTATCAACATGCAATATTTTTACCTATTTTAACTTTCTCTTAATGTGATACTCATTCGTCAAACCTAATGAGTTAGCCTACTTGAACAGAGACGCAGGCTTCAAAATAAGCAGATTTTGCAGGCGTGTCCTTTAGACAAGAAAAAATATGCACCATACCAGGAGTGAGACACCAGAGGTGTTCCATGACGACCGACCAATCAACGACCATACGACCCGCTCAAATTGCACTTATCAACCAATTGCTTATAATAGTCTAAAACGTTGGCATCACTAAACGGTGGCCGTCACAGGAAAAACCATCGTTCAGCGCTCAAAATAATGCACCTTTAAATAGCCTATATTTTAGGAGATTTCTCGTGTTTTCCATGTTTATAGCAAATTATCATTACAAAAGTATTTAGGCATGTTATTTGATTTTTGATGATTTTATGATGAAGATAAGGCGATTTACCGCCTTAAGTCACTCAATACAAATGATACATCTATGATATTCAAAATCTAATAGAAGGTGAAGTTTTTCATAGTATTCTTATCAAGTACGTTTCAATATTGAAACTACCTTCGTAGTCCATGAAAATAAGATTCCCTGAGAAGCTGAAGAAATAAGTGATTTCACAAATTGAGAGCCAAATATTTTTAAAATCGTCTCTTTTCATATCCAATCAGTGATGCTAATCTTTATATAGTTAAGCTGAACGCGAAAACCTGTGCCATAAGTCATTAACCACAATAATCACCCGAGTATGTCGTATAACCAAATAAAGGGACTCGTTTTCGAAGAATTAACGTTCAAAAATCGGATGTAATTTACCGAAGGAAGTACATTCAATACCCTATATAATTTTTAATAAGTGGAAATCAACTAGCGAAATATCTGTATTTAATAGCATAGATATTGAATAACTTGGCTTTTCGTATCTCTCATGCCTTCATTCAGCTCATAAAACGCATTCTACTGACATTTCTCAGAAAATAACCCATGTTTGAGCCATTTTTAATTAAAATATATTTTTGTAAATTTAATTAGAATTGATTTGATTTTATAATAAACATAAAGGGCTGCCTCAGGGATTGTCCCTGCTTGAATCAGGCAGCAACCTTTGAAATATCGTTTCTGTTACTTCAATGAAAATCCATAGCATAAGTAAAAATGTGGAATATAATTTGATTACCCTTTGCTTTATAATTATGATGTATTTCTTTTGTGCTCAAGCCAAAGGAATATTATTGAGGTGTGATTGGTGCACTGAGGGAGCTAGAACTACGCTGAGGTGGCAATGCAAAATAAACTCTACTATTTAAAATAATTCAATGGGTGTGCGTTTTGAAAAAAATCTTGAAAGGGGAAACAGGATGTTAAAAGAGAACAGGGAAGTATACACGCATCCTCGAAAGCGTTGTGGTGCGAAAATCATATTCAGAAGACCCATAAACATTATGGTCGGGCATCATAGAAACTTAAAAGAAAATGACCTACCAGAGAACCTCTGAAGGGATGATGACTCTGTTGACAACCAGTGGAAATAATGCCAATCGGGTTTTCCATGACAGTGCATTAAAACGGGAAAAGCATTAAGTGAAGCACATAAAGTAACTAACGAGTAGATGAACAACAAAGCAATAGGGGTTTTACAGAAAGGAGAAACAGTAGGTCTTCTGTAAATAAAAAGCATCCATGTCCTCAGGTCCGGAAAGTACATTTTTACAAAGTACAGGAACGTTTTTAAGACATTGAATCTTACTTTGAAAGTGCATTACAAAATTTATGACAAGAATACTTAGAATGCCAAAATTTTCTAGTCAAACAACTTTTTGAATCACATTGAAAGATGATGAAAGTGAAATTACAACACATTTCCTCGGCAATAATTACGATGCCTTGCTAAATATAAGTCATATGCTGTACACCACTATTATACCTTTTAGAGGAAATGGATATAGTTAAAAGAACTCCAAAAAGATTTAGATTGAGCCAAAGAAAACGCAGTTTTTCTTACTTTCGAGTTTTTAAAGCAAAGGAAAAATTCTCATTTCAGATGCAGGTGTTTCATGATTTAAGAGACCGGGTAAAAATGTCTCTAACAGGAAGTGATATAAAAATTTAACTCTAAAACTGATTACACTGATTTATGAATTATTATTTCACCAAAAATTAGAAATGGCTTTTCATTGCCTAAACTGGGAAAATGTCAATATTGAGGACCTATGGAAGGGCACCTACTATTAATAATACCTGATTATCATAAAGAAACGTATATAATAAACTGCCAAAGACACGGTTTGAACAGAAAATCAAAGATCCTGGCTGACAGACGGACCAATTTATTGTGAAATTTGAGCTGGGGATAAGAACAAGGATTAGAATAAAATCCTAGGTTAATGATTTTTTGGATAAAATAAAACACCCATCAATACGGTACAAATTATAGGTGTAATTAAGAACTCAAAAGAGTACAATTAAGTCAATCTCAATCCATTTCCAAATTTTCGGGCAACCGTGTTTAGAAAGGTTGACCGCTTCAATGGAAAGTGCCTTGACTTCACCAATAGATTACAGTTGAGAGAAGTAAGAGAATTCCAAGACGTTACTTTATCCCCGTTATGATTAAACTGTAAATACCAAAAATAACTGCAAATAATCACAAACACAACTGTATAAAATATTAAGCTTCAAAAATGGAACAAATAACATCTTAAATAAATTATAAAATGGACGTAAATGTGACAATGCTGTTGGGTAAATTAAGATGTGAGATATTTTAGTAAAAAATATAAGCTTTGTCGAATAATTTCTAGAATTTAAGAGATAAACGGAATCTAGAGCTGATTTCTGGCACACAGAATTAAGCATTACAATATAAATGCGGTCTGTGCAAGATGAAAAAAATTGGGAAATAAACTATGGAACCGATTGCTATAAATATTATTCCGGCTTTCAAAAAATTTGGGATGGTAGCAGAACCAAGATTAGGCCGACCAAAATTTAGTTACGGCCATCCTCCTTACCCTCTCAATTAATTTATGAGAACCTCGCAACTTTATTAGAAATTTCCCTTAAAATAAACGTACATTATAAATTCGATAACAACTTTGATAATAATAAACTAGAACAAATAACCTGACTTTTTTGGAAAGTTAGAAATAACTGTCTTATACCTGTGACATGAATATATTCAAGCTTAAAATATTACGATTTATCACTCTCACACATGCAAAATGAAAAGTCTGAAATGACATTAATTTTGAAAATTTTCAATAATCACGATTCGAATAAAAAATATAAATATATTCACTTAAAAAAGAATGGGTATGTTTAGAGTCATCGAATGAACAGAAAAGTAAACAAGATGAAATGATTAATGCGTGACTATGTTTTGATAATTAAAAGCATGAAGTGCACTCTAGCGTATATCTTTTTCAAAATTTAAGACTGCGCGCACAATCCGCGAGAATGATGTCACGCGGGGGCGCCACGCTCGCTACCACCCTGGAGGGTACAACCGCCGGAGGGCGGGAGGAGAAGGCGCGCTCTGGAGTTAGGGAACACGTGACACATCTCTTAAAAATGCTGTTCACATTACAGTATTGTTTTCCAGTTTCCTCATTGAATTGCAAATACACGTGTAAAACCTATGACCTATGTTAATGAAGAGGCAGACCAGACTAATGTCCCTACTCCTTAGCAGCTTTTGCTAGTGTGAGGGTCTAGCGGAGAGGAGAGAGCAACTTTTTTACGTCACTTACTCAGCATCTAATCTCTCCTTTCGGAGTCTGTACCGACTTTTGATTCATCCTTTGTTCGTAGAAGGTTATCAATGGAACAAGTAGAATCGTGCCACGGTGTCTGAAAACTTAAAGAGCCATTTGGGGTTTCTACGGCACTTTCTTAAGACCCTTGCTCAGCTTTACTTCATTAGCAAGTTTTTCTTACTTTTTGCCCTCCTAAACAACTAAGACATTCATATATCGGTAATTAATATTCTCTCTCATAGCATAAACTTCAACATACTATGAGGACTGTCGAGAAAGTAACATCCGTTTTCAGTTAGCGTAAAAAATATTGGAGGGAACCGAATGGTTGCTGTATTGACGCAGACAATAGGACAATACGCCTCGTACTGCAGTGGTTGGAAGGTCGCACCGCTTGTCGTATAGTTATAATAGCGAGTCTAAACGAACAATAAAATTGAAATTCCTGCCAAATGTGAAGCCTGTTCAGTGATAAGGTTTTTTCAAAAACTTCAAAACTTCTGACATTCATCTTTGGGAAATGTATGCTCTGCACGAAGCAAATGTGATGAGTGACAATAGTTATGCGTCAGTGTTGTCTTTCATTTAAGAGTGAACACAAATGTCCATGATGACGGTTGAAGTGGCCGCCCTACTTTGGTGAAAAATGAACTGCACTTGAAAACTGAAGAAAAATATCGTGAAAACTGGAGTTTTATGATACCTATAATCTTTAAAAAACTTTACACATACATATTACTACAACTCTGTTGCATTTAAACACGACTGAAAAGTTAGGCTACTACTGTAGTAGAAACTGTAACAGTAACTTTAACGGAGTCACCCGCTATGTGTGCATTATAATGCAACCATTTCAGAGAGTAAAAATCATTCGCCTTGACCGGGATTCGAACCCGGATCCCTCGATAGCCGGCCGAGTGCTTTAACCAATTAAGCTACCGAGACGTCCTCTTACACTCTGAAATTATAATGCACACATAGCGGGTGACTCCGTTAAAGTTACTGTTACAGTTTCTCTAAAATTTGTCTAAGGTATGAACAGCCTAAGTGTTCGAAATTGGCTTTATTAACATCGTGGACTGTGGCGCGTCGCGCACGACTACGAATGCCTGTGACATTGTATGTACGGTATTTCGTCATAACATCTTGTTCCTTTAAAGCCTCCATAATTTCAGAGTGTAAGAGGACGTCTCGGTAGCTTAATTGGTTAAAGCACTCGGCCGGATATCGAGGGATCCGGGTTCGAATCCCGGTCAAGGCGAATGATTTTTACTCTCTGAAATGGTTGCATTATAATGCACACATAGCGGGTGACTCCGTTAAAGTTACTGTTACAGTTTCTCTAAAATTTATATATATACACATATATGTAAAGAAAAAAAAATTATACATACATATCCTCGCGCAGTCCCTAACCTGTACGTTAATACTTATTGTAATGAACTAACTCGTGGGGAATTTCGACTACAAGCATTCTGGTTCCTTATCGTTTTTGGAAAAAATGACATTTTAAACCTGTCAGTCTTGCAGTCTATCTCTCTAATCTTATATTCGTGATCCCTTCGACCGTAATACGTTGGGGTTCGTATTATATCCTTGATGTCATCGGAAAAGGGCCCATCTTTAAATGTTTTTAATAAGTTTAATCTATATTGGAAACGCCGCTGTGTAAGTGAATCCCAACCTAAATTGTGTAGCAAAGTGGATACGCTGCTGCGTTGGTCATAACAATGTTTGACAAATCTAGCCCACCTTCCGCTAAACTCGATCTAATTCACATCAAATGTGTGAGGCCTGTGTGTGTGCGGCCTGACCAAGGCAAGGAAACATCGTTCTTTCACTTTTTCGTCACATTTGCCTAGCACTCTTTTCACCAATCCCAATTTTTTATTAGCACGACCGCATATTTCTCGTTTTCCCCAGGACAGATCGTGAGTTATTGTTGCGCCCAAGTATTTAAAGGAATCTACCCTGCGTTGAGGAGTTCGAAGGCAGCGCGTGCTGATTCGGCGTCCGTGGGCACCGCGTCGCCATTCACTCGAAGTGAGGCGAGAGTAATAAGGGAGAAGCGATGAGAGTGCCCGCTCGTGACGGATCGGTGCGAAGTCATCGCCAAAGCTCAAGCCGAAATGCAATCGGTTAGAGTGTGCACGAGATGACACCGCCATGCTGCCTCCTTTCTTCTTGAAGCGTCGACCGTTGGTTCATTCAAATGCACGGTGGCGGTCGCAAAGGCAGATATCAGAGGATGGTTTGGCGGGGATTGGCGCCCCGATCTCAGATAACAGAGCTCCCGCTGGGGATTGGGTCCACCAGTGTAACGCTCTGTAATGACTTGGATGCAGCGGCTCTACCACTCGCCTTGATTCCTCGAACAAAGATCCGCCAGAGTAGAGAAGAGATCTGGAAGGCGTGATGTAATGCACGGGGACACTGTTTTGGAAAGTCGCTTTCTTTTAATTGTTAATTTCAGGCCTGCTTAGTTCCCATTTGAATACCCTATTCTTAAAATTATCCTTTTTGTCTTCGGATGGAGGCCACTTTTAGGTGAGGGTATTATTACAGTCTATGTTGTTGCTGTTATATGTCTAAGGATGTATACATTCTAAAAAAGAATTGTTTCAGAAATAATGTTCAAAAAATGTCCCCATTTTAAGATGACCTTCAGGTTAGTGATATTTTTATAAAAAAATAACTGTATCAAGGAGATATTTCGTTTTGAAGTGGATGCTAACTTTTCCAGTAGATAGATATACATCTACATAATATCCAGCAAGCCGCCGCAAGTGCGTGTGGCGGGAGGTGTTAGGTCACCACCCAAAAAGGGAAAAAAGAAAAACCGCATTCAAAACCAACACATATGTGCAATCCCAAATCCACAGTGATGCGTACATTCATAGAAACATCCTATCATTTTACACGCATGCAAATACATACTTACCTCCTTTCATTTTAAACCTATGCGATTACATATTCTATGATCTATACCAAAAAATAATTGCACCTCAGGGTGCAGGAAAAAATGTATCCAATAACGTGCAATCTAGATTTTGGTAAGTAGCAAGGCGAAATTCCACCACTACATGATCGTACAACATAAAACGCTCTAATAACCAAGCTAAGGAAATTAACCCAAGGTAGGTAGGAGGGTAGGAAGGTAGGAGGAAGGCTCCCCCACGGAGAGGGACAAGGGATGGAAGGGGAAATAGATACGTGTAAATCATAAATAAACAAGTTAGAGAATAGTTTTCATAGTTATGGGGTCTTTGCCATTTTTCTGTGTTTACTTGTTCATTTATTTTGATTTATTTCAAATTGGCACCTGGTCAGACATCTCTTAGTCAACTAAAGGTAGCGTTTACTCCGTAAAAATCTTAAATTTTACCTAGAGTTTCATCGCTTTATTTTATAGCTGCAAAATTCCGTGTTAAAAATAAAAGAATACACGTTTTTATTGGCGTGTACAAGCGTTCTTGAGATTACACATTGTTTCAATGCATATCACTGCTTTACTTGTTATAAGTAGTCCATTTCATTATTTTATCATTATGGGCAAAGTATGTCTGTTCCAATTTCAAAATTAAACATTTATCTTCCGACGGGGTAAGGGGTACGGAATTAGGAAAACGGGTAGCAAAGCAAACGCACGTGTGCGAATCGCGCACCCATTTGCCCAGACGAGACTGATCGTCGAGGAGCCTCCCCGCGGTCACCGAGTAGGGAAGTCGATTGAAAGCTCTTCCCGGAATATTGAATCCAACCCATAGAGAGCCATCCCGGGACCGATCTCAAGACATGCGTAATATCGTCTTTGCGTCAAATCATCCCATTCGGCAAGTGTCCCTTAACACGAAGGATTGATGGCACCAAAAAGGGACGTGTGAGATATGATGTCTTCAAGAGATATGTTAAGCTGGTATTTAAGTAAGAGTTTCATAAACAATGTGATATCTTTAAAATATCACGCTCCAGCTTAACTTCTCAAAGATTTTGATGCTTCGTTTAGCATAATAGACCATCCATCCATTCTTGAATTCATTTTTGAATAATAAGATTTATATAATGACGCCAATAAAAATGGACCGTTTGCGACAATGTTTAAAATTAAATTCTTTTAATAAATATCAATTTTACCAACAAAGGCTAATCTTTTACCAAATCTGATATAGGTATTCGGAAAAAACATTATTTGCTAATTTTCCAGAAAATATATGAATTGCCTCCTCAAAATTGATTCGCCTCTGATAGAAAACTAATTTTCGACATCTGCATATTACCCCACTAGCCGCCGTAATGGAGTATGACGGGGTAGGTTACCATCCGAAATCAAGAATAAAGCCGCATGAAAAACCCACAAACTAATGACAACCTTCACACAACATATCGTATGAATTCATGCAAAAACCTTTGTAACATACACACTTGACAATACATACATTATCAGCTAGCATACACATGCAATTATGAATATAAAATATGTCTACTGAATGTTCTTTTCCTGACTTGTACATTAAATGTCTTTAATATGTGTATACAGTGACAATTGTATAGTGACTTTGATTTCTTACTATTATTTTTACCGAATGTATAGGAAGGATGAGTATTTGTATCTATCTGTACTGCATTCTATCTCCCTAATCTTATGGTCTTATTAACCTAAGTATTGTGGGGAGATAGTAATGCCTGTAGTATCATTGCTAAACTCGATTGTTCTGAATCTTTCTAAAAGAGTAACTCTCGCTTGTTCTTTGAGCATCTCAAAAGACTCCCAGTTTGATTCCTCTAAAAGACCTATCACATTCATCCTCTTATTATAAAATTTTTAGCGAATCTGGTGAATTTTTCTCTGGACTTTTTCTAACTTTATTGCCAAATTTTCTCCCAAGTATCCCAAATACTTGCAGCATATTCCAAACGAGGTCTAACTAAAGCAAAATAACATCTCTCTTTACTACTTTACATTTCACCACAAGTTTAATGAAACCAAGTTTCTTTAATGTGGATCCGCATAATGTCCTGATATGTTCTTTCCATGACAGGTTTGGTATTAAAAATAACCCCAAATATAGAACTTGATCGCCCATAGTTAACACTTAACCTCTATTTCATAAAAAATATCCAAATTTTCCCTGTATACCACCTTGCTGTCAGGAAATTATCTGAGGTTGCTACTAACGTGTTACCTTAAGTTGTTCATGCATATAGTATTAAGAAAAGAAGCTGCCCTAATACACTTCCCAGGGGGACGCCCGATGTTACATCTCTTTCCATTGAGCACAACCCATCGATGACTACTATTTGTTTGCGATTTGACAAGAAGTCTGTCATCCAATTAATTATTTTCTCATTGATTCCATAGCATCTAAGTTTGTGTAACAATTTATTGTGTGGGACTTTATCGAAGGCTTTTTTGAAATCTAGGAATACTGCGTCAACTTGTGTGCTGTTTTCTTCTGATCTAACTGTATCGAGAGTAAAAAGACCTAATTGTGTTTCGCAAGATATGCTCTTCCTAAATCCGTGCTGGTTTGTGCTTAGTATTTTCCTACTATCAAGAAACCTCATTATGTTACTGATAAATAATGTGTTCTAATATTTTACAAGAGATCGATGTCAAAGAAATGGGTCGGTAATTGGTTAGTGTATCCTTATTGCCGCCTTTATAAATGGGTGTTAAAAGGGCTAGCTTCCAGTCACAAGACCATCTTCTATCGATTTTAGAAAAACGATTTCTAAAAACGAGGCAATATCTTCAGATAATTTCTTCAATATTCTAGCAGATAATTCTTCCGGACCAGGTGATTTGTTTGGTTTGATGCTACGTAGTAGATGTTCTATTCAATTCTTGGTCAGTGATATGTCACTCATGCGTTCCCCGGGTGGGTGTGGGGGATGGTTTGATGCGTTTGTGTCTTAATTGTAGACGCTCTGAAAAACTTGTTGAAAATGTTTGCTTTTTTTCTACGCTGTCTGTAATAATTTCTCCGTTTTCCGTCTTCAAAGAATGTACAGTTGGACGTTTACCCTGTATTTCCCTAACATAGGACCAGATTGACTTTGGATTTTCCTCCAGATATTCGCTCAGCATTTTACATTTAAAAGAGAGTAGGGCTTTTCGCATGATACTTTTTGTTTTTCTATGTTGTTGTTTTAGTTTCTTTTTGAATGGAATCATATAATATATATTTTCACTTTGTAAACACAACTTAGGTTTTCTTAGTGGAAAAAGTAATATCTGATTCATATTCACCGTAAGTATGAGTTCCCATGCGTCTCTACAATATGATAAAAAGGATATTCTAATAAAATCTGAAACAAAGATGCAACTCTCTAGGTTACCTCGTTCCGTTTCTGCACTTCCGGACAAGATGGTCCGTTGGTGCAGGAATTCACTCGATTTCGTCCTAATGCCTACCACCAGAATGTCTTTACAACTTGAACTGTTTTCTATTTTTGAGATTATAAAATGTAAAACCCAGACACTTGATAGATATTGGTCGACTCTTTGCCATCATGATATATTGAGTAGTATAGAGAGTATACACAGTCCTGAAGGAGTGCTGTTCTAATTAGGCAATATTGTTCCATAGATTTTGGTGAATGCTTCTTAAAAAAGAATCTTTTTAAGTTTTCATAATTCGAAAAGTGTTTTTCAGATTATTTTATTGAGATTTCAAAATCCAACTATTTTAAAAATCTATATGGTAGACTGGAATAGTCTAGAGAATCGAAGTGTTAATATGTGCCTAAATTACATGAAGATATATTAGATATGCAAAACTGGCTCATCTTTATCTGGTAAACTATCAGTTTTTCTAGACGATTGCAGTAGCTTTGGAAAATAAAATGAGTTTAAAAATATCTATCTTCAAGATGGGTGATTTATACCTTTTCTACAAGCACAGCTCATAGACTTAGATACCTAATTACCATGTTACCAGATGCGCACGCACGCACTTGCCTTATTACTCGTCTCGTTTACGACATAAGTCTTTCGTTTGACGGAGGACAAGTAAGAAAGAGGGCGCGGCGCGAGATATCGTCTCTCCGAGAGCGGGTGCAGGTGCCGCAGGGCGAGAGAGGAGGCGGGCGGTGGCGGCGATGGGCGCAGGGGAGAGGGTCCGGGAAGGGGGGAGCTTCCTTTCGAAGGGATGCGCTATCCTTTGGGGTGCAAACAACCCCTTTCATGGGATTCTGTCGCGGAGACAAAAATGTGCCCCACAAAGGAATTTCCGAGAACCACTTTTGGACGCATTCAGACATTTCCTCCGGGCGGTTGGCAGGAGAGGGTGGTGCTGTTTTTGAATCGTTGGCGCTAAAAGAAAGGCCTCGCCCCATAGGGGGGAAGGCCGTGTGCCACCGGGGGGGAGTTGTACGAGAGGAGGCCGTCTGGTGGGTATGAGGGTTGGAGGGGGCAGGGGAGACGGGGATTTATTCAGACGACGAAGCTTTCTGCTTGGAGAAGGTAACTCGGAAGGGGTTGTCGTGCGAAGAACAGGGGGTAAGGGGGCTTTTCGGGTGGGGAGGGAGAAAGTAAAGGCGCGCTCTCGCAGCGACAAAAGCAGCTCGGAGATACAAACAACGCATACTTTCAGACATACGTACGTGGAGGCAAATGAATGCGGATTCGCTTCAAAGGCAAAATATCCAATTAAAAAAAACGGTGGCAGCGAATCCCTATTCTCCTATCTCGACGAAAGTTTGACGTTTAAGTTTCAAAGCGGAGACTTCCGCTTTTATGCTCTTATACGAGCACTGGTACACATTTATTTTTTAACAAAGACTGGGAAGGAGGGCGATCGGCGAATCACCGAGGAGGAATGTTATTTGAAACCCGTTGCCAAGTTTGCCTCTGCTGTCGCGATTCTCAGTGTGTGTTCAACATTGCTGAACTTAGAGCTGCACTCATGTCATGAGATTGGTGAAAAAGCTAATGTAGGAAGAGTTAAACTGAATTTCTTTTATTTTGGGTGAAAGTAACGTTGTCGTTATACGGAATCTGGCATATAATTGGCATTCAAACAAACTGTAACTCAGGCATTTATGGTGTAGTAAACAGCATTAATTAAACCACTGATTGGGTCAGTTAGTTAAAATAATATAAATAATTTTTACTTAAGCTAAATCTTAGGAACAATATTGTTTTTTTACTAAACACAATTTTATAATTTCTAGTAATACCCTTGTAAATTAGTGCTAACATATACTATTTTATTAAAATTATTTTTTATCTCTAGTCATCGGTATATGATATATTTTTAATTGATCAGAATTATTTTTCAATTAATATATTACAAAAACTAAATAGGAATGTTTGATGGTCTGTTACAACTATATAACTGTACGTATCGTGAGAACTCAATATTAATTTCCTCTATAGCATTTATTTTCTTAATTTCTTCAACCTTTCTGCCTGACTTCATGCTAAAAAAAGATTACCTATCATTATCCTTCATTTATCTTGCTCGCCAAATTTTCTTCAAGAAATCAGGACTCTCATAAACCATCCATATTTAATATTTATACAGTCCATATCGGATTGATGACTGAACTAACTTCCTATATTCACCCGCATTATTTAACTACATCTCATATATGTTTCTCCATCCAATGCATTTTCTCTATTATTAGTGCAGAAACTTCACAAAAGTCTCCAATCTATGCTCATCCAATTTCCTTATTGACAAGACCTCACAGCTTCAAAGAACCATGCTCAATATTACAGCTTATCCTCCCGTGTCATTGAATCTTTACTCAGCCTACCTTTCAACAATTATCCTTTTTTTGCAATGTCTCTTTTGCTAACGCATATTTAAAAAACTGTGCTAGATTCGTCAAATATTATTACCATAAAAAGGCAAGCGTAACAGACCTTTGGGATAAATTAGACTGGGAGCTACTTGAAACACGAAAAGAACAAGCGAAACTCTTAGAGTTTTAGCAAGAGTTTACACACACGAGTTTAGCAAGGGTTTACACACACGATTTTAAGTATGAAACAAAGGAAATGACTTTGGGTCCACACTATTCAGGCAATTGAAACCACAAAGATTAGATAAAAGAATTAGATTCCAGTACAGAATGGTGTAAATAATCATTCCCCTGGCTGTTAGTTAAATAATGAATGAGATTTCCACAAATGATATATAATTTTCTTTGCATCATATTATCATCATAAGAGTTAGGTACGTAAATAAAGACGACGCTTTTGTTGTATAATTTTATATTGCTGGGTATACTTTTAATGCTCAGATATGCTAATAATTTTTCCTGCCCTTGAATATAAAAGAGCTGCAGCTGGTCTTGATCATCTTTAGAGAGGAAAACCGAGAAAATGGTATTGAGGACAGATGCGTCCAAGCTAAATTCGTTGTAGATTGGTTTTGAGAATGGTCACAATTTTTGCATGTTAAGATCTATAAATTCATGACTACTGATGCCCTATAAGATGTAAACTCTGATGCCTAATAGAATCTCAGTCTTTACCGGAACTATCCTTCTTTTTTCCTCTACTAGGATTCATTACGACTTAAAAACGCCTTCAAACTTAAACGAATTGAAACGACTTAAAAGTTCATTTTAATTCAAGAATACTATAAACTGACATAATGTAAGCTTATGGTTATTAAGGTAAAATCTATTCATGCTCTTTCAGCCAAGAGAAAGTATGCACAAAAGCCTTTCAATCGTCAGTATGGCGGTATTTATATATATATATATATATATATATATATATAAAATTACAGAATAATTTACAAAGTGGGTGAAGGCCCAAGTTACTGTTAATATATCTATTTTATGCATAAATACACGAGGATGTTGACAAAAGAGCAAAAAATGCGTTCTATTACCAATGGAGAGGCAAAATAAAAATATATTTTATCAATGAAATGAAATGTGACCACCCAAAAACTCGGAAATGGCCACTTAGCAATGGTCTTTGTACAGCGACAGAAAACACCAATCGTTCATTATTAACAAAAGAAATGGGGAGTCTGAAAAGATATAAGTTTTGGGAATAGATTCCGAAGACACATCAAAATCATCCTAGCAGACATTGTCAGGCATATTTTCACAGAAAAGAAAGGCTCATCACACAATGGCTGGCCTTTCCATTGTATGCAATTCAATATGCACTTCCTCTTCTAAAAAATAATATTTAGGCCACAACGGTTTTCATTTCCATTCAACACTTCCACCTCCCTCTTTTTCCTCGCATACCCTGCCTCAAAACATTCACCCGAGGATGGAAAATGGCCGTTCCCCGCAAACCAACTTCAAGAAAGGAGAATTCTCCATTCACCATGGCGTCATTTGAAGCATGGAAAACATCATTTGCGTCGTCTTGGCAAATAATGCAGAACAACGACGAAGATCATTATGACCCGTGCACATCATGTACAATTAATTGCGTCGGCTATTAGCGAACAGCGAGCGTGCTCCATCCGGCTGGGGTGTCTTAGAATGGGGTCCCATCACTCTGCCCCTTCTCTCCCCGTCCCAAACACACACTCTCTTTCCCTCTTGACCCAAATTTCGCCACCTCCGTCCGCACACAGAAGTGAGTGAGTAAGAGCTCTCCCCTCTCATCGCCAAGTGCACTCTCCTACCACCCTACTCCTGTGGCACTCGAGACGCACAAAGTCCTTGGCGCGCTTCAGGGCACGACGCTCACACAACGTGACGCTCATGCACCCCGCCGACGCTGGGAATTGGACGGCGTTGACGAGTGACGAAGGAGGGACACATGTCTCCAGCCCTGTCACGCCTACTTTCGGGGCTCTCTCTACCCTCCGTCTCCTTCTTCCCCCTCGTACGGGTCTTTGCCCTCAGAAACCAAACGCTTGGCACCCCAGAGCATTACCCGCGATAGGAGAGACCAGGTTTGACTCCTTGTTTGACACATAAGGTTTGTTTAAAAATATCGCCAACAATTTTTTCCTGACGTGTGCATCAACCGCTTAATTCAGACAGTCGGTTAAGTGTGCGCATGATCACTGATCCTTTTTTCATTGATAAGGTGAGTATACACACCATTATGAAATAAGGCCTTGCATTATATCCGCGCAGCTAAACTCGTCCTCCCGATGGTCTCTGGACGGACGACCAAAAGAGTCGAGTGTCTGCTTTCGAAGACCTTCTACAACGGCGTCACGATTACCCAAGCCCCTAAGCAGTCCCAACTTGGGACCAGAACACTATTTCCTATTCCCTATTAAAGTGAAATCCTCCCTCTAAGCTCACCACCATGGGACCCTAAGTCAAACCGTTAAAGAATCTTCAATGCGTACCCTTAAGGACCTTCTGGAATCAACCTACCTGGGAACATTCAAGTCCTAGAAAAGCTGCTGGAAAATTGTGTCGGCGCATAGTGGGTGTTATTTGAAGAAATTTGAGGCATTGTAGGAATACCTGAAATAAACCTTTTTTCAGAGTCTTTTAAAAAAAGTGTTTTTGATTATTGCACATCCTTTATTGCTTCTTCATATATTTTCTTCCCTTAACCGGATATATATACGGTAATTCCGATAAAATCATAAGTTAAATTAAAAGGGTTAAACCATGTTTTTTGATGATAAGGAAAACCAATTTAAATTTATTCAGGATTAGAAATGGCTTGTGCATATGAATTCAATTTAACTTTTCTCCTTTTAGTATATTTCTCCAACAAAACAGCTACAGAACTCTTAGCTGTAAAGTGCAGGCAACGATGCAAATTTTATTAAGGCCTTCTGTTTCAATGATTAGGTTTATTAAAATTTTTAAAACATATCCAAAATAATCAATAAAAGAAATATAATATAGAGGTAAGAAGTGTAATAAGGAATAACGTGGAGTAAGGAGGGAGTAGGTTATTCGATGCGTATGGTAACACAATCGCATATGCTTTAGAAAATCCTGGAGCTGTCAAATATAACATACACGCTGAGAAATGACACTAAAAATAATTGTAACCACTGTGAGATGAAGCTTGTTTTTTGACTTGATCTTTGAAGCAAACATGTAAACTCGCTGACTTCCATTTCCTGTAAGATTCTTGAACACATCATTGTTAGTTCCATGATGAGGCACCTCGATAGCCAAGATTTATTAATTAATAACTAACACGGCTTCCGCAAGGGTAGATCCTGCGAAACTCAACTCGCACTTTTTGTACATAATGTATTAAACTCCGGTGAAAGTAATATTCCAGTTGATGCGATATTCCTAGATTTTAAGAAAGCTTTCGATAAAGTCCCTCATTGCAAATTACTGGCGAAATTGGAAACCTATGGAATACACGAAAGTATTATTAACTAGATTAAACAATTTTTAAGTGATCGTGTCCAAACAGTCGTCCTGGACGGTGTATCATCCGATACTGTCAAGGTCACGTCGGGGGTACCACAAGGAAGTGTCATAGGCCCCCTCCTTTTCCTTATTTACATAAATGACCTCAGTACCGTAGTTAATAGCAAGCTCCGTCTTTTCGCCGATGATGCAGTAATTTATGGGGACATCCGAAGTCACGAAGACAGAGTCGTGTTAGCCAACGACCTAGATGCAATTCAAAATTGGTGCGATACATGGCAATTGGAATTGAATTTTAAAAAATGCGTAGTAATACATTTTTGGGAAAAGAGTAATTCCCTCCCTTATAGTTACAAAGTGAAACAAACCAATATCGCGAGTATAGATTCCTTTAAATACTTGGGTGTAACAATTACTCGCGATCTGTCCTGGGGAAAACATACGAGAAATATGCGGTCGTGCTAATAAAAAATTGGGATTTGTGAAAAGAGTGCTAGGTAAATGCGACGAAAAGGTGAAAGAACGATGTTTCCTTGCCTTGGTCAGGCCCCACCTAGAGTATGCTGCCAGTATATGGGATCCTCACAACATAAATTTGGTTTCGGAATTAGATCGAGTTCAGCGGAGGGGGGCCAGATTTGTCAAACATTGTTATGACCAACTCAGCAGCGTATCCACTTTGTTAGACAGTTTAGGTTGGGATTCTCTTACACAGCGGCGTTTCCAATATAGATTAAACTTATTAAAAACATTTAAAGATGGGCCCTTTTCCGATGACATCAAGGATATAATACGAACCCCAACGTATTACGGTCGAAGGGATCACGAGTATAAGACTAGAGAAATAGACTGCAAGACTGACAGGTTTAAAATGTCATTTTTTCCAAGAACGATAAGGGAACAGAATGCTCGTAGTAGAAATTCCCCAGGACTTAGTTCATTACAATAAGTATTAACGTACAGGTTAGGGACTTCGCGAGGATGTGTATACATATGTGTATGTATGTATGTATATGTATGTGTGTATATATACATATATATATGTATATATATATTTTTTTCCTACAGGTTCCCCCCACCTTTCCTCACCTAACTCCCAACCCCCTCAACTCTTACCCTTCCCTCATGGTGCTACACCCCCTGCCACACACCTTTTTGGTGGCTCGCAGGGTACTTATGTAGATGTAGATGTAGATGTAGTTGCGGAGAAGTATAAAATGAATAGAAAGAAAAGCAAACGACCTACCAGGCTAGTTGTGGAATGGAACTCTAAAGCAGTATGATTGAATATGAAATGTTGTTATAGTGGCGAAAAAAACTTATGTATAAGATATCGGTATAAATAAATTATTACAAAGACACACACACATTACGCATGTGTATATATATAAATATATGTGTGTGTGTGTTTATACATGTACATATGCATATAGGCATACATACGTATGTATATAATTAATTATGTATACAGATATGTATATATACATACATATATATATATATATATATATACATATATATATATATATATTACTTAACTCATAGAAATAGATATAAGGAAAGGGGATAGGAAAACATATAAAAGACAAACACAGGAAAGGTGGGAAAGGAGAATTTGAGCTGATCAAAAATGTAAAAATATTTCCTTATCTGGGATTTCAACACCGGACCTTCCACTTTCTGGGCGGATGCTCTACCATTTAAGCTAATAAGGAAACCTGATTTAATATTTATACCATAAACGCAGTAATCAACCCGAAGGTCGGTTTGGTAGGTGATGGAAGAATTCACCCAGTAATAAGCCCGACGGGGTGTGAAATTCACACATCCGGGTTGGGGGGTCAGTTCCTTTCCCTGCGCCGGTTATAGTTTCCCAGGAAGATCTGGTACCTGAAAAATCACTAAGCTTGGATGGAGCTTTAGGTATCCAGAGTGCCTTACCCGGGAATCGAACCAGGGCCTTCCGGTTCATCGCTCTGCCCCTGGACTACTGCGACCCACATATGTGTATATGTGTTTATACACTTATAACTTGTATATGTATATGTAAATGTATACATGTTAATGTATTTTTTATACACATGTTAATAAAATATATATATATATATAATAAAATATTTCTTTTTTATATTATATATATTAAATATATATATATATATATAAAATATATTTCTATACATTATATGCATAAGTATATCTTTTTATGCACAGTTGTACATACATGTTTTCTGGTTTTAAAAATCAACTTTACTGAAATTTTTAACAATAAATTTAAAAACATATTTTTCTCCTTAAAATAAAAGAAAAAAAATTTGTTGATGCTTTTCTTTCCAATTGTTCATCTTAATAAACAAGGACATACACGGTGTTTCCTTTTCTCTTTGCGTTTTTCTTAACATTTGCTACCCTAGTAACCACAGATTCAGGGTAAAATAATTTTAATAAAATGAGTCTTTTTCTTAAATAAAAAATGACATAAAGTGGTTCTCCACGATATCAATTGAACGAAACATAATAATGTATAAAATTTCGAGCTCTACGTGCATCTTTTGCGCCGACTATTTTCAGTCAAGGAGATGTTATCCTTGTGATTAGGCAACTCAGATAACTTTATACCCATGCACAATATTCACTGATTGGATTGATTCTGTCATCGTATGCCGATGATTAGTCGAAGAATAAGTTCCCTGCGAGCCACCACTAGGGTGTATGGCATGGCATGACTACACATTAGACTGTACTTGACCCAAACACGTTCACCCCCTTGCGTAAACTTGCCTAAAGTCTGCGGGTAAGCATATAAAAAATTAGGATTTATTAGACGCATTGTTGGCAGAAGTGACTCCAGGGTCAAGGAACGTTGTTATAACTCTCTTGTAAGGCCCCATTTAGAATAAACATGTAGCGTATGGGATCCAAGTGAAAAAGGCCTCATTCGGGACATTGAGAAGGTCTACCGCCGGGCTGCTCGTTTCGTGAAAAACTGTTACGATAAAACGAAAAGCGTCATTGAAATGCATATGGAGTTGGGATAAGAATCATCGGAAGAAAGACGATTCAATGCTAGATTGAACTTACTAAAGAAATTCAAGTTCTCATGTTTCCGTACCGATACTCAATGCTATTTAAAGGAAAAAATGCCGAGACCGTAAATTTGATTGGCACTAAGTGATAAGAAAAAAGGAAAAATAAAAAAATACAAGTAAGGAGTGAAATAGGGAATACACACTAGGTCACGTGTGTGTGTTTGAGAAACGGTGACCCACGTATCGTATACCTCAACCACACACAAAAGCCAAAATAAATAATAAAAATAATAAATAATAAAACAAACTTATAACCTCTCGATCCCTAGGGTGTGTTAAGAAATAACAGTAACTCTCGTGAATCACATAGAAGGGGAAGGTTTGGAATTTTGGGATTGATGAGGGAGGTTCTGGGAGCGGAGGGGGAATGAAATTATATACATGTTACTGGAGGATGTTGTGATTAATTCTTATATTAAATGTAAACAAAAAAATGCCGAGACCGTAAACTTGATTGCAACTAAGTGATGAGAAATAAAATGAAAAAAAGGGAAAAAAGGAGAAAATAGGGAACACACACTAGGTTACTTGGGTGTGTTTGAGAAACAGTGACACACGTATACTTCAATCACACACAAAAGCCAAAATAAATAATAAAACAAACTTACAACCACTCGATCACTAGAGTGTGCTAAGAAATAACTGTCACTCTCGTGAATCACATTTACACACACACTCAGAGTTTACAAGGATCCCTCCTGTGTCAGTGACCCGTCAATCACACAAATAAATGAAATTTATAAAAGGATGTAGTGAAACAGAAACGACTTACGTGAATACACAGTAAGTCGTTTCTCGAACAGTAAGTCGAAATTTTGGAACAAACAAAGTGGCGAACAGGACATACAATACGAAATAGAGGGTTCAGTACTAACTACGGCCAAACAAGTAAAATATTTGGGGGTAGTTATAACACTACGCCTTTTATGGGGAGCACATATCAGGACAATATGCGGATCCGCTTTAAAGAAACTGGGCTTCATCAAACGGGTGGTGGGGAAATGTAATCAGAAAGTTAAAGAGAGGTGTTATTTTGCTCTAGTTAGGCCACATTTGGAATACGCTGCAAGTAACTGGGATCCTTGAGTGAAAATCTGGCAAAGAGAACTAGATTAAGTCCAGAGAAAATTCGCCAGATGCGTGAAAAATATATATGACAAGAACACAAGGGTAACAGGTCTCTTAGGGGATTTGAGAACAAGCGAAACTTAAGACTTTTAGAAAGATTCAGAACCAGCGAGTTTAACGATGACACAGAAGGAATAATAATGGCCCCACACTACTTTGGTATATCAGACCACAAAGACAAAATAAGGGAGAAAGATTCCTGTATAGATTGATTCAAATACTCATTCTTCCCCAGAACAATCAGAAATCACAATAGTAAGAATCCTAAGTCCATTTAGAAATATTAAAAACATTTAAGTTACAAGTCGGAACAAAATTAAAAATTCAAAGATTGTGCTATGTCTAATGTATATGCTATGATTAATCTATGTTTGTTGGTAGTTTGTGGGTTTGCATGTGTGTGAAAGGGTTGGGGCGAAAGGGTTCTTGCATGAATGTTTACAATTTTGGTTTGTGGGCTATAAATTTGTGGCTTTTGCATGCGGTTTTTTTCCTAATTTACGGGTGGTGCCCTAACACCCCCCGCCACACGCCCCTGTGGCGCCTTGCGGGATATTGAGTAGACGTAGGTGAAGATGAAGGGTGGGGTGGAAAACGTGGAGTGTGAAGCGAAGAGATTTGTCGATCAGATGTGAGAAACCAGCTATCACTGCCTTTGTGTCCTGAATCATGCGATTTAGGGAGTATAGATGCCAGAACTAGCAGACTCAAGGACTCCTTCCAACGGATAATACAGGATAATAGTTGTAAGGTTACACCCTTCTACATCTACATAATACCCCGCAAGCCGCCTCAAGGGCGTGTGGCGGGGGGTTTTAGGTCACCACTCAAAAAAACGAAAAAAAGAAACACCGCATTCAAAACTAACACATAATGTGCATGCAAACCCAAATCCACAGTAGTGCATACATTTATAGGAACATCCTATCATTTTACACGCATGCAAATACACATCTACCTCCATTCACTCCACAAGCATGCAGGTACATACTATATGCTTAATTGTAACAAATAATTGTATCTTAGGATGTAGCAAGAAATTTATCCAAGAACGTGCAAGGTAGATTTAAGGTAGTAGCAAGATGAAATACCACCACCACAAGAACGTGCAACATAAAACGCTCTCCTACCCAAGGTGAGGAATTTGGCCCAACGCTGCAGGTAGGAGGAGGGTTCCCCCAATGGAGAGGGACAAGGGATGGAAGGGGAAATTTAGGGTACCAAAAGCAGAGCAAACAATACTGTACACAGCACTATATTACTTAATTGCATTCCAATGCGGTCACGCGGGAAGGGACACAACACACAGGAGGTTAGTGAAAGTGCACGCAATTGAGCATAATTGTCGATTGCAATTCAACATAGTAACTAATTATTACCTTGACGCCGAGGGTGACATGTGACATTTTTGTTATCTACGTGTGTAACCCTACAGTTGTTATCCCGTATTGTCCATGTCTGCTAGTTCTGCCATTTATTTCCCGAATTTTGTACACATGATCCAAGCCCAATGTATGTTGGAGTGCCAATAATTATCGAGACATCGGTGCTGAAACATGCGTATCTGAATTTATTTAGCAAGTTTGGCTTAGCATTGAGTCGTCTTTCTTCCAATGATTCCCATCCCAACTCCATAAGAATTTCAGTAACGCTTTTCGTTTTATCATAACTGTTTTCCACGAAACGAGCTGCCTGGCGTTGGACCTTCTCAATTTCCCGAATGAAGCCTTTTTCACACGGATCCCATACGCTGCATGTATATTCTGATTGGGGCCTTACAAGAGCGTGATAACAACGTTCCTTGACCTTGGAGTCACTTCTGCCGACAATGCGTCTAATAAATCCTAATATTCTACATGCTTGCCCGCGGACTTTACATATATAGGTCCCCCAAGTTACGGCTTTAGTGAATGTAACACCGACGTATTTCACCGTATCAACTAGTTCAAGGTCAACTCCAGCTAATTTGTAAAGGATCGATCTTTTAAAGAATCGTCACTCCTCGATAGCAAAAATGCCACTTGTCACCGTCAGCATCTAGGGAATAATTATTTCTACTGAATTGCATGTACTTTCACTAACCTCCTGTGTGTTGTTGTAAAAAACCTTCCTGCATGACCGCATTGGAATGCCATCAAGTAATGTAGTGTACAGTATTGTTTTCTCTGTTTTTGTTACCCTAAATTTCCCCTTCCATCCCTTGTCCCTCTCCGTGGGAGAGCCTTCCTTCTACCTTCCTACCCTCCTACCTACCTTGGGTTAAATTCCTTACCTTGGTTAGGAGAGCGTTTTATGTTGCACGATCTTGTGGTGGTGGAATTTCGCCTTTCTATTTACCAAAATATAGATTGCACGTTATTGGATAAATTTCTTCCTGCACCCTAGGTGCAAGTATTTGTTAGATCATAGAATATGTAATTGAATAGGTGTAAAATGAAAGGAGATAGGTATGTATTTGCATGCGTGTAAAATGATAGGATGTTACTATGAATGTACGCACCACTGTGGATTTGGGTTTGCATGTATGTGTTGGTTTTGAATGCGGTTTTTCTTTTTCCCTTCTTTTTACCTAACCTCCCGCCACACGCCCTTACGGTGGTTTGCTGGGTATTACGCAGATGTAGATGTAAAAAAGATATGTTAGTGCCACAAAGCACTGGCGCATAAAATATGAAGGCTATTCATAATTTAGCAGTACACTCTTTAAGGGTAACTAGGAGTTTCTAAAGAAAAGAAGGTCGCGAATGAACGCGGATGGCCTCACTATAAAAATTACATGGAAAATATGGTTGAGATTAAATTTAGAGTTACTTTTAGGAAAATATAATAAAGCCACGTACCTCCAACCGCTGCTCGCGCTGTCCCTGCATTCAAATGTTAACAAGGGTGGGTGTAACAGCTCCCTAATGACATCTCCTGGGCAATGGATCGGAGCACTTTGGCGCTTTATAAGATCCAGTGTGACGTACATTTTCTCGATAGCTCATGTAGTTAGAGCATCCGCCCGGCAAGTGGAGATATCCGGTGTGCCAGTCCCGGTCGAGGAAAATATTTTTACATTCGTGATCTGCTCACATCCGCCATCCCCACCTCTCTTGTGTTCGTCCTTTATATGTGTTCCTTTACCATTTTCCTTATCTCTATTTCTATGTGAATGAATATTTTGTCGCCGTATGGCGGGATTTCGTGTTTGAATGTATGTATGTATATATATATATATATATATATATATATATGTGTGTGTGTGTGTGTGTGTGAATATATATATATATATATATATATATATATATATATATATATATATATATATATATATATATATATATTACTCTACCAGGACACATAAGACAAAACCCAACCCAGGGGTTACTATGGCCCAAAGTGAATTTTGGAAATTTTTAAAAAATTTATTGATTGCCAATTGATTCGGATTGATTGTCCACTTGGGTTGCGTGCAGCACAGAGGACCGAGATCTGTAAAATATTTTTTCCTTAAATTAAGTAGCGCATCAAAATAATTAGAGGATCATGATTGAGAATTACTCACAGAGCGAAGGTTAAATGACATATTAACTATCTTGCAAAAATTGGAAGTGTGCCTCTTTAGCAATGTATTTTTAGCCCAATCTTACTTTAGTAAGTAAGATCATGTGAGTGATAGGAAGTGTAGGATATTTAGATTTATGATGTTATTTTTTCAACGAACGATAAGGGATCATAATATTCTTGGCTGACCGCGCTAGGGGGGGAAAGTTTCCTGGTTCAAAATTACTATCGTGTGTATTACTATCGTATCCCTGCCACACAACTTAGTAGTGATTTGCATAGTAGTATGTACGTAAATATATAAAATTTTATTGTACAGGTGATGTCCTGATTACCCCCGCTACACGCCCTTCAGGTAACTTACGGAGTATTACAGGAATTTGGATTTAAAAGTGCCTGATATCCATAATCAGTATATTTTGGTGTCATGGCTTTGGTGAATTATGAATTTATTCTACAAAACGAAAAAATTAATGAGTCCGTGATGTTAAAACATTGGTATGTTGGGAGAATGGCTATTCAATAATATTATTCAACACCTGAGCCCATAAGCAAAATCGATACATATATCTACAATAAGTATGGTTATTTATATAAATTTAAATAATCATTTTCTTTCAGGATAATATCCAAGTGTGGGCCGCTCCCTGACCGGGGTTGGCGAAAAAAACGCAACATTGCCTACCCCCTGCTCCTCCTGCCATTCCCATTTGCTAGTCTTCTCTGTCATGCAAATGAGAGTGCCACCCCCTCGTGTGCCGCTCGTTTTCATGCAAATTGTTGGAGGGGGTGGGAGGTTTGTGCGAAGGGAGAGAGTGGTTTGGTGTAGGCGGTCGGAGAAATGAGGTTATGATCGGAGACTGAAGAAGACATTTTAGGGGGCCGAGGGGAGGGATAGCGAGAGGGAAGGAAAAGGGGGATGTGTTCTGCGGATTAACGGCTGGCGAGGTGTTTTGTTTGCAAACAGCAAAAGATAGCTGCGTCGACACAGGGAGCTTTGCGTCTTCATATACCCCGTAACCCCGCTCCTTCATGAAGAAGGAAGGGGCGGGAGCAACTGGTTTCCTGAATTCTCTTGATAAATAGATTTCAGAAGGCAAAATTAATAACGACGTTTGATAGGAATTTTAAACGGAATTAGATTTGTATGTTTGTGTTTCAATTTTTCATAATACTTATTTTTCTATTGTATTTAATAAATAATAAAAAATCCAATATATATATATATATATATATATATATATATATATATATATATATATATATATATATATATATATATATATATATATATATATATATATATATATATATATATATATAATCTTGAAAATGACGCTCTCCGGCGACGCAAAAACACACAAACACTAAGATAATAGATATTACACACACAGAAGAAGGACACTTACAGTAGATATTTACGTTTCGACGGTACGGCCGTCGTCATCAGAATGCCGTTGTCGGGGAAGAGCGGAGAGGACATGTGCAGGAGAAGGGTGACGGGAGGAGAGGTAAGGGGCCAATGGGAAGCGGATAAGGTGGGGGAGGGGGCGGTAGAGTTGCCGCGGTAGGGGAAGAGCTGGAAGGTCCCGGTCGTGAAGCGGCCGGGCCTTTAGTGGGGGACTCGGTGACCGCTTCGCTCAGAGGAGAGAAGCGGTTCTAGGCAGCTTTGGATGAAATCCTTATATATATATATATATACATATATATATATATTATTATTATTAGGTAATCTACCGGTTAAGGTAGGTTTTTGGATGGACACAACTATCAAATGAACATTTTGTGACTCCCCACCTAGCAAACTAATCTATATCAGGTCCCTCTTCATCTCGGTGTACTTCTTTCCTCCCTTCATCTCGTCCAACATCCCTATCCTGTTCCTACCCTTACCTCGCTTGCCAAACATTCTTCCCTCTATTACCCTCTTCAACATTCCACTACCGCTCAATACGCCCTTCATCCATTTTTCCTGCCTCCATAGGATTTCTCTCAACAAACCCCTCTCCTCCCCCACCATTTCTAGTACTTCCTCATTTGTTTTCCTTTCGGTCCATTTCACCTTTTCCATTCTTCTCCACACCCACATTTCGAAAGCCTCCAATCTACGTCTATCCTCCTGCTTTAGCGACCCCGTTTCCGCGCCGTACATAGCTACGCTCCATATCAGAGTTTTTACGAGTCTTGTCTTAACATCCCTACTCAACGTCCCCGTCATCAACTCCCTCCTCTTTGAGAAAGCCTCCTTGCCTAGCGCAATTCTTCTCCTTACGTCCCTACCACTTTGACCGTGTTGGTCCAAAACACTTCCGAGATATGTAAACTGCTCTACCTGCTCTATTCTTTCCCCGCCTATTTTAATATTTAGCTTAGCCTTTTTCTTTCTAGAAAATCGCATAACCTTTGTTTTATTAATATTGATTCTCATCCCATATTTATCGCACTGAACCTCCAATTCACTCAACAATGCTTGCAACCCCTTGGCTGACTGAGCAACTAATGCTTGGTCATCAGCAAACCTAACCGATTTCACGAGTTCCCCTCCGACTTTCATTCCTACCTCCAGTTCTTCCCATGCCTCTTTAATCATTTCCTCTACATATACGTTGAACAGTACCGGTGACAATGGGCAACCCTGCCGTACACCTCCTCCTAACACTGCCCATCCAGACTCTCCGTTCCCCACTCGCACCTGAGCAGTCTGAGACATGTACAGGTTGCGGATCAGTCTCCTGTCCCTCCAATCCATTCCTATTTTCTGCAATACACGCATTAATTTTTCCCAATTCACTCTATCAAACGCTTTTTCGAAATCTACAAAACAGGCAAAAACGTCCTGATTGTATTCTATATTCCTCTCGACTAGTGATCTCATTACTGCAATGGCATCACGCGTACCTCTTCCTTTCCTGAACCCAAACTGATCATCCCCTAAGTAATCATTTGCCTTACTCTGTTTGTGTGTTTATATATATATATATATATATATATATATATATATATATATATATATATATAGATGATTTCTTCGAAGTAACACGGAAGTATTGAATAAAAAACTTAGACAGTGAGTCATATCTTATCTTCCGAAGAAGACGGAGCTCAAGTCCGTCGAAATTATCAAGATATTATCGTGAGTGTTCTTTTTATGTGTTCTCGTGCTGTGTGTTACTGTCTAAGTTATATATATATATATATATATGTGTGTATATATATATATATATATATATATAACTTTTGGACGGCACAATAGAACACAGAATAAAACAGATAACACGTAAAAGGACACTCACACTGTAGATGATTTGAGCTTTGAGCTGAGCAGACTCTGTCTGGCCTGAAGAAGGCCTCGGAGTAGACCGAAAGCTCAAATCATCAACAGTGTGAGTGTCCTTTTACGTGTTATCTGTTTTATTCTGTGTTCTATTGTGCCGTCCAAAAGTTATATTGCTCTCGTGAGTACTTCCGCATCATCGATATATATATATTATATATATATATATATATATATATATATATATATATATATATATATATATATATATATATGTATAAGGGGCGCCCATTAAGTAATGGTGTCATGTTAAAAACACTATTGAGGAAGGCAACGGGAAAACACCTCAACTATTATTCCCATGAAAAATGATGGATGCAAGAATGAAATTGAGTCCTGGCAACTGCAGGACTCGGTCCAAGCGGCCATGTGCCATGCCCGGCAGCAGGGGAGGCCAGGCTTCCACGGTCATCATCCCACGAAACCCATGCAAGGGAGAAATAACAGCAATAGGACAAGATGCAGAAGAAGACAAAAGTAATAAGAATAGGAACCTGGAACGTCAGGACAATGTTAAGGACAGCAAAATTAGAGAATATTAAGTGAGAGATGGAAAGAGGTAATATAGATACTTTAGGTCTATGCGAGATGAGATGGAAGGATATCGGGGACTACTGGAGTAATAATTATAGAAACATATACAGCGGCGGGGACAAGAGGCAACGAGGAGGTACCGTAATATTAAATGAAGAGGTTGGAAGAAGCGTAGTCAACATAAAGCAAGCAACTGATAGAATATTACTGGTAGGGATTAAAGCAGAACAGACGAACTTAGTCAATGCTGAGGTATGCATGCCACCGAGCATCCACAAGGAGGAAGAATTCAATAGGATGTACGATGAGTTAAAGGATATAATCGCATGTTTTTCCTGCAAGAAAATATTTGATAGTGAGGGGGGATAGGAAAGCGACGGTAGGCGAAGGAACAGATGGTGAAGAGGAGGGAGACTACGTTTAGGTACGAGGAATGAACGCGGAGAGAAAACAATTGAGTTATGCAGGAAAAAGGGGTTAGTTATCACCAAAACATAATTTAGGCACAACAAAAGGCGTAGGTATATATGGAAAATATCAGGTGACTCAGAAAGGTATCAATTACAGAATATTATGGTTAGGGACAGGTTTAGGAATATTTTAATTACTATGCAGTTTCCCGGGGGTGGATCACAATTTAGATGTTATGAAATGTAACGTCCGTTTCAAAAAGATAAGGCAAAGGAGATGGGTTAGAAAATGGAATATAGAATCATGAAATAAATTAACAAGAAAGAATAATCAGCAGGCAATAGAGAAAATCGTAGATGACGGTAAAGAGCTGAGTACTATTGAAGAAAAATGGGAATGTATTTAGAAAGTAATATCGATTACCACACTAGACATAGTAGGAACCGGATACAAAAAAAGGATAAGGAAACCATGGGTCACGGATTAGGTGATTGCAAAAATGGATAAAGACTTAGAAAAACCAAAGTACAAAGTAATGAATAATAAATTGAGAAGGGCCACAAATAAAGCAAAGGAAATATGGTGGAAAACGCAATGCGAGGCTATGGAGTGTTTCGAAAAAACGTTTGATCGAAAGAATTGGGAAAAAATAATGCGACTATAGCAGAAAATAGGAATGGATTGGAGGGACAGGAGACTGATCCGCAACCTGTACAAGTCTCAGACTGCTCAAGTGCGAGTGGGGAACGCAGAGTCCGGATGGGCAGTGTTAGGAAGAGGTGTAAGGCAGGGTTGCCCATTATCCTCGTTGCTGTTTAACGTAAATGTGGAGGAAATGATTAAAGAGGAATGACAAAAAGCCGAGGTAGAAATGATAGTCGGAAGCGAATTCGTAAAATCAGTTAGGTTTGCTAATGACCAAGCATTAGTTGTTCAGTCAGTCAAGGGTCAGTCAAGAATTGCTGAGTGAATTGGAGGATCAGTGCGATAAATATGGGATGAGAATCAATATTAATAAAACCAAGGTTATACGATTTTCCAGAAAGGAAAAGGCTTCACTAAATATTAAAATAGGATGGGAAAAAATAGAGCAGGTAGAATAGTTTACATATTTCGGAAGCGATTTGGACCAATTCGGCGAACATAATATTCATATAATATTTAAGAAATCATTAGCAGATGAAAGCGTGCCAAACGACTGGAAGGTAGCTTCGGTAACACCCATATTTAAAAAGGGAGACAGGGAGGACCGCAGTAATTATAGGCCAATATCGCTGACTTCTATTTCCTGTAAGATTCTTGAACACATCATTGTTAGTTCCATGGTGAGGCACCTCGATAGCCAAGATTTATTAATTAATAACCAACACGGCTTCCGTAAGGGTAGATCCTGCGAAACTCAACTCGCACTTTTTGTACATGATGTATTGAACTCCGGTGAAAGTAATATTCCAGTTGATGCGATATTCCTAGATCTTAAGAAAGGTTTCGATAAAGTCCCTCATTGTAAATTCTGGCGAAATTGGACACTTATGGAATAGACGAGAGTATTATTAACTGGATTAAACAGTTGTTAAGTGATCGTGTCCAAACAGTCGTCCTGGATGGTGTATCATCCGATACTGTCAAGGTCACGTAGGTTGTACCACAAAAAAGTGTCAGAGGTCCCCTCCTTTTCCTTATTTACATAAATGACCTCAGTACCGTAGTTAATAGCAAGCTCCGTCTTTTCGCCGATGATGCAGTAATTTATGGGGACATCCGAAGTCACAAAGACAGAGTCGTGTTAGCCAACGACCTAGATGCAATTCAAAATTGGTGCGATACATGGCAATTGGAATTGAATTTTAAAAAATGCGTAGTAATACATTTTTGGGAAAAGAGTAATTCCCTCCCTTATAGTTACGAAGTGAAACAAACCAATATCGCGAGTATAGATTCCTTTAAATACTTGGGTGTAACAATTACTCGCGATCTGTCCTGGGGAAAACATACGAGAATTATGCGGTCGTGCTAATAAAAAATGGGATTTGTGGAAAGAGTGCTAGGTAAATGTGACGAAAAGGTTAAAGAACGAGGTATACTCTAGGTGGGGTCTTGGTCAGGCCCCACTTAGAGTATGCTGCCAGTACATGGGATCCTCATAATATAAATTTGGTTTCGGAATTAGATCGAGTTCAGTGGAGGGGGACTAGATTTGTCAAACATTGTTAAGAACAACTCAGCAGCGTATCCACTTTGCTAGACAATTTAGGTTGGGATTCTCTTAGGCAGCGGTGTTTCCAATATAGATTAAACTTATTAAAAACATTTAAAGATGGGCCCTTTTCCGATCACATCAAGGATATAATACGAACCCAAACGTATTACGTCGAAGGGATCACGAGTATAAGACTAGAGAGATAGACTGCAAGACTGACAGATTTATATGTCATTTTTTCCAAGAACGATAAGGGAGCAGAATGCTTGTAGCCGAAATTCCCCAGGACTTAGTTCATTACAATAAGTATTAACGTACAGGTTAGGGACTGCGCGAGGATATGTATACATTTGTGCATGTATGTATGTATATGTATGTATGTGTATATATGTGTATATGTATATATGCATTTATATATGTATATATATATTTTTTTTTCTTACAGGTTCCCCCACTTTTCCTCACCTAACCCCCAACCCCCTCAACCCTTACCCTTCCCTCATGGTGCTACACCCCCTTCCACACACCTTTTTGGTGGCTCGCAGGGTATTTATGTAGATGTAGATGTAGTTATTACATCACTTACCTAACACATATGTTAATTTATAATGTACGGCTGAGAATACGCCTCGTAATATCTAATGCCAACTGCAAATTGTGATAGTCTCGAATTATTCGCTTACCCTAATGTGTACTCGCGCCATGCCATGCACCCTAGTGGTGGCTCGCAGGGTACTTATTCTTCGACTAATCATCGACATACGATGACAGAGTCAGTCCAATAAGGTAATATTGTGCATGGGTATAAAGTTATTTGGGTTGCCTAATCACAAGGATAACAACTCCTTGACTGTAAATAATCGGCCCAAAAGATGCACGTAGAGCTCGAAATTTTATGCATTATAATGTTTCGTTCAATTAATATCGAGGAGAACCACTTTATGTCATTTTTTATTAAAAAAACTCATTCTATTAAAATTATTTTACCCTGAATCTTTGGTTACTAGGGTAGCAAATGTTAAGAAAAACGCAAAGAGAAAAGGAAACACCGTGTATGTCCTTGTTTATTAAGATGAACAATTGGAAAGTAAATCATCAACCAATTTTTTTTCTTTTCATTTTCGGAAAAAAATATGCTTTTAAATTTCATGGTAAAAATTTCAGTAAAGTTGATTTTCGAAACCAGAAAAAATATTAAAAACTGAATTCAATGAAAAATATTGGAAAAAATTTTCCTGTGAGGAATTGGTGGCATCATTAGATATATTCCTTTTTACTTTTTAACACTCATTTTTTTCATTTTTGCGGCTGAGGTTGCCTCGCCTTTATTTTGAAAATATTGAAAGGCAGTATTTTTTAAAAGGAAGGCGCAATGTATTTATTCATATAGGGCATAATTCTATGACGATGATAATTCGTTGAAGTGTCCGCAACCCAGAGCGGCCTTCACGTTCGCCAGTCGTGATCACCTAGTATCTATCGATTGACTCATTAAATTACACATTGTTTTAGAAACTTATCATGTAAGAACTCTTGCCCTGGGAAAACGAGTACACATAGTCATATCCAATGAAAATATTTAATTATTTAGTTAACCATTTTGCACGAGTTTTACTCTGATCAAATTTTAATATTTTCTGCATATGCCATTTCCGATAACCAAATATTGTATTTCTTGGTCTAATATTTATTCATTGCATGACATATTATTTTAATTATAATCTAGACATTAATACACATATATGCAGTAAACAATTTATCCTTATGTTCTGTTGTATTGTCTTTTGATTTTGAAGCTAACGTTTTTCGTAACGAGCGATTTTTTCTTTTTTGAAATCTGGCTACTCTTGTTAAACCTACTTTGTTATAATGTGATGATTCCGGTAATATCAATGAAATATTCTAACATTCGGTAATTAAATTCTATAATGTTACTAGAAGCGACATTTATTTTATGGAAATATTCTTTGATTTTCTTAGAGTTGTAGAAGATATTTACTTCATAATATAGACCTACGTTACCCCAAGCTCCAATTCTTTCCTGCCACAATATCCAGTAAAGTAAATAAAACGATATTTTTCTGCATGCTTGTACCTCGTTCCTTAGAAATTAGCTTGTAACATTCTATAAGTAAGGGTTTACGATATGGTATAGCTAAACCTGCCTGTTTTTCATCCTTACACCTTATCATGGGTAAATCTATATTCTTTGACTGAAGACCCCACGAGATGAGAATATTCTACTTCACTTGACATTGTGCATTTCTGTTTTAAAACACTTACAAATCACATGTACTAATGTAGATCCATATGTAATCTGTTCACTGTATATACCTTTCATTCAAGAATAACTTTTAAACAATATTAAATTGCATGCATATTACTCTGTAGCCTTCATATAGGAGTTTTTATATTCTTCTGTGGTTTATTTAGATCCCTTATGCACCAAAGTCTTTATGTAATTAGCTTTACATTTTTATGGATCATTTTTATGCAGAACCCTTTTAATGCAGCAGGAAGTTTTTACTGCAATGCTATAAACAAATACTCTCTCTTCTATTTAATCAAGGGGAATAACCACAAAAATATGAGGCAATATATACAGTCATCAAAGAAAGGATCAAAAGTGATAAAAGTACAATTTGACTGATACCATGAAAAAATAATTATGTCTCGCATTATTGAATTCAAATCCTCAATAACACGGCTTGAGCTATGATGTTTCGATGAAGCTTTCAGGCATGATGAGTTATGAAGTTATCTAACTTAATCAAGTTTGGAAAGTCACGATATTATTATCTTTCTGATACTGATATCTGGAATTTTTAGGTTATTTCCACTTCAAAACGGTTTATAAAGGAAGTCTTATAATAACTAAAACTGTTCTCAAGCCTTGACTAATATTTTTTTATAAATTTTGATTTCTTGGTCATACCTAAATAAGTAGTTTCTTCTCACGAAGAAAATTTGTCAGGAAAACGACAAAACAAAACGTTCATCTAGCATTTGTAGTCTTCCACATAGTAGTGGTATCAAAAACGCAGAAATTGATTTCAAACTGATTTCCTGTCTGCATTTTTATTTCAACTGTAGAGTCTGTAAATACTCGCAGAAAACGCTACATTCTTACTTTTATCTTGGCTAATTAAGTCAAGACTTTAACGCGGATAATAGAGTGTCATGATCAATCTCTAGTTAAGCGGATCCGAAGGAGTCATTCAAGAACTTTTTGCAGTTTTGTATTCAAGATATGATTTCTAGTTAGCTCCTTTGTTTATGTGCCTTTTAAAATAATACTGATGGTAATTTAGTCATGCAGCGAACGCTAATAATTTTGACTGCCTTATGTGAATGATTGAAATTTTTTTGTAGTGCCAAGTCTTTCATACCCAGAACGTGACTACAACTGTTCATCTATTGTGCATTACTGCTGTGTCTGAACCCTCTGCCACATACCCTTGTGGTGGAATGGAGGTGAAGAAGTGCAAGGAGGAGGGTCAGACGTATGCTTCGGCTGCACCCGGCCAGCTGGTCGCGACGGCGCCCGCCCCTCTCGCGAAATCTTGCCCGCTCGGGAGCCGTCTCTCGGGCAGAGTGGGTAGACGGCGGGGGAAGTGACGCGCAGGGTTCGGAGGGATCGATAGTGGGGCGAGGAGGAAGCAACCCTGGGTAGAGCGGCCGGGGCGGGAGGAGACCCCTCCGGCCACCGCAAAACGGCCCCCCCCCTTTGTCCGTGGTTCGCACTTTCGGAGGGGCGGGAAGTGAAGGCAGAACACTCACGGGGAGCGATGTTCCCTCTTTGATGGGCGACGATTGGGAGTGTGTGCGTAGCCCACTCGTCTGCTTTCTCTGCGCGGGACGCAGGGTGTGGTGGGTGCGGCGGGGAGGCTCCATCCACACTCTCCATGGATGACGAAACAACCTGGGCGTGTGCGGATTCCATCAGCCGAGAGCGAAACGGCCGCTCCTTACGGGAAGTCCCTATCAATCCGGATCACTTTCGTCGAACGAGTGAGCGAAATCAGTTTCTCTAATTGATTTCTAGTATTTGCACCGTTGATTTCAAACGCCTTTGCAACGATGTTTCACTTCATATCTCCTAAAATGTGTGGTTGAAAGTTTTAAGATATGTACTAATCATGTGTGCAAATGGAAATTTTTCGGTGGAGAATGGATAGCAGCCACTTTAACAGGATAAGTAGATAAATGTTTCCTGCTATCATCCGGTGCTCATAAAATTTTCAGCTCTTAATTTCCTTGAGGAGAATTAAAAACAACCTTCTTTATCTCCCAAAAGTCTAGCAGACCTGATATGATGAATTCTTTGGAAATTGTTCGGTTTTAGCACAAGATATTCCTCAAGAACTGCGGAAAAATTCAGATTTTAATCTGATAAATTAATTTATGGTAGGAATTTACGAGTCAAAAGAATTCCAAAGATTCATTAATGTCATTTTGTCATAACTTATTTACTAATGTGTAGAGAAATTGTTTGTATGGATGTTGTAAAAGTCAAAACCTTAAAATCAACAAATTTAGGAAATATTAACTTTTATCATTTGTGATATTTTTTTCTACCCCATTACTCTATTTAAAGATAAATTATTGTCTCTATTATTAATAAATAGGGTATTTTAATCGATTTAGCTGCCATAAATCGCAATATTAGTACCGGGGATACGTAGTGTTTCATTTTCTCTCCATATTACTTAAACAAATACTTTGATTGCAAGAAAAGTAAAGTTTGGCCAAGTTTAAAAAATAACTTGGAAAAAATTGGATACAATATTCAATTTTTTTCACTTGGAAACTTGGAAGTTCATTGGACAAATGTAGTATATGATTTCAAAGACTGGGAGGACAGTAAGAAAGGTAATTCACACACATTATGTATACACTACCTAAATACTAAAGAAGCTTATGTATCAAGCAAGGAAGACATGCGTAAATATATTCGTGTGAAGAGTGACACTTGACTTATCAGAGAATCAGAGATGTAGACGACCGGAAATGTTGATCGGAGCTGAATTGGAGCCGTCAAATCTGGTTGGTGTAGAAGTTGAACTTGACGAGTGAAAGGAGAGATGGAATCAGTAAATAGGAAATACATAGATGAATACGAAAATGAATAGGCTATAAGGAGCACCAATGAGTTAAAAAAGGACACGAATCTGTTATTCACTTAGTAGAAGAAAAATTTACGTTTACACCAAAGAGAATAAGGTAAAAATAGGCCTATTCAAACGAATTCACAAGACTATGATGGACGAGAGAGATATAAAGCGAGTTATTATAATTGGTCGGCAATGGAAAGATGTCGTAAAATAGGTAAAACGTAAATTGATGAAAGATCAACGCTCGATATTTAATGGAGGTTATATTTCGTTGAATGATGTTAGATGGTAACAAAGACAAAGACCAAAGTTTCTAGCGTTGACCCTTCTGTTATTTATTCGGTTTATCTAGACCATTGTACGAGTGTCTAGACCTAGACGGGGCTAACTAGATCAGTGACTCTTAAGTTGGAAACCAATCTGAAGGTATTATCATACCGTTGGCAGATACACTATCTTCGATTTTATTGTCATCCTTTCGACTGTACTATCGAAAGCATAGTATCCGTATAGTCGGTTAAATCGCTCATACTTCACAGCTTCGTTTTATCTCCTTACCCGATCATGTTCCCTCATCACTACTGAATTACTTTAAACATTTAATACAGGAAGTACATATGAAAAAGTTACAATTCCAAATTTGAGATTGACTATTAATAAATGAGATATAGTTTCCGGTAATCATTTGTAAATCTATGCAGAATATATCCCTTTCTTCAGAAAAATATAAGACAAAAACGCTATCTTTCATATTGAACCGTATGAATAACCCTAGAATAGGTACCAGCCTAACTAAAGATCCAAAGCTATAGCTCTTAATAGAGCTTCAGATTTTATAATACAAAAAGAAAATAGTGAAAGCTATATTCACGAGCAATCCCTTCTTCCTTCGTGTTCAATATGATATTGACTTAGATATCTATTCATTCGCAATGCAAACTGCAATGAATGATATCTATCATTCATTGCAGTTGATTTCATTAGCTATCCCCGATATTTTATCCACCCCTATTATTCACGACATGGTGTCATGACTTATTTCTGACTCAATTCCAAAGTGACTTGCCCCACAATCAGCCCGGGAATCAATTACTTTCGTTATATTCTCGAAGAGAATAACGCCCAAAGGAAGAGTTTAAAAGCCGCTTATTTGAAATGGAGGAATGGCGGGAGAAAGTGAGCAAATCCGAGAAGGGCGGGATCGTGGGGGCGGGAATGGGGAGTGCGGCGCGAAGCCCGCGGGGCGGCATTCACGCCGTTCGCCGAGCGTCAGCACACTCGCTTGCGGCGGGGAAGGAGGTGAGAACTCCCCAAGGGAGAGAGGGTTGGAGAGGAGAAAGGAAAGGAATGGGAGGGGGCGGGGTGAGGCGTCAGACGGATGTCTTCATTCCCCCGTGCAAAATGTACGCCATTAAGTCCCGCCCCCACCCACAAAGAGTTGCTCATCAAAAATACACTCTATTTATATGCATAGGAGAGGAGCGTGTGCGGGGGCGGCGAGGAGGGGGGTGTGAACGGAGGGAATAAACAAGGTTCCTCGCCTTCATGCGGAGGATATTTAGTGCTTTTGCAGGAAATGGCCGGCGATGGAGAAGGGAACCCCGCGTAAAACGGCGAGGGGCGTTGGGTCGTGATACGAGGCCGCCCCTTAAATTCATAACAATCGCACGAAATGGCGTAATTATATTTGTGAGGGCGACGTCGGGGGGGGGGGTGAGCAGGGGTGCTCGGTCTTTGAGTTACAGGTCGGGGTGCGAGTTCAAAGCCGCTGCCTTATCCACCCCGAGAACCCTTTATATCCCACCCGACTGTTGTTGTAAGGACTAAAACAATTCCAAACACACAGGCCTATGTTTAATTAACATCTATAATTCTCATTGAATTTTGAAAAATTATTTGGTATGAATTAAAAATACTTCTTTGTACTGTCTTTCATTGATAAATATGTTGTATCATGACCACACACAAACACAATATTATTTTAAAACCTTGCCACTATTAATTTTTTAAATCGAAGAGCATGATTCGGGCACTTAAGTACGTGTTCATGATCTGGACTTTGAAACGGGGTTATTTTTACACAAATATCATAGCATCTTCGTGTAATTGGCAGTTCTTTGTCCATCACATTAAAAATTAAATCGCTATCTCATTTTTAGGGGCTAAGATTGGGGCGAGGGACGAGCGGAGCAGTGGTCCGCATCTCGCCCGGGTTGAATGTGATGGAAGACGGCACCGGTTAGGGGATCTGCATTTTTAAATTAATTGGAGCGCGAAGAATCCATAATGGCGATAAATTACTCTCCTTAGTCTAAGTGGCCGTAGATGTACGTGAGGTGCCTCGTAACTCGTTCCCGAGGAGATATGGGAAAAGTGATGACGAAGTTAGGCGCTTCAATTAACAATTTCGTGGCCGTCATCAATTCATCACATCCAAGGGATTGTTAGCACTGTTTAATGCGCTTGCTTCTCAGGTTTCGTCGATGCGAGTGTGCGAGAGAGAGGCAGGGAGTGGAACATTATAATGCCCAAGCAATTTGCATATTTATGAACATCGAAAAGAGAAGCCCGCTCACTCGTAAAGCTTCTAGCTTTGTGCCGCATTAGTGAATGTGATACGCGTGAGAAGTTGAGGCACTCTTTTCTTGTTTGAAACGAGAATTTGGGCTTAAGAGTACATTTCAATAATGTGAAGGAGGTGGATACACGCCAAGTAAGGCGATAACTCAAACACTAATAATGCGCTTATTTCATCAAGTGAGACTATCAGAGGAAAGAGGCTATTTTGTACAACGGTTTTAATTTATCACAAGATGATGATGACTCATATATCACAAATATTTTATTTTTTTATGGATGGATAAGACTACAAGCATTTTAATTAGTTGAATAGGGGATTTCATTGAGTATATTGACTTCGAGTACATTGACATATTGGCTTTCATTGAGCATGAATTTTAACACTTTATAGAGTTTAATAAAGATAAATCAAAGATATACTCCTCAATATATAATTCACTTGACGTGAGGTCATACGCCAGAATGTTGGCTAAGTTTAAATTCAGATATTAAATGTTTTCATATTTATATAATTAACTGCACGATTTGCATCACATAAGTATGTAAAAGACATCGGTACTCCAATTCCATCGCAAATTCTATTAATACAATCTATCATGGTTCGCGCAAACAAGTTCTCTGTAGAGAATGCGGTTGCCAACACTTTCTCCCTTCAGCACTGGCCATTTAAAAACTGTCTTTAGCGATGACTTGTTTCCTCTAAAAAAGTTTTACACTAAAAGTAAAAATCGTATGTTTTGCAAGTATTGCATATTTTGTAAGCACTGAATGTTTTATGATTTCTTGAATTGTGCTTCCGATTATAATATCGTTGATCCTAATATTTCGCTAAGCATAGAGTCCTGAACAAATTGCGAGATAAAGATACTTTCTGATAAACGATGAATCATTGTTTTTTTCTCTCAAGCATATAAAAGAATTGTATTAAAGTATCGGTAACAATTTTTTCCCAACGTCTGCGCGAATTGCTAAATTCAGACCGTCTGTTAAGTGTGCACATGATTGCAGATTATATTAGCATTCATAAGATGATAGTGCACACAGGATCTGAGCTGAATGGAAAAGCCGATGGAAAAAGTGTTTGAACGCTTAAAAGATTACTTTTAAGAATTTTAAGACATTCATCTACATCTACATTATTCCCCATAAGTCTCAACAAGGGCGTTTGACGGTTGATTTAGATCACCAAACGGGCGATGTTAGGTCACCAGCATTACAGTAATAGGATGTGTGAAATAAATCTATTTTTCCAAAACCTTTCCCGCTACTTTTTTATCAAACTAGTATTACCATGTACAACCATGTATTCGTCTCACAGATAGACCTCACCAGGGAAACCCCTTCAAATTCTACTTTGAATTTCTCTGAGAATCTCGCTCGACGGCTGTAGGTCCTCACGCATTAGATCCATACGTATTCACCACGCAACCACGCACGATCCACGCATTAACACATACGTATTAGATCTTAGAATAGACGTTAATTGGATGTTGTCTCTAGAACCTCAAGTTCCCTAGATTAACAACAGAATTCCGCTACCACCATAAGCGCGATTCTGAGAATTGGATTTTACCGAAGGTCTTCCTTTTCACCAACGCTGATCATATTTCCCTGCAAAGTCTCTCAAGGACAAATTTTTACCCCTATGGCCATAAACGCATCCCTCTTTTGGTCGCTCAATCGTTTCACAACGGCCGCCAGCCGACTTGCCGCCAGTTACTTGGCCCAACTCCAAATTTAAATCAAATAGGCGTATTCGTTGGATTGTGCTAGCATCAGGCAGCCAAATACATGCATATAAGCAACCCATTGTAGTATTTTAAATAGTATTTTCGGGAAAAATACAGTATCCCGGAGCTGTAGTACCTTAAAAAATCATATGAGCCATAAGCCATAAGTTAAACGAATGGAAATTATTTTTTCCCAAAATACGCAGACACACCTAATTTCGGTGCATTATCAGAGTTAAGCGGTTTTTATTACAACTCCGTTCAGAAATATAAAATTAGGCATACCATTAGACTCTACTATAGATCCTTTGTTTTTCTCAAAAATTAATCTTTGAAAGACCGTAGCATAATATCGGCAAACCAGTTCATCATCCTCAGATCAAATCCAAAGTTACGGGCTCACTGGTAACGATGCGTTGAAATAAACTCTCCCTGACCCGCGACCTTCATTTTGTCATCAACAAAGATGTTAACACACCTAATCATTTGATATATAAGTCGTATTTTTAGCCTTTATATTTCCCTTTGAAATTTCCCCAAGGTAAATGTATCAACTGTAAATTTAAGAAATTAATGGCTTATGCAAGAACGCCACATGTGATCCCGATTTTAAGGCATAATGTAGGTCAAGGGAGTCTTCGCCGCTGTAAGGCGCACAAGCGGCCAGCCACACTGCAACTGAGGAGGGGTGTTAGGCGGCGCCGGCGGGGGCGGAGGGGTTGGGGGAGGAGCTAGGGTGGGTTGCGTGAGGAGGACTTGGGGCATTCTTTCCAAGATTCCCTCTTTCGGATTAGAGTTGTTGTAAATGTTCCAATCAGTGGATTTATTTAATTGTATCATGGCGATTTTTATTTCATGGCCTATTAAAGAGTTTCGGGTTAAGTGATTCAAGCTAAAGAAAATGAAGGAAAGACATAATAAACTATTAATGATAAAATAAGAGTAGTGAAAAAAAATAATCTTTTTACAAATTAATGCATAGTTCAGAAGTGGTACCTTGATTGCGGTGAGAAAAATAAGGAATGATATAACATATATCTGAAACGCACCGAGCTTTTATGTGTTAATAAATTAACAATTCTTAGCAAAATATTTCTCATTCGTGCTCAGGCAGGTTTTACAATCATTTCATATACACCATGAATTTTCATTTCATTTAAGCCATATTCTAGAAGAATTTAATCATTTTAACGACACATCTTGATGCATTAAAACTTTCACACAACTGGTTCCTATATTTAGTGCCTTAACCTATATTTATAGTGAGACCTCAGTATCAAAAGATGTGTGTGAAATTTCACGTTAAATGATCATGAACTCCATAAACAAATGCTGCCACACATTTGATATGAAGAATTGTTTTTTTCCAAGCCTCCCATGGACTAAAACATTGGCGTTAGTGAAAGGACCAATCCGATTACCCCTGGAGCTGTCATGGCAACTACGGGGATCACCCAATTCGACCGTGTGCTGTGTCCGGCAGCGGAAGAGGCTCCCGCGGTGGTTATTTCACGAAATTCTTAAAAGCAAAACCGAGTAAAGCAGCTCAGAAACGTAAAATAAGACCAAATCAGTTACAATTGGAATTTTGAATGTTGGTAAAATGTTGAGGAAAGGAAAATGAGAGAATATAAATCAGGGCATGGGAAGAGGAAATATAGATATTTTAGTTTTATGCGAGGTGAGATGGAAGGATTGCAGGGATTATTTAAGGGATAGTTACAGAATAATATACAGCGGAGGGGACGAGAGCTGGAGGAGGTGCCATAATATTTAATAAAAAGGTAGGAAGAAGCATAGCCAACATACAGCAAACGGATATAACATTACTAGTAGAGATAAGAGCAGAACCGACGAACTTAGTCAATGTTCTGGCATAAATGCCACCAAAATCATAGGGAGATGATGTCAATAACGTACACGATCATTTAGAGGATATTATAGGGTATGTTCCTTCATAAATAGTGTAAGTAATAAAATATAATGGGGTTCTTACATTTGAGAGTGATGGGGGATGGGAATACGACGGTATGTTTAGAATGATAGGGTAAAGAGGTGGACAATTGGTATCAAGGTACGAGGGAATATCATTGGATATAAAGCAATTGAATTCTGTAGGATACGCGGACTTATCACCAACACATGGTTTAGCCACTACATTACCATTTAACCTCTGCTGCTCAACGTATGAGTGATTAAAGGGGCATTGAAAGAATTGCAGATAGAAAGGAATGTCGGCGCGGAATCCATTAAATCAGGTAGGTTTGCTGATGACCAAGATTCATTTTTTCAGTCAAGGGATTGAAAGCATTGCTGAGTACATTGGACATTAAGTCCAATGGTATTGGTAGATAGGTATCAGACGTGAATAAATTTTTAAAAAAGTTTATGCGATATTACAGAAAGAAGCAACCTAAGGTTAACATTAAAATTTGTGGAGGAAAATTGGCGTAGGTGAAATAAGTAAGGTATCTCGGGAAGTGTTTTGGACCAAAATTTTCAAAGTAGTAGGGACATAAGAAGAAGAATTACACTAGGCCAAGAGGCTTTCACAAGGAGGAGGGAATTTATGATAAGGACGTAAGTAACGATGTTAAGAAAATGCTCGTCAAAACTTAGCTTTAGAGCCTAGTTATATACGTCGCGGAAACATGGCCATTGAAGCAGGATGATGGATGTAGATCGGAGTTTGAAATGTGGGTTTGAAAAAGAATGGAGGAGGTGAAGTGGACCGAAAGAAAGACAAATGAGAAAGTACTAGTTATTGTGGGCGGGGAGAGGGGGTTGTTGGGAGAAATTCTATGGTGGTAGGAAAAATGGATGAGGGACGTATTTGTCGGCAGTGGGATGTTAAAGACTGTAATAGAGAAGAGAATATTAGGCAAACGAGGCAAGGGTAGGAATAAGAATGAGATATTGAACGAAATGAAGTGAGAGTTGAAGTATATGGAGTTGAAAATGGAGATGTAAGGTTTCTATTGTTGAGAGAGACAATTTTTTGGTAATTCAATCCATCTAAACCCTACCCAAGGGAAAAATGAAGGAAAAAAAGAATCGAACAATAAAACTGTTTCTGACGTGACTTGGTGGACAATCTTCACATTGAAATTTAAAAATAACTAACAAGCCGATTCTAGGGATACTCTGAAATAAAGCCGCCAAGGCGGCAAGTCACTTGGAACTAGACAATCCTCCCCCAGAGGGGGTTGCTCAGAAACTGAACAAGGAAAAAAGGACATTTTAAAAAAGACATAGAGCGAAATCCGATACTACGCATTCTCTAAAATAAAGCCGCCGAGGCTCGACGAAAAAGAAGTGGAAGAGAACTCCTAAACATACCACAAAAGGCAATTTTTAGGGAAGGGGTTCTATATACCAACTGAAATAATCTCTTACAAAAAGTTTAATTAACTAGATTGACATCAAATAGACGTATATATTGATTCAATTGGGTCCTTTTATTTCATGAATTCATTATTAAGACATTCAATTAAATAAGTATTGTCATGGAAAAGCATTGAATGCATACATGCACAAGTGCCATTGTGAAATATAGTAGTCCTCTAGATTGATTCATGAACGTCTATATCTGCACAATACTTCGCAAGCTGTCGTAAGGGCGTTTGTTTGGTGGTTAGTGTTAGGAAATTATCGGTAAAAATAGGGTGCAATTACATGCATTACCAACAAAAACTTGCTAATGTACACCCACACAGACGCATGTTTTCATGCAAAACTCAACTTATACACATACATATACAAGCAACTAATAAATACAAACACATACATCTATGAATTTACTATAAATCTACGAAGAGTATACGCTTAATCTGCTTCCTGCTTGGAACAGAATTGGCTTCGATTTTGTTACTATTATGATTCCTGATCGTCTCAGGAAAGGAAGAATATTTATTCCTATCTGTAATAGAGCATATATTACCGTCAGATTTTTTTTACAGAATAAGTGGTACCCCACTCATTAAATGTTGTTATTAACAAACACGTATGATCGGCTGTTAAGGTTTATTTTTACCGGCACAAAACTACAAACGCTTAACTAACTTGGGGCATTCCGTAGGAAAGGTATTTATATAATAGACATAAATGGCCAACGAGAAGCCAAATCTGCTTACCTATAACAATATCAGCACAATCCCTTTAGATTTATGCTCGAGGTCGGCCCTCGTTTCTTAGAATTATGCAGTTTGATGAAAGGATGGGAATTACTTTTATTTTCAATGATGATTTAATTTTGCTTGACGGTATTTTAGTAGGTTGTTTAGTAGGTTTGTTTGCATGTGTATGTCAAATGCCCCTCAGTGTTAATGTTTTTGTTTCCATACTGAATATTTTGAAAATGTTCGTGTATCTAACGCTCTACCAACTGCGATCCTATGGCGGTATAGTGGATACTTGAGCGATTGAGGGATTGTCGAGGCGATGGATTAGCGCTTATGCGCTGTCATTGGTTACCTTTATTGCATTGGTTAATTCAACCCACTCTTCCCTTACTATCTACCACCCTTTTCGCATTCCCTGTTTCTCAGCTTTTTCCTCTATTCTCTCCTAACCTAACTAAGGTTTCAACTTACTATTTGGGATATGTTACAATGTGATCAAATGCACTGTAACACGTACAAGTGCCGAGTGGCAAAATTATATTTCATCATGTGTCTTTTATTGATATATACACACTTTTAGTTACAAAACTCAGGCGTTGTATATTTTACAACACTTTTGATAAATGTGAACCTGTTAAATTAATTATACCTAATAATTGAAAAATCAAAAGTTACAATGTCGTTTGGCCTCAAATTGTTTTGGCAACAAGAAGCATACAAAGAATTTATGGCCAAAGCACACCATATAACTACTGATGATCAATTCTTTGATAGCAAATAAATGAATCATTTCTCTACAAAAAAATATTTCTCGATGCCCTTAAACATAAATACTATATCTCTCATCTTCTTTTGAAGTGAGACCTGTTCTGATTTGTGACAAATAAATTATTATTTATTTCTAAATTTCTTGGTAGAGATTCAGAATTGTGCGAATTTGCTGTGGTTGAGGTCAGCAGGCACTAACTTTTGGTTGTCCAAAGAGAAATGTTTGAGTGCTCAGTCGTAATTCGCGACAGTCGTTCCCTGTATATCCCGTGACTCTCCGTTCTCGCTGGATCCGAAAGTTCAAAGGCACTGGTGCCCCTCCTTTGTTCGTGCATCTCATATTTTTAATGGATTACTCCCTTGGCACATTTTTCACCCCATTGCGCATCCATCTCTTTATCATCATTCGTCGCTATCATCCATTTTCGTCATTATTTTTAATAGAGCTTCATGGAAGGAAACAAGAGAGCGTAATCTTCCGACTGATGATGATGATAGGCGTTTTCTGAGAAATTTACCGTGGCGATCATTATATTCAAAGTGTTATAAGTAAACCGTAAAATAGAAGTTTTGCTTTTTATCCTTAATTTGAATAAATAATTTACTGAACGAAAAACTCTTGACTTTTACTAATAAAACATCAACTGCAAATGCGGATTCCACATTTTCAGTTGATGTTCCATTGTTAGGGCATGGTTTTACAATGTGCGTACCGAAGTAACTTCAGCAGAGAGCCTTACGAAAATAACATGAATACTCAACTCTTTGTGTACATTTCATTTTTTGTTTTCAAAATTTCACCAACCCTACCTTCAGTCCAAATGATGGGATACACAAAAGTTGGAGATTATATTTTCAACAACCATCAAATAAGCTATATTACCCGAAATATTTATGCAATAGAGGGTTCAGTGTTAACTACGACAAATCAAGTTAAATATTTTTTGAGCTAAGTCCTAACGCTACTTCTTTCATGGGGTGCAAATTTCAGAATAAAATGCGGAGTCGCCTTAAAGAGACTCGACTTAATTAACGGGTGGCGGCGAAATGTAATCCGAATGTTTGCAATAGATTTTATTTGACTCTAATTAGGCCTCTATTGGAATGCGCCGCAAGTATTTCGGATCCTTGGGAGAAATTTCTGATTACCAATGAAATGAAGTGCTGAGAAAAACTGCTCGATTCGTTTAAAATTGTTTCGATGGGAAGAAGAGCGTGGTGAGCCACTAAAGGCTGAAGATTCAGGATGAAAGTGGGAGAAAGATTGAGAGAGGTGCAGGAAACGAGCGATACTTAGGCTTTTAGTGAGGGTTAGCACAAACCAGTTTAACGATGACACAAAAGGAAGTATTAAAATCCCATACTGATTAGGTAGATTTAGAAAACAAAGATAAGATAAGGGAGATAGACTCCAGCCCATGGTCATATAAATGCAACAATTTCAGTTTAAAAATCATTCGCCTTAGCCGGAATGATTTAGGCGAATGATTTTAACACTCTGATTGTTGCATTGAATTGCATTTTGTCAAAAGTTACTCTCCCGGCATCTCCCGCAGTTTCTTGGAGCTAAACAGATGCAAATAAACATTCATTCTTTCTTCGGAAGATCAAAAATCATAAAAGCAAGGAATCGGAGTGATAGTATATCAATTAAAAAACAAATTACAAGCAATGGGATGATAAAAAGCTGATTACATATTTGGTGCATTCGTAGGTGCATACACTTATGCTCCTTTGGTGCTTGCGCATGCATTTACATGTACGTAATTTAAAATAAGTTATCTATAAATAATTTTTTACTGTTCGAGTGTGCATTATCATGATTTTTTGTATATTTTGCATGTGGTGGCATTGTTTACGGGTGGTGCCCTAGTATCCCCCGCCACACGCCCTCGCGGCTATTTGTGAGGAATTGTGTTCATGTAGATGAAATATTTGCTTAGGTATATTATTAATGTAGCTAAGCGAAAATGACATTCATTGTACAATCTATTTTATTAACGGTCTTATTGGCCACTGTGGTATGTGTGCACAGGCGGGGATTGGGAATGCAATTGAGGAAGAAAAATTCAAATAGGAAAGGTTGGTTAATTATTTGATAATTTTGCTCTGAATTTTTGATCAATGTACGGTGTATCATATAATGGCACGGTGTTAATTTTTGGCAAATTTCGTGTTTAGATGAGGCGTAGATAACTTTGTCTGTGGATGTGGATTTCAGGTAAATTGCAAAACTGTTCTTTACGTTAAAAAAAGATGCTAACGTAAACTCACATGCACGGTTTATAGCGCCTAATAGCGTCAAATAAAGCACTTAAGTGTAATTAGGTACTCTAAAATATATTAAATGAAAAACATATCTTTATAATTGAATGATTTAACGATAAATGGTTCTGTTATCCAGTGCACTCCTTTAAATTGGATGATTATTTTGAATTAATTTTAATGTCAAAATATTTATAGCAGTTGTGTCTCATGTGTGGTACATGACATTGTATGTTCTTGTGCTGTGTATAAATGCTGGTGTGGGTTCACCCCCTAAACAAACATCTGCCGGGTGCCTTGCAGGATATTATACAAATTTATTAAATATAAAACAGGAAAAGAGTTATCACCGTCTCATATCATGGTACATCTACATAATAATCCACTTGCCACTGTGAGGGTGCGTGGCAAGCGGATGTTAGGGCTGTCGTATCCTCGCGTCTTCGAGGGAATATTGGCGACACGAGAAAGTACCCCACGAGTCGAGTGGCTTCCTCGAGTATAAACCGGGGGTTTGAGTTTGGGGAGTAATGACATGGAGAGGGGTTTGTCGATAAACACGGGGGAAAATAAATGGAACTAAAATGGAGTACAACGGCGGTCCCGATTTAATACAGGAGAGTTTAGTTTACCCTAATATTATTAGTGCCCTACCGATTAAGATAGGTTTTTGGATGGACACAAATATCAAATAAATAATTTGTAACCCCAAAAAAAACTCAATCCAGCAACCTAATCTACATCAGGTCCCTCTTCATCTCTGTGTACTTCTTTCCTCCCTTCAATCCGTCGAACATCCCTATCCTGTTCCTGCCCTTTCCTCGTTCGCCTAATATTGTCCCTTCTATTACCTTCTTCAACATCCCACTACCGCTTAATACGCCTTTTATTCATTTTTCCTGCCTCCATAGGATATCTCCTAACAAACCCCTCTCCTCCCCCACCATCTCCAGTACTTCCTCATTTGTTTTCCTTTCGGTCCATTTCACCTTCTCCATTCTTCTCCACACCCACATTTCATAAGCCTCCAATCTATATCTATCCTCCTGCTTCAGCGACCAAGTTTCCGCGCCGTACATAGCTACGCTCCATATCAGAGTTTTTACGAGTCTTGTCTTAACCTCCCTACTCAACGTCCCCGTCTTCAACTCCCCCCTCCTTGAGAAAGCCTCCTTTCCTAGCGCAATTCTTCTCCTTACGTCCCTACTACTTTGACCGCATTGGTCCAAAACACTTCCGACATATGAAAACTGTTCTACCAACTCTATTTTTTCCCCGGCTATTTTAATATTTAGCTTAGCCTTTTTCTTTCAGGAAAATCGTATAACCATTGTTTTATTAATATTGATTAACATGCCATATCAATCGCCCAGAACCTCCAATTCACTCAGCAATGCTTGCAACTCCTTGGCTGACTAAGCTACTAATGCTTGGTCATCAGCAAACCTAACCGATTTTAGAAATCCCCCTCCGACATTCATTCCTACATCAAGTTCCATAACCATAAGCGGTTGAGGTTTATTTTCATTGCCTTATTTTTTATTATACCCGAGAACTTCTCCCGTTGGTTAAATTAAAACTGGTTTTCAGTGAATGGGTTTGCATCACTGTGCATGTCCTTTCAGGGATTTTGAGTGAATGTATTTTCCCTTTCCATCACCTCCCTTAAATACACTTTCCATATCATTTACCCTTTACACCTGATGCTTGCACTCCTTGCCACAAAACTTTTAGTGGATCACGGGGTGTTTGTAGATGATGATGCATATGGCAGTGTTAATATTTACCTCTATAAGAGAAGTTACCAGAGTTCCGGTTTTATCTTCCTTTGAAATCGATTTTCCCCCTTTTCAAATATGCTGAACATCTTTAAGATGTAATGTAGGAAAGAACAGTCTTTGTAATCCTCATTCAGCTTTACTTAGTCCTCGAACTACGATTTTTTTAACCGAAAATAAAATTCAAATCCAGCGTTATTGAAAACAGCTTTTAGCAGTGATGCTGAAAGTATATTATTACCCCCATCATACTACCGAAAGAGAAAATATGTCAATAAAATTAGAGAGATGAATTGTAAAACAACAACAAAAGTTGACATATCATTTGTCCCACGAATAATAAGGAATCAGAGTAACATTTTCCGACCGCGGTGGAGTCATACTCGGGTCACAATTAGACTGGTTTGCATTCACTCCCTCTCACACACATTGTCGGTGGCTTCCAGGGTACCAAAATATCTAACAATATCTACAAATAAAACAATAAGGCAATATACGAATGGATGTAGAATAATATTTAACTCCAGCACGGATAAGTTAAATGTTTTTATTTCAAGAAAAAGATTGAGCAATAAAACTTGAAGAACGAAAAATTGCGCATTAATTCCTCCAGAGCGAAGCAATGTCATATTGTGTACGCATGCATATCAGTGTCGCAGGCACCAGTTGCGTCGCCATGTTGCGTGTATGGACTCGAATCTACGTCTCTATCATTCGTAGCACGGTGTCTTCGCTCTCATCCCTCTCTTAACTACCCCCTCCTCCTTTACCCCTCCCCTCCTCTCCCGGGGAATCCCGCCCGGTCTTGAACCCTCGCACTTCGATACATTTCGGAGCGATTGGTTTGCTAGTTAGTGGCTATTGAATAGATTTAGTGTCGTTTAGAGTTATTTACATTTTCCACGTTTACCACACAGTAGTCATTTCTTTTTTATTTTCAAGAAGTTATTAAAGCAGCTATGATGAATATTTACGGGCATTAACACTAAATTTCAACTTCCAAATGGAAGAATGCATTTATGGTATTCAGATTCAAAATACCCCTGAGTTTCTCTTGATGAGAACTTAAAGCACAGAAAGTTGAATTGAAGAAGAAATATATCAAAAGATCCATTACGGTAGAGGAAGCTGGTTAGGTAGTTGAGGAGAGAGCCCACCTAACTTGTGCTAAAACAAGCGTGGTGCTTTATATTCGCACGTTTATAGCATATGTAGGGTTCTACTTGCTCTCGCGATTTGTTGCTCTCGGTTTTCCAGGCACGGGTGCCCGTAAAATCAGAAAAATTCTTGATAAGATCGAGGTGGACATCGTGGGAATCCAACACTGACCCTCCGATCAGTATTCCTGCGCAGTATTCACTGCAGTGACACAATTCAGTGGCTATAAAGAAGCTGTTTTAGAAAACCGGATGACCGAGGCGCCGAAATGGTGATCAATAAATGTTTGTTATCTATTTGAACCCAAGGTTCCCAGAGGACTGCTCAATCGTCTCAAAGGCAGGAGTGTCCTCTCCGGCGCCAACTGTCCTGGAGGGCCGTCCCCCGGCGTCTCGAGAGCCGCCCTCCGCGATGGCGCAAGGTGAGGAGGGCTGCTGCTTTCGAAGGAGAGAAAGAAGGAATCGATTACCCGTGGCGCTATCAACGGCCGGCGGGGTAATTAATTGTCCGATGCGGATCTGCAAAAGTGGCCCGGGCGTCGCGCATTCATTCCCACCAACGGACAACAATGGGGTGCCCCCACACTCCCCGTGGATGAATGGGCCGTCAGACAGAATGTAATCCGCTGCGAGGGAAGGGAAGACCTCCCTCTGGTTGTGGGAGGGGGTGCCACTGCCAACAAGTACTCCGAGGGGCGGTGGGTTTTGGAGCCAATGGGGAGGGGTGCGCTGGAGAAGGGAAGAGACTCCTGGAGTTTTTGTTTCCCAGTCTCTGCACCTGATTAAATGCCGAGGGCGAGCAGCCGTGGCTTAAGCGGGCTCGTTGTCGGGGAATTACAAAGGGTCCAAAATCGCATCTCTTTTTTACCCAGGAGCGGCTCAAACTTCACGCAGGGGAGTGGTGCGCATTTCATGGTTCCTTTGAAAATTTCCAACGAATTTTCTCCGCTGATCCTAGAAATGGAGAGGATTTATATGGATGTAAGAGATTTTTAGTCCTTTGTTAGTCGGACTGATTAAAATAAAACTACTTCAAAGGTGACCAAGAAATAACACCCGTTTTGACTCGTACGAAATCAGACAGTACTTCAGACGGTCTGATAGAAACACGGCCTCGGGAGGGACCTCGTTTGCAATGAAACGTGAAGGACGTTGATCGAGTTTTGCGCACCGAGTTAGCACCCGTGTCTTCGGGAGCAGCGAGCCTTGGTCGAGGAGATATCGGAGGAGAGGGTGCGGGGGGGGTCTGCGCACCCCCGGCGACCCTGCGTGGGGGACGGAGCGTGAGAGCCGGACGCGCTCATCCGAAGCGTGGAAGCTATCTTCGGCCCGGGGGTCGTCCATTAGGTGCCGAAAGACACTAGACGAGCCATTTAATAATGGATGGATGGTCGTATGAAAAGAGCCATTCGTTTTAAAGGAAGGAGAATCCAGCAGTTCAGAAAATATTTTTTTCAGAGTTCAGTGCTGATTTAGGTTTCGAAATGGCCGATTTAAATAATTTCTTGAGATTAGCTTACTGAGAGGGGGATTTTAGCAGATAACGAGGAAAACGCATACACATAACTATTCAAAGATAATAATGAGAGAAAAGAGGACATGATAAAATCCTCATTTCTGGCTTCGTGATTTATCAAAGTACTTTAGGAGTAAAATGAAAAACATCAACGATCCTAAGCATTAAGAAAATTTCGAAAAACCTTATTATTCTGCGTTGATAACACTGAATTTTTTACATTACCAGTCACTACGGAATATATCTACTTTTCTGATTCTATTTTAGAATAATTTAACAAATTCCTGATGACATGGATTACTTAGACTAATTTTATTCTCTGATGTGATCATAAAATGTGCATAAAGAATATGAGTTTCTTAATATTAACAGTTGCGCCAAATATTCTTTCTCCTATTCGCGATCTTAATCTTTATTATTTCAATATTTGAATTTAACTCATGCAGTTCTCAATTAAACAAAAGTTTACTTAGTGATTCATTTGTGGATCTTCTTTTTAATGACGTTTGGGCTCAAATAGTGCCTTACTTTTCCGACTGACTATAACCGTTCCGTCCATTCTTAGCTGTTTTTCAACCGATTTTTTCTTTGTTTTTACAATTCAGAAATAATTTTTCCAGAACATGATCACAAAATTCTCGAGACATATTTGATATGTGGTCTGATTGAAAACTAGCTAAAATGCTAGCACGACTTGTTAGTCTTTTTTTAAATTTTTTAATTGTATATTTTTGGAGTGCCCAAATAAAAGCGTTGGGGTTTTTTCCAGAAGTATTTCTAAGTACATTATTTTATCTGGAAAACACTCTTGTGACATCAAGCTGTGCTCTTGGTAAAATACTTCATAAGGTCTCACTGCTTGACGATACAGTAATAGGCACAGAGATAAAAGATTTCAATGACAGAGAGGTCTGGCTTCAAAGACAAATTACGTTAGGCCATCCAAACTATCAGCTTGGATGGCCTAAGGATAGGGAGTTTATAAAAGACATAGAGAAAAATATAAACTAAATTGTGTTAGCAAATATAAAATCAGATTAATTTTTTCAAAGCAAACAAAGGCTTTCGAAGCGATTTTTAACGTCAAATATTTTTTTTCGAATCCATCCCAAAAATAATCTGCTGTAACCAGAATAATTTTAGCTTCATTAGTCTTATTATAGAAAGATGTGATAAACATTTAGGAAAAGATATGTTTAGCCTTCGGTTAGACAAATTTTGAAAATTAAACAAAATAATTGGAATTGATTGGTGAAGTAAAATGCACAAAGAACCAACCAAATTTGTAAGTTTAGCTATAATTATCAGAATCGTTAATAACAGTACACCATTTAAACGTGGTCTTTGGTGAAATTAGTGTAGATGACCTCCACTCACTACGTAATAAATCTACGTACATAAGAAAAAGGTATACTTTTCTCTACGGATTAAATTCCTAACATCGCCGACAACACGCTCCCAAGACTACTCGTACTCTATAACACAGATGGAATGAAGGTGAATCATTCATCCCAATGCAGCCACTTACCATTGTTTTCAGTAAAAATTATAATTATCCCGCATAAATAATTTTGCATCCACTAGAAATAATTCGTAAAATTATTTTCCAATTATATTTGCCATTTGCTATTAATTTAGACATTTAAGCTTTTACTTTCCTTATTTTAGCATAAATGTTAATTTCGTTCATCTTAAAAACTTTTGTGAAGCCTCTAAAAGTTATTCTAGATTAATATTTAGTAATTGATGCATTCGAAAACGGAGTGGTGCACAGTGTTGACGGAATAGCAGAGTACTAAAATACATTTTAAAAATAAATAAATAGCTGAGCTTCTTAGTTTTCTCAGCGAAAATTAGAGGAAATTGGTGTATTGCTAATCTGTAATACTGAAATACACCTTGTTCACGCACAATGTGAGTAACATAAGAGTTTCTTAATTGTTTTACCATAGAAATGGCCGACTGCTCAAGGTCACCGCTGCGGTGATGGGCGTTGGTTCCCTTCCAGTCAAGGACCTTGGACAACCTTGGAACCTCCCCATGCTCGCTACCTACAGGGTTCGTCCGGAAAATAAGTGTACTGAGCTCAGGAAAAAAAAATTATTACACTTTTACATATCTTAAGCTAATATTCCTCAAAATAGGACCCTTGTGAGTCGATACACTTGTTCCAGCGGCGTTCCAATTCCTGGAACACTCCCGCGAAGGCATCATCGGGAACCTCTCAAATACAATTCGTCACGGCCTCTTTGACGGCGTCCAAAGTCCCGTATCGCGTTCCTTTCAAACTCCTCTTTATCTTCGGGAACAGAAAGAAGTCCGGTGGTGCCAAGTCCGGGCTGTAGGGCGGGTGCGTCAGCGTTGCCACGCCGTGCTTGGCCAAGAAGTCCGACACGACAAGCGCGGTGTGAGACGGCGCATTGTCGCTCAGGTTGTCAGTCATACGGTTGATCGCAGGCAGGACGCGGGCGACTCGTTTTCGAAGCCTGTCGAGCACTTGGACGTAAAATGCTGCATTTACAGTTTGCCGTTCAGTTACAAATTCGTAGTGGACGACTCCCCTTTTGTCAAAAAAGAAAATGAACATCTTACACTTATTTTCCGGACGAACCCTGTATTCGTCGATGAATTCTAAGGTCGTATGTGACACGCCCGTCACGCCCGTCAAAGCCTTTTAGATGTGCTTAGAAAATCAGACCGTCGTCGTCATCTGCCATTGTGACCAAAGCATTCGCAGATACGCCGATTAGGCCTCATTTATAATACAGGGTTCGTCCGGAAAATAAGTGTAAAATAAGTGTATGGTCCTACCAGTTTCATCATATAGGTGACATGTTCAGGTATAATGGTGAATATGTAGGAGAATTTTTGGTGAATTGGTGAATTTTCAAAGTTTATTTTTTTACTCAAAATGAATATTCACAAGGTTGTAGCCGTTACCATTGAAAAATTGAAAAGTATATGTAATATAATATATATACATTATTAATATTATTAGGTAATCTAATCCGGTTAAGGGAGGTTTTTGAATGGAATCAACCATCAAATAAATATTTTGTAACTCCAAGCAAAACCCAATCCAGCAACCTCCTCTACATCAGGTCTTTCTAAATCTCTGTGTACTTCTTTCCTCCCTTCATCCCGTCCAACATCCCTATCCTGTTCCTGCCCTTGCCTCGCTTGCCCAACATTCTCCCCTATATTACCTTATTCAACATTCCAGTAAAGCTCAATACGCCTTTCATCAATTATTCCTGCCTCCATAGGATTTCTCTCAACAAACCTCTCTCCTCACCCACCATCTCCAGTACTTCCCATTTGTTTTTTTTTGGTCGATTTCACCTTCTCCATTTTTCTCCAAATCTACATTTCAAAAGTCTCAATGTAGTATATAGTAGTCCTTGGTCATGAATGTTGTGGCATCTGTGGATGAATTGTTAGTTTTCTGTGTCGCTAGTTACTCTTTCCACATCCTTCCTCTTCCATCTCCGCTCCCTTCTGGCATCCCTTTCCCCCTCCATATTCCCCTACTTCACCCCTCCCCCACCACCTGTTTTGCCCTCCGCTTTGTCCCCTTCCTCATACCCCTCAACTCCTCCCCCATTACCCGTTTTTCCCCCTTCCTCCTCCCCCTCTCCCTCTGCACTACATACACATATATCTCAGTCATATCTTATCTTCCGAAGAAGACGGAGTTAGAGTCCGTCGAAATTATCAAGATATTATTGTGAGCGTTCTTTTTATGTGTTCTCGTGCTGTGTGTTGCTGTCTAAGTTTATATATACATACATATATATATATATATATATATATATATATATATATATATATATATATATATATATATATATATATATATATATATATATATACATACATACATACATACATATACAAACCCCTCTCCTCACCCACCATCTCTAGTACTTCCTCGTTTGTTTTCCTTTCGGTCCATTTCACCTTCTCCATTCTTCTCCACACCCACATTTCAAAAGACGTAGATTGGAGGCTTTTCAAATGTGGGTGTGGAGAAGAATGGAGAAGGTGAAATGGACCGAAAGGAAAACAAAAGAAGAAGTACTGAAGATGGCGGGTGAGGAGAGGGGTTGGTTGAGAGAAATCCTATGGAGGCAGGTAAAATGGATGAAAGGCGTATTGAGCGGTAGTGGAATGTTGAAGAAGGTAATAGAAGGGAGAATGTTGGGCAAGCGAGGTAAGGGGAGGAACAGGATAGGGATGTTGGACGGGATGAAGGGAGCAAAGAAGTACACCGAGATGAAGAGGGACCTGATATAGATTAGTTTGATAGGTGGCGAGTCACCAAATGTTTAATTGATAGTTGTGTCCATCCAAAAAACTACCTTAAACGGTAGATTACCTAATAATAAATAATAATAATATTCCAATTATGTATGAGTTGTACACCAAATGATGTCACTTATTCGTGGAAATCGGTAGTAGTGTGGTACAGTTTTATGAAAAAATACCAATTTATATCTTTCAGTGAACATGAAGTTATGCGGTTTTTTTCCCTTTTTTGGGTGGTGACCGAGGGGTGGAACCCCCGGCACACGCCCTTGTGGCGGCTTGCGGGGTTGTATGTAGATGAAGGTTCACAAAGTAAAGCCTAAAACTATCAAATATTTTACTAGCCACAAGATATTTCCGCATATTTATTTATTAGGTAATCTAACGGTTAAGGTAGGTTTTTGGATAGTCAATACTACCAAAAAATATTTTTTAACTCCAAACAAAACCCATTCTAGCAACTTACTCTACATCAGTTCCCTTTTCATCTCTGTGTACTTCTTTCCTCCATTCATCCCGTCCAACATCTTCATTCTGTTCCTGCCCATTCCTCGTTTTCCCAACATTCTCCCCTCTATTACCTTCTTTAACATCCCACTACCGCTCAATATGCCTTTCGTCCATTTTTCCTGCCCCCATAGCATTTCTCTCAACAAACCTTTCTCCTCACCTACCAAATCCAGTACTTACTCATTTGTTATCCTTTCAGTCCATTTCACCTTCTCCATTCTTCTCCACACCTACATTTCATAAGCCTCCAATCTACGTCTATCCTCCTCCTTCAGCGACCACGTTTCCGCGCCGTACATAGATACGCTCCATATCAGAGTTTTAACGAGTCTTGTCTTAGCATCCCTACTCAACGTCCCCGTCATCAACTCCCTCCTCCTTGAGAAAGCCTCCTTATCTAACGCAATTCTTCTCTTTACGTCCCTACTACTTTGGCTGTGTTTGTCCAGAACACTTCCGAGATACGTAAAATGTTCTACCTGCTCTATTTTTTCCCCTCCGATTTTTTTGTTTAGCTTAGCCTTCTTTTTTCTGGAAAATCGCATAAACTTTGTTTTATTAATATTAATTCTCATCCCATATCTATCGCACTTAACCTCCAATTCCCTCAGCAATGCTTGAAACCCCTTGGCTGATTGTGCAACTAATGCTTGGTAATCATCAAGATTATACGAATTCCCTTCCGACTTTCATTTCTACCTCAACTTCTTCCCATTCCTCTTTAATCATTTCCTCCACAGATACGTTGAACAGTACCGGGGACAATGGGCAACCCTGCCTTACACCTCTTCCTAGCACTGCCCATCCGGACTCTCCGTTCCCCACTCGCACCTGAAAAGTCTGCGACATGTACAGGTGGCGGATCAGTCTCCTGTCCCTCCAATCCATTCCTATTTTCTGCAGTACACACATTATTTTTTCCCAATTCATTCTATCAAACGCTTTTTCGAAATCTACAAAACGGACAAATACGTCCTGATTTTATTCTATATTCCTGTCGATTAGTGATATCATTAATGCAATGGTATCACGCGTACCTCTTCCCTTTCTAAACTCAAACTGATCATCCCCTATGTAATCATTGCACTTACTCTCTATCCATTTCTTGATGAGCCTCAGAAAAACGTTAGCTGCGTGGGATATCAAGTTTCTTGTTCCTTAATCCTCAAATGATATAGCCTCTGCCTTTTTTGGAATAGGAACTAACACCGATCTCACAAAATCTTCCGTCCAGATTCCTTATTCATAGATACAACGAATCAGCCCATATAGGGCCTTCTTCCCGCATTTTCCTAAGCATTTCAACAGTTCTACAGGTATGTTGTCCACCCCCACGGCCTTATTTGCTTTCATCTCCTTTAATGCCATTTCTATTTCATCGTCGAGTATGCCTGGACCTATCTTCTTCTACGTCATGTTCCTTTTCTATGTCTAACCTTGTCGGCCTAAGTTCTTTACCATACAGTGATTCTATATATTCCTTCCATCTCTCTTGGATTTTTCCTGGTTCAACTATTATCTTACCCCATTTATCTTTAACTGTTAACACAGATCTTGCCTTCTTAATTTTCGATAATAACTAAACCTTGCTGTATAGCGCACCAATTTCACCCTTCTTCTTTAAGCCTTTCATGTCCTCGCATTGCGTTTTCCTCCATTCTTCTTGCGCTTAATTTGTGGCCCTTCTCAATTTATTGTTTAACTCTTTGTACTTCATTTTGCCTAACTCTGTGTTTACATTTTTCCATCTTCTTCTCTTATCCATCTTTGCAATCATCTCATCCGTTATCCATGGTTTCCTTATCCTTTTCCCATCAACTGTTCCTATAGTGTCTTCAGCGGCTTTCGATATCACATTCTTGATACATTCCCATTTTTCTTCGATTGGAACCAGCTCTTTACTGTCATCCATGATTTCTTCTGCAGGCTGATGATACTCCTTCCTTTTTAATCCATTTAATACTTCTACATTCTATTTCCTAACCCGCCGCGAAGTTACACGTCCAGTTCCAGACCAGTTACACGTTTCTCTCAGAGAATGTGGGTACCCTGAAACACTGCTCAACAGGAAAATTCTCAAACCTTCAACCCAATACACTCCTCTCCCCAAAGCTAACCGCCCAAAATGCCCTAACCTTATCACCACTTTCTTCCCCGGAACCCACAAAATTAAACAGATAATCCGTGAACTCTTCCCAATTATTAGCAATAGTCAATCCACATCACCTTTATTCCCACATTGTCCCTCCGTTTCATTTAAACGCCCGTCAAACCTGCGTGATATCTTTAAGTCTATAAAACCACCTACGAGCACCCCTGTCTCTTCCCCACCCCTGTCCGCACCATGCAACCGCCCACGCTGTAAATGCTGCCATCTCCTAAGACCTTCCACGTCCCTTATTACCAACTCCCAACCCATAGCCACCTGCATATCAAAACCTTATATATCGCCTCTCCTGTAACTTCTGCCCTGCCTTTTACGTGGGTGAATGCACGACCACCCTTTCCCTCCGAATGAATAACCACCGCTATTCCACCAAATCTCCCACCTTCCTTAATTATCCCATCCCTACTCACACTGCTTCCCACAACCAGTCTTTTGATGACTGCTTCTCCGTTTCAGTGATTGAAATCCTTCCCAATTCCGCTAGTAACATAGAGGTGAGAACTCGCGAGATGGCACATATCTGGGTGCTCCAGTCCTTTAAACCCCCCGGGCTGAACCAAGCCCACTGATTTTATCCAATGCTGCCTACATTTCGCCTCCCCCACCTTGTTCGCTTCCTATTGGCCCCTTAATTCTCCTCCTCCTTGTATATATGTAGAAGAGTGTGTGTATGTATATATATATATGTATATGTGTATATGTATGTATATATATGCATTTGTATATATATATATATATATATATATATATATATATATATATATATATAAGGATTTTATCCAAAGCTGCCTAGAACCGCTTCACTCTTCTGAGCGAATCGGTCACCAAGTCCCCCGCTAAAGGCCCGGCCGCTTCACGACCGGGACCTTCCAGCTCTTCCCCTACCGCGGCAACTCTACCGCCCCCTGCCATTTCCCCCTCCCCCACCTTGTCCGCTTCCCATTGGCCCCTTACCTCTCCTCCCGTCACCCTTCTCTTGCACATGTCCTCTCCGCTCTTCCCCGACAACGGCATTCTGATGACGACGGACGTGCCGTCGAAACGTAAATATCCAATGTAAGTGTCCTTCTTTTATGTTTCTATGTGTGTGGTGTTTTTTGTGTTAGTGTTTGTGTGTTTATATATATATATATATATATATATATATATATATATATATATATATATATATATATATATATATATATATATATATGGCGGGGCGTTTGAAAGTGACAGAGGGGCATTTCGGGAAAAGGTTGGTGGTGGCCTAGAATCTCTGCGTTCTATCCTAAAGGACCTCTATCCTATCCTCAAAAACCACAATTCCACCACCAGCCTTTTCCCCAAATGCCCCTCTGTCACTTTCAAACGCCCCGCCAATCTATCAGATCTTCTAAAATCTACCAATCCACTTCTTAAATCCTAGCCCCGTTCCAAAATCACTCCCAGACCCTGCAATAAACCTAGATGCAAAACATGTCCTATTTTCCTAACCAGAATCCCATCCCTCTCCCACCCGCTCTTTGACTCTCTCCCACCAATTCCCTACTCCTCGTGTACCTCCAGTAATGTTGTCTACCTACTCAAGTGCCAACTTTGCCCTGCCTTTTACATTGGACATTGTACCACACCCCTCAATATTAGAATCAATAATCATCGAGCCTCATGCAACAATTCCTCCCTTATTGGTATGCTCCCAATCCCCAAACATGCCTCCGAACACAACACTGCCTTTGACCAATGTTTTAAAATATCCGTCTTAGCATCCCTCCCACACTCAGACCTCCACTGAAACTCAAAACATTAGAGCTAGCTTTCATCTGGCTCTTGGATTCCTGGAATCGCCCAGGTATTAATATTAGACATTAATTGCCCCCTTTATGCATATAATTTCATCCCCCTCCGCCACCAACAACTTCCATATCATCCCCACCTTTTTTAAAATTCCCGCGCCATACACTACCCCTCCAAACTCCTCACCTCGAATGCCTTCCCCCCCCTTTTTTCCCCCTTTTCCCCTCTTTTCCCCTCTTTTCCCCCATTTTCCCCCTTCTCCTTCCTACCACTGCTTTCGGGCCCTCCTCTGCCTCAGTTCTGTTCCTAATTCCTCTTGAGAAAGGTGGTTGGACCACCGAAAATTCGAGATCCAGTGAGTCTCTCTTTTGTGTGTTTTGGTTTCTGTGTTTGTTATGACTATTAGTGAATTTACATTATATATATATATATATGTATATATAATTAAATATTTCCTTGTGCAATATAAGTTAAATGCTTGTGTACCTGTCCTCTTTTAATGATTTTTCTTTCTCTGTCTTTTATAGGTACAGGGACCGCTACTAATTATGTGTTACCTACTACCTACCACAACTCCTTTCAGTAGCTTGCGGGGTATTATGTGGGTGTAGATGTAGAATACATTTTCGGTTTCTCAAGAAGCCCTTGTGTTGACTAATAGTTTCCAGGCTTATTTCAACTTCAAGTTAAATTTATAACTGAAGGGACTCATATTAAGGATGAGTTTTTAAATTAATCTTTTTCGTATTGTTTGTAGTATGGAGCCTTCAGGACTACTCAAATATAACGAAAAATGCTGTCATCTTTACATATCAATTCGTCCTGACATGCTGCGTTCCTCATGTTCATGTGTGATAGTTCCTCATTGCATAGGAGTTGTGAAACAATAAATATGCTCATTTTAAATAATATTTATATGTTTATCGCAACTCAATTTCGTACGGAATTACGTGTAATTTACTATTTTTACACGAAATGAGAAGTAATTAATAAAATAACTTTTTAAATTCACCATGAAAAATCATCTTACATTGCCAGGACTCGAGCCCCTATCTATTATTTTTCGTTAAGAGTTGGACCAGTCAGCTGTGCTGGATGGATTCCAAGTGATGTGGAAAATAAATTTCTGGTCTGTGGTAAAAAAATTTAAGCTTGATGATTCATTGGTATTGCAGTTAAGAATGTTATTTTTATGTAAAAAGACTGCAATAGTTTTGGAAATTTCACATAAATTGAAATGGGATTAATATCAGTATTATATTGACTCCAAATGGTAATAGCAACATGTAAAATTTCTTTATCTCCTTTATGTTTCTTAACCTAGTTGAGTGACTAAACGTACTGCCAAAGAACTTATACACATAAACATGCCATGGTTCTTAGGATTCCAAAGAACTGGGCGTATAAAGAATTTGAAAAAGAGGATTTCATTAAAACATAGGAAACGTTAATGACTCTGAGCATTTGCTACGAAGAAATTCCAAGAATCCTAATTTTTTAACGTAAATTGTAGTCAGTGAATAAAGAGAAAAGCGTTGACATGTTTTATAATGTAATGAATAAATTTAGCAAAAAAATTCTAAATTAATGTTTTGTCAGCTTCAATTTGTATTTTGCGTGACAAGTAGTGGTTCCAGAAAAAAATCTTCAATTGACGTCAATGTGAGACTGTTACAACATGTTCCCCCACTTGCTAGGGCCAACTGACAGCTAAATGAGAAGAGAGATGCACCAAATTTAGTTAGCTCCCGCTTTCCAATTTTTAGATTCAAACCGTTGCGATCATAAATGCGATGCAGCCGGAGATTTGATAATGCATGTAATGAATTATCATTTCTTAGGTATTTATTTAAGTTTACCTTTACCTATTCTCTAAGAGATTGCTACAGTATTCAAGGAAATTTTAAATAATACTAAGTTACAAATAAAAATTTCGTTTTATTATAGGTTTTGATATGAATAGTCGTCCGATTGAATCTCGTGTGGCCAATGTTTATCTTGCGAAGACTCTTCTTCAGGCTGAACTACTGCCGCAACACGGGTCAGCTGGAATGTAGGAGTGTTCCATGGTGGGGAGATATCAGGGTGGAAGGAGTAGAAGAGACTCCCGCCCCCCTGGGATCTTCTATTTCCACGCACACATCCACAATCAGTTTATGTTGGGTCATTGAATGGAAGATAGGAGACTTGATCGTGATAACCGTCTCTCTTATTTCGGGATACACGTCTTAGGAAGGAACGGGGTGTGAGGGAGAGAGGGCGGGGGAGTCATGATGGAGCAGGCGGGGATGCCGCCCCTCCGCTGCTTTTGTTTTCTTCGGGGGTTGGAATGATGTGAGGAGGAATGATATGTGTATCTATGTGTATCTATATACAGTGGGAAGGATCTGGTGAGGTGAACCTCAACCCCCCCCACCCGTAGGGTCGTTGCGAAGAAAGAGGGGGGGATGATTCGTGCGTCGCTCGACCTCGTGAGTAGAGAATAAGAGAGAGGTGGGGTGTGGGAGTGAGGAGTTGGCCATCTTTACGTCCAGGTCACGCGTCGCAGCCCTGGATTTATGTAAGGCTGCGAAATGTTCTCGTTGCGCACTGAATTGCCAAATAGGTAAGTATATCGTTTCTTCTGGAGGAGGTGGAGAAAAAATCCGACCTAATTTATTTCCAGAGATTAGACCGTGTTATGTTTGATCACGATTTCTTTCCTGGTAACCATCTCCGTGGAAAATTTTTCTTCCAGTCCTTGCTGCCCTCTGCCGTCCCAATCTTTAGAGACAATTGCGAGATTATAATGTAAGTGACTGATATATGTGCTATATATTTTTCTGGCCACCATTTCGGTATTCCCTTCCAGGCACCGTCGCAGAGTGGAAGCAATTTATGGAATGCAATTTCTGTGCCTCTGAAAATTTTGAGTGCTTCCATAGTGTCATTTCCCCGGCGTCAATAGACAATAAATGTTGATTAGGTATTGAAATATAATAGCTAAGAACGGACTTTAAAGACTATAATCAAACATTTATTTACGTTTTGCTTGTTTTCTTATAAATAGTGATGTTTTTTCCTCCAGCATTTTTTTAGTAATAACAATGTACTACTAGGAAAATTATAAAATAATAGGAAAGGTACATTTCTGATACATATATTTGAGTATTTACTGTGATGGTTGACGGAATTAATTTTGCGTTAGGAAACACCGCATGTCCACGTTATTAAATGGATAGTTCCAAAATTTTGATAAATTACAATTTTGTCAATTCTATTCTTGTTAATCACAAATTACCATTAAAAATTTAAACTAACAAAAGCTAAGTTGTATCACAAAATAAATATTCAACTTGTTTCATTATATTAATATTTATTTTTCCATGTTCTTATAATTATAAAAACATACCATGCAACTATTAAGCACGGGAGTATACGCGAAGATGCAGAATAAAGGCAAACGAAATGTCAGACGGAATGCAAAACAAAGGCAAACGAAACGACTGAATTGAAGGGCACGACCCTGGAGGTGGTACAAGGCGTCCAAGGAGGGCCGGCAGGAGGTTGCCGACGAACACCATTCTGGACGCCCAACAACATACAGAACCGACGAGAACGTGAATTATTACTGTTATATAAACCACGTTGCAATAGGCAATTGTCCTGGTGGCAACAGTACAGTCTGATCACTGGTCACTCTTATAATGCACATACATACACACACAAGAAGAACAGATATGAGACAAAATGCTGTTGTACAAAATGACACGTTTAGATTACCAACTGCTCCTTTACAATCACACATGGGCTAGGTTCACACCATAAGAGAACATGCTACTCGCACCGTCCATCGCCACAATCCGTCTAAAATCATGCACTCTTCAATTTCATATACCGTTCAAAATAACGCACCGTTAATACAAACTACACTTTTACTACACAATTCCTCACTCCGACCACATCACATGTATTCAATAATTGAATTTGAGAATCCTGTACGCGAAATTTTGCGTTCAGACCAACGATTGAGCATCCAGCAAATTGCTGACAACGTACACATGCCCACATTTCCGGTGCATGGGAAAGTGACCGAAGATGTGGAAATGCACAAGGTCTGCGCGAAGCTTGTGCCAAAAGTATTGACAGAAGACCTGAAAGAACTTCGAGTTTTTGCGCTATCAAGAATTGTTGGATTTATTTCAAAATGAGCTGGACTTTTTCAAGTCTGTCTCAGAATCGAAAAGGCAGAGTAGCAAGTGGCACACAAAATCATCCCCCCGCTCCAAGAAAGCGCGATTGAGTAAGTCTCGCATTAAAACGATCCTCATTGACTTCTTAGACTTCCGAGGCATTGTCCGTTTTGAGATTGTACCGCAGGCAGAAACTTCATCTCAGCCTTTTACCCAGAGGTTCTCGATAAATTGAAACACCGAGTCGCGAGCGTGAGGGCTGACATCAAAGACACGGTCAAGCTCCGCCATGACAATGCCTCAGCCACTCGCCCTTCATCATCACCAACTTTTTGGCCCGGAGCACCGTGGGGTGGTCCCCCAGCCCCTTTACGGTCCCGACTTGGCTCTTGCGAGTTTTTTCGTTTCCCCGACTAAGGAGAGAGAGCTGAAAGAAATGCATTGGGACATCATGGAAAACATCCAAAAGCATGTTAAAACGTTCCTGCAAGACATTCCAGTTGAGGAGTTTCAGGGTGCCTTCCAGGTGTGGCAAACACATATCTGAATGTGTATTGATGCAGGAGAGAGTATTTTGAATAATTGTAATCATTTTTGCAACCACGATCAATAAATCTGTTTTTCCAGAGATTGCGCATTACTTTAAGATAAGACTTGGTGAAGATAAAAATTATATTTTCAGAAGTAGTCTGAAATGTTTTCGACCAAACTAATTTACAAGATATTTTTTCTGAAATTTTTTGAGGCGAAAACTTTTCAGACCTCCCACGTGTATTTTATTATCATTATATATACATATACATTTAATTATATTTATATAATCAGCAATAGTGGACGAAGGAAACATTAAAGAAACGCACAAAAATGAAAAGAAACTCACGAAGTGGTCCACGCCATATTTCTCAAGAAAGAGAAGGACAAAAGTCTTCTGACAGAACAGAATTCTTTCCTTCTCTTCCAAGAGAAAGGCAGCATGGATCAACGAAAATTCGAAACCTTGTAAGTTTCTTTTCCTTTTTTTTGCCTTTTTCTGTGTTTTCTGTGTATTGTATATATATATATATATATATATATATATATATATATATATATATATATATATATATATACATATATATACATATATATATATATACATACATATATATATTCGATTCCGGGGCAAGGCACTTTGGGCACCTGCAGCTCCACCCAAGCTAGTTGATTTTTCGGGTACCAGATCTTCCTGGGAAACCATAACCGGCACAGGGAAAGGAACTGGCCCCCCTACACTGATGTGTGAATATTCACACGCCGTTGGGCTTGGTACACGGGTGAGCTCTACCATCACCTACTAAACCGACCTTCGGGTTGATTACTGTGTTTGTTTTCATTCACATTGAAATAGAGATAAGGAAAATGGTAAAGGAACACATATAAAGGACGAACACAAGAGAGGTGGGAATGGCGGATGTGAGTAGATCACAATTGTAAAATAAAAATATTTTCCTCGACCGGGACTTGAACACCGGATCTCTCCACTTGCCGGCCGAATGCTCTAACCACCTGAGCTATCGAGAAAAGGTACTTTTAAACTGTATGTTCCTTTACCATTTTCCTTATCTCTACTTCAATGTGAATGAATATTTATTCGCCGAAAGGCGGTATTTCGTGTTTGAATGTATATATATATATATATATATATATATATATATATATATATATATATACACATACTACCTTGAACAAAAAGTTCCCGGAATAACCACCGTGTGGCGCTCCCATCGTTCCGATTTGAGTTCTGTTTTTTTTGTTAAATTGGTACATCTGTTGTTGATATTCCCTTTAAATCTTAGTGTCATAACTTGACATTTGCAAAAGTTACGTAGCCAAGAGTACATCTATCTCTGTGTGTGTTGGCGATTTTTTACAATTGCAGAAATGGATTTAAATTTGCAACAACGAACTTGTATTAAATTTTGCGTAAAAAACGGATTTAGTGGCGCACGGACGTTGGAAATGTTGGAAAAGTGTTTCGGCAACGATTCTTTAAAAAAAACGGTCGTTTACCAGTGGCACGAGCGGTTCAGAAGTGGTCGTGAGTCAATCGAAGAGGATGAACGCAGTGGCAGACCATCGACATCGAAAGTCGGTGAAAAAATTGATTAAGTAAAAGAAATGTTGGCCAATAACCGCAAATTAACCATCAGAGAAATAGCGGAGGACTTGAACATTGCCTATGGATCCGCCCAAGACATTGTGGTTAATGGTTTGGGTTTCCGTCGTGTAGCAGCAAAGTTGGTGCCAAAAGACTTCAATTTCATGCGAAAAAGAGACCGTGTTGACGTCGCAAAAGACATGATTTGCGAGGCTGAATCCGATCCCACATTCATCAAAAGGATCATTACTGGAGACGAGACGTGGGTTTATGAGTACGACACGCAATCCAGACATCAGGCAAGTGAATGGCGTTCACCAAATGAGCCGAGACCAAAAAAACCACGTCGTTTTCAGTCAAAAAAGAAGGCAATGCTGACGGTTTTCATGGATTACAACGGTGTAGTGCATCATGAATTTTTGCTAGAAGGCCAGACAGTAAAAAAAGAGTATTATTTGGGCGTTATGAGACGTTTGCCTGAAGCAATTCGCCGAAAGAGACCAGAAATCGTCGCACAGTGCTATCATTATTCGTAATTTTTTGACGAAAAATGCAACAAATACAATCCAACAGCCACCGAATTCACCTGATTTGGCTCCCTGTGACTTCTTTCTGTTCAATCGAGTTAAAAAACCATTACGGGGAACGCGTTTTAGCAGCCGAGAGGAAGTAATGGAAAAATCGCAGGAAGCACTGATGGACATACCGAAAACCGAATATAAAAAATGTTTCGAGGATTGGATCAAGCGCTGGCATACGTGTGTTGCAGTCGATGGGGATTACTTTGAAGGGGACAATATAGATTTAGATGAATAAACTTGTATTTTTAATTTTCTGAATAAATTCCGGGAACTATTTGATCAAGGTAGTATATATATACATATATATATATATATATATATATATATATATATATATATATATATATATATATATATATATCTATACAGCAAGGTTAAGTTATTATCGGGAAGTAAGAAGGCAAGATCTGTGCTAACAGTTAAAGATAAATGGGGTAAGATAATAGTTGAACCAGGAAAAATCCAAGAGAGATGGAAGGAATATATAGAAACACTGTGTGGTAAAGAACTTAGGCCGACAAGGTTAGACATAGAAAAGGAACATGACGTAGAAGAAGATAGCTTAGGTCCAGGCATACTCGACGATGAAATAGAAAGGGCATTAAAGGAGATGAAAGCAAATAAGGCTGTGGGGGTGGACAATATTCCTGTTGAAATGTTGAAATGGTTAGGGAAAGGTGGGAAGAAGGCCATATATGGACTGATTCGTAGTATCTATGAGGAAGGAATCTGGCCGGAAGATTTTGTGAGATCGATGTTAGTTCCTATTCCAAAAAAGGCAAAGGTTTCGTCATGTGAGGATTACAGAACAATAAGTTTGATATCCCACGCAGCTAAAGTTATTCTCAGGATCATCAACAAAAGGATAGAGAGTAAGGCAAATGATTACTTAGGGGATGATCAGTTTGGGTTCAGGAAAGGAAGAGGTACGCGGAAGCTGGAAGTATAGGGTCAATTCAATATTTCCAAAATCCCACCTGATATCGGATTAGTTGGTAGAGGATTAGGGGAATGATTATTGTGAACGGGGAGAACGGCAATTAGTAATTAGTTAGGTGACTGGGAGGAGTCGCTACATTGTAGAAAAAGTTTTACTTGTTTTCAGGTGAGTTGGCAGGGGGTAAGAGAAAAAAATAACGTGGAATGTGAAGGGTAAAGAAAATCGTTGGTCAAAACATCTTCCCCGTAATTCGTGTGTTGAAGGATTTCTACTTGCTCCAGGGCATCGAGACGGTGGCCTTTCTTCTCAAAGTATAGAAATTTAGGGGTGAAATCGCTGCTGTGGTTACAATCTCTCATGTGCTTGGCGAAGAGTGACGCGGAGATGTTATTTTTAAAGCAAGCTCGGTGCTTCTTCATTCTTCTTTCAAATCTCCTCCCCGTCTGGCCTATGTATATGGCCCATGTTGCAGTCTTTGCAGCGGAGTTCGTATACTCCAATTTTGTGTAGTGGTTCAACGTGGTCCTTCGTGTGGCATAACATGTTGCCTAAATTAGTTTTATTGTAAAAGGCCGGTCTCACTTTTCCTTTGGAAGAATTCTTTGTACTTTTAACGACAAGTGGCCAAGAAAAGGGAATCTCCGCCTCTGTGGCTGGTTTTCTGTGTATGTGGGTGAACTATATATGGATAACTTTGCTAAAAGGGATATTTTCTTACGGTAAAGTTTATCAATCAAATATTCTCTATATCCATTGTCCACTGCAATTTGTTTAATGATCTTTAGTTCTTTAAGAATGTTCTTTTTGGGCAAGGGGATAGAACATACTCTGTGTATCATGGCGTGTAAGGCCGATAATTTTTGAGCGAAATATTGCCTAGAATTATGGTGAATGACATGGTCTGTATAACACTGTTTTCTAAAAATAGAAAAATCAAATCTATTGTTTTTGATGGTAATATTTACGTCTAGAAAGTTGAGGGATGCATCCGCTTCTAATTCCTTGGTTAAATTTATATGTTTATCTCTGGAATTGAGGAAATTAAAAAAAATGTCTAATTGTCTGTCAGAACCCGTCCAGACGCCGAAAACGTCATCAACATATCTATACCAACAGAGGATATTTTTGATGAGGAGATTCTCTGAGGAAAACATTAGTTGCTCAAAATTGTCCAAAAAAATGTCTGCTAGTAGCGGGGAAAGCGGAGAGCCTATTGCTAAGCCGTCTTGTTGTTGGTATATTTTGCCGTTAAGCACGAAACTGTTTTGTTCTACCCACACTTTTAAGGAGGAGCTCAATTCAAATATCACCGGTGGGGAACGGAGAGTCCGGATGGACAGTGTTAGGAAGAAGTGTAAGGCAGGGTTGCCCATTGTCACCGGTGCTGTTCAACGTAAATGTGGAGCCTTTACAGCCGACCCACTGAGGAACAGACGCTGCGTGGACTACCTTTCTTCTAGATCCTAACCTTCGACCTATCTGGCATGGGTGACCCTACCAGGAGCTATATAAATGTGTATGAACAAGAACACAGAAGCATACGAAAAAGAAACTCACCCGCATTCAGAATTTACGGTGGCGATATCACCTTTCTCGAGGGAGAGAAAGTGCTGAGGAGGTTTCATTAATAAGGGACAAGGACGATGGATCCAAGGAGTACGTAAGGAAAGGTTTAAGGGGGAAATTTTTAGAAGTTTGGGAATAATATGGAAGGTTTTGGGAACGGAGAGGGGAAGAAAATACGTGTATTTTAATATTGGAGTGATTAATTTCCAATATTAATACCTGATTCATTCCTGGGATTAAGGAGTCAGGTAAACGCCTGCCTTATTGTTTTAGTTTTAGTGGAGGGTCAGAGGGTGGAAGGGATGCTAAAAAAAGATGCGCTATAGAATTTATCAAAAGGAGTATTATAATCGGAGGTCTGATTTGGGATTGAGAGCATTCCACTCAGGGAAGGATTCTTGCATGAGACCCGGTGAGTGGTTTTCGGACGTGGCGGGGGCTTAAAGTGTGGATTGGTTGCTTTGAAGAGATCTGATAAGTTCGCGGGGCGTTTAAAAGTAATGGAGGGGCATTTTGGAGAAAGGTTTGTGGTGGAATTATGGTTTTTGAGGATAGTGTAGAGGTTTTTTAGGATAAATCTTAGAGTCTCTAGGCCAAGAAATTATGTGACACAAATTGAAAGAGGGTGGGTTTTGGCGGTGGAGGAATGTTAGGGAGTTTAATTTCTTCAGATTCTTTTGTTTAGTAGGGATTCAGGATAACCTCGTCGGAGGAGGGAATGATGCATATTTGAGAGGAATTTATCAATGGAGTTCGGGTCATTACAAATCCTGTGTCCTCTTATTGAAAGGGAATAAGGAATGGAGCGTTTGGTGTGGAATGGGTGGCAACTTTTATAATGTAAGTTGTTTGACGGTCGGTTTAATATGTATCGTACATAAGTGTGGAATTCTTTGCCCTTTGATGATACGTTTCCATCAAGGAAGGTGATTTGGGAGGAGGAAACGGTAGAATTGAAGGAGACAGAAGACAAGGCATTGAGGTAGGAAATGATCGTTTTCAGAGAATCAATACCATGAAGCCAGAGAAGGTAAATATCATATATAGTATGTACAGCCTGTATACACAAATATGTATGTATATTTAACGCATGTATTTATTTATGCATTTATGTGTGCGTATATACATATACAAGGGTGGTCTGAAAAGTTTCCGAGAGTGAGCGTATATTAAAATAAAATATTCCTCTTTTTAGAAGACCACAGGTTTTGAGCTTACAAAAAAGTGTATAATTCACATTAAAAATTTCAATATAAGTGCCGGTGGTCAGAAAAGTCTCCGACTCAGTCTTGTATCTTTGTTAGGCCGGAAACTTTTCAGACAACCCACAGGCGAGGAATATTCTATTTTAATATACGCTCACTATAGGATATTCTTTTATTTCTTTATAGGTAACATAGTAGTTGCTAATATTCATACCTAACACAATGTTTGTGGCTATCTAACATTTATGTTGAAAATATATCAAGCCTAATGATTTTCGTATGGGAAGATTTAGCATATAGATAATTTTTCACCTACATGATTAAATTTTGGCGAATGCATCTGGAAGATAATCACCGTCAACACTGTTCTTTAACAACCTTATATATTTAAGGGATGTCCTTTATGAATAGATGTTTAAAAAGACATCTTATTTGAATAATGTTATATTGGCGAATAGATCCAAAGGAAAAAGAACATTCTTAAATGTATCTCCTGTAAAATACATTTCTTTCTTATCCCGTGATTCTCTTTAGTCGATCAGGACAGCTCTCTTGAGCAAAACTTGGATGATAATCGATACCCTCAGCAAAACCACTCGATTGAGATATTTGTAATAAACTTAAAGCCACCGTTAAACTGCCAGTTTTTGGAGCTTTTTTCTTAGATCATACAGCAAATATGTGCTATATCGTATTATTAGTCGACGCTCTTGAAGAGAGAGAAATTGTTGTTCCACTTTTCATTGCTCAATTCTTTGAACACCTCACAAAGTCACGCAGTTTTCCAGATATACTATATGTTGCTTTGTGAACTGTGGTAGCGATAACTGTTTTATTTAAAAGAAATCAAGTACGAGAAAAAAGTTGGAGATTTTTTCATAACATTTTTAATATTAATAAAAATATTGTATCATTTTAGGTTTTACCAGTTTCGCCATCTGGGGATTCTTTTTAGCGTGAGTTTGCGGATTCGGATTAATGGGGGGAGAGGAGGCCGGGGGATTCAGCATGTCGTGTCTCTCAATGGAGGGTTCTCTTCCCCTCCTACCCCCCGCCAGCCCTCAGACCCCTAATCCCCCGCCTTAGCCGGCGTGGAAGTCTCACCCCTGCGGCGCACGGTCGATGGCGCTAACCACGACCGGGGAATGTGTGCCGGAGAGGCTGACGCCTTTGAGCCGAAGACCTGGCTGGGTGGGGGGGGGCCTCTTGCGGGTTGACACCCAGGGACGTCCAAATCCGAAGCCGTGTCGCAGCGACCGCGCAAACACCAAGTGCCCATGAACACATGATTAATACTTCTAAATACAGCTTTAAAAATTTATTTTTCACGCACATAAATGCAGACGTTTATGTCATTCAATTCATTCTCCTTTGGGGGGAGGGGAAAAGTCGAAAAAACCTGAAGTTATTTCAGGCGTTTACTCCATTTCACCAATTTTCTCCATACTTCTCTTAGCTTGCTTAATGCCTCTGCCTTAATAATATTCATGCGCCGTTCTTTTCGGTCACTGGCAAACCTCATTGCCTTCTGCGCTGTCAGTTCAATGCATTTCCTCCCAATGGCGATGTGTGGGTTAGGAGTATGAAGTCTTTCAAAGTAGACAAGGGATGATATTTTATTTGGAATGGTGAGAACGGGCCGAGGGTATTGCTACTCGCATGTCCATTTCGAGTCATGCTGACTCTAACGCAATAAAACTCACGGGCAGAGTGACGTGAATGATATGGAATGCTGTACGTGGCAGGCCCAACACAAAGACATAACTTGCATATCCTGTCCTTCACTATTCAGGAGAGTTATGCATAGGCCTTTTGGTCATTTTGTAGCTAATATATACGCATAAACAAATATTCGGGAAAGGGGAGACTTGACAAATTACTTGAATTTATTTTAAGCCCAAAAACGATAGATTCGCTGATGGCGGTTTCTCGACTGGCGGTGACTCCAAGACAAATACGGGAAAGCATTGAAGAATGAGCGAAGGAATACTATCCACGGTTTTCCAGCATTGACGCTCGCGCTAAATGTAACTACATCAAAGTAATAGTGTGTACTGATGTTCCACGATTTTCTAAAGGAGTTGGGGGAGTTTAAAGCGTAGATTTGGTGCTCTGGTACTAGAAACCGAGTGTGCTATTGTTCGGGGGGAGGGCGGGCAGACGAGCAGGGGGTAAGAGAGGGAAGCAGGGGGGAGGAGTGCTGCGGACGGAGAACTTGAATGCCGGACAGACTTAGTGCGCGTTACCTGAGAGTGCGTGGGTGTTGGTATGAGGGAGTGTGGCAGGGAGGGTGACAGGAAAGCAGGAAAGACGGGGGGGGGTTGAAAAGAGGGCGGGGAGTGGGCAGGAAAAGGGTCGCACGCAAACGATGCTTTATAGGTCCAATTACGGGAGATTACGGAGGAGGCCCCCACCAGGGAGGGCGGGGGAGGGAGGAGATTCGGACGAAGTTTGTCCTTTGCAGTAAGGATGTCTGAAAGGGGCGCAGGGGGAGGGGGAAGTATGAAAGGGGATTATTAGAGTGTGGAGCCAAGTTAGACAAAATGGCGATGGGGGAGTCTTTTCACTGGAATGGGCTCGCTCTCTCGTCCTCCTTCGCTGTATTTCAGAATCACGTGAGGGAATGCGGGGCCAGGGGTGGTAGGAGGGTGGGGGTGGAGATAGGAGAGGGAGGGTGGCGGAGGCGTCGTTAGCGCATAGGGAGGGATTTAGGGAGAGAACAAGTCTGCCGATTGAAAGACATGTACGGTGCCGGGATCCTGCCGTCCACCTCGTGGGACGGATAACGAGGAAATCGTTGGTGCTGTTCCGAGAGCTTTGTGACGTTACTTTGCATTTCCTGATGAGTTCGCGAGAGAGCTATTTCCTATAGATTTTGCTGAGGACACTGATGATTTGGCGTTAATACGGCACTCGTCACATGTTCCCAGCTCGGGATTTTCCTATTTTCTGGAATTATATGCACGCGAAACTCGAATGAAAGAGATAAAATGTTTGAGCGATGACAATATCAATGTAGAAAACGTTAAAAATATCAGATATTTTATATTTAATAAATACATTTTATTGACTGGGACTTTTTGTTCACCTCCAAGGAGCAAAGCAATTTCATAGGTTGAACTCAGTCATTGACTCAAAATCATTAACTTTGAAAAAAAATCTAGTCTTAAAACAGCCCTAAAGTATAAAAGGCAAATGCAATCATTTTCAAAGTAAAATGCAGTAGATAACTCTGCACTGGTGAATTAATTATTTTGAATTTCCTGCGTAAGTGTATGTAATCATTTATATCCTTGAGTGAATGCTAATATTTGAAAGGGCTCAATTTAGCTAGTTTTCAATGATACAATATAAATACATCTCTTCATAATGATAACTCCTGCGGTGCCGTTGAAATTACACAGTTATGCACATCTGGAACAAAATTCACCATGACAAAAAAAGCATTTCTGTGGCAAACCCCATTTCTCATTCCTTTCCTGGTTTAACCACATTCCCTAATATTCTTTTTTTTGGAAAAATCATATCCGAAAGGGCTTCTTAAGGTTTGTAGGCGGTTGCTTGATTTCACAGCAATGGAAAAAGATAAATTATTTCAACTCATGGGAGATGTTACTTTTTCATATGCGATGCATATTAATTTCGCTTTACTTATGAGTTTGGCTGGTAGAGAGAAATATTTAATTTTTTAATAGGTACTTGTTTAGCAAGCGACTAGTAAAGGCTGTAAATCCAGTTATGAGTAATCCAGTATTCTGAGTAATGCAGCATAGAAAGGAAGTTTCAGGGTGGTTTATTCATAAAAAAACATAGATTTTCAATTCTCGATGCTAAGTGCTTACATTCAGGAATCAATCTATCCTCATAGCATTGCTTTTTGCGCTGAAGTGTCCAGTCACTTCCTCAGAGTACAACAATTACAGCTTACCCGAAATCCCTCGAATATCTCCGTTGCCATGGCCTCCTATCGCCTAGTGTTGTCTTAAAATATTTTCCATTATTTTCCGTTCTTATTCGTCTTTCGTCAAGCCTATAGACTTTTCTAAAACCTTATTAAAAAAGTATCTACCAGTTGGTCAGTTTTTTAGAGCTCTTTTGTTCACTTTAGTAATTCTGGACACTTTGGAAAAATATAGGTCAGAAGGCAAAAGGGCCTGGAAAAGGGATGCATGACATAATCAATGAAATTGAAATATTGAGAAAGTGGTAATGGGCAAAAAAATGCATTGTAAGCGCGATAAAGGCAATATTAAATAGGAATATTGATAAAAATTAATGGAGTCGTTAATATGGAGTTGAAGAATAGTCTAGTATAATGTAGGTATTAGAATATTTATTTAGCTATCTAGAATCTGGGGTTAATGAATACTTAAGAGGTATGTTATCGATTCCATCAAATAACTACCTTGACCGGCACACTAACATTATCAATGTAATACTAATAAAATGTAATTTTTAAAGCAGTTATTATAGTTGGAATACAACAGGTGCCTTCCATTTGGGAGAACTTAAAGTTCAATCTGAAAAACATCAGGTCACTGACCCAGACAAACAGTTGGAAAAGGTTTTTAAGTGTTGTACATGACGGGAAAAAGAAGTTGGTCCCTCTAAAAGTACAGCGCGTAAAAGAAGAAAAACAAATGGTTTTGAATTTAGTTAATGGATTAGTGATCAAAAAGAATTACATATTAAATTCTCCTTTTGCGTAAAAAAAAATCAATCCTCAAAAGAAAACTTGACTATTTCAATGGGGCTGCTTATGTTAGTATAAGAAGAGAGCTCGCTGACCGATTTTCGAAATTCTAAGAAGTAAGCCACGTATGTGATATTGAGACAATGCAGGAATACTTGTTGCCACCATTTCAGAAATTTAAAAGAAGAAGCATAGAACTGTAGAACGGATAGATTTTAAATGTCGTTTTCACTGAAAACAAATGGAGACAGTAACAGCTGCTATTCACATTAACCAGGGATTAAATAGAATAATCATAACGTATATAACCATATGTAGGCCTGAATGTGTGCGTATTTATGAGCATACGTATTTTAGTGCATGAATAGGTGTGTTTGCATTTGTGTGTGTGCATAACAACGTATACGCATGTATGCACACATGTAGTTAAAGGGGCTATGGCTACATTTTGAATGAAAAATATCGCTCCTATCCCATGACTTTACTAGAAATAGTGGTGGTTCAAAATGTACTATTTTTGTTTCTGATAAGTGTACCCTAGTTGTGGGTAGCGGTAGTTCAGGGGGTAAAGCATTGGATTACTGAACGGAGGGTCCCGGGTTCGATTCCCTGGCAAGACACTCTAGGCACCTGCGGAATTAAATAATGACAAAATTGTTGAATCAAGGAAAACTGAAGGATTTCCCCAAATAGTTTCTTTCGTAATATTAACCTCAAAAATATTTGGGCACAAAAGAAGTCACCCGCACACCTGAAGAGCAGCAAGAGCGCAAAGAGAGCGACAAGATATACTTCCTAGAAGGAATAGAAAAACAGCTCCATAATATAAAACCTAACGAAGTCCTAAATCTGGAAGACCTCCTCGCTAGAATACTTGTTTAACCTATCAATTCCAGCAGTTTAATGACCTATCATGACAGGAGTATACTCCTAAACCACCTAGGTTTGAGGAAAAGAAATTATGCGAAACAATGAAGTGTCTTTTTATTCAAACTGTTCTTTAGGTCAAGAAAAGGGTTCCTAACATGCGGTGGACGGTAAGCGACATTTGAAAGATTTAATGTGGGCATTCGTATGAATGGTCGAATTGAAGGCTACAAGAAAACGGTAACTTGACTAACAATCCAGAAAATTTCATGAACAAAAGCAATCACATGTTGGTTAAGGGGCATGCCTGTATAATATTTTCCTTGAAACCTCTTAGAGGAGGCTGAAAGATCGACCATTATCAACTTGAGACTTGGCATCAGATTTAGGCGTCAATATGAAATTGAAACGTGAAAGCCCTTTGCCGATTCCCATTTGAGATGTTTAGCGAACATTAAACTATCCATTAGAGGAGAAAACACTCACCGACAATGTAAAACCTCCTTACAAAAACGTCCATTTCGTTTGACGATTGTCGGAATTCACTCATTTCTCACTTTAACTGGCTCATTAGGGGATTTAATGGCGCACAAATGGGGGTAGCCGCCTGCCGACAGCGCTCCTCCCACTCGGTACCCATCCGCCTAACGCCGTTAAACTCAAAGGCCTCCCTTTCTCTACCAGGTAGCGAGGGTTTAACAGCACGGGCGTGACGCGACGCACGCGACGACTCCGATGTCAGTTTGAAGAGATGTGCGGTGGTTTCGTAGTCCTTGATGTGGTCAAACGAATGGACTCGGAGGCGATATCACTTTTGATAAGACACTCATTTTACATTTTCCGAATGGCTGATGGCACATGGTAGTGATATAAATAAAAGTGTATACTGTGTGTGAAAAAATTAATGGTTTTTAACACTATTTAACACAGTTTTGGAGAAAACTGTGGGCCAGTGTACATATTTTAACATGATTTATGCTTGCATTTTCTGTCCATTACCTTGAACCATCATTTACTTTCTATATACGTATATATATATATATATATATATATACATATATATATATATATATACATATATATCTATATATATATATATATATATACATATATATCTATATATATATATATATATATATAAAGGCAATATATTAGGCAAAATGAAGTACAAAGAGTTAAACAATAAATTGAGAAGGGCCACAAATAAAGCAAAAGAAGAATGGTGGAAAACGCAATGCGAGGATATGGAAAGTTTACAGAAGAAGGGTGAAATTGGTGCTCTATACAGCAAGGTTAAGTTATTATCGGGAAGTAAGAAGGCAAGATCTGTGCTAACAGTTAAAGATAAATGGGGTAAGATAATAGTTGAACCAGGAAAAATCCAAGAGAGGTGGAAGGAATATATAGAAACACTGTATGGTAAAGAACTTAGGCCGAAGAGGTTAGACATAGAAAAGGAACATGACGTAGAAGAAGATAGCTTAGGTCCAGGCATACTCGACGACGAAATAGAAAGGGCATTAAAGGAGATGAAAGCAAATAAGGCTGTGGGGGTGGACAATACTCCTGTAGAAATGTTGAACTGGTTAGGGAAAGGTGGGAAGAAGGCCATATATGGACTGATTCGTAGTATCTATGAGGAAGGAATCTGGCCGGAAGATTTTGTGAGATCGGTGTTAGTTCCTATTCCAAAAAAGGCAAAGGCTTCGTCATGTGAGGATTACAGAACAATAAGTTTGATATCCCACGCAGCTTAAGTTATTCTCAGGATCATCAACAAAAGGATAGAGAGTAGGGCAAGTGGTTACTTAGGGGATGATCATTTTGGGTTCAGGAAAGGAAGAGGTACGCGTGATGCCATTGCAGTAATGAGATCACTAGTCCAGAGGAATGTAGAATACAATCAGGACGTTGTTGCCTGTTTTGTAGATTTCGAAAAGGCGTTTGATAGAGTGAATTGGGAAAAATTAATGCGTGTATTGAAGAAAATAGGAATGGATTGGGGGGACAGGAGACTGATCCGCAACCTGTACATGTCTCAGACTGCTCAGGTGCGAGTGGGGAACGGAGAGTCCGGATGGGCAGTGTTAGGAAGAGGTGTAAGGCAGGGTTGCCCATTGTCACCGGTACTGTTCAACGTATATGTAGAGGAAATGATTAAAGAGGCATGGGAAGAACTGGAGGTAGGAATGAAAGTCGGAGGGGAATTCGTAAAATCGGTTAGGTTTGCTGATGACCAAGCATTAGTTGCTTAGTCAGCCAAGGGGTTGCAAGCATTGTTGAGTGAATTGGAGGTTCAGTTCGATAAATATGGGATGAGAATCAATATTAATAAAACAAAGGTTATGCGATTTTCCAGAAAGAAAAAGGCTAAGCTAAATATTAAAATAGGCGGGGAAAAAATAGAGCAGGTAGAACAGTTTACATATCTCGGAAGTGTTTTGGACCAATACGGTCAAAGTGGTAGGAACGTAAGGAGAAGAATTGCGCTAGGGAAGGAGGCCTTCTCAAGGAGGAGGGAGTTAATGACGGGGACGTTGAGTAGGGATGTTAAGACAAGACACGTAAAAACTCTGATATGGAGCGTAGCTATGTACGGCGCGGAAACGTGGTCGCTGAAGCAGGAGGATAGACGTAGATTGGAGGCTTTCGAAATGTGGGTGTGGAGAAGAATGGAGAAGGTGAAATGGACCGAAAGGAAAACAAATGAGGAAGTACTAGAAATGGTGGGGGAGGAGAGGGGTTTGTTGAGAGAAATCCTATGGAGGCAGGAAAAATGGATGAAAGGCGTATTGAGCGGTAGTGGAATGTTGAAGAGGGTAATAGAGGGGAGAATGTTGGGCAAGCGAGGTAAGGGTAGGAACAGGATAGGGATGTTGGACGGGATGAAGGGAGGAAAGAAGTACACCGAGATGAAGAGGGACCTGATATAGATTAGTTTGCTAGGTGGGGAGTCACAAAATGTTTATTTGATAGTTGTGTCCATCCAAAAACCTACCTTAACCGGTAGATTACCTAATAAAAATATATATATATATTCGTGCACTTAATCTTCCCCTTTTGTTCGGGCACCTCATTTTCCCCTCGACCAGCGAGCGGACGCACCGTTTGACCGGACGTACCAAAAGATTCGAAAGGATGTTTCCTTAATCAGTTTTAAATGTCAACTCAGTTTCGCTGGCCATTTTGTCCGTCAACCCACTCCGCCCGCTACCACCGCCGGAACTCCGATGCGACTTCCGGCCCGCTTCCAACTGCACATTGCTCCTTTCCTACTGCCTGTCCTCTCTTTGGCACTCGCCTGCCAATGGTATCCCACCCCCCTTGCTGTGTCACAGCCGCCCCTGGAAGGCGTTATCCCTTTTGTGAAACGTTTTCATAGCAATTCAAAATCATTTCCATTTGCCAATGATGTTATTTGTTTCAAGCTTTGCAGTTATCGTTTCAGATAGCGAGAATGAAAACTCGATTTCGCGGGTTAGCGTGTATTGACCTAGTTATTAAATAAGGAATATTAGAATTGATAGTTTGCCGTTAAATTGCTTACAGTACATTACATTAGGGTTCTGAATGTAAGCGTTACATTAAGTAGTACATGTACGAGTATGAATTATAATAGTGGAATAAATGTTCCTCAATTTTGACTCTCGTCTTTCCTTTCTTGCTGTGACTTATTTAAGGATGTAAATTCTTACTCCTTTCTTTAAAATAAATATGAACTTATATGAATGAATGAACGCTGCGTTCCGATCGGAATCAGTAGATTTAGAAATAACTTATTTTTTTAGAAAGTTACCAAAACTAATAATTTTTAATTTGATCGAGGAAACCAATATTTACTTTTATTATGTCATAGGCGTAACCTTTTGGTAAAATTACCTTAATATTGATTGGTTTTGTACTTAAATTCATTATTTTTAGGAACTATCCAATTAATAATTCGGGATATTTGCATTCATTAAAAACCTTCCTGACATTTATAATATATACATAAACATACATATATTTATTTATATATATTTTTATAAATATGCATATATACATAAAAATTCATTTCAAAATATTGTAGAATGTCACAAAAAATATAAATATAAAACATGAAATGCACTTTTCAGTTAATTCGTGTATTACAGTGATAATAAAAACATTAGGCATTACTTAATCACATTTACTTGTTGTTAAAACGAATATATAGAAAAAATCAGGAATTCGAAATTAGTTTTTCATAGAGATCAATGGAAATCATTTAATTATAAAATATGTCAAAAATGGAACCTAGCTTCGATGTTTTCCAAAGCAGAACCATATATTTTTAGCAAAAGTAGATTTATAACAGTCTTGGGGGAACTTAATCATGGTGACAAAATAAATAATTAATAGGTAGTTATGTAGAATAAGTAAATATGTATGATAATGCGTATCATGGAACGAGTATTACAAGTAGCGCACAAATAAAATATTTTTTGTATTTACGTAACTAGCAGAGAATTTTTAAAAATTACTTAATATATATGACATTGAATCTTGTACCAACTCCAAGCTTAATTAAGTTACAAAAATTGTTCATTTGGACTGTTCCGGTTCACGAGATTTAGCAAATGCAAAATGAGGAATTACCGAATAACTGAGGCTGTAAGTGCAATTTTCCCCGACATTGATGTTATTTCGCAACGAGTGTCTCATCGGACCAAATGTATAAGGATTGGAGGGATGGGCGAGGCGGAGTAGGACGGGGGCCCCCTTGCGCGCCAGGTGGGGGGGCCGCCCTGTGGCAAACAGCATGCACGCCTGCCCCACCTCCCGCAAAGACCGCCGCCGCTAGCAGGGGCGCCTGGGTTGGGGGCAGAGATATGAGGAAGTGAAGACGAATTGTTTGCGGCCACGCAGAGGCATTCCCTTGGCGAGAATCCAGGGGCGTGTTCGCGAACGTCCGGGGGCGGGGGGAGGGTGCCGACGGTGGCTTCCCGTGTTTATGAAACGGAAACGAAGGAAGGGGTTCTTCCCGGGATCTCCGCCGAGGCACCGAGGCCTGCCTTTCCCACCAACACCCCTGCACGGGGGGGGGGGGGCGAGTCAAACGCCAATTGTGAAGGTCATCGGAGCAGAATAGGACTTTAAGTCTCCGGACGGATTTGTGCTTCTAGACATTTACTTCATAATGGTTAATTATTTTATGAAGTCGCGGTCGTTGGCTTCCGAAGGGGATGGTAGTCTTGGAGCGGGATGAAAAAGATTACATGATCTTACGGGAGAGATCATCTTCAAATACGGAAGGATGGACGGCGCAATCACTCGTATTAAGATTCATAGGGAACAATTAAAGTTTAAAAGCTATCAAAAGAAACGCAGAAACACATATTGAGGCAATAGATTAGATGTATCTTGTAACAAGGCGCATGTTGTTACAAGATGTAAAATATGTCCTTCTTTCTAAACCGTGATTCCATTCCTCTCTCAGCTGCTTTTCAACTCTCACCTACCAATTACCTACTCCTCGTGCATCTCCAGTAATGTAGTTTATTTTCTGAAGTGCAAAATATACACTTTCTTCTATGCTTCATACTCCAGATATTTTCATTCTACCACCACTCCCAAAACCTTCCATATCAATCCCACAAGGGTTCGAGAAGATGCGGAGGCTAACGTACTCGCTTCCCACCAAGAATACGAATTTCGAATACCGTCGGTGGTAGATATTTTCAGTGGTATACATGTTCCTACTTGGGGTGCTTTGTGGAGAGCACTTTGAGAGATTATGGCGCCCATCGGATGGGACGTAAAGCTGCGGACTCCTTGGCACCTTTCATTAAGAGTAGGCTTATGCTGACGCTGAGTTTCTCTCAACCCTTCATCTTTTTGTGCCCATTCCTAATAGCGAAAATGACCTCACCTGTCGGTCGTCTCTCCTAAAAAAATAGATATTAATCCCACACTTCCAAACCTTCCCCTTCAAACTCTTCCCCTCCAAACCTTTCCCGGGAATAAAAGAAGCGGGAGTGGCTTAACGGAAAATAATTATAAGTTAGGGGAAATTTCGATGACAAGTGAAGTATGTTTGCGAAAAACTAAAACCGTCAATAAATACTTTTTCTGACGAATATTTTACGACAAAAAGGGCATAATCTAAAAATAACAGTCTTACTTTGTCAAGTACCAGTGTAATGAGTACTCATGTCTTACCTTTCTTTGCAACACTACCGAAACTCATTATCCAATCGCTCCACGCACCTGAATATTTTGAGATTTGAACAGATTTCGGATAAAACGCCTATCTATCCAATTTATTCCTTTTTTCCAAAATATATTAATTCATTTTCACGAATAAATCCATCAGACTTCTTCTTGATGCATAGGAAACAAAATAATGCAATCACACATCTTAGTCTACAGAAATACTCAACAATCTACCATAATGGTTTATGGTAGTGAGTTCTAGCACCAAGGAAAAAAGGTAAGGGATAATGGAGAAAACGTGTGTGTAAATGGTTAGAAAAAGAGTCATCCTGATCATACTCTATGTTACTTTCTATTAGGGACAGCCTTATTGCTTTTGAATCACCCGTATCCATTCCTCAACCAAACTGGCTATCTTCTAAGAATACATTTGCCCTGCTCTCCATCCTTTCACTGATTATCCTGAGAACCACTTTAGTTGCATGCCAATTCAAACTTATCTTTTCTATAATATTCAGAAATAGTTACTTTTCCCTTTTTGTGACAGATATTAACACCGATCAGACGAGATTTTTCGGCCAAAATCTTCCCTCATAAATAATACGAATTGCTGGGTGACAAAATTAGTTGTAAATTGCTTGTTTCCAGAATTAGTTCATAAAACCTCTTCCTCCCACGTTTTCCTCAATCTTTAAGTAGTTACCCGTTATGCTATCTACTCCCATAGCCTTTATTGATTTTATCTCCATGAATGCTTTCCAATATCGTAATCAATAATGAGTGGACCTAAGTTATCCCTCTGTACTCGCACATCGTATTTTATTTCTATGCCTAGCTGAATTTATCGTACACATAACTATTCTTAATATTATTGCTATAGTTTTATAGCCATTTTTGGTCATAGTAAATATTTTTCTGACCCTTTCGGATATTTTACTTTGATTTTCTCTCCTTACCTCTTGACAGTCCTTTCAACCCCCAATAAAACCCACAAATTTTACCCTTTCGTTGTAAATTTTCTATAACTACGTAATTGGGTTTTCCACCACCCTTTTTTCACTCCATTTGTTTTCCCCTCGGTTTATTATTACACCTCTTACTTTCTTCAACCTAGCTCTATTTATATTCTTCCATTTTTTTCGTATATCTTTTTCATAGTCTCGCCTGAAATCCATGATTTTCTTCTCGTATTCTTATTAATCGCCCATTAAGCTTTGTGTTCAAATTTCAATATGCGTTCTTTGATTTTGTATGCTCTTATTTTTAAGTATCCATCTTATTTTCCCCACTCATAATTTCAGGCACCTTATACGCCAGTATTACCGTCAAAGTTTATGTTTTTACATTTCATTTCCTCTGACTTCTATTATTTTGTCTCTTTCTGAAACTGACACTTCATTAGTACTAAGTTATGATCTGAATTAGCGTTCCCTCATCTAAAAATAAACGAATTAATTACTCTGTTCGTGAATCAATTCCTAACTATATTACAGTCTAACAGCTATCTTTCGGTGTTCCGGGGTATTTAAATGCTACGTGCGCCTGTTGTGGTGCCTGAATCAAGTGTCCATTATGAATAACCCTTGTGTCCTGCAGACCTCCTTGCTTCCATTCATGGTAATTCTTTGTTCCCAAACCATTGTCTCTCTCTCCACTACAGATTTATCGCTACAGTTGTACCTGAATTCAAATCATATTATATTTATTTATATATACGTGAACAGTTTCTTTGCAACTGTGTTCTTTGTGAGCACGCGATTTTACAGGAAATTTGGACAAATATGAGCTGATTGAGGAGAACTCTGCATCTATCTTTCCTACCCCCTTTGGATTTCCCGTGGTAGTCTTCTCTCCTTCTCCACCATACCAGCACTTCCTCGTTCGTTTTATTTTATGCCCACTTAACCTTTTCTATCCTTCTTTACACTCATATTTAAAAAACCGCAAACCTACACCTGTCACCCTGCTTCAACGCCTGTTTCCGCATCGTAAAAAACGAAACCATAAATTTTACAGAAATATTTTGTGATTAAAAGTTTTTAAATACTAAATGTTTGATGTGTAATTACCCTTGCCACTAACACTAGTGGTGGCAGATAGTTACCATTTGGATAGAAGCTGAGGATGCCCTGCGGCGTCACCCGAAATCGAACCCCAGTTTTCTAGTCTCCAGACTGTAGCTGAGAGATCTAGCCACAGGATTACCACGCCCCGGAATTGAGAAATAATTTCGAAAGTGATTATTTCATTTGATTCTAAACAAGCTAAATATTTTATTGAGCAATTTTCTCTCCAGGATATGGAATCGTAGCCAACAATATCAAAACAATATTGTGCTCAATGTGTTGATGATATAAAATAATTATTGGTAATGAAAAACAAACTCAAACGTAAAAACAGAAACTCGATAGTCTTTAAACTTTAAAAATGGAAAAATAACTTCTTCCGAAAAGCATTTTATAAATATGCCATATTTGTACATTAAATTTTTGAAAATTCTTAGAATCGTTCAGAAAATTTAATCTGCAATATTTTGGATGTAACTTCTTTTAATTTACATTAATCTGGCCCATAACATTTAATTTTAAGTTATTTCTCTCTAGAAGGTATTTGAAGACCGTTATTTATAAACCAAATATGTTTTTAAGAATAGGTGACGGTGTTATACGAGTAGTAAATGGCCAGGTCAAGCGACATACCCCTCGGAATGCACTACAATCTCGTGGAAGTGAAGCATGTGCTTTCCCATGACCCTTGGAGCTCTAAGCTATGACTTACCTTGCATTTGTATCCTGGTCTTTGGTTGCTCGTTCTATGCAACAAAATTGCTCTGGAGTCCGCTAGTTGCATCGCTTGCGAGCGTAAGATTCAACCGGAGACGATAAGAGTAACATTTATGCAAACTTACAATCGCTTCCGAGTAAATTCTTAACTCTAGTATAACGTATATCGAGTAATATCAATTGCATATTCCTCTTTCGTATAAAAAAGAGCATATCAAAATAAAATGCAAATATGGGCAAATTGACGGCAAGGATACTCTCTGATGCGTTATTTCCTTCTGCAATTTACCGTGGAGAGCAAACGTCAAAAACCAGCACGTTCGCCTATGAGTGGCTCGGTTTCACTGGAGAGTTTGAGTTGATAAAAATGGGAAATCGTAGGAGTGATGTAAAGTTCCATTTGCACCATTTTCGATTCACGTGGAATACGACTACTTAAAAACCTTTGAAGAGAGTTCCAAATAGGGAATTTGGATTGAATAAAACCCTAGATATTTAAAAGCTAATCCCTAAAAAGAGAGCAGACATGATCAGAATTAGAGAAAAGCCTAGGTATCTTACCTAGGTACAGAGAGATCATGGAGAATAGTAACTTTTAAGGAGGTACAGTACTAACACTGAACCTTTTATTAGGTCAAATCTTCAGGGCTTAATTAGGAATCAGGGGTTCAAGCATCAAGGATGTAATAAGAAGGCTGACAAGTACTAAGAAACATTGAAGGAGGAACGCTTTAATGACACTACACGTATTAATAGTTGCGAAAGTTGATGACGAGTACGTTTAAGAAAAATTGTAAGTAAATACTGGTTAACAATTTGATTCAAAGTTAAAATTATTCAAAAACATATTCACTAAGGCAGGGGTGTGGACATAGATGGACCGTTTTTGAGATTCGTGTGTGGAGAGGAATTGAAACATACGAAGAAGTTCTAAGCATGGCAATGTAAGGGAGAATATTGCTCCGAAAATTCCTTCGCTGGATACCTAAGGAGGAGAATAACACAGTTAAAAGAAATGAAATGTTAAAGTTACAATAGTAGTAATGTTTATACAAAGGGGAAACTTTTGTCAAGTTAATGATACAGATGACAAGAATAATGATTTTGGGTGGAAAAACAAGGGAGTTAAACAGCTAATGAACAAATGACAGTAATCTGGAATATGTATTTTTGAGATATTTTTTGTTTCCCAATAATCACAAGGAAAATTATAATTTTGATTTGCCTCATATTCGTATGACTGTAAGTACACCTGAAAACATTATATTGCTTACGTATATGTGTAGCAGGGATATTCTTGTACTATCAGGTTCACCTTAAGTGTCATGTGTGTGATGAAACGGGTTACACCGCACCAAACTTTTAAACTTAATTATGACTTTTAAAGATGAGAAAGTTAATTTAAGAAATATCTTTAACGAATATTTTTAAATAAATTCTCAGTTAATTATAGCCTAAAAATTATGGCAAAATTGTTTTGGAAAATTGACACACTGTCAAAAGATATTCGAATTCCGTGCACACACGGAGGAGGAGTTCCCTCCTTCGATCTTCAGGGATACCCTTACTCTTAGGATCGCGTTGACAACGATTAGGGAGAAGGGCAAAGCGAAAGATAGCGCACTTCTGGAGCACATTCGAGAAGGGAGCGATAAAGAGGTTTAGGCGACGGGGAAGAAGCCACCCACTCCCGCCTCTCTCCCAAAGCGATTCCCGGAGATAGAGGCGCCCCCGACCAGTCAGCATTTAAGCAGAGCCCCGTCGCCGACGATTACATCGTGCTTGCCGGCACCGCAGACGAGCGGTTCTTGTTTAATTCAGGACGCGGAAAGTGGCGCTCGCTCGAAAGAGGGGCCCATTAAATCACCGTCCCGCCCCCGACCGCTCCTCGCCAAGTCTTTGACTCCCCGTGGGGTATACCCAAGGACAGAAAAGCCCCTGCCACTTGCTCGTCCTAAGTGATCGCGGGTCCGAAGGCCCATTGGGGTCCGCGCAGATTCTATGGGAGGGAGGGGAATGGAAGCATCCACTCCTTCGACGCAACCTGCCCTCTCCCCCTGAATCCCAATTGCAATCTCTCCCATTCACAGCTCAGGCCTCTAAATGAAGCAGGTTTGCTAGACCACTGGTTCTCGCCACAGACCCAGTCGCGAGTTTACATAATTACAAAAGTGTGTCCGACACAGATATAAACCTCATTATTTGATAGAGATATCATATTGTTTAGATTTTTCTAACTTAAAATTTATTAACACAGTTAATTTAAAGGAATTGGTGTATGCTATACCGATGAATAGAATTATTTAATGCAATGTGGATGGCCCGGTTTTGATTTAAAGTTACGTACCTCTCAAAAAGTTCATAAATGTGCGTGATTTTTCAGGAAAAAGCAATTTTTTTTAAAGCTACAGGTCAATTAAATTTTTTTTCATTTAAACATTCGTAGTCTTTTAATAAATACTGCAGAACTCATTTACTTTCCTAAATTACGCAATTCCAATATAAATGTTTTAAATTGCACTCAGAAGTATTATCAAAAGGCTTACAAATCGATTTATACCTTTGAGAAACGTACATCCTTTCAGAAAACCGTATGCGCCAGAAAGAAGGGAAAGGGAACCTTTATCGGCCTTTAATCAGCTTTTGTCTCACGTTGTATGGCTTTAGATAAACTCTATTCTCACTTGGCCAACTAATGTTCAAATTGATTACCCTATTTTGTGGCACAGTATTATTCAATTGAAAGGTAATTACACTTCTAAATCATCAATTATCCTTATTATTTTTTTTCATTATCGTCTCCCATTCGGCATGGGGATCATACTCAAACATAAAGCACACTTACATTTCAGTTCTGCACCTAATGATAAAACCTAGGGTTACCTCCAACTAACTAAATATTGAAGAAATAAATGAGGGAAAAAAGTCATTTCTTAGTGTTTTAGAGTTTCACCCAACTAACAAAAAGGCCTAACGCAACGGTAATTGAACAGTAATGACGAATCAAATGAACATAACCCAAATCTTTTTTTAAATTTCACCCCCATTAATTCGGATATGCAGTACATTTGTGGCTTTGAAAAATATTTGAAGAATAAAAAATAAAATATTATGTTGCACATATGAATTCGTTTTGACGTAGACTACTGACGTGCATGAATGAAACTGATTCCATTTTTAGAGTAGATAAACGATCTCATTTCCATTCCATCTCCATCTCCATTCATTTCTTTATTTTACTTATTTATCGATTTCCACGATTTAATCTGAGATACTCCTCCGTAAATTTGACTGCTTAGAAGGCATTAGTCTGGTTAACCGACCCGAGCCACTAAATTCAAGGCCTGGGAGACGGATTTTCGGGGTTTGTACATTTAGATGATAAAGAACTTTAAACGATGTCTGAAATGACGAAAAGAGCCTTAAAAACGATGTACTCCGGATGACGGATTATTGCCGACTTAAAAGTGCATACCCTTCCTGATAATAACCGGTGCAAAAAGGAAGCAACCAATATGCGTGTTTGTAAAACCATACCCTATTCACAAAAATATAACATTCGATATGGAAAAAATCTCTGAAAGAAAAAATGTAGATATCTCCAAAGAAACTGAAAGTTTGGCTCGCAAACAGTAATGTTTTCTTGAAGTGTTTCATCATCTTCCGAAAAGACAGTCCTAATCGACTTGTCTATTTCCGGGCCACATGGTTGCGGAAATTAAAAGTAAGCAAGTCCAACGGTCAACCTTTGGCAATAAACCTAAGCAAACAGTGGCGTAGGAAATTAGCCTCGGGACCGAATGTTCCTCCCCCCCCCCCTTCACCTCACAGTTGTGTGATTCTTTTTAAGCATAACTATGTCTTCAGATTCATACCCCTTCTTCTTTGACGGTTAATAGATACGGAGCTCGTGAACACTATTTCAAGTCGCTATACTCTTAGAAAACTCTTGGTGAACCCGACAAGCGTACCTATAGTTACCAAAAATTAAAATACACTTTAAATAGAAGAGAATCTGCAAAGAGAAAAAAAAATCCTGAATGTCTCGACGTTTCATTAGAATACACCTATTTTATAAAGTAAGCCAACTATGCCTAAAAACACGACTGTTCTTATTTGCATACGCGTGACACGTATGCGGTATTCATTTTAGCCTGAACATGATCGTAGCAATGCCACAGGAAAAATATTCCAATAATCAACTCCACCATCACAGTTGCATCTAGATTCAGAGGACTGTTAAGAGCGCCTTTAACAATTTCAGAAACTAAAAATATTTCATTGGATTATTGTAATATTTTTCCAAAACTATTAAGGAAAAGAATTGCTGAGCAGAGAGAAGTTACTGCCTAGTTTTTTTATCAGCAATTGCGAAGAGCGAACTTAGCTCCCTCGTCAACAGCAATCTTTAACTGCGTCCAAACTGGTCAGCAATCAAGGAAATTGCCTTTTGACACCTAAAATTAAGATGACTCTTGATAAACACTTTTGAACACATTTGAGTTTGAACCCCTTATTTAGCTAATAATAAGAAATGTACATATTACAAACGGATCTAGATTTTCAATATAAATACAAGACATAATACAGGATAAAGAAGAAAAGATGTAATAGGATTGAGACTACTGGTAATCTATGGAGTGACTTTGTAGAACCGATTTATAATCAAATAAGTAAAATAAATGATAATTATCCAGACTATTAATTTTAAGATAGGGTGAGGAAAAGTACTACTCCTGTTATTATTTTACAATAAGTTGCATTATATTTTACTTTAACAAGAAATTACGAGGGAAATAATATAGGATAAACAGAAGGGACATTTTAGAACACATTTTAAGTTGAGTTATATTGCTGCATTGTGTATTTTTATGATGTGATATTTTTCACCAGTTCATGTAAATCTGATACTGATGAAATTATGATTTGGATGACCCTAAAAAAACCTGTACTCATTACTAGCCGCGTCCAAACGATATGCGAAGCATTATTTTGCATTAGAATAAATTCATGCACAAACAGCGTCCTCGCTACCTTCCTTCATACCGTCTTAAATGTAAAACTGTCTCTCTCTCTCTGTGGCTCCCACTACCTTGCTGTTCAGATATTATCCCTTCTTTCTTGTCTCCAACACGGTGTCGTCTCCTGTGTCCATTCTCCTCTCTTCTCCCAATTTATCCAATCGTCATCCTTTTTCAAACCTAGCAATTATTCCTTTCCTTCAATTCGGCCCATTTTATCACAACTTCTTCACTATCACATACTCCTACCTCCATGGAGGAGACCACAGGGACATGTTATGGGAAACTGACCGCTTGCTGCAAGAAATCGTTTTTGTCTCGTGCACAATACAAACATGCCACAACATTGTAAATTATAAGTTAATTGCTTTAGTATCATCAATCACTCATCAACAACTGCTTTCATTGCAAATAATGAGATGTATATCCGGTGTCTGATTTCAAAGAAAATGTGTGACTATAATAATATTGCGTATATCCAACCCTCAAATCAAGTCTCACCGATTCTCTCAATCGACAAAATTTCAAAACCATAAAACGTTAATCTTCATGTCAAGGTTTTTCAGAAATACTTTACGTATTCTCCTAATTCTCCAGCCTTGATATGTGTCTACTTATAAACGCATATTGATCTAGAACAATCGATTCATTCCATATTTCATACATTTTTCAAGGTTTTAGGAATTACTAGTAATAATATGGTTTTACCGAAGAAAATTGATTGAATGATTCCCGTTCAACCATCTGTGGTCTTTCAAGCTGCGCGTTCTTGTGCTTGAAACGCGTAGTCTTGCATTTGATTAAGAAACGAAAGCCATGATCGACACGTATCCTCTGTGAGCTGGATACTTTCCCATCTGTCTTCTGTGGACGTCGACTTGCCGAGACGACGTCCTTAAGTGGGGGCGATACGATCCCGCAGATATCCAATCAAGGAGGAGGCGGGGCGAGGATCTTATTTCGAGTAAGAGGTGCCCCTCTGACCCTTGCCGCCTTCCTCCGCCATTCACACCTCATTCATTCCCAAAGGGCGTTGGGGATAGCATATCGAATCCCCAGTGCTTGTCTCCCCAATCCGTAACTTAAGCGTCGGAGGGAATGGGAAAGACTGGAGCCAATACGGACGGACAGTGGCAGAAGCCGCTAGTTTGGAGTGGGCAACACTGGGTGATTCCCTTGCAAAAGAGTTAGCGCTCCACTCTATTTAGCTTTAAGTAGTTCCACGGAGGAAATTTTGCACTCTCGTTTAACGGCTAACAAATCCCTTTATATCATAGTTAAACATGCAATCTCTCTTGAAAGATTACCCAGTAATTTTCCGGAGATCGCTGTACAAATAGGTGGCAAGACGTAAACGAACAGGTGGTTTACAGTTTGATCTCAAATAAATTAAGTAACGTCTGAATTTGAATATTTTATTCTTAACGGCATATAGAAGGCTATAGTTTAAATAATAGTGTGCATTTGATAAAATTCTAATATAGATAAGGAGATGATATAAAAATAAGTGATAAGTATTAATTCTAAAAAAACTAAAAGTTAGGACATCGTAGAGCCACTTCGCCAGCTACAATTCATGGGTGAAAGGGGGTACCTCAAATGAAACTAATTTTTTATACGAGAAAAATGGACGAGAAATACGCCAACTAGGTAACAGAAAATTAAGTGATATATAGAGAGTACTAATGAAATGTAACGAGCAAGTAAAAGAAGACTTTTCACAATTCGCCCTCTGTTACAATACGCTGATAGTACATAGAATGTTTACGAAGTCATTTCGATTACCGAATTAAATCTAATGTTACAAATTGAGCATATATTTGCCTTATTTAACTAATGTGACACTATTAATTGAGCGATTAAACTGAGAAACTAGATTTTCAATTATTAACAGGTCAAGAATAAGATATCCACTGACCAATGATAAGCTACAGAATACATTTATTGCGTAAAATAAAGTCAGAAGCATTTTCAATTATATGAAAAATGGATTATTACTGTATAATTCTACGGGAGAAGATATCATAAATGTACAGGGATAATATTGTAGAGAAAATGTAGTAAGACTAAAAAATATATACTTTATTTTTTTATATATATTTCCGCATATTATCTGCTCATTTCTAAAATTCACAGAATACCCCGCAAACTGTAGCTACCATTCGTGATGGAAGTGGGGTGGGAAGCATTCGTGATGGAAATAGTGCACTAGTCATATTAGCACCACATAGATGCGTGCATATGTATTAAACACTTAAGCGTTTGAAGTCCCAAAAATGTTTCTACTCTTGATGCTTCATTTTATCGATAGTTATGCTGACGGAACATATAAAAGAGCTTATGAAATAAATAACGGAGCATATAAAATTTCTCCCCCACCAACTTGAATTCCCTGAATAACCGGTACATCTGCATCAACAATCTGCCTATATAAGTCCGAGCATGCAAAGTCAATAACTGTGGCAAAAAAAGTGATTTTTCTAAATCGTATGATGTAACAAATACATAATATATCTCTAATTACTTAGTTTTAATTAATACACTGCGGGCACATATGAAGAATGGTATCTAGGCGTAAAATAAGTCTTTATTTATGAGAGGTTCTTGTAAGATGAAGGTCAATAAAATAAGGATATCTGAAATAATGACAACATATTAGGCCAATAGAAATTAATTAAAAAAGGAAAATACCCTTTATTCCATTAGCGTGGTTGCATAAAATTATTCTGACACCTCATCTTTCATCATGACATCTTAAATCTTTTAGTCCTACACTTGGGCTCTCTAATTTTACTAACATGACATCTCCTATCATATTAAGATAGAGATACTTATACATTTTCAATATAACTGCTTAATAACCCTGCTTCAAATTAATGAAAGAGATTTAATCTATAATTTAACCTTCGCTCCGTGAGTGATTCCCAACCCAGCTGCTGAAATGACCTTGATACGCTGCTAATTTCATGACAACACTATACAAATCTACCATCTCATCGCTGAACGCGATCTAATTAGGCAATCAATATAACTTTTCTTCTCTAATTTTCAGATTTGTCTTCAAAGAATATATTAGAGAGCCTGAATTCCGTACAGCTCTAGTGGCAGTTTGAATTCTTGTTCAGTATCCTTCATTCATTTTCTCGCATTTTTTCCTTCCGTTCTCACTGAGTAAATATATTACTCTTGTGTTGGTGTATTCAGTTTAGATTCTTTTCAGCAATACACTTTTCAAATCCATGCTGTGAAAAATTTCCACGAATGCTGACAAAATGGAACGAAATGCTGGCATATTTACACGCAAAGATTTCTACTTAATGGGAATTGTAGAGTAGTATATTTGCAAATAACTGGAATGAATTATCAGTGACTTAATTCCGTACAGACGATGAGGTAAAACAATAAGAGAGCATAATAATCAGGAAGAAATATCAAAGAACTGGTAGCAAAAATGTATGTCTAAAGCTGTAACACAAAAGGTCACCACTGCTCTTTAATTCCCTCGAAAAAATGCTTGCAAGATGGTTTCACGGATAATTTAAATAACTGCAAATCGAAATATTACTGCATTATTCGCTTGTTTATGAGTATTGTTTGTGTTTCGGTCGGATAGATGAAGGCAGGCGTGCTAATAGCAACAGATGGCGATTGTAAAAATAAACAAAAGTATAAAAAAATATGAAGGGTCACCTCTTCACAGATCAGACGACTGGAGTTTTGTTTCTCGGGGTAACGAGAAGGCTACGCTGCAACAGGGATTGGTGTCTGTGGAGTCAGATTCCCTCCTTGTCTCCAAGAGGTGCTGTCGGATGAGGCCACCATCGTGCCTGCAGCCCCCACCCCCACTCTGAGCCCATTGTCTAGGTGATTCCGTCAACTAAAGGGAAATGAGGTGATTATTGTGATGGGCAGCTCTAATGTCCCGATGTATCATATCCCCTTTATGTCGTAGGGTCCAACGGGAAGGATGCGTTATCCTGGCTGTGAATAGCAGCAAGCTGGCTGGGTTCCTCAGGTGACACAGGTGGTCGAGGCGGTGGCACTGTGCGTGGATATCTCCAAGGTGTGAGTGGAAGCACGTGCAGGGACCTATGACACCTCGCATCACTGATCAACGAAGAAATTACGCTTTCTTTCGAGGACCTGAATGTCGAGGTGAATCGAGTTGGGGGTTGAAAGCTTTAGTAAATGTAAATATTTGTTCTGCGGTACAGCGAGTTGATCGTGTTGCTATGACTTAAAACTTTGTAGAAGGTTTAAACATTTTAGAAAGGTTTAAACAATAGAAATTTTTGTAAGAATATTGGTATTGACTTTCATCTGTAACCTTGCGTTTCATGTGGCTGGCAGCCACTTTTCGGGAAATTACTTTTTCGGTCACTTTATTTTTCGCAGAAGATAGTGCGTCGGGTAAACAATCAAAGTTCAGCGTAGTTATTAGTTCGGTACGTTTCCCTTTGTCTTTTAATTAATAATAATAAAGAAATTAATAATTAGGAGAGTATCTCAAGACTTTTTTAATAAAAGCGGAAACTTCAACGCACGTATTCGGGAATGTAAAACAAAAATTATAAAAGTATTGGTCGAATGAATCAATAAAATTACACTAAATTTTCACAGTATTGAAAGAAAAAGATATGGAGAACGCTCATCACACTCACATAGTCACCGCACTAAGTGATAAAAACAATCAGAGAAAAATAAATTCTGTATCTCAGTTTGATAAACCATAGGGACAATATCACACATTTATAGGTAACCGAAGGGGTAACTTATCGCAAAGCCTTTATTGCATAATTATATTCGCAGGAAAATTAAATCGTGAAATCAGGGTACTATTCGGCACATTATAACCTTTTCTTGAAAGGAAACGTCTAGGGTTTTGCCGTTTACCATTATAACAAAGTAAAATTATTTATTACAAATTCACAACGATGGAACTAAAACTATATGGAAGTGTATCAAAGACTTAGTTTTACACCGAATAGAGACACATATTACAGATAAAATAAAATATAAATGCATCGATTGCCTGCAGTGGGAGGAAAATCATTTGAGAAAACGAAGAAAATTATGCATGAAACAAAAAAAACATTTCAAACTGGCATAAAATATATACACAGAACATCGTAAGGAAAGATAAAGAACCATCCAAAACGCCCGACCAAAGTTTAGAAAGAAAAAATCTTGGGGACTACTTGGAGGAGACCCTTATGGTATTCCATTTACAGTAAGAGAATTGTAAGGAAATCGTCTCTCAAAGATCATAATTTTAATATATTTACGGCCAGTATCCAAAATGGAAATGCTCTAAAAATTTCTTTGAAATCTCTATGCTCACGACACAAGCAAACCCACAAAAACCCCAGTAAGATACATTAGGAATCTGAATGACCTTATAATTACACTTAAAGGGATAACAAGGAAATCCTGAGCTAGAAAATATTTCCACAAGAATATTTCAAGAGCTCACGCCAGAATTTGCACCCTTGTCAGGAGAAATATTTAGCACTTCGATTAAGGAATTTGTAGCTTTTCTGGACTGTAAGGTAGCTGATCGAAAAAATGTCTTTGAAAACGAAGATGAAGAAGTCTCCAGTAAAATCTCCCAATTTGTTTCATCTGCCTCTCTTGTAAATCCCTAGAGTATCACTTTAAACAACATCATGATATTCCTTGACACTCAAAATTTCATTTTCAGGAAAAAGCAAGGATTTATAATGAACACATTATAAGAAACCCAGTTGGGGCTTCAATAGACAATTAAATATCATATAAGGAAAGAAACAAGCATCTAGATCTAGATTTTCTAGATCTAGATCTATCTAGATTTTGAAGAAATTCTTAGGTAAAGTCCCAAGCGCCAAATCAATACTTAAGTTGCAAACAAACTAATAAAGGGTACCTACTCCAATGAAATGGATTCAATACTTTCTCACTAATCTCTAACAAAAAGTATGACCTCAAGCTCTAATTGAGTACAAGTAAACGTTCAGCGTTCCATAGAGTAGCGCACTAGGCTCTTGGCTCTTTCTTACTTAAATAAATGACATCAATTAAAAAATAAGAAGTAACTTAGGACTCTTTACCGTTCTGGAAGTGTAACGTACAGGAAAATAGTGAAAGACACAGACAGTCTTCTACTAAAAAATTACTGAAATAAAATTCAAAAATGGCGTCATGACTAGGGTCTAAAATTAAACATTAAAACTCTAAAGTAATCCACTTCTCAAATGTAAAATATAGTGAGCCTATTTTAATATTTTACACTTTCAGGTTTCACTTTGTGGAATTGTTTGATGTCCATGTTAAAGGATTTTTAATTTTCCACAGACTTCTGTGGAAAATTTCAAACTCTCTTAATATGAACCCATTTTTATCCACTCATACCTCCGAGGCTGCCCACCACCTACACTGCCTACGGCTCACTTAGTGACTCAGAGGTGAAGCAGATAAAGAAGGTGGAGTTGCTCGAGCGTTGCCACCACGCAAAATACTGGGTTGGCACGATCGCCTCGGATTTCATATGAGGAAAGCACAAACGCGCCATTAGCGGAGGTGGGCGCCCTAAATAAACCTGAATTCATTAAACGCATATTTGGAAAATTTAGCGATGCAAAAGCAAAGACCTACAAGGAAGGCCATATTTTTTCTTCATAAGACTCTAAAGTGAAAAGCGAAGAGCAGATGGATTCTATCTCCAAAAACACTGACGACTGCATTGAGTAAGTTACGGAGAAAGGCTGCCATATTTTTGAATATTCGAACAAATGAACATAAAGCGTCACATGATTCCTGCAAGACCTAAGTTAAGAAACTTTAAGTATGCGAAGACTAAGACCTAGATTAAACTCATTGCACAATTATCTATCTTGTGGCTTTGCATCCAACATGGAGAATATAAATCAGAGCCAAAATTACATAGGCAGGACAAACAATTGTCATATAGTGAGATAGACTGCCGAGTGGATAGTTGCAAGTATTCGTTATCCGAACTCTCTTTGTGACAATTATCCAAGAATGAAATACTCGGAGGGTAAAAACGGAAAAATACTGGCTAAAAAGTAAGAAACGTACAAGTTACATTCCCCCTCGACTCAATTCATGACTGGCGACCTAATATTCCCGCTACGCTCCTCGGGCAAGCCGGGTTATTGGGTGTAGTGTCAATAATTTTGTGGATATTTATGAATTGTCCGTCCTGAATGTGCGGGTGTATTGCATCTGGTTATTAATGACTGTGTTGCATGTGATCCCGTTCTATTTAATAAGTTTCCTTATTAGACATATTGGTGAAGGAAATGGGGTAGTTACCAAAAGTATAATATTGACAATGTGCAATTTTCTATAAAGGGTGTGTTTAATCCCCCTCTTCCACGCGCCCTTTCGTTGAATCGCGAGGTTCCATTGATGTGTGAAAGTATTATTGTAAAGGCACAATACCTGGTGACCTAACACCAAATAACCGGATAAAGTACCCAAATATTTAAACTGTTCTTAAATTATTAATTTATTTCCAAATATTTCATAATTTACGCACTTCCCACCTAGTTCTGTCGCATGAAGAGTTAGTCTACCAGCCACTGTACTACTGCACTGTACTACTAATTCCACAAACACGCGGCACTCTACGACCCATTCAATGCATTCAATTTGAAATTTAAACGAAAACCCTGGCCAAATAATTCTATTCGCATAGTTTTACCAGTCTTACTGCCACCATTTTCTAGTCAATTGACTGATTTAATGTTGATCCAAAAGTAGTTTTCTTTTTCAATACCATTCAAAAATATTTCGGACAATTACTGCCGAATATTGTTACATATCCCCTCAATTCTATTGTATTGCAAGCAGATTGAGGGCCTAAATATTTATCTGATACGTTTGTGATCACATCCCTATTTTATTGGTAGCAGAGTACAAGTGACTTACTCTGCAGATTATTTCTTCATTGCATGTCGCAGGCATGTGCAGCGAATGGTTGAACAGGTCCAAGTCTCCCCACTGCTGAGGGTCGGGCTCTTTCGCCCGCCGAAGATGAAGCTGTGGGAGCGGCCCTCTCCCTGGCGAACGCCCTCTCGGAGCCCAGGGAGTGGGTCTGGAGGAGCCCACCCCCTAACTCCCTCGGCCATACCTACCACGCCTCTTGGAACCCACCCCCTAAAACAATACCCTCGTCCCCTGGCGCGCGGCGGCACTTTGTTTAAAGGAGAAAACTTGTTACAACTTATACACCCACCTGGGCAAGGAAAGAGGGGAGGGGGTGGGTTTCTTTTTCAAACAAGTCACGATCGCATCCTCGGGTCTGTTTAGTATTTCATTGGCGCAGCAAGCGAACCCTTTCCCCTCCCGCCCCTACGCCCGACGCCTGCTTGATGCCTGACCTCGCCCCCCCTTTCACGTTTTCCTCGCCTTCGAATGCTGAGTCGGCGACGAGAGGGGTGGGGGTGAAGCGAGGGAGGAAAGGTCGCGGGGAATGGGATGAATACGTATGAAACGGGGGGCAGGGGGCGTACGGCCAACTGTCTTTTGAAACCCCGCCACCCACTGCAAGCGATGCACACCTCGTTCGCATGAATGCGGCGAACATTCGCGTTTCCCCGCTCTAAAGTTTCAAAGCAGATGCGGGGGAGGTGAGGCGAGGATGGGCGGTGAGACTTGGTCGGAAAACATCCCTTCTCAATGCTCTGCATTGGATGACGGGCCTCACCCAACACTAAGCAGCATTGTTCATGAAATCTCTAGCGAACCCCTCTGAACCACCTCTGGAGTATAGGACAGGGGGGAACTCCACGTCAAGCATGCAACTTTTAAAATGAAATCTTTCTTATGCGTTAGATTATATAAAAAAGAACTTCGAAATATAAATTTCAAATAAACCTCTTGGCCCAGAAGTAATACGCGCAGGATTAATGATGGAATTTGCTGAAAACATTGTAACTTGTTTGAGAATAGCTTTTCAAAATTTGACAGAAGAAGGTTTTAGTATCTCACGCTTGAATGCTTGCATACACACTCCATACAGAAGGCAGAGAAAGAGACTGAGTATTTAAGACCCGGTTTCTTTAACACCGATATCATGTAAAACTCAAAAGCATATCTACGTCTGAATGATAACTTGAAAGCCACCACTAGGGTGAGTGGTATGGAATGACTCCACAACGGGAATGCATAATCAATATTAGTCCTTCTTAACTATATCTGCCCAAATAAAATTAGACATTTTGCAAAAAATACTATATAGGTCATACTAATTAAAACAATATTTAATACACCTATCTAAGTGCAAAAGATTTCCCTACGCAAGAAAGGTGAGATGCTAGTGGAAAAAGAACATGTGAGCGGCACTGCCGGACTCTCTCGGAAATCGAGGTTCCGATCGTGTTTTGTTTCGAGTGGTGGTTGACCGCCTAGTTCTTCCAGAAGCGTGAAGTTTGACTCTCGACTTTCTTCCGCCGGGAAGACTGTGCCTTCGTTTTGTTTACTGGTTCATGACTCACATTGACTGCTACCTTAAGCTCCTTTATGTTTTGTTACCACCAGATGCGAGTAGTGGGGAGGGAGTGTACACGAGTGATTGCTTTTTCATCTCTCTTTGGAGTGGTTGTAATTTTGGCCCGCTCTCCTTTCTTTCGCGCAGGCGTGCTCAATTTGATCATTTTTCAAAATGGTCATACGTCGCGTAAACACGCTCGCCTTGCAAGTTGACGAGAAGACGAAACCCCCTATTCCGTTGGAGGTCCAACTCTTCACACTAGAGTCGCTGGGCCTCACACCCGAAGAGATGGTGGCGATCCAATTTGGATACAATCGACATTTGATATTCCTGAAGTTGGCAAACGAAGCTGCAATGAATAGGATTTTAGAGAATACTCCGCGTAAACTACCGTTTCCGTCTTTAAGGGATCAGAGGACGACGATAACTATTGACGAAACCTCGGGCAGCCCGTGTAATGTCAGGATTCTTTGTCTCCTCGTGGAGACCCTATTGGAAGACATAACAAGCGAGCTCCAACGTTTTGGTAAAATCCATCGCTCGTGGGAGAACAGGTGGGAGGGAGAAAGGATGGCGCGGGTGCTTACTGGCACCAGGTTTGTGCAGATGACGGTCGAGAGAAATATCCCCTCGTACCTCCACATCGGCGGAAACCGGGCCATCATCATCTACGAGGGTCAACGTCGCACTTGCGCCCGCTGCAACCAAGAAGGCCACGAGCGCAAGTGTGTTAACAACGTCAACGGAACTTTGAACTTCCTTACTGCCGTGCAAGGCAAACACCCTTATAAAAACCTCTTTAATGATTATTGACGGATATTGTTTAGCAAAAATACTTTTTTCCATTTATTAATATATAATATTTTTCTTTTTCTTTAAGTTTAAACTTCCAACCAACGTTTCAACACTAATAATCTCTGCCAAATATAAATCCTTTTTTCTTCATAAAGTATTTAAATATACAAGGAACGTAGCTACGGTCGTGAATCAATGTAAACAAAAAATACCGGGACCGTAATCTTGAATTACACCAAATAATAATAAGAAAATAATAATAATAAATAAAAATAAATTAATGGAATAATAATAAATAATAATAATAAATTTTAATAAAACATAATAATAATGAAATTTATAATTTAAAAAATAATAAACAAATTAAATTAAAAAACACCACACACAAACAAATTCGAAACAAATAATTAAAGAAATAAAATAATAACACTAAAATAAATAAAAGAACAAACTTACAACTACTCGATCACTAGGGTGAGTTACAAAATAACTTTCACTCTCGTGAATCACATTCACACACACACACTCAGGGTTTGCAAGGATCCCTCCTATGTCAGTGACCCGTCAATCACAAATAAAAATGAAAATTATTAAAGGATGTAAAGAAACAAATCAACTTACGTGAATACACAGTCACTCAATCACTCAGGTGTGCTCGGAAAACAACGACCTTTGTGATTCACAGATACTCAAACGTTCAGGGTTTACCAGGATTCCTCCTAGGCCAGGGACCCGCCGATCACACGAAAATAACTAAACGGAAAATAAGGGACTTCGGTATAAACGCAGTCACTCAATCAGTCAGGTGTATCCGACCTTTGTGAAACGAACGCACTCACTGATTCATGGTTTACAAGGATTCCTCCTATGGCAGGGTCCCGTCAGTCACACAAAAAAAATTAAAGAACTAAAATTGTGGGTAGGTAAGTGCCTGAGAAAACCTGACACCAGGTGTTTCTTCATTGACCTTCGTTCTTCATTGATCTTCGCACCTCGCTTAGAAGTAATAAATCAAAAGAGAGATGGTACTTTTTTCCACACTTTATTATTTAAATTCGAACGCCTGATGATGTCGCCTATGCGACGAAACCGGTCGACTTTAAATAATAAAGTGTGGAAAAAAGTACCATCTCTCTTTTGATTTATTAGAATGGATTTCCACAAAGTGAAGCCTGAAACCATCGAGTTTATCGCTTAGAAGTGTTTTAGCTAGGGGGTCGTGAGCGGACAGTATTCGACTTCATAGATACCCACGGAGTGTCCAATAATATGCTTCTCATTTGCGTCTACTCTGTAGAAAGAATGAAGGTAGCAAGCGCGTGGTATTTGTTTGCAAAATAACTTCGCTTATTGTATCTTTATCCCCTCCATTCATTGGGGAAACCAAATAAACTAGTTTTAAATATTTATTTACATATTCTCATACAATAAAATCTAAATTTAAGTCCTCACAACTACGGAACTTAGCATCCCATAAGGGCGTGTACTTTGCACGGCAGTAAGGAAGTGTTAAGTTTCGTCGACGTCGTTGAAACACGAATTCCTTGCGCAACCTTAGTGACATTAGCAGAAAGGAAGAAATGGAGAAAACATTCAGAATGGGAGTTGAAATGTTAAGGCAGCATTTGGTAATTGAGAATTTCAAGAAGGAGATGAAGAGAGGGATATATGTTAGAGCTGGGGGAGGTGACGTGGCGGAAGGGCAAGGATTATTGGAGGGATAAGTAGATTAAGTGTAATGTATGTACAGGAGTAGGGAGGGAGTATATGTATGGGCGAGGGTAAGTGAGTCTGAAGGAGGATACAAATTGCCTCACTTTGCGCTTCCCTTAGAGGGGATTCTGGAGAGGAGCGGAAATAATTTCCCCGTAAATCACCGCACAAGTATAAACTTTTAGTTTACTTCTACGAATACTTTTTATTACACTATTAACGATCTAACGTTCCTTTCTCTTTAGTTTTCAAGAAAACGAAGCTACACATAAACCATAATGACATTAAAGTATTGCTGTGAGGGGCGCCAGATGTTTATTCGTACTTGTACATAGTTAGAGCTTCAGAAATGTATTAGACCTTTCTTTTGCGGTTATTAGAGAAGTCCTAAAATCAGTTTATTGCATTAATGCTTCTCCGGTGAATTCGTAACTTGTGTATCGATTTAGCGTTTGGGACTATATCGAATTTCTTTTAAAATCCAAGAATATCCCATTTACTTGTTCGTTTCTTTCATCTGCAGAATGCCGTGTGTTGAAAACCCTAATTTCCTTTCACGTGGAATTTCTATCCTATATCATTGTTATTTTACCGGATATGAGATTATGAGTATCAAGGAATGTCATGATGTTGCTAAAATGATATGTACCTGAAAAAGAGTGGGACTCTCTTGAATTTGGTCAACAACAACTGGGGCATATCTTTATTGCACACTTTCAGGTAGGTGGGAGGTTTGCTATTTTTCAGTTCAGGAAAAATATGACTTCCTTAATCAAATTAATACAAATAGGTTTTTAAAAAGAAACACATTTTGTATGAGCCCTTTGAGTAATCCTGCTAGAATGTTCTCTGACCATGGTGGATTACTTGTTTTAACTTCAAAGAGTTACCACGTTATCCCGTTGCGCGTAACTAACATAGTGCCGCCCGTTTATCTTGTGCGTGACAAGACATTTATTAGAAGTGTTTAGTGATGTGTACAGACACTTTGAAAATGTGTATTCAAATCATTCGCTATTTGAGTGTTTTCTGTATACATGTTTAATTCCTAATAATGGCTTTTAACATGGTAGCTGTTTATTTAAAGATCCTCAATCAAAAAGAATGTGGGAGCAATTTTAAGGACAACTGGAGGATAAAGTCGAATCATTTCCAGGGATAGACAAGTAATTCTGATGTTTTTATCCCAAAAAAGCGATCTATATATCTGTAAGACCCTCCCATGGACTACAATCTTGTCGCGGTGGAAGGGCTTGTGTATTCCGAGGACCCCTAGAGCTGTGTTGGCGGGAGTAAATATAATTGTTCCTGGTAGGGTCACCCATGCCAGATAGGTCGAAGGCTAGGAGCCAGACGAAAGGTAGTCCACGCAGCGTCTGATCCTCAGTGAGGCGGCTGCAATTTCTTCTGACCCCAGTGGGACGGCCATTAAGTGATGGTGTCACGTTAAAAACGCTATTGAGGAAGATAACGGGAAACCACCTCAGTTATGATTCCCAAGAATATAATGATGGGCACTATAGATAATATGACTCCTGGCAACTACGGGACTCGGCCCAAGAGGCCGTGTGTCGTGCCCGGCAGCGGGAGAGGCAAGGCTTCCGCGGTCGTCATCCCACGAAACCCTTGCAGGGAAGAAATAACTGCAGCAGGACAGAAGAATCAGAAGAAGGCGAAAGTAGTTAGAATAGGAACCTGGAACGTCAGGAAAAAGGTGCGGAGAGGCAAATTAGAAAATATTAAGCGAGAGATGGAAAGAGGTAATATAGATGTTTTAGGCCTCTGCGAGGTGAGATGGAAGGATAGCGGGGATTACTGGAGTGACAATTATAGAGTGATATACAGCGGCGGGGATGAGAGCAAACGAGGGGTTGCCATAATATTAAATAAAGGGGTAGGAAGAATTGAAATCAACATAAAACAAGCAACGGTTAGAAAATTATAGTAGAGATTAAAGCAGAACCAATTAACTTGGTCATTGTTCAGGTAGACATGTCACCGAGCAACCACCAAGAGGAAAAAGTCGATAGGATGTACGAGGAGTTAGAGGATATAATCGCGTGTGCTCCTGCAGGGAAACATTTTATAGTGATGGGGGATTGGAATGCGACCGTAGACGAAGGAAGAGATGGTGGTGAGGTGGGGGACTATGGGTTAGGCACGAGGAATGAACGCGGGGAGAAAAAAATGGAATTATGCAGGAGACAGGGGTTAGTCATCACCAACACATGGTTTAGACAACACAAAAGGGGTAGGTATACATTAAAAATACCAGGTGACTCAGAAAGGTATCAGTTAGATAATAGTATGGTTAGGCACAGGTTTAGGAACAGTGTGATAAATTTGCAGTTTCCCAGAAGCGGATGCGGACTCAATTAGGTTGTTATCAAATGTAACGTCCGTTTCAAAAAGATAAGGCAAGGGCGGGTGGTTTGGAAACGGAATGTAGAAGCATAAGAAGAAGTATCAGCAGGCTGTAGAATAAATGAAAGATGACGGTAAAGAACTTAGTATTATCAAAGAAAAACGGGAATGTATCAGGCAAAGGATATCGGAAGCCGCAAAAGACACTATAGGAACCGTTAACGGGAAAAGGATTAGGAAATCATTAATAACAGATGACATGATTGCAAAGAAGGACGAGAGAAGAAGATGGAAAAATGTAAGCACTGAGTCAAACAAAATGAAGTACATAGAGTTAAACAATAAAGTGAGAAGGGACACAAATAAAGCAAAAGAAGAATGATGGAAAACGCAATGCGAGGATATGGAAAGATGAAAGAAGAAGGGTGAAAGTGATGCTCTATGCAGCAAGGTTTAGTTATTATCGAAAAGTAAGAAGGCAAGATCTGTGCTGATAGTTAATGATAAGTGGGGTTAGATGATAGTTGAACCAGGAAAAATCCAAGAGAGGTGGAAGGAATATATAGAAACACTGTATGGTAAAGAACTTAGGCCGAAGAGGTTAGACATAGAAAAGGAACATGACGTAGAAGGAGATAGCTTAGGTCCAGGCATACCCGAAGATGAAATAGAGAGGGCATTAAAGGAGATGAAAGCAAATAAAGCCGTGGGGCGGACAACATTCCTGTAGAACTGTTGAAATATTTAGGAAAATGTTGGAAGAAGGCCCTATATGGACTGAGTCGTAGTATCTATGAGGAAGGAATCAACGTATATGTGGAGGAAATGATTAAAGAGGTATGGGAAGAACTGGAGGTAGGAATGAAAGTCGGAGGGGAATTCGTAAAACAAGTTAGGTTTGCTGATGACCAAGCATTAGTTGCTCAGTCAGCCAAGGGGTTGCAAGCATTGTTGAGTGAATTGGAGGTTCAGTGCGATAAATATGGGATGAGAATCAATATTAATAAAACAAAGGTTATGCGATTTTCCAGAAAGAAAAAAGCTAAGCTAAATATTAAAATAGGCGGGGAAAAAATAGAGCAGGTAGAACAGTTTACATATCTCGGAAGTGTTTTGGACCAATACGGTCAAAGTGGTAGGGACGTAAGGAGAAGAATTGCGCTAGGGAAGGAGGCCTTCTCAAGGAGGAGGGAGTTAATGACGGGGACGTTGAGAAGGGATGTTAAGACAAGACTCGTAAAAACTCTGATATGGAGCGTAGCTATGTACGGCGCGGAAACGTGGTCGCTGAAGCAGGAGGATAGGCGTAGATTGGAGGATTTGAAATGTGGGTGTGGAGAAGAACGGAGAAGGTGAAATGGACCGAAAGGAAAACAAATGAGGAAGTACTAGAAATGGTGGGTGAGGAGAGGGGTTTGTTGAGAGAAATCCTATGGAGGCAGGAAAAATGGATGAAAGGCGTGTTGAGCGGTAGTGGAATGTTGAAGAGGGTAATAGAGGGGAGAATGTTGGGCAAGCGAGGTAAGGGCAGGAACAGGATAGGGATGTTGGACGGGATGAAGGGAGGAAAGAAAAACACCGAGGTGAAGAGGGACCTGATATAGATTAGTTTGCTGGGTGGGAAGTCACAAAATGTTTACTTGATAGTTGTGTCCATCCAAAAACCTACCTTAACCGGTAGATTACCTAATAATAAATAATAATGGAGCATAGCTATGTACGGTGCAGAAACGTGGTTACTGAAGCAGGAGGATAGACGTAGATTGGAGGCTTTTGAAATGTGGGTGTGGAGAAGAATGGAGAAGGTAAAATGGACCGAAAGGAAAACAAATGAGGAAATGCTGGAGATGGTGGGTGAGGAAAGGGGTTTGTTGGGATACATCCTATTGAGGCAGGAAAAATTAATAAAAGGCGTATTGAGCGGTAGTGGGATATTGAAGAAAGTAATAGAGGTTGAAATATTAGGCAAACCAGGAAAGGGCAGGAACAGGATAGGGATGTTGGATGGGATGAAGGGAGGAAAGAAGTACACAGATATGTAGAGAGACCTGATGTAGATTAGGTTGCTGGATTGGGTTTTTTTTGGAGTTACAAAATGTTTATTCGATAGTTGTGTCCATCCAACCTTACCATGCTTACCGTGATCCATCCAATAACCTACCTTAACCGGTAGATTTCCTAATAATAATAATATCTATAAGAGCGTTCTATATATATTTGCCGATTTTAATATCATTTATTGTATTAAAGTAGGTATAGATTTCAGTTTCTCACCTATCGATTGGAGGTGACATAGTTTTTTTTTAATGTAGTTGAAACAAAGATACTTAAGAATCGCGATAATATTATTTTACGTTGAATTCCATGCAACAACGTGCTACTTCTCTAAATACAAGTAATAATATATAAGCATAGAAGGTACTCAAACAGGACTTAAATATAGAAGTTAGTGAAGGAATAAGACATAGAGAGGTACATGCAGTTTTCCCAAAAAAGTGAGTTCAGAATCAAGAAGAACATTGAAAAAATAAATTTTTTTAAGCCCGGAACATAATGGCTTGAAGTCTTTGTTAAATAGTTCGTTTTTAAATTTTAAGAAAGAAATTGAACACCCAATTGCTGGAAAAAGGTGGAATCATTAGCATGAAATTACGCGATCAACACTAAAAATGTTCATTCCAAGTAAATTTATTACACATAAAAGCGAACCGATTTAGTCCAACAAGACATTTAGAAAATTTCTAAGACGCCGCATACAAAATATGATATCTCTAGTGAAGAACAATAAGAGATAATTTAATGTTATAATGCATCTATGGATAATGTAGGAAAGGTATTTCGAAAAGTGTTAAGAGAATCAAAAGGGAATATATTAGCTGAAACTTTTAATTTGAGCCAAAATATTTTTTTATCCTCTGTGACATTAAGGGAAATAAATCTTAGGTTAATTTACTCATGAATGATAAAAACGAGAGTGACTAGCATTTTTGAAAAGGCCTAATCAAAGTATTCCTTTCAAGAGTTTTCATAAATATCGCGCCGAATGTCCACTATAGGTTTTTCAATCATTTCTTTTAACCGATGCCTATAAATTTCACATAATCGGAAATGACGTCTGCTAAAAAAAATTAACCCTTACAAATCCTACGGACCCAATCATATACCACCTTGAATATTCAAGCAACTAGCGTAAAAAATTTCAGGGTATCAAGAAATCGCATTTGAGAAGTCTCCAATAAATCATGAAGTTCCCAGGAACTGTAAAACGGGTAATGTAACTCCAACATTTAAAACCGGACAGGAAGAAACCGAATATTTACAGACGAATTTCCCTCTCATCTATGAAATGCAATGTCACACAATTATTTGTTCGATTATGAGGCACTTTGATAGTCAAATATTACTGATGGGAAAGCAGAATGGTTTCCAAAAGGGTAAACCCTACGAGGCACAATTTGCACTTCCTGTTCATTTTATTTTGGGTTCGTTGAGAAAAGAACTTTTATTGTGGACGTGAATTATCAAGGCTTTAAAAAACCCTTCGACAAAGTATCTTATAGTGAAACTACTCAACAAACTAAAACTCTGCGGCATTGACAAGATAAAAATATCATTTAAACTGGAGGTATTAAGTGTATTACTGATGGATTTAAGATTTTATATTTGCCGCGAACGATAATGGATAAGATGACATTTCCAGCAAAATGGCCATCGCTGTCGATGCACCAAAAAACCAAAACCGACATTGTCCAACCGCGGTAGGGGTAAAAATATTAGGGTCAAAATTAGTCTCGTGTGTATTCATCCCCTGCCATACACCATAGATTTGGGTTGCAGCGTACTAAACAATAAAATAAGATATTTTTGAATTTTCGAGCACAAATGGTGGTCAAAGATGGCATTAGCTCTAATGCAGTAGGAGTCATTTCAGGTGTTCCCCAAGGAAGTACCATTGGATATATTTTATTCCTGCTTAATGTTAAAGATATTACTTCCGTGGTTCATAGTCTGACACTCTTATTTCCGTTGTAGGTTGTATAGATATTCGTTGCTTTAAGGATAAATATATTTAGCAGAGCACCTTAATACATTACAATTTTAGTGAGGCTCTTGGCAATGAGAGTTAAATTAAAAATATGCGTAGCGATGGATTTATGGAATGCGAGTATTTCCCCTCAATGAAAACCCACTGCATCCAAAATACCGAAGTAGGAAGTGGATTAATAGGAACTAGATTAATTTATTGTACATCACCCAGAGTACAGCCTCTTCAGTATAACACATATACGGGGGGTGTATGCACAAAGATAGGATTTATTCGAAGTGAATTGGGGAAAAGTGACTAGAAGATCAAAGATTTCAGTTTACCAGAGTTTATGTTCAACTCTAACATATCAGTTCAGTTGTACGAGAATCGCTTTTTAATGAGAAAAGTAAAATGGTACTTCACAGATCAGCTTTATCAATTTATTTCTTAGATTTCTCATTATTTTTCAACAGATTTTTACGGTGTTTTTGCTGAACCAGGGCCGAAGGAAGGCTACAAAATAAATTCCGATATGTTTAAGTTAACTAAAATTTAATCTTAAAAAAAATCTGGAAAATAAAATTTCTTGCTGCTCATGTTATTAGCTTTTGTATTTGAGGAACTAGAAAAATTATGTAAACAAGGCTATTCGGTAATTGGTCTGCACGTATTCAGGAAATCACAACACTTCTTTAACAAACATAATAACTTTTTTTTCAAATAAAGCAGACAATCCAAATTGTAGTTGGTATACTTTAATTTATTCTCCGTGTTCCCAGAATTCCACCACATAAGGGAAAAACTTTTTTGGCACAGTGACACCTTGGGCAATTCGATTGTCCATGCATACAATATGAAAAGCGTCATTGCAGGTGAAAAAGTCTTTGAAATTTAGCTGGCTTATACCCTTCGGCAAGTATTAAACCTAATTAATTGGTTCAGGTTGTGATGGAGGAAAGGGGAAATTTTGGAGAACACGAAAAGTGCCTTAAGGAACAGGTAAATCACGAACTAAGCCAGTTATAATTTGCACTACTTGTAATGGAAGTGAGAGAGAAATGTCTAACATAAGCAGGGTGTTTGGTTTTCTTCATATTTTGAGATAATAGACGTAGTATACGGGACATAAGTTAGTGAAAGTGTATATGACAATATTAGACTAGATATGACCGCTTAATCCTGCAACTTTCAAATTCCAGCAAGCATGTTATTGGATACATTTCTTACTGCATCCTAAGGGGCAATTATTTGTTAGATGATAGTTTCTACATTTGCATGCCTGTAAAATGAACGAATTTTTTCGTCTATGCCACTATGGGTGTAGTTTTTAATGTATGTATTGATTTAGCATGTGGTTTTGATCCTTTTTACAGATGGTGACCTAGCACCCCTTACCACACGCCCTTGCGGCTGCTCGCGGGTTGTTATATAGCTGCAGAGATGTAGCTGAAACTTGAGACGTTCTAGAAGGAGGTCAGGTGGCAGGTATTTTATTTGGTGAAAGCAAGCATGCAAAAGACTAAAATTAAGAAAGAAATAAAATAGAGCTGCGCAATATTACCATTAATATTTAATGTGTGCACTGAGTAAGCTATGATAGCGTACGAAAATCAAGGAAAAAGAATGAGTATGCGGCAATCTTGGGGACTGCAGGGTCAATCTCAAAAGTATTTAGAATGAGTTATCGTCTTTCGCGTAAAGGCGTTATTTATGAAGTGCTGGGGTCCTCAGGGACAGACAGTTGACAGTAAGTTTCACAATGGAAGTCCTGGAAAGCTTGAGGAAATGAATGCAACCCGTCAGGAAGATGGCCTTAGCCTAAATGTTGGCTGCACCACAACAACGCCATACCGTCCCACACCACCTTACTCGTGAAGTAGGTTATCTCTGGCCAAGCACAATGCCCAGAGGCACAACACAGGTAACCGTGCCCTACAGCCGCCCTGCAGCCACCATGTGGCTCCGCCAGACTTCTCTTGTTACCAAGAATAAAAAGGAGCCCGAGAGGCACCCATTTTGAAACGCTGGATAACGTCACTGAGGCCATGACGAGGTGGTTGAACGAGGTTCCTGTCCGACCTTCCAGAAAGTGTACCGCGACTTGTTTGCTTGCATAAACGGTATGTGGCTGTCATCGGTGTGTCGATGAAAAAGGGTACTATTTTGAAGAATTTGAGCAAGATTTACTTTTATATGCAATAAATTATGTTTCCCAAGTTTAATCCACTTATATTTGGGACAGAATTCTACCGTAAAAGGACATAGAAGAAAAAAGACATTTCAACTCTACTGTCATGTACGGAGAGGGATTTGAAAATACAACCTAAAGATAAAATTATAACTAAAGTAATGTTAATCAGGTAAACCGAGAGGAAAATATCATAGGCACACTGAAACAATATCATATAGAAATAAGTGGAAGTTTTGATTTTTAAGTGGCAAAACAGCCAGTGAGATAAGAAACTAGAGGGATGTTAAAAGCAGAATAGGAAAGCGGATAATCAGAACAAACGACTGGGAACGGCAAAAATTACCAGCACAAGAAAAAGGAATGGAATACTTAAATTCTATTTCTGGAGTGTACTTTTTGTAGGTGTTAGGGTTAGGCGATAGGAATAGAACATAAATGGAGAATGGAGACAATAAAAATACGGTACTACCGAAGTTTGATGAAAGTCATATCGATAAACAGAGGGAAAAATGAGAGAAGACTTGAAAAATGAAAAAAATGGAAAATCCAATGAATTTTTTAGGCCTAGAATACGCATGGAGTATATAGCAATGGCAACTGCCGTTGCAAGGAGCTGTGAGAGAATAATTATGCTGGCTGCGAAGAGGATCGTCATGAGATCCGTGACAAACCAATCCATGGATTGTTTTGTCATAGAATCCGTGATGAGGAGTGAGGTGCAGCACAGGAGGCGATTGAATATTGGACGGTGCATTAAGGTGCGCAGAGATGAGAGGGATCAGGGGTGCACGACTTGACCCTTGCACCGCGGATGATGAGGGCAGAGGGGAGCAGGACGGCAGGGGGTCTAGTCAATTGTTTTTCCGAGTGAAAAGAAAAGAATTCTATCACGATCAATGCATCGCGAATATTGATTAGCTTATTTCAAAATCCTTCGCAGATGTTTGCCATAAAAAAAGAAAGACAATATCCAATCAAAGTTTTATTAGCAAGTAGTAAGGTAATGTTAACCATTAAATTGAAGTTAATATGCATAGTGAACTGATTGGTTAGAACACTTCAGGTATTTTGAAATCGTTTTCGATTAATTTTGTCGCGTTGGTAACTTGGTTAAAATAGTGCAGTACTATTATTGTATGAAAAGAAATTCAAAGAAGTTAATTTAAAGAGGAAGATGATAGGATAAGGTTGTCAAAATCTTTGGTATAAATTATAAAGTTAGGCGATGCTAAATCTCATGGGAGCTGTGGTGAGAATATGAGCGTAGAAAGGAGGTCTTTGAGAACATAGTGCGGAGGAGAATTAAGAAAATTATTTCTGTAGGATATCGTAAAAGATGTTCTTAAAGATGAAAGAAGAGAGTTGAGAGAAGATATTGACAGGAAGTGGGACGTGTTGTGAAAGTAAGAGCGAGCCGGAGAAAGGTAAAAGAACTGGCCAATAGTATGCCGGCGACATAAACTGGAGTCACACAGGACAGCGAGATAAGTCGACCAAGATATACGATTGGAATAAGTCCGGGGAAAAGTAGTAGTGCCGTTCAAAGAACAAATTACTCAGAGCCTTCAAAATAACACCCTTGTGCATCAATAAAACGATACCAGCGCCTCTGCCAGTCGCGGTACACCTCCTGGAAGGCGTAGATGGGAACCTCGTTCAGCCACCTCGTCACAGTCTGTTTGACGTTATCCAACGTTCCCAAATGGTTGCCTTTCAAGCTCTTACTTATTCATGGGAACAAATGTCATCATATACGTAATCTAAAACATTTTGGTCACTCAGGTCAAGAGATTATCGTTAAACAGACTTCTGATCATTCGACAGAACCTTAGGGGCCTAATTACCACACAACTAATTCATAGCTGATATCTCTCGAAGAATGCAATCTCACGTAAATTTCGGAGTATTTCACTCTTCTGCTAACATTTTGATACTCAGGCGTCAATCCGAATGGAGCGTGTACTTGACCTTTTGCACATTTTCGTCGAAATATGTCGTTGACGGACGTCCAGGGCGTTCCTCGTTGTCAGCTTGTTCACTCTCCCAGGACAAATTTTACAAGCCAAAAACCCTTAATAAGGACATTGATTCATCTTCGTAAGCATCCTTAAACGTTTTCATGGTCTACTAACCCGATTGTTAGAACTGAAAGCTAACATTTGACAGCGTATCTTACCCCGGATAAATATGGAATCATGAAATCACGACGCGATCCTCGAACAGAGGTTCGGTCTAGCAGTGGTCCTTTCATCGTAACGGCACATGGACAAGGTCCAGAGTGCGGGTCGCGTTACTTTGCCAAAACCTTCAACCAACTTTCCGTTAGAAATTGTTCAACTAGAGTATTACGCGTTGGTGGGAAAAATCATTTTACTTATTTGTGAGCCATGACCTGACGCAGAATCTTTAAGAATACAGCATCCACTCTTATAAATTTAATGAAACACTTTCCCATTTTATTCAAACGTTATGGTGCAACGTTGGTAGAATTAAAATGTGTGTTGACATACAGCTTACACTTTTCCGGGCTATTTGGTGCTTCATCATCACTGCTGTTTATGGTATCCTCTGGTTCTCATAGTTACTCCGTAAGTGCACATACTCAAACAACCTCGTTGTCTTCCTTGAATTCCAGCCGAGAGTAGCCTGAGAATCGCCCCATCCAGTGCTGAGTGGACGCGGCCGTGACTGCGTCGAAGAAGATGAAAGGGGGGCGGGAGGAGAGAGGGGGCCGGGGGGAGAAGGGAGGGAGACAATGGGCTTAACTTGCGTCGAAATTACGACCGACGGGGATTTCACTGGCGAGAGGAGGGCAAGGGGGAGGGAGGAGGACCGAGAGCACATTCATAAAAGAAGCGATGATGACTGGAAGGAGAGGAAATGTCTTGACATCGGCGGACAAAAGAGTGTTTTGCGAAAGAGGAATGAAAGTAAGACATTAGCATTCCCCTTAGAAGCCATCTCAATGTTTAACCTCGCAACAACCAGCGCGCTCGGGGAGTCTTTATAAGGAGAATGTCGCTATATGAATTAATAAGAGAGGGGTATGACTAAATGAAAGCTCAGAAGGCTGTAAACAAAATAAAGATGTGAATACAATCAGGAGAACATTCAGGTTTTTCCTCTTGTTCGACCAAACTGCCACTTCCATGGGACAACTTTCCTGCAGTTAATATATCTTCTCCTTGGAACGATGATAATATCCATGAAATGCAGGGAAAGGTTTTTTGCACTATGCACGAAACCTCGACTTAAATTATTCGCGGACCCTTGTCTGTTTTGGTCAACTTAATCATTTTCAATCATAAGGTAGGTGATTAAATAAGGAAACACAATGTATACATCAACAATTCTTTATTATTGTACGACTAGTTTCAACGCTTAGGTGTCATCATCAGGTACAGAAAAAAACGCCTAAGCGTTGAAACTAGTCGTACAATAATAAAGAATAGTTGATGTATACATTGTGTTTCCTTGTTTAATGAACATGAACTTCCACAAAGTTGAGCTTAAAACAATAGAAAGCATAAGGTAGGTGATTAAAACCTTGAAACTAAGTTGATATTGATCACGTCAGCTTCCAGAGACAAGCATAATTTAAATCGGTATATCTCTCAGCTTTGGTTGAGTATGCTGAAAAACCTTTCATTGCAAATTCGTTGAAAGTAAATTAGAATAGTTGTATTTTAGAAGTGTCTTTCTTATTCTTTAGACGAAATTAAAACGCTAAAACAAATATTAATCCAGTTTTAAAGCATGTAAAACCGACAGAAATGAAAACATGATCCATCAATATGCTATTGAAATGGAGGCTCGTTATTCGAGCGAATGTTATTGTTTAGTGCAAATGAAAACATATCATGGTCAAACATGCATTCTTTTTACCAAATATTTCCGAAAACCCAGGAAAGTGAAATTAAACAATTGCATATTAGTATTTTAATATTTAAATAAATAAATAAATGAGCTGTGATATTGGCATAATTATCTAAGAAAACTGTTTTGAATGCGACAGGTGAATTTTGTAATTAAATTGAAAGGTTTTCTGTGCGAGATTGGAGAAACTATATTTTCAACAACAGAGTTTTATATATTACAAATTTAAGTCAAATATGGCAATTACTCTTTGCATTTTCAGTAGACATGTAATGAAATATTGCTGAAGCAAATTCAAGTTCATTTTTATGATGCTCATGTTGTTTAAAGGCTTTTTATTACCACTTAGAATGTCTGTGAGTTTAATTATTGATGAGAAATTGAAACAAGCCATAAACATTGAAGGATAAAGTGCTAGAAGAGTACCCTCTACTGTCAGAAGTTATTTTAACAAGGTATTGAAAGGAACCATTGCTTATGGGGTATTCTGTCAAGAAATTGCACTGAAATGGTGTTGGTATATCTGAGAGGCCTTAGAGGACTTCGTAGGTTAAAGTTCCCGGTGACAATTATACAATACAAGTAGTGCAGTCTTCTCTCAAGCCTCTATTCTCGCACAACTAGCCTTGGAAGAATTTTGATGTTTAACCTTAAATTGAAATTATAATAATATGGAGAGCCCAATATGTTTGAGGAAGTTACATTTTTTCCAGTCTCAACTCAACTCACAAACTAAAAATATGCATCTCTGTTTGTTTCCCTATTGCAACCAGGTAAAAGTCACTTCTCTTTTCTTTTTTTCCTTCTCTTATGTTTTGAAGTAAAACATTGAGTCAGAAGGTGTTTCCAATCCATTTAGCTCTTTTTAGCCAGAGAGCTATCTATATAGTCCTTTTCTCTTCTACTCTTCTTCATACTTCCTCTTTCTTCACTTTATAGGCCCAATTAATATTCATCATTCTACACCATTGTCAGCTTTCAAAGACTTTGCTGGTCACTTATCCAATGTTTTTTGTCTCTGATCCATAGAGTGCAACGCATCAATTTTGACGAACTGCTTCCTTATTTACAACCCCAGTTTCTTTGAACTTAGTAGTTGCCTATTCTTCGTGAACCGCTTCTTAGCTTGTGTTATCTTTGACTTTATGTTGGTCAAACTTCTTTCAGAATCAAGTTATACATCCGCCCATGTAGATGAAGCATTCACCTGACTCTAATTTCACTCCCCGGATTGATATTTCTGTCTTTAGTTTCACTCCTCCACAAAAATAATTTAGTTTTCCTTTTCTCGTTGCCCATATTATTTTCTCGAAGTACCTGGTCCAGTGCATTCAGAGTTATTTGCATGTCTTTTCGCGTTCTTGCTGCAACGCATCTTTTTGAAACGGCCCGAATGGCCTCAGCTGTTGGTCGCCTACCCTAATAACAGCTACTTTACCTCCACTATTTTCCGTCGGTGCTATTTAATCTAATTTATGTCTGAATTATTATGCCTTTTAGGAATATTTACGTTAACAATGCCTTCGGGAGGAACATCCGTCGACGTGACGATATCATAACTTTCAGGTGAATTTTGCTGCCTTGAGGAGGACGTTTACAACATTTTTTCGTTTAAACTCAACACAAAACTCAAGATTTGGATCATTAAAATCTTTTCGTTGAGGTAATACACAAGCTACAAAGCTCCCGGCTTTGAGCACCACTCGGATCGTTCCTGGGCGTGAATCTCATACCTCCCTCGAGCAGGCAATAAGTGCGGTGTGCGTTGATCATAATCTACATGAAAGAAGGTCCTACAAGTGTACTCTTCTTCACCCTTCACCATGACAATACGCACGATTAATTACAGAAAACCTCCCTTCCCTAAACAAGTTTAAAGCTTGTCTTTCCCAGTTAAGATCACAATAATATCAAGCCTTAGTACATTTAGATAGCAATGTATTCAAGATTTCTTTATCTGTACCAAATGAAATACTTATTATACAATGCAACTTGTATAATATATAGGGATCCATCAACATTTTCCACTATTTTCAATCTTTTAATCTCGAATAATTTTAATTTAATTGTATTTAAATCAGTCATGAGCAAACATTAAATTAAATATCTCACATATATATTACAAAACATACTCAGAAAAGGCGTCAGATTCTCCAATTGATCGCTGGAAAATTAGAAATCCAAATAACCATTGGACTTTGAACATGAAAATAATATTCATATTTAGAACGGTTATATAGTATTCTATTACAGTAACAGTTCCATGGTAGAATATTAAACTTATGTTTTGACATCTTTTAGAATATTAATTTCAATCATTTAAGCGAATATTTTTGTAAATAGTTTACACGAATAACCCCCTCATGTAAAATAATTCCCACTTTTTTCTTATGAGTAGAGTGGATTCAATCATATTTCTCCTCCCCAATTTCGAATGATCTCATTGCTGCAAGAATTTTCCCTAGAAGGGCACCTACGCTCAAATTCTTTACGAAAGACCGACACGAAATCTCAGCGTTGCACAATGTTTTCCGTTCAACGGGTGTTGATCAGATGACTCCCAAATATTTTGTCGCCGAAACAAGAATTATTCCGTTGCCTTTGGAATAATTAATTGGCCGAGGATCTTTTTGTGGCTTCCAACGTCGCATTCAGACACTCATCGGGAATTCTTCCCTCCCACGAATAGATTCCAACGCCTAAGCAGGTTCAATTTGTGAGATAATGGGTCCGCCCACTTAGATTGTCACCGGCGGAGGGATGGATTTCCTCTTGTTCCCTTCATCGTCAACAGCTTCGATTTCATTTCATTTAATCTTACAGCGATATCAGTTATCTTTTCAACTAAAGAGCATGCCACAGCCTTTCAACCAGCAGCATTGTTACTGTGGCTGCCAATTATTTGATAAAAAGCGCATTTACTTACACGTTCGAAAATACTCGAGCGACCATCGAACTATTTAATACTATAGTTCGAGAAGCGGTAACAAATGGTTTATCACCCTTTATCTTCGATGAGATTCCTTGGTGTGGCGAGGGGTGCGTCATCCCATCCTCATGGTCTTGGAATGAAAGGGGGGAAGGGTGAAAGTGAAGGGGGTTGTATTTGGGTGGCAGAGAGGTCAGCATACATTTTTAAGCATTCGAAATGGACGACAGCGATGGATTTGAGTGGCCTCTCTGTATTGCCGTGAACTCTCCGTATTCCTGAGAGGAATGGTAACAACGGGAGTGACAGGAATCCCCTCCAAGAGAACTCTGTTTTTCACTGCCCCGCCCACCGCTTACCGCGCTGCAGGAGCGGGTAGGGAGGGGACGATATTCCCTCCGTGTGGTTCTCGCTGTGGCGGCCTGGGGAGTGAAAAGAGGCGTGCTAAGGTGAGTTGCTAAGGGGAGTGAAAAGGAATCCGGGGGTTGGAATTCGGTTGAACTCGAACGCATGTAATGGACGCATGTGTTTAACGGGTGCGTATTGGCGAGTTGACGCAAGGGAGGATTTGCCCTTCATTACTTTCAAATCTTCCCCGAAGGTCAGTGTGGGATCCGATTTGTGGTCTCCTCGAGCGGGAAGGAGTGGTCCCCGGAGGCAGAAGCGCGTTGACCGGACCCTTCTTGGGGGAGGCGGTGGCGAAGGAGAGTAATGAACGGCCTGAGGGCGTTCCTTCCGCCCCCGCCGGATTCCCGAGAAGGCAAGCTGCACCGCTTCTAGAGCGGAGGCGGCGAAAGGCCCGTGATATTATCCGTCCGAGGGGGCGTGAGTGGGTGGCGGGGATGGGAGTTTAGAGGGAGAGAGAGTTTTGTCGTTAGAGGTATGCTTGGTGGGCGGCGCATGGGGAGCGCAAATAGCTGCTTGCTCGATGAAGGCAGCGAGCGGTGCGGCTAGGGGACGTCGAGCTCCCTGTTACCACGTCACGACGCATTCGAACGCTCATTTTTAATTATCTGAAGAGCGAAGTTAAGTCAATAAGTAACTGGCAAACCTGGATAGAGGCAATGGCAATCAAAGTAACCACCTGAAATTTATTTCAGTTTTTTCCAATTTCATCCTGTTTTATATTCAAATAATTATCCCATCTCTTCACAAGTCCTCGTTAGCCGTCAGTAAAGAAGTATTTCTTTATGTCACAGCCAAGGAGTAACCAGGGTTGGGGGAAATGAAGAGTTGATCCGTGGTCACAATTCTTTAAGGAAGATTGATTTCAATATTCAGATTGCCCATTAATCAGGGTACGGAGGTTTAATATTTGGGCTAATTAATTTTCTTGGATTGTCAAATGCCTTCTAGTTGGGGTTCACCACCCTCTCGTTAAATGTTTAGTACATATACAATCCATTAATACTGAGCAAAATGCACAGTTCTTTACAATATATCGTTTTAATTCCATCAGACTCTAATGGAATTAAAATGGTTTCATAGTTAATTTATATTTTAATTGCGCAAAGATAGAAGGTCCATACGTTCAATAACATCAGAAATATTTTGTATCTTCAAATTTAAAACGTATTTGCTTGACTGTTGATTTTAGGCCAACCTTAAGCGATTGTTTAGGAATTTGTAAATCAATTGATTTCCACTTGAACATACATTAATTACTCAGGTAAATTCTAGAATTTTTTAAAGGGTACTCTGTATCGTGGTAGTTTTCCAAAACTGAATTTAAGAAAGTTATTTTACTTTAAATAAGATATTACTATGGATTAGTCTACGATTCATTTTATACTCCATAAAAAGCGATTATACAATCATTTCACCTTACAAGGAGCAAGTATTGCCAAAAGTTCATCTTGTGTAGATATTTGGATTACAAAAACCTGTATTTCACTAAAACTGGGATCAAAGATTCCATTAGACATAATTTAAATGCCATCACGTCAAAACAAAAATATGCTTGACACTCGAGACTGACAGCTTTATATAGTCCTAGATTTCCTCCTAAAACTGATTTATTAATTTTGATACCTACAAATACTAAAGAACACACTCTGAGAGAAAAATGTGTTAACTTTGTTGGCTAATTTAATTAGTCATTATATTTTCCTAACACTCGATATCTCACAACTTAGTCTTTGTGGGTGGATAGCAACCTATTAACTTTCAAAATAGATAAATGGAGCAAGAAAAAATAGGGCTAGTTCACTAAAGGAGTATATTCCAGATACCATGTATTTGCAGTCAAAAGAAAAATATTGATGACGTAAGAGTGTTTTAGTTTTAATGCAAATGAAAGTCAGCACCTCGCAAATTTTTTAGACTATATCAATAGAACACAGAATACAATAGATATCACGTAAAAGGACACTCAAATAGTAGATTGTTTAAACTTTCGGCCTCGGATTATTTCTTTGACCGGACTTGAGCACTTGATCTTCGACTTGGCGTGCCGATGCTCGTTTATGTATGTATGTATATATATATATATATATATATATATATATATATATATATATATATATATATATATATATATATACGTGTATATATATATATGTATTTTTAATACATTTATTTATTTCTATTTTTATGTCATTGGGAAGTGTATCTCGAGCGCGCGGGACGGATGCCGATTCGAAACCGCGGGGCTGTTTCCCCCTCCTACCGGATTGGAAATCGGGTTTTCGGGAGGGTTTCTGGGTGCCCCCACCCGTCAATCCATTCGCTGACGGCCGACCCTCCCTTCGTAACCCCCAGGGGGACCCTCCGCAATGTGTACTAGGGAGAACTCTCCCTCCTCACTTTGTTGACATTCCGACCTCGACGGAGCATCGGGTCCTGCCTGACCCTTTCCCGAGCCTCTCTTGCGGCCTCCCGCCAAATGCCTCCTTCTGCTCCCTCTCTAGGGAGGAGGGCGGGAGGCATTCCCTCCCTCGGGTTAATATTTCAGGCCGCCATTCTTCCGGTTAGCGGAACAATGGCGGGATGCACCCTGCTCCTGCTTGCTCTACCCTTTTATCGGCGTTCGCTCAAGGAAGTCCGGGAAGGTGACGGGGATCATCCTCCCGCCCCTCCTTCATCCATCAGACCCCCTCAAGCGTCTTGGCCCAGCCTCCGTTGCCAAGGAGCCAGCCGCGCCTGATTCGGAGCGTCCATTCTAACATGAAATGAAAGATCCATGGTTCCAGTCCCGGTGTAGGGAATGTTTTTGCATTTGTGATCTGATCGATTCCGCATTCCCCACCCCTCTTATTTTCGTTTTTTTATATGCGTTCCTATCCCTTTTTCCTATATCTTTTTCCATGTAAATAAATGTTTGTCCTCCATATGGCGAATTTTCCGTTTTGGAATATCTAAATTTATTATATGTATGTATATATATACATATATATATATACATATATATATATATATATATATATATATATATATATATATATATATATATATAACCATAAACACAGTAATCAACCCGAAGGTCGGTTTTATTGGTGATGGTAGAGCTCACCCATGTACTAAACCCGACGGCGTGTGAATATTCACACATCAGGGTAGGGGGGCCAATTCCTTTCCCTGTGCCGGTTATGGTTTGCCAGGAAGATCTGGTACCCGAAAAATCAACTAGCTTGGGTGGAGCTGCAGGTGCCCAGAGTGCCTCGCCCGGGAATCGAACCCGGTACCCTCCGGTCAGTAGTCCAACGCTCTACCCACTGGACCACCGCAATCCACACACACACACACACATATATATATATATATATATATATATATATATATATATACAAAAATTGAATTATTCAAGAAAGCATGATAGAGGGAATTTATAGAATCAATCAATTTCAATTGTTACGATTTGCTGACCGGTAACTTGTCATTTAAAAAAAATATTTAACATTCCCAATGGGCCAGGGATAAAAGTAGACCAGATATAGGAGTGAACCGGGGGTAGAGATGGACCAGAGGTTGGAAAACAAGGTTAGTAATTTTATTCTAAGAAGCGTCACGTTTTCACATTTGGTCACTTTTTTCCTCTTTATCGGCAACGAGTCAAATATGCACTACATTTTAAATTTATACTTAATGAAGACTTTCGATAACTTCGAATAAAAATAAACTCCTAGTGAAGCTAAAGGCAGATATCACAATTTGAGAAGTGAAATTATATGGAGCGAGCGAAATCTTTCATCTAAGTACAAGGGCAGCAGAGCAACTTGGGATGGAAGAAGTTCTACCAACATTAAGCCAAATTTATCTCAGGCTAAGAAGATATTCACGAAGAATGGGCAACTACAAAGTTCAAAGAAGCTGCTGATGCAAATAAGGAAGCAGTTAGTCTGAACTGATGTATGTATCGAGGCACTCTATCAACTTGTAATTCTATGCTTTTATTTTATTTAGCTAGATGCCATAAGTTTCGAAGATGGGAACGTTTGTTAAACAAAATGGTAGGTAAATATGCAAAATTAAACCGTAGCACAATCCTTTTAGGATAATTGATATCAATAATCAGATCAACCAATCAGAATACTTGGTTTAGTATTTAAACTAAATGACTGGCTGATGTGCACCAACTTCTTAAAAACTTTTTAGGGCTTATCCAACTCTGGAATATTGAATTAAATGCATTGTTATTTACAAAACGTTTTCATTCAATCTGACTCTTTTTACTGTACCAGATGCAACATTGAAATAACTCATGTTGATGCTAAGATTTTGTAGTGAAAATATACTTTTATTGGAAATGTAGAGAGTGTATGCATTATCTGTTAGTGAATACAATAGTCATTCATATTTAATTTAGTCAAAATTTCGTCGTTCTCTTGGGATGCTCAATTATTAAAAACACATTAAATAAAATATAATCAATGCTTGAAAACTTTCCATAGTTAATCGTATAATTTATTGAAGCATAAAGAAGAGTGCACATTTAGAATCTTATCTTTTAATTATGATGACGGTACATCGCCCAGAGTTCCTTTCTCAAGGGAGGTATGCGCATCACACCCGGTAAGGAGCCGAGCGACATTCACAGCCGGAAGTTATCAGCCCGTGCCTTACCTCTGTAACAAGATTTTGATGAAATACCTAGTTTTCTGTTGATTTCAACCGAGAAAAATCTTGTAAATGTCCTCCTCAAGACAATGAAATCCACCAGAAAGTTATGGGATCGTACATCGACAAATTAGAAATGGAACAGGCATTTGACCTTGCTACGGAAGACATTGGTTACACACACACACACATATATATATATATATATATATATATATATATATATATATCCCTCCCATGGACTACAACCTTGTCGTGGTGGAAGGGCTTAGAGCCCTAAGGGGAAGACCCCTATGGCTGTGCTGGCGGGAGTAATAATAAATACTCCTGGAAGGGTCACCCATGCCAGATAGGTCGAAGGTTAGGAGCCAGACGAAAGGTAGACCACGCAGCGTCTGATCCTCAGTGAGGTGGCTGCAATGTCGTCTGACCCCAGTGGGGTGGCCATTAAGTGATGGTGTCACGTTAAAAACACTATTGAGGAAGGCAACGGGAAACCACCTCAATTATGATTCCCAAGAATATAATGATGGGCACTATAGATAATATGACTCCTGGCAACTACGGGACTCGGCCCAAGAGGCCGTGTGTCGTGCCCGGCAGCGGGAGAGGCAAGGCTTCCGCGGTCGTCATTCCACGAAACCCTTGCAGGGAAGAAATATGTGCAGCAGGACAGAAGACTCAGAAGAAGGCGAAAGTAGTTAGAATAGGAACCTGGAACGTCAGGACAATGTTGAGGAGAGGCAAATTAGAAAATATTAAGCGAGAGATGGAAAGAGGTAATATAGATGTTTTAGGCTTCTGCGAGGTGAGATGGAAGGATAGCGGGGATTACTGGAGTGACAATTATAGAGTGATATAGAGCGGCGGGGACGAGAGCCAACGAGGGGTTGCCGTAATTTTAAATAAAGGGGTAGGAAGAAGCGTAGTCAACGTAGAGCAAGCGACAGATAGAATTTTACTCGTAGAGACTAAAGCAGAGCCGACGAACTTGGTCATTGTTCAGGTATGCATGCCACCGAGCAACCACAAGGAGGAAAAAGTCGATAGGATGTACGATGAGTTAGAGGATATAATCGCGTGTGCTCCTGCAGGGAAACATTTTATAATGATGGGGGATTGGAATGCGACGGTAGGCGAAGGAAGAGATGGTGGTGAGGTCGGGGACTATGGGTTAGGTACGAGGAATGAACGCGGGGAGAAAGCCATTGAATTCTGCAGGAGACAGGGGTTAGTCATCACCAACACATGGTTTAGACACCACAAATAGCCTAGGTATACATGGAAAATGCCAGGTGACACAGAAAGGTATCAGTTAGATTATATTATGGTTACGCACAGGTTTAGGAACAGTGTGATAAATTCGCACAGTTTCCCAGGAGCGGATGCGGACTCTGACCACAATTTAGTTGATATGAAAAGTAATGTTCGTTTCAAGAAGATAAGGCAAGGACGGCGGGTTAAAAAAATGGAATTTAGAAGCAATAAATGGATTAACGAGGAAGGAGTATCAGCAGGCTGTAGAGAAAATGATGGATGACGGTAAACAAATGAGTAATATCGAAGAAAAATGGGAATGTATCAAGAAAGGGATATTGAAATCCGCTATGGACACTATATGAACAGTTAACGGGAAAAGGATAAGGAAACCATGGGTAACGGATGAGATGATTGCAAAGATGGATAAGAGAAGAAGATGGAAATATGTAAACACAGAGTTAGGCAAAATGAAGTACAAAGAGTTAAACAATAAATTGAGAAGGGCCACAAATAAAGCCAAAGAAGAATGGCGGAAAACGCAATGCGAGGATATGGAAAGTTTACAGAAGAAGGTTGACACTGGTGCTCTATACAGCAAGGTTAGGTTATTATCGGGAAGTAAGACGGCAAGTTCTGTGCTAAAAGTTAAACATAAATGGTGTAAGATAACAGTTGAACCAGGAAAAATCGTAGAGTGATGGAAGGAATATATAGAAACACTGTATGGTAAAGAACTTAGGCCGACAAGGTTAGACATAGAAAAGGAACATGACGTAGAAGAAGATAGCTTAGGTCCAGGCATACTCGACGATGAAATAGAAAGGGCATTAAAGGAGATAAAAGCAAATAAGGCTGTGGAGGTGGACAATATTCCTGTAGAAATGTTGAAATGGTTAGAGAAAGGTGGGAAGAAGGCCATATATGGACTGATTCGTAGTATCTATGAGGAAGGAATCTGGCCGGAAGATTTTGTGAGGTCGGTGTTAGTTCCTATTCCAAAAAAGGCAAAGGCTTCGTCATGTGAGGATTACAGAACAATAAGTTTGATATCCCACGCAGCTAAAGTTATTCTCAGGATCATCAAAAAAAGGATAGAAAGTAAGGCAAAGGATTACTTAGGGGATGATCAGTTTGGGTTCAGGAAAGGAAGAGGTACGCGTGATGCCATTGCAGTAATGAGATCACTAGTCGAGAGGAATATAGAATACAATCAGGACGTTGTTGCCTGTTTTGTAGATTTCGATAAAGCGTTTGATAGAGTGAATTGGGAAAAATTAATACGTGTATTGAAGAAAATAGGAATGGATTGGAGGGACAGGAGACTGATCCGCAACCTGTACATGTCTCAGACTGCTCAGGTGCGAGTGGGGAACGGAGAGTCCGGATGGGCAGTGTTAGGAAGAGGTGTAAGGTAGGGTTGCCCATTGTCACCGGTGCTGTTCAACGTATATGTGGAGGAAATGATTAAATAGGCATGGGAAGAACTGGAGGTAGGAATGAAAGTCGGAAGGGAATTCGTAAAATCGGTTAGGTTTGCTGATGACCAAGCATTAGTTGCTCAGTCAGCCAAGGGGTTGCAAACTTTGTTGGGTGAATTGGAGGTTCAGTGCGATAAATATGGGATGAGAATCAATATTAATAAAACAAAGGTTATGCGATTTTCCAGAAAGAAAAAGGCTAAGCTAAATATGAAAATAGGCGGGGAAAAAATAGAGCAGGTAGTACAGTTTACATATCTCGGAAGTATTTTGGACCAATACGGTCAAAGTGATAGGGACGTAAGGAGAAGAATTGCGCTAGGCAAGGAGGCTTTCTCAAGGAGGAGGGGGTTGATGACGGGGACGTTGAGTAGGGATGTTTAGACAAGACTCGTAAAAACTCTGATATTGAGCGTAGCTATGTATGGTGCGGAAACGTGGTCACTGAAGCAGGAGGATAGACGTAGATTGGAGGCTTTTGAATTGTGGGTGTGGAGAAGAATGGAGAAGGTGAAATGGACCGAAAGAAAACAAATGAGGAATTACTGGATATGGTGGGTGAGGAGAGGGGTTTGTTGAGAGAAATCCTATGGAGGCAGGAAAAATGGATGACAGGCGTACTGAGCGGTAGTGGAATGTTGAAGAAGGTAATAGAGGGGAGAATGTTGGATGTTGGATGGGATGAAGGGAGGAATGAAGTACACAAAGATGAAGAGGGACCTGGTGTAGTTTAGGTTGCTGGATTGGGTTTTGTTTAGAGTTACAAAATATGCATTTGCTAGTTGTGTTTATCCAAAAACCTACCTTAACCGGTAGATTACCTAATATATATATATATATATATATATATATATATGCTTATTTATCAATTTAAAAAACCGAGTATTATTTCGGCCGAAATTCTATTAAAAGAAGAAAAAAAAGAAGAGAAGTTGGAGGAGGGGTAGTAGATAGTTAGGAACGGTTTGACCAACAGCTTATGGCAACAGCCACATTTTAGATAGATAGGTAATTTGTAAGGGATAGGATTCTAAGGGAATGGCAGAAGGGTGGAGAAGAGCCCGGCCTCGGAAATAGTTTACTTCAAACGACAGGTGGATCCCAGGGATCCTCAATTTAACGATTCATATGATGGACGGTGTACCAAAGTTGAATTGTTCTCCGTAATGCAATGTACAAGGTCTGTCCCAAAAGTAGTGGCACATCTTTTTCTTGGTACAAACTGGCTGGCTTCTAGAAAGGGGAGCCTTAGAAAAGCCGGGAGACCGATAGCATTAGCTACCAGCCTTTGCTGATTGCGAATTGTTTTTATGCGAAGCCTCTATATCGTGACCTCGTTACACTACGTTGTTTACAAGTTTTTGGAACAGCGCTACGCCATTAAATTTTGTGAGAAACTAGCGAAAGCGAATTAAGAGACTAATGAAATACTCAAGGCAGCTTATTGTGATGACCCCATTGGTAGATCAGGTGGAACAAGTGGTTTTGAGGATGTAGAAAAGTTTTGAAGACGCCGAAAGTTCAAGACGCCTTCGACCTCAAAAAGTCACGATAATATTGCAAGAGTGAAGACTTTGTAGAAACGGGATCTTATATTAAGCGTTCTTATTGTGTTTTATAAATATGACATGTCTAAAAATGGCATACTGTACATCAACTTGTGGCCGAAAAAATAGCCATTAGAAAGGTGAGTGCGAAGTTGGGGGCCGCGAGTGCCCACGGACGAACAAATGTAGCTTCTTGACCATGCCTCAGCCACTCTACAGCCCCAACGTTGTCCCATCGGTCTCCTTCCTCTTCCCCCCTCCTCAAACCCGTGCTGAAAGGACGTCACCACGGCTCGGTGGAAGCGTTATAACAGTCCGTGAAGAGGAAGCTACACAGCATTCCGGCCGCCGCCTTTTAGAAGGCGTACGAGGTGTGGGAAACCCGTTGGTAGTGGTGTGTGGACGCACAAGGGTGCTACTTAGAAGAGTTTTGAGTGAATGTATCGATTCTGAGAATACATTTTTTTATTGACTCAGTCCTACTACTTTTGGGACAATCCTTGTATGGAATGGAATAACACTGAAAAACATTTCCACATCCGGGATTCGAACCTAAGCCCTCCGGATTGGGAGCGAGTAAATTATCGATTGCACCGTCCCGATCCCCAGTTGGACGAAGAATACGAAGATATGTGAAACAGAACAAGTTAGACCGGGAAGGAAGGTGACGTCAAAAAGATAGAGAAGAAAAAGGCAGAGAATGAGGATGATATGAAGGCTTTGGCAATGGATCAAACGAAGCGGAAGAATCTGATGAAAAAGGGAGGGAAAAAACAAAATGAAAAAGTGTAAAATCAAATAGTAAAAGTGGAATAAGCACTCAGCGGACGATACGAAAACGGAAGGCGTGAAAGACTATAAAAACGAGGTTTTTGAAAGAGAGGTCCGCATAGTTGCGGAGATACAGCTGCAAAATGCGGATTTAGTTACTTATTGACTTTGTGATAGAAAATACTGCAAACTGAAAATTCTCCATCTGCATTCTCGGATTACAAAATAGGCTGAAGGTATAGGTTAAGCCAAAACCTTGAGGGATTATTGAATTCACTGAAATTTATGTCGCCACATAAGTAAATGAAATATCCTTGAATTGATGAAAAGAATTGATAATAGCCATTTTACTTTTAAGTGCGGGAAGATTTCCAACTAATTTCGGGGAGACAAGATATTTTGCATACATCCCCGCATGCAATTCGGGCGGATTCGAATGCATTCGGATCATGGAGGAAGTTATATATACTATCACCCGTTGTCAAGAAGTCTCTGGGAGAAAGCCCTAGTAATACTGTGTAAGAGAGTCGCATAAAATGTTTAAGGAGATAAATTGAAAGGAGATGAAACATAGCAACAACTTCAATTTATCTCTTAAAAATATCATTACCCAGGAGGGGATCGAAGATCACGAGAAAGCTTTCAAACCTTTTGTAAGTTTTGGTAACAAAACTATGATGGATTAGATCCGGATATTTGCGATAAATTATATGAAAGTCATATTAATGGCTCTAAAATAAGCCTACAGGTTCACTTTATTCCCAAAATGACTTCAAAAAGCAAATTAGCGTTTGAACTTTAAACGGATATTACTATTAAAATTTTAGCTAAAAAACCCTCATAAATATGCTGTAGATAAGTAATTTACACAATAAGAACATAATGATGGGATTTAAATGAAAAGTATACAGACATGTTCGTCAAAATCATAATTTATTTTTAAAAAGTCACTAACCAATTGCTGTGAACTGAATTTTGGAACACAATCAATATCCGAGGCCATATATTATAAGATGATTATGTTACAAATATGCTTTACCTGGAAATTACAAATTGAAAAAAATAATTACACTAAAAATGCATTTAAGGTTACTCGGAGATATTTTCTTCGATTCTTCAAATTTATCTGAAGGAATTTGGATTTCAATCTGAGGATAATTTTGGAAAAGATACTTTAATTTTTTTTAAAGAATTGTTTTCACATTTCCAGAACATTCCATCATTAAAAATATTATTAAAATAACTAAATGGATCGATTTACGACTTAAGGTTGCCTATCATCCAAAAAAAGATGAATAACAGAGGAATACTTGGATTTTGTCATCATTAGTGCATGGCAGTTCAGAATCAAATGTGAGTACATTAAGACTGATTCGGTATTAGCTAGCCTTCTACTGAGTTATGAATACCACCCCAATGATGGCCATTGAAACTCGATCATTCACTTCAATGTAAAACACACGCAAAAATAATTGATGAGCGGTTCACGGCAAGTTTGAAGATATGAAAATACTCCATATATTAATCGCAAAATATTAGATTTTAAAGAGAGCTTCCAGGAGTTTTGTAAAAAAAATGCCCAATCATTAACGACTGCCCTAGTTGTAATTTTAATAGAGATTTTTCCATGTACATATGGAAAGTAGTATAAATGAAAGCAGCTTCAGAATTCCATTGGCAATAAGCTAGCTTCGAAGGGAATCGAACTGTTTGGCTGGTACTAGAATAATTCTGAGTTCTGTTTAGTTTCCTGCTCGATTCATATGCGATCTACAATCAGCGAATTTAGCCTCAGTCAATATTGGTAAATGCAAATTAAATTCGGGCGTGAGATTGTAATGAATGGGAGGGTCACGACTACAGTCGTAGAGAAAGAGGGTTTGGAAACTGTACGCCCGGGCATGCTCCTTTCAAGAATCATTTCGACTGCAGGCCAGCAGAGGCGACACTCATAGGGGAGTATATCGTCAGAATTTATTTTTCAAAGGATTATGAAGTCAAGGTCATCATGTAAGGTGGTGTTACCAAAAAAAATTATAGGAAAATAGGCTCCCACAACAAGTTCACATCATATTAAAGCATTCATATTTTAATGATAGTGTAATTTGACCGCCGTCAACAGCTGAAAGCTTATGAAGCTAACACGCTTTCCACTTACAAAGAGATTTAGAACATCCCAAGATGTAACACGTTAAGTAAGAAAACCACAGTTCAAATGTAAAATCGTTTTTCCGCACAGAGTAAAGAAAATATAATAATTAAAATGCAATAAAATAACAATATGCAAAAAAATAAACATTAACAGGAAAATACAGTTAAATTTATAAAAACTAAGAATATTTATTCCGAATTTCAATATTTTAGTTCCGAATCTCGGGTTTTTCCAAACATCTGAAGGATAAAAATCTCGACCATACAATAGGAGGTTTAAGTGAATGAAAAAAGTTAAGGCTCTAAGGTTTTATTGATTTTAGTTACACATGATGATTACATTTTAAATTTATTATAGGATATTAGGATTTTTCCATCCAAAAACTACCTCCACCACCAACCAACCAAAAACTACCTCCAGCTGCCAAATAATATTATATTTATTATTATTATTATTTTTGGTATTGTATAGGTTATGGTAGATTGTGGGTAAATAGAAAATATATTAGATAGAAGATAAGAAACGATATATTTCATTACCTCTACTTCCAAAACATTGCGTGATATTCGATTCTATGGGTAAAAGAGCTCCTCATCAATTCCGCGGATTTCCTTTATCCCTTTTATTACCTCCAACATGCCATTCCTATTCCTGCCCCTTCCTCACTTGCCTAACGTCCATCCCTCTATCACACTGTTCAACATCCCATCACAAAACAAAACGCTCTGCATCCATCTTTCCTGCCTCCTTTGGATTTATACCAGCAACCTCCTCCCTTCTCGTGCCACGCCTATCATTCCTCGTTTGTTTTCCTTTCTGTCCACTTTACCCTCTCTATCTTTCTCCACATCCACATTTTAAAGCCTCCAATCGACTTTTATTACCCTACTTCAAAAACATTTTTCTGCCCCCGACAATACCACACTCCATATCAAAGTTTTGACAAGTTATTTCATTAAATCTATATTCAACGACTCTGTCCTCAAGTTCTCACTCTTTGTGAAAGGTCCTTTTTCTGACGAAATTCTTCTTCTTATGTCTACTACTTAAACTACTTTGATCATTTTTGTCCAAAACAATTCCGAGATAAATAAACTGAGTGAGAAATCTACTTTTCCTATTGTAATAATTCTTCTTACACCCATATTTCTTAACTTTCTTTTTTCTGAACTGCATAGCCATTGTTGCGTTTACTTATATTTTTTTCGTCGCATTGACTTTCAAATGTGCTCAGAAATGTTTGCAATCCCTAAACTGACTGGTACAATAAAATTTTATTACCCGTAAACTTAATTGATTTTATTAAGTATTCACCATTTCCGATTCCTAAATTCAGTTCCTCTTACGATCTTAAGCCGTTTTCCTTAAGATCTACATTGAAGAGCATTGTAATAATATGCAACCCTGTCTCTTCATAAATTTGCCCATCCCGCCTCTCCATCTTCTACTAGTAATTGGGCTGTCAGAAAAATATACTGGCTACGAATATATAGCCCATACTTATTTTTTATTCTAATTTCCTGCCATATATTTATTTATTCGACTCAATTCGACACAGCAAGCCGCAGAGAAAAACAAGGATGTGAGCTGAAAGAACGTTAAAATAGATGAAAGATGAAAACGTACGCAACAAAAAGGGATAATGTTAATTGATAAAGTAACAATCGTAACTGTACGTAGGGAAAGGTTACAAAGATTACAAAAAGGATTTTTAGGAATAAAGAATAGACAAGAAAATGGAGGAAAGTATAAGCACAACGTTAGTAATGCTCCGTCTAGTCATGCACGAAATTTAGTGCAAAGGAACAGGAAAGTAAATGGTACATTTTTTCTGATCAGGTAACAGTTATTTTCATTTGGGCACTTCCCAAAGGCGAATTCATATCCTCTTAAATCTGATTCCGTATGCATGAACCCAGGTATTATCCGTCCATATCGCTCAGGAACACCAATTTTCAATCCCAATGGACCACCTTTTCGCTCTTCCCTATCCCGATGCGAATGCGTAGTATTATTATTGTATTTTGCATTGTATTGTCCTTTCAACCATCAATGTAACCTAATGCCACTCTGGGACTCTTTTCGCCTTGTAGTTTTCACTGGTGTGCTACTTTTTCCAGCAAGGGCTGAATCACCTACCTTAACGGTTTTATTGATTTTTTGCAACAGATTTCAGTACTCACGTTTTTTTCATCTTTGACCCCAAATTCTTTGACTCTACAACTTCTTGCTTAGTTTTCTGCACCCATTTATTTTCTTATTTCTTCCTAATTCTATTCCAAGTCGTTGCTGATTGTCACTCGGAGTCAAATCTCTTTCTTCGGAGTTGGCACTCCACCAAATTCTCATTTGCCTTCTGAGAGTAATTTATCTTCTTTCGACGCCGATCTCTCTTGCTCACAACTTCTCATGGAAGCACGTGGTTAACCATATCCTGTTGCGTATTTCTTCCAAATATTTCAAGTTGCAACATGCATATTTAACCTTCATCCTCTTTTTGAATGTCAAGAAACCCTTCATGGCCACTATTCAATGTGAATCTGAATATTTCAACGCTACTTAATTATTTCCTTAAATCTCAAAACTCTGATATTCCCTATTCATTAAATTACCGTACCACGGACCAAATAGTGTATTTCCTACACCGCAGTCTTCTCAACCCAAATGTGTACCAGTTTTCTTTTAAAATTGACTCGCTTGCGTAATATCCATTTTTCTCCTCGCTACTTTCTTTCATTACCAATCTGATAACGGTGTTTATTCACTCTTTATTTTGAAGTTAGAGTCATTGAATCTTTTGTTTAAATGAGAATTTATTCCAACTTTTCTTAAATTTTCCATTCCACATTTTTTCATCTGTTCAAATTTCAAATTCCAACTTAATTCTACCTCCTTGTGCTATTTCAATGTAAAGTCAGTTCCTGTCTAGTCTCACATTTATTATTGCATAACCGTCACACCAGGATTCAACAGTCTAGGAAACGTTTTTAATTGGTCGAGTATTAAGGTCTCGCACCAATTGCGCCATTCAGGCTGTTTTGTATTCTCCCAATCACTCGTGCGCGTCTCATGTTCCTTTCCTGAATTAATCTGACTGATATTTTGCTCCCCTCGCCTTTACTCGGAGTTCGAAAAGGCCCCATTTAGAACGGGGATATGAAAATGGGCGGAATGATGTTCGTCTTGTTTATGAAAGGAAGGCATATACGTACTCTTTCGAGTCTAACGATTTGGTTTCCCATTTATCTTCTCCGCTGCACTAACTCGAACGATTTCACTAACTTCACATTCGTCCACTGCTGAGCGCGACCGTTCTTTTCCATTGTTTTACCTCTTTACTACGTAATTCTGCGTTGTTGTTTGGTATTATGTGTCATTCCACTTGGTATATCTTTTGATTAACATGACCGTCTGGTATTTTGCCAAGAGAAATATTTTTGTTTCCCTTAGTTTTCTCTCAGGAGCTAAAGGTGAATAGCTTCATCTAAGTATCTCTGGCTCTTTCTCCTTCGATAAATTTGTCCCATTAGATACATGCAATGGTGCTGACCAAAGATGTCACAGTGGTATTGAACTCAAGGTTCTCCATTCTCACTAATTAAACACTGAAATCTCTGAGTTATCGACTACAGGTATGTAATAAGTAAATATATGCGTATATGTTCCTCAGAGACTTGCTTTCCACGCGGCCCTTCACGGCGCTCATCCTGGGCCTACGGCATCGAGTGGAAGGAGATTGATTGAGCGGCGTCGAAGGGATACGTGGGGGGAGGGGAGGGAGGTTGGAGCGGAAAGGGTTGAGAGACGGCCTGTTCTCGCTTCAGCTCCAGTGATTAATGTGAAAGCTAACGGCTTATACTTGAATTTAATGGAGACGTACTCCAGATGGGATTTCGTGCGCTAAGGATTTTAACGATGTTTCATTGATCTGCGCTGTCGGTCCACGCACACTCTTGGATGTCCCAAAATTTGGATAAAGTGTTGCCTTTCCAGCCATGGTTCTGCCTCTTCATTCATGGCTCCTTTCTCTTTCATCCCGACAGCGAGGGCGTCCCTCGAAAGTTATCGGGTTCTTCCGTTAATTAATATACGTATTTTAATATTTCAACAGGTACCCCTTCACAACCTATTGCTCCACTTGTTTCAAAGGTATGGGTTCGAATATACTTCAGGCCTGGAAGTTTCAACTTCGTGGTAGATATCGCTGACAAATCTTTTGAATAGACTGGTATAGGATATTTACTCAATATTTTCAAACTGAATACAGAATAACGGAATCGGGATGGTGCGGTGGCTAACGCACAGGCTTCCCACCAAGAGGGCCCCTCTACGTTGCACGAGACCTAATTCGGCAATCAATCCAGCTTTATGAGGATCTCATATACCAGTAGGATATTTTAAATGGAACCAAATAACGAGAAACAACAAGGCTCTTTTATCTTTTCGTCAGATTATCTCATTTCTTATCTAGTAAATCTTAATTAATTTTTTGTTAGCTTGGCCACCTTATGTGTTTACCCCACGTATATGTTTCACCCTGGAGATGTAGTGGATAAGGGTAACACCCAAGCATCCTGAAGAATTCTGCATGTCCGGGTTTTCACCGCGTTGTTGTTTGAAGCCGACAACAGTTTCGAACTCGTTTGAATTCTTCAAGCCACCGCCGCGAAAATCTACGCAGCCACCCAAGCATCCTATAGTATTTCCTAGAGTCTACTTCATTATTACACATACTTTTAAATCTGTATTCTAATATAAAAGAGTCGCTACAACATTGTATAGCAATAGATAATCTACTAAAGCCGCCTTATTCTCAAGACTACGGATGTTGATTTGTGTTTCTGTAAACCTCTGCATGAACGCAAATAAACTTATCTAAATATTAATCACCGCGGTCATATCGTTAACGAAAAGAAGGAATAAAAGACGCTCTGTAACGTTTTCTTGGGGAACACTTGCAATGACTTCTACAGCGTTTGCGCTAACCTCATCAATTTTATACCTTGTGTACGTGACCATTGAAGACGTTTTTAACCCAACCCAGGATATTTTTGTCTAAGTCTTAGGCTTCTATCTTTGTAAGTCGCCTACAAATTGGTACGTATTCGAATTATTTCTTAAAATTTAGAAGAACTGCATCCACTGGAACATTACTCTTTCCCAAGCATAAAATGCCATGAAGAAAAGTTCAAACAGCCTTCCTTAAAAGGCAGATTTCCAATGTGGACATATCTTTGTCTAATAATAGGGATTTAGAAAAGGAAATAATTGGGATCTCATTCATTTTAAGTGACACTTCGTCACATATGGATGGCAATCACATAGTATTGAAGGTTTTTTTTATTGGAAATATAAGTCACAATCTATAATAAATAACTTTAGATTGAGGCATTTACGTAATTTTGGACTAAATTAGCCCTCACCCTCGCGAACACTTTTGCTGCCGTTGTCAAATTCTCAGCGTATTTAGGCCATTTAGAGTCCGGAATAATTTAGCTTTCTACACGAAATTTAAACTATAAATTTGAAAACGTTGCACGTTCTTGAACTCAAGCAGTTTTTCTGGAGAAAGGAACTACGTATATAGAGTCTGTATCTATTAGAACACATCAGTTAAATCAGCACAGCTAAAGCTCGGCGTTTAACTTCAGCCTCAGCAACAATAATTTATCGCCCTCAGAAGGGAACAGAGAAAAATTTACAAAATATTTTAAATGACTGCATTTCTTTTTATTGCTTATTTTTTGTATTCCCTTTTTAAATAGCTTTCCGTAATTTTTACGAGACTCATGCATTTAAAAATAGTATTTAGGCTAATTCCGTCAACAGTCAACAATCCGAGGGTACCGGTGTCATTTCTTCCAAACGAATGCATTTACTGAATTCCTCATATGACAGTGTACCCATTAGTTGCGCATAGCAAAGAGATGTCCTTCAATTAATTACGGGACAACGAGCAACGGATTTCATGAAAACTAATTTACATTTCACTGCCGTCGACAAATGATAGATAGTGTCGTTATTTCACCTCCATTAACAAAATTTTAGCCGAGATTTCCTTTTACCGCTCCGATTTAACTCAAATTTGACGTTAAAGTTACCTTTAACGGCAAACAAGGCATTCTAGAATCGTTTTTAGGCAAAAATATATTTGCTAATTGACATAGTTTTTACAATTTTGTCCATATTTCCAAAACAGGTGTATCAAGTCGTGTTTTCGCTCTTTACTCCAACAATAACTGGCGTAAGACCATGAAATATCTATTTTTTTTCACAATAGGTGAAAAAATCATAAGGTAATGGTTAACATATTCTAAAATTATTCATAAAATAACATTATAAATTAACGCTAAATAAATCCTTAATCTGCTAAAACTATAGACATTAGGAAATATAGTATGCGTCTCTTTACGAGTACGGCACAAATATCGCAAAAGGGAATTCAGCATTAAAGGATGGAAAAACATTTTTAACGTCGCCCATTTTTACCAATCCGCTTCGCGTGCTCCATCCTGGTATATGCAAGCAGTGCCTCTAAGATTATTAATGTCGACAAGTAGTTTTTTCCCTGAATACTGGAGAAAGCGTTTTGATGGATGATATAATGTTATAAAACACATTGTGTTATTAGTTACGTTAATTATTCAAAGTTTACTCCATAACATTTCAAGGTGTTTTAATAAATGTTTATTTGAGATGTGTATCCATTACAATACGAGTTGAGTCCCATGCATCTCACAATCTTCAAACACCTTCATTCAAACATAGTCTACCCATTGAAACTTCCATTGGGAGAGCTAAATGATTTCACTGGAAATCGATCTTCTTGGTGCGGGCGAGACTCTCTATTTTTTATTAGCGGGATGAATGGCGAAAAGAGCATTACCAATCTTCAGAATTTGAAGCTTTTGCTCTGAAGTTCCTCGAAACCTGATTCACAGAGGCTTTTTCACGATATCATTTATCGCTCACCGCATCAAAAGGAAAGCTGGCTCCATGGAAACGGTACATCGCGGTGACACTGGCAAACTATCACACGAGCATCCAATATCTAAAGGAGTTACTGCTAGGACCAAAATGTAAGTTGTTTTATATCGGAATACCTTCAATGTTAAACATCTGTGAAGGAAATGTAATGTGAAAGTACTCATTTCGAAATATGATATTTACGTAAAAACGAATTTAAAAGTAGTTAATGGTTGGCTTTCACTGTCGGAGCGCTTGGCCCACGGAGAAGGGGGTCCTTTGCAGGACTTGAGGCTCGGGAGATGAGAGAGGAGGGTGAGGCGGGAGCGGTGTTTATCGACTTCTTCGCCGGGAGGGGTGGGGACGCAGTCGGAACGAAGGCGGGGGGGGAAAGGGAGGAGTTTCTGTAGCCGCCGGAACACGGAGCGCCCTCTCTCTCTCTCCCTCCGAGACTGCCAAAATAATTACGCCCCTTCCTCCCTCACGGCGACAACGAGGGGGAGTGGGAGATCTCTCTGCTTTCGAGAGGGAGCGAAGACGACGAACTTGAGGGAGGGGGACTGGAATTAAGTCAAGGAAGAGAGGGAGAGAGAGGCGTTTAAGGAGCAGAGCCGTTGTAGGTACACGAGAAAGTGAGCTGTTTGCTTCTTGGCGCCGGGGGTTGGAGGAAAAATGGAGAGGAAGAGAGGAAGTTCATGAGGCAAACGGGAGGGAGGGTTGGGACCCACTTCGCCTCGCGCATGCGCCAGTAGTCACTGTGACAGGAAGAAAAAACCAGAGAATGGATGGGACAGGCGGAAAATATGCCTCCCATGCGCGCTTTACATACGTATAGCGAACTAATATGCGTGTGCACAAAAAGGAATGGGCCTCAAAATTTACTTGTTTCCCGTTAAATTGAGACATTAAGCTCCGCTTTCACATTTAACTCGTCACGCAGGATTATGGTGCGAACAAAATAAGGGTTGGGAATTTGAAAACAGAAATGAAGCATGCGGAAAGGGAAATGAGCTCGAGGAGGGCTCGTTCTCTGGGGTGGGTGGGGGGCAGAGGAGAGAGGGGAGAGGAGGGGGCTGAGTAGGGGAATCTCGCGCGTATTATAAACTCCGCTCAAGTTGAGAGTCCCCCGTGAATTTTTCAGGCCATGGTGTGGCGAGGGGAGAGGGAAAGGGAGAAGAGGGTTGGGATGGGGTTGACACGCGCGCATCGCCCCCCCCCTGTCCCTGGGATGTGTCCCAGAGAGTGCGATAGCCTGCGGGGGAGGGCCCCACACCAGAACACTTAAAGGAATGGGGGGAGGGATGGCCCTCCCGGGGACAATCGCAGGGGGCGAGGAGGACGAGGCGGTCGCCCGCTCGCCTCTGAATGCGATAAACGCAAGAGGCGGAGCCGCAACATCATCTCTGCCCCCGCGGGGCCGCGCTCCTGGCCCTCGGAAGAACGAGATGCTGAGGGAGATTGCCCCGCCCAGTCACGGAGTCTCCCCGTGACGGCCGGCTCCCAAGACCATTCCTACATCCGACGTTCCTTTATTATTAACAGTAGTTAACCGGCCTAGGTAGGCTCGTGATGGACGCATGGACTAGGCATGGATACACTTCCTAACTCCGCCCAAAGCAACAGTAAACACTTTGCGCTACAATAAAACAATCTTTTCTTTCACTTACTTTCTCTAATAACTCTCTGCATTCCGTCTACCTTGTCTGGTCATTTTCTAGCCTTATCTCGCTTACCTCTGTATTATCCCCTAGATATAACATTTCTTCAACATTCCATTGGAAAATCGTTTTGATCTTCTGCCACTTGTCCAAAAGCCTTTTAATTTCTTCCAGTAAATTAATCCCCTTCGTTATCACATCTAATGCCTCTAAATTTCTTTTTTATCTAGCCCTTAACGCCTCTCCATGTTCTCCACACGCTTTTCTCAAATGGGTCTACTCTACTACTTTATTCATCTTGTCTCAACCATAGTTCTGTGAGCCTATAGAGTCGTTTAGGGGTATGTCAATACTCTAAACCTCTTAATTTCTCAATTTCACTTACAAATGTCTTCACTTAAAAATATATGTAAAAATAAACATTAGAATGTGTTTACTGTATTCGCCAATATATTATGATAATGACTTAGGCTTTAATGCAGAATTTAACATGAAAACTATGTACCTCAAGGGCGTGCAGTCGATGCTAGAACATTACCTCATGATGAGCATTACCGAGGATAAGCCAGAGGTCAATAGTCAAGACGTCTTTAAAGATATTTCAAACTAAAAATAAAATATTCCATTACGTTTATGCTTTTAACTTTGGCTTGATTGGAAGCGGGAATCGAGTGAGGAAATATTTAGTCGTAAATTAAAATTTTTCCTGCTTTATGTGAATGGTATGAATTGCATGTAAAACATATATTTTTATAAGGGAGCCAATGTTCTTTTACGTTGAATCGAAAGTAAAAGAAAAGTGTAGCTCTCAGTAGCTGTGGTGCCCCAACACAATTAGGTTCAAATTCAAGGACAGAAAATACTGAACGTCTGACCTTATCGAACAGCGAAAATGCGTAAAGAATCAATTGTTCATGGCGACCCCAAAAATAAAAATATTAGGATCAGGATCAAATTAAAAACAATAGGGGACATAAGACTGAACGGACGGACGGTCTACGTGCAGTCTTCAAATGTTTTTGGCTTGCCGTAGGATTTTACTCGAAAGTACATATCACGTATTATTAGTATTACATATTTCGTATAAATTAGGTAAATGACCCGATGGAAACGATCCAACGATGCACCTTTATAATACACAAGAAGAACATGCACGATACAATTCATTCAATGCGTAATGTCACATTTAAAGATTCTCGAATTTCCCAACCGTACCAGTATCATCAGACATGTCCCTGGTTAACACCAAACAAATCCACGTATAAACATCACACGTCGCCCACGGAAGAACGCCGAAATGTGGAGTGGTGGAAGAAGTGAGTTGTCATTCAAGTCTCGTGCTGGGAGCAAAAGGACGCGTTAGGCACTAGACGAAATTGGCCTATCGTTCGGTATAGGTCTATTAACAGTCTCTTTATGGGAAGGAATGCCTTGGGATCACTTTCTTACTGCATTCCAAGGAGCAATTATTAGTGTTATTCTATGTCTGAAAAATGAAAATATTTTTTGCATGAACGTACACACCACTGTGGGTATAGGTTTGCACGTGAGTGTTAATTTTGAATATGGTTTTGTTCCTTTTGGCAGGTGGTGACCTAACACCCCCCGCCACACGTCCTTGAAGAGCCTTGCGGGGTATTATCTAGATGTAGAACATTCAGGCCTTGAGCATAATTAGTCCGATTAATAAATCGGGACATTCAGAGCAGACGTGGGATTGATTACAAAGCATGAAGGATATGTTAAAAGAAATCAATGACAATTAGCATGGATATTTTTGGCAGGCAGAATATTCCGGACTGTCTGTCCTTCGCTTCCAGCTAGGATCGTCCCGAGAGGAAGAGATGCTGCCCCGGAAAATGTGGGGGTCCAGGACGAAGGCTAATGAGCCAACCGCCGCGGAGGAAGAGGGAAAATTTAAGTGCACTCTATCTGGTAGATTTTAGGGAAATTCTTGAGTGAGAGAGATTTTGTGTGAGAAAGAAGTTACTGGAGTAAGAAAAATGTGAGTGTGTTACGGAGCCCACATTAATAACCGCCTCTCGGGAGCCTCTCTCCGGAGTCACCCACGATGTCAAAAATCGCGTATGAATTTTTGAAGCAGGAGACTCCAGCGGGACGCCCGCCCTAAGGTGAAAGGCGATTATTCACGCGGGTTCAAGACTTTTATAAAGATTCAGGGCTCCGTTTTTCATAGGTTTGCTCATGATACGAAAGAGGGAATTATTAGCTCTACTCACGTTCTACAATGACAGATCGCGCAACCAGATAGAATTAAAAAAATGAATTCCAGCACCTGTTGGTGCTACAACAGTGGTTTTTCCAGTGTGATGCGCAGTTGGCATTAGTAAAGGCAATGACGAAACCGCCTTGTAAGGAAGATCTGATGAGATGTATGCAAATCCAACCATATTTAGAAAGAAATAAGCACTTTGTGACTTCCACACTTTTAATGTAAAACGACCGGTTTCGGCTGTTATGCCATCATCAGGTACAAGATTATTTCAGAAAATGCCAGTATACTATATATAGTCACACACTGTTGGGGGAAGGAGAGGGAGGAGGGTGGTAGGGGTGGGGAGGCAAAGTCACGAGCAGCAACGGGGATTGGTTGCAGAAGATGATGTCGTTGAGCAAGGCATTAGAATCCCTGGCCAGTCCAATTGCACGCTGCTCCCAGGCGTCCAACTTCCGTCCTTTCTGGTGGCAGTAAAGGACCTCAGGATGGAAGTCACTCTCGTGGCCCAACTCCAAGAGAGTCGGGCAAAAGCCGATGAATCGTCTCTGTTCCTGAGGCAGGTCCTATGCTCCTGGGCTCTAATATTAAAATTTCGTCCAGTTTGACCAATATGGAATCCCTCACAGTCATTACAACGGATTTTCTAGACTCCGCATTTAAGGTTTGGTTCAATTACATCTTTCGAATTGAAAAGAAGTCGTACCAACGTGTTGGTATTGTAAAAACAGATTTTGTATTTTTCTCTAGGAATGACGTTAGACACACTGTATGAAATGGAGCCTATGAAGGGTAATTTGAACCATTTTGTTTTCTTGACTGGTTGGACAGGTAGCAGGGAGCAAGATTGTGAGATTAAATATTAAAAGAATAATCACAAAGAGCTTATTTCTTTCTAAATATGACGTCCTTTCAAAAAATAAAAGTTTCTACCTTCGATTTAAATCCAACCATATTCATTCCGACCCTTTATTTTTATTTCCCATAATGTTTTAGAGAGGGTTTCCATTTCCTTTGGTATTCATTTGCAATAGTAAAGAAGACTCTTGTTAAAACGATTTTAAGTAATATTGTTTTTGCGAAGAAGTAATATAGAATTATATTAAAAAAACAATAGATATCTCATTTAGCTCATCTCACTGAACCTCCAATTCACCCAACAAAGTTTGCAACCCCTTATCTGACTGAGCAACTAATGCTTGGTCATCAGCAAACCTAACCGATTTTACAAATTCCCCTGTGACTTTCATTCCTATCTCCAGTACTTCCCATGCCTCTTTAATCATTTCCTCCACATATACGTTGATCAGCACCAGTGAAAATGGGCCACCCTGCCTTACATCTCTTCCTAACACTGCCCATCCGGACTCTCCGTTCCGAACTCACACCTGAGCAGTCTGAGACATATCTGCACAGGTTGCGGATCAGTCTCCTGTCCTTCCAATCCATTCCTTTTTTCTGCAATACACGCATTAATGTTTCCCAAATCACTCTATCAAACGCTTTTTCGAAATCTACGAAAAGGGCAAAAACGTCCTGATTGTATTCTATATTCCTCTCAATTAGTGATCTCATTACTGCAAAGGCATCCTGCGTACCTCTACCCTTTCTAAACCCAAACTGATCCTCCCCTAAGTAATCATTTGCCTTACTTTCTATCTTTTGTTGATGGTCCTGAGAATAACTTTAGCTGCGTTGGATATTTAGCTTATTGTTCTGTAATCCTAACATGATGTAGCCTTTATTTTTTCCGATAGAAAATAAAACTGATTTCACAAAATCTTCCGGCCAGATTACATCCTCATAGATACTACGAATCAGTCCATATAGGGCCTTCTTCCAACATTTTCCTAAATATTTCAACAGTTCAACAGGAATGTTGTCCAACCCCACGGCTTTTTTTACTTTCATCTCCTTTAATGCCCTTTCTATTTAATCGTCGAGTATGCCTGGACCTAAGCTAACTTCTTCTACCTCATGTTCCTTTTCTTTGTCTAACCTTGTCGGTCTAAGTTCTCTACCATACAGTGTTTCTATATATTCCTTCCATCTCTCTTGGATTTTTCCTGGTTCAAATATTATCTTACCCCACTTATCTTTAACTGTTACCATAGATCTTGCCTTCTTATTTCCGGATAATAACTTAACCTAGGTATAATGCGCACCAATTTCACCCTTCCTTTATAAACTTTCCATTCCCCGCATTGCGTTTTCCACCATTTTTCTTTTGCTTTATTTGTTGCCCTTCACAATTTATTGATTAACTCGTTGTACTTCATTTTACCTTACTCTGTGCTTACATTCTTCCATATTCTTTTCTCATCTATCTTTGCAATTATGTTATCTGTTACCCATGGTTTCCTTATCCTTTTCCCGTTAAAGGTTCTTATAGTGTCTTTTGTGGCTTCCGATATCACTTGCTGGATACAATCCCATTTTTCTTCGATAGTACTCAATTCTTTACGGTCATTCAAATATATATATATATATATATATATATATATATATATATATATATATATATATATATATAAGGAAATGGGAAAAGAACACACATAAAGGACGAACACAACAGAGGTGTGGGGAAGGCGGATTTGAGCAGTTCACATGTGAAAAAATATTTTCCTCGACCGGGACTTGAACACTGGATCTCTCCACTTGTCGGGCGGATGCTCGCGGATATATATTTCCTATGTTTATATATATATATATATATATATATATATACACAGAAAAGAATCATGACGTATGAGAAGATAGCTTAGGTCCAGGCATACTCCACGATGAAATAGAAAGGACATTAAAGTAGATGAAAGCGAATAAGGCCGTGGGCGTGGACAACATTCCAGTGGAACTGTTGAAATGTTTTGGAAAATGTAGGAAGAAGACTATATGGACTGATTCGTAGTATCTATGAGGAAGAAATCTGGCCGGAGGATTTTGTGAAATCAGTGTTAGTTCCTATTTCCTTCCGAAAAAGGGAAAGGCTAAATCATGTAAGGATTACAGAACAATAAGTCTGATATACCACGCAGCTAAAGTTATGCTCAGGATTATCAACAAAAGGAATGAGAGTAAGGTAAATGAATATTTAGGGGATGATCAGTTTGGGTATAGGAAAGGAAGAGGCACGCGTGATGCCATTGCAGTAATAAGATCGCTAATCGAGAGGAATATAAAATACAACCAGGACGTTTTTGCCTGTTTCGTAGATTTCGAAAAAGCGTTTGATAGCGTGAATTGGGAAAAATTAATGAGTGTATTGCAGAAAATAGGAATGGTTTTAATGGACAGGAGACTGATTCGCAAACTGTATATGTTTTAGGCTGCTCAGGTGCGAGTGAGGAATGGAGAGTTCGGATGGGCAGTGTAAGGAAAAGGTGTAAGGCAGGGTTGCCCATTGTCATCGGTGCTGTTCAACGTAATATGGAGAAAATTATTAAAGAGGCATGGGAAGAATTGGAGGTGGGAATGAAAGTCGGAGGGAAATTCGTAAAATCTTGACGATGACCAAGCATTAGTTGCTCAGTCAGCCAAGGGGATTCAAGCATTGCTGAGTGAATTGGAGGTTCAGTGCGATAAATATGGGATGAGAATCAATATTAATAAAACAAAGGTTATGCGATTTTCCAGAAAGAAAAAAGCTAAGCTAAATATTAAAATAGGTGGGAAAAAATAGAGCAGGTAGAACAGTTTACATATCTCGGAAGTGTTTTGGACCAATACGGTCAAAGTGGTAGGGACGTAAAGAGAAGTATTGCGCTAGGCAAGGAGGCTTTCTCAAGGAGGAGGGAGTTGATGTCTATTTTTTCCCCGTCTATTTTAATATTTAGCTTAGCCTTTTTCTTCCTGGAAAATCGCATAACCTTTGTTTTATTAATATTGATTCTCATCCCATATTTATCGCACTGAACCTCCAATTCACCCAACAAAGTTTGCAACCCCTTGGCTGACTGAGCAACTAATGCTTGGTCATCAGCAAACCTAACCGATATTACGAATGCCCCTCCGACTTTCATTCCTACCTTCAGTTCTTCCCATGCCTCCTTAATCATTTCCTCTACATATATGTTGAACAGTACCGGTGACAATGGGCAACCCTGCCTTACACCTCTTCCTAACACTGCCCATCCGGACTCTCCGTTCCCCACTCGCACCTGAGCAGTCTGAGACATGTACAGGTTGCGGATCAGTCTCCTGTCCCTCCAATCCATTCCTATTTCCTGCAATACACGAATTAATTTTTCCCAATTCACTTTATCAAACGCTTTTTCGAAATCTACAAAACAGACAAAAACGTCCTGATTGTATTCTATATTCCTCTCGACTAGTGATCTCATTACTGCAAGGGCATCACGCGTACCTCTTCCTTTCCTGAATGCAAACTGATAATCCCCTAAGTAATCATTTGCCTTACTCTCTATCCTTTTGTTGATGATCCTGAGAATAACTTTAGCTGCGTGGGTTATCAAACTTATTGTTCTGTAATCCTCACATGACGAAGCCTTTGCCTTTTTTGGAATAGGAAGTAACACCGATCTCACAAAATCTTCCACATATATATATATATATATATATATATATATATATATATATATATATATACACATTCAAATACGAAGTCCCGCCATACGGCGCACAAATATTCATTCAAACATAGAAATAGGTATAAGGAAAGGGGATAGGAAAACACATAAAAGGCGAACACAGGACATGTGGAGAAGGCGGTTTTTGAGCAGATCACGAAGGTAAAAAGGTTTACTTGACCGGGATTTGAACACCGGATCTTCCACTTGCCGGGCGGATGTGCTACCATTACACCACCAAAGATACTTAAATTAATTTGAGATCTGCGATGTTTTTGAGATATATATACATATTTTTTTATAAAATATAAATATATACATAAAAATGCAGTGGTCTAGTGGGTGGAGCGTTGGACTACTGACCGGATGGTCCCGGGTTCAATTCCCGGGTAAGGAACTTTGGGCACCTGCAGCTCCACCCAAACTAGTTGATTTTTCGGGTACCAGATCTTCCTGGGAAACCATAACCGGCACAGGGAAAAGAACTGGCCCTCCTACCCTAATGTGTGAATATTCACATGCTGTCGGGGTTGGTACATGGGTGAGCTCTACCATCACCTACTAAACCGACTTTCGGGTTGATTACTGTGTTTATGGTTTTTTTATAGAAATGTATGAGGTGTGTTCATAAAGTAAGGCCCGTTTGGTCACAGGAAAAAATATACTCATATGAAACACATTTTATTGGAACTTTAAGTTTGCTACAAACCTACTTCACTTATCTACATAAGCGCCGTTCACTTCTAAGCATTTTTCGTTCCACTGCACCAGCTTCTTTAACCCCTCTGCATAGAAACTCGCCGCCAGAGGGTTGAACCAATCGACAACGTCATCCTTGAGTTCCTCTTCGGTTTCGAAACGTTGTCCACCGAACCACTGTTTCAAGTGCAAGAAGAGGAAGTAGTCGCTGGGTGTAAGATGAGGACTGTACGGTGGGTGGTTTAAAGAGTTCCCGACGACCCAAAAACTCTCGTCCACCGGTCATTCTTTGCTCTTTGTGGTGGTCGGTGAGCATTTTCGGTACCCACCTTGCACGCAATGAGTGGTATCCGAGGTTTTCCGTAACAATATTGTAGACAGTAGTGCGTCCAAGTTGAGGAAATTGTTCAGCCAGGCCATTAAATGTCAATCGACGATCATATCGCAGTTTTTGTTCCACTTGCGAAACAATTTCATCGGTCAGAATACTGGGCTTACCACTTCGATCTTCATCATGGACATACGTTCGTACATTTTTAAAATCACAGCACCATTGTCTAACCTTTCCTTCTCTCATAACTGTAGGTTTATAAACTAGGCATAATTCCCGATGAATTTCAGAAGCCGACAATCCTTTTGCATATAAGAATCGTATGACAGAACGCACTTCACAGCTGGCGGGATCAACGATTGTCGCGGACATTGTTGTTGGCATGCACGGACAAGCAAACGACTCCTGAAACAAAACAAATGCTGCTTTTGCTTCTCAATGAATCAGTAGATGGCGCTGCAGGAGCAAAATTGTGTTCTAAAGCGCCGATATTTAAATATAAGCAAACGGTACTTACTTTAAGAATGCGACTCGTATATACATACATATCTATATAAGAAACATACATGCATAAAAAATATATTCGTGTTTGAATGTGTATATTTCTATATATATATATATATATATATATATATATATATATATATATATATATATATATATATATATATATGTAGGTGTGTGTGTGTGTTATTACGCATGATATAAAATACACATATTATCTTTATGAGACATGAGCAGTGGCTGAGGGCATGACTTATGGACATGATGAGAGGGGACGTGTTGCGGAAATGGAGGTGAGGAGGGTTTCAAAATTTGAAGATTAGGGGTAAGAGTCATTGAGAATTAACAAGCCCGGCTCCTGACACGCCCATTGGAACTAAATGCACGCAACCTCAATAGTTTTGGGTTTTAATGTGGTATATGAGTTGGGAACGAACCCCTAATGGGTACTTTTAAACAGTTATTAAGGGAAATAATGTAAAGTGAGGAGTGTTTGGGAACTGGTGGAGGGACGAAATCCGAAGTTGTTTCGTACGTGACGCAGTCCTCTTTATCGTTGGTTTGAGTTTTGTTGAGTATTTTTCAATGTAGGAATTTAGAGTTTGCAATTAAGTTGGCAAATTACCATTACTGGAGGAGCGTGAGGGTCTATAGTGGTAGAGCATTGGCCAGTTTTGAAGGCAGGAGGGATGAACATGGGACGTTTTTTATATCTCCGCCGATGGCAACGGGTCGTATGGATTGTTATTTGTCTAATTAGTTGGAGATCGATGTGGGCTTTGTGGTTTTTAAGATTTCTGATGGATTATTACGTCTTTCAGATGTAAAGGAGAGGGAGATTTAGATAATCATTTAGACATTGTTCTATAGTTAGTCAGAATGGGAACAGGGTCATTGAGGATTTACTTTACGGGATGAATTTCTAAGAAGCCGGTGGCTCGGATGGAATCAGGGCGCGATCAACGACGTCTCTATGCAACCGAGTTTGAGTAGAGATTTGTTGATTGGCAACAGATTTAGAGGAAGGCAATTGTCTCAAAAATGGTTACCGTGTACGTAAAAAGAGTAAAAAATAGAGCGTATTATTAGAGATGGATAGCAGGCGATATATAAGAGGTGTTTTTGTTTATTTGTGGGTATTATGTGTGCAGAGACGTGCAATTTTTGAATGATGCGAAATATTTTGACGCCAAAGAATTCGCAAAAAAATATGGAAAACCTTTTTCAAGGTTTATCGTGAAGACTGACTTTGCGTACGAAGCGATTCATTCCACCCTTAATCGGCCCCAAATCCATGTGAACTTTTTTGGTAGTTCATGAATACAACAGTTGACCTCTTCCTCTCTCACACTCACCCAGCCAATTCATTGGTTTGGAAATATAGCCTAACAATCTCTTTTTATTAAATATGTAGAATTAGAAAAGAGAAGTGGCATCCTTTATCAACATTTTAGTCTAAATTATTTTCACACTATGGTTTTTCAAGAGTATCTGCTTTTATTACACATTTTCTTTCCCCTGATGTAGGTTTGATATATTTCTGACACAAATGTTGTTTACATTGTCAACAACGTTTTCTTAGACATCAACAAATTATAATGAAAATCTCTGCTTGGCGGGTCTCTCATTCAAACAGTTCACTCGCTGTAGCGATGTTCTCATGTTATCGGAAAACCTATTTACAAATCCTGAATCGATCCCTATTTCCAAGTATTCAAGTCTCATGATTTCTACTGACGATGTTCACGAATCGCTAAAAACCCTTGAAAGCAGGCGCAACTGCGTCACTCTCTTTTAACGGTTAATGAGGCTGTGACACTCGGTTCTTCCGGAAGATGGTGACTCAATGTGCACCGTCTCCCCGGAAGGAGGTCGCCGAGCTGCGTGTATAGGTGTGCAGAGCCACGGGGTGGGATGTAGAGGAAGTTTGGGGGCACGAATTGGCGATTTCTAACAAGGGACCCTCTTTCCGGCGCCCCCCCCTACCCTAGCCCGGATCGACTCCCACTCTCCCCTTTCAAAGGACCACACTTCACCACCCGAGTCCCCAGCGTATCGCAGAAAACCAAATCCACCGCTCAAAGTTCTTAACTTTCTCACCCAGTGAAGAAAAGGAATCCCCCTCCCCCAAAACCGCTTTACCCTAAACAGCACCCCCAGCGCTCGCGCTCGCAGGGTCACCCTCCTTATGGGGGCAATCCATTTTACCCCCCTTATTCCTGCAAAACCCTTCTCTAGCTTCGCCGATGGGTGTTAACTCATGCCACGGGGTCAGCCGTCGCGGGTCCGGGATCGGCCGCGCCCGCGCTCGAGGCCCCTCGCCGCGCTTCCATCACGAAGGCGGGAACTGGCGTATCCCTCTGCGCGAATCGACCGGGTCACCGCGCTTCCCTTTCCCAAAGACGATCATCCAAACGCCACCTGGTATCCCAATCAATCCTTTTCAACTGGCACCAAACTCTTATGTTTCTTTTCATCTGAAATATGTGACCACCAAAGTGATTCCGGTAAAATTCATAATGAGTAGTTTTTATATGCGGGTAATGTACGTGAATGCCATTTATTGAGATGGAATAATTATATCTTTAATTGCTAAACAGTTAGGTTTTGAGGTGAGTCGAAATAGACGATTCATAAAATAAAATCAATTACTTTTAATGTCTTAATATTAAGTATTAAATCGAGAAATTATAATTTTCAGCTTTAAGAGAATGACTGAGAACATATGCAACATAATTCATTGATACTGGATTAGCCTATAGAAATGTATCCAATGGTTTAAGAGTACTCCATGTCATAGCGATTCTATTGAGTTAATTTACAATTATTGATGGTATTTGCGATTTAGACAACGCAGTTAACGCAGCTGCTTGAAGGAGAAAATAATAAATTACGAGATCATCACGTCAATTAGTGCAAATATATTTTTACTTCTCATTTTGAATTACATTAGAATTGATTGAATTTTTTCAAAATTAAATTTGAGCTAGGATTAGTTTGGTACTACAGCCTTATTTTCGAAAATCGATATAATCTGTTGAAGTTCAGATTTATTGTTTTAACTCCCTAGCAATTTCGCGAGTATGTAGTGAGGAGTGCAAGAGAGAGTGGATCTAACCCTCCTTTAATTTTAAATATTAAATGATCTTATGATCTGAGTTATTTTTTAAGATGCTTCAACTTAGTGCCGAGCCAAGACCGGACGTTCGAGAGTGGATTCCCAATGATTTTGGATATTTCCAGTTTTAGATAATTTAAATGACTCTTCGGGCACAAGATCTCCATGGGAAATTTTCATGTGGCAGAAAGTAAAAACCGGATCAATTGTGCTTTGCGGTTTATACTATTTCCCTCGGGGCTGTACACCATTTGTATTTAGGGAGAGAGTTCTATGTTGAAAGAAAATACAATAGTAATGTTGAACATTTGATTAGGCATACTGGGTGGAATCTTGCCGATGAATTCCGGAGAGGTATAAGTTGAGAGCATGCCACTACTGCTGATGCAATCTTGTATGTTAGTCTTCTCATGAAACCTTTTGCAACATGTATGTTTTCGTAGACAGGGAAAAATTTTACAAACTAAGTAGATCCTTGTCTGATTGACGTGATTAAATGTTAACTGAAATAAAAATGTTAATTAATTTAATTCAACTGAAAATTCATCATAATTAGAGGGCCAATTCACAACAAATGACCATCAAATTTATTAAAATGAAACTAGTATTGATGAACCACATAATAGAAAAAAAACAAAAATTATAAAGAAAAACCCCAAGTCTAACGATAAGTTAATAATATATCTGTCAAGAGTACAAAAATGTACAAAAGAATATCGTATATACTACCATTAATCATCGCACAAAGCAATTTGTTGATTTTCAAAGTAATTTCGAAGAGCCTTTGGCTTCGATAAAGAAATTACTGGAAAACCTTCACGAGATCAGGTATCTGAGCAATTAATGAAAATTAGGTAACAAAGCCATCAGCAATGCAATTAATGGATTTCGATATCTCTTTGGTTCATATATATGAGACAGCTAGATTTAATAGCGATGAATAGGCAGTACTCGAGTGGCTAGTATCCTGCCCTTCAGACTTTGGCTCTAATCAGCCAAAATAATTTGAACGATAATGATTGAACAATATCCCTAAAAAGGATAAACCTTGTTTTGAGGTGTTTATGGGCAAGTTTCCTTTAAAAATTATTCATCATACTTCTGGTCTTCCATTATAGTTTTACCATTGAAGTATATTCGTCTGCAAAGTAGTTTACTCATTGAGAAAACAATTAACAACTAAAGTGGTCTCTTATTTCTAATAGTCAGCAAAACATTTGAATCTGAAATATTTTTATATTTTAGACAAACATGAATTTTTGATTTGACCAATTTATAAATTTACTCAGTAAAAATGCAACTTGAATTGTAACTAGGTCATAATTGTAAATATACGATGCAGTTTACATCAATAAATATTTGGCAAAAAATTCAATTTGATTACTTTGACAATCATTCGACGCTGTAAACCACGAACAAAATTACGGAGCAATAACAATAAATTAAGATGTAATAGAAATATTGCTGATTTGTTTATGTATCTCCCGGAATTCCGCAGGTAAGCGTGATTGGGCACCATATTTTTCTGTTCTAGTAAGTTCTATTCAATGTGTAACCTATGTCCGATTGATCGATGACAATACGGTCAAATACGTGGAGTACAAGACAATAGTAGGTGGCATGTGAAGTACAAAAAAGGAGTTTTCCATAATTGCAAGGGTTTTTATACATTATGAGAATGTCTAAGTATTCAATACGATTGGCTTGAGTTGTCAGTATAGAAGTATGCAGTTGAACTAATCAATTAGGGTTTTCAACAGATCAGGAATGTATAAGTGAACAAGCGAAGGAAATGCATCTATTCTTGGATTCATTAAAGGTTAAATGAATAAGGCAGAAAAGGAATATTAACAAATTAAAAGTAAAGGCAATGAAAATTAACGCATAAGTAAAGCCTAGTTAAAAATAATAAGTGAAGGGAATTAATTAAAGCACGTAGAGGAGATAATATATTTGAGAAGTGATTCGGAGTAAACTAACTGGGTAAAAGAAATGTTCAGGAGAAAGAAGGATACACAGAAAGTAGGACACCAATAAATAGCGGGATAAATGAAAATAAAAAAACTTTTGTATAAAAATAACATTTGATAGCAAAAACGTATTTCTGCAAAATATTTTTAACGAGGTCTATTTTACGATAGGTATGTGCGTTAAAAAACGGTAGAATGTAACAAATTTGTAACCTTTTCACAGACTTTTAAAATTTTGTTTACAATACTAGACATAATTCATTATTCCCTCGAAAGATTTCAAAACGTTCAATGTGTAAAAGGACTTTCATTTAACTTTATTAAAAGTTAATTTATTATTAGAACCGTGTTTATAAGGACACCACCACTGGAAATATAAATGAAAGAATTAGCAAGGTTTATTGGAGTAAATATTACAATTGAACTTCGTTAAGGTAATTACTTTTTCAATTATTTTAAATAAAATGATTGAAAATTAAATTACTCTTTTTTATATTGCTAATTATTCAGAGAAATAGTGAATCTGTTTTATCATTTAGGAACCATGAACTCAGGGCATCAAATCAATTATGATCCCATTACTCGTTAGCTTTACTGGGTTTTCAAGATTAAAAATCAGGTTTTTCAATGGTTTCCTTGAAATTATATTGAGTGCTGGTTATTAAAGTTGTTTTGGTGAAATTTACTGTACAGGTAGGCAATGCTTAATAGAACTATCGTATCAAGTAAACTGTACGTATACAAGTGTATTGTATACTGCATAATTTTCGAGTATACGAGATAATACTTTGCATGAAAATCAAAAAATTAATTTAAACACTTTTCAAAACAGTATTGGTAGTATGCATTTAATGAGTATTTTGGAAACGCGGAATAACTATTCTGTAATAAAACATTACCAACCTGGCTTTTTTTTAAATATCGATCATATACTGAATTGTATATTTTCAGGGATGATGATGAAAAATAAATATCAAGACCGTTGATTATTGTACAGTGACCACTGTAGTCTCTTTTTTGTCGATTTATAGAACTAACACGGTAATCCTGTATAAAAATTTCTAATTTACAGCAGAAAGACTCATTTGTTGTAGAAAACTCTTGAAATGTTTCTGAGAAATCGCATTTCGCCATTCAAATGCAAAATATCAGCGGAGAGTTTGATAGCTCTGACAATTCTGATGGAGAGGGAGAGTGAGAGAGACTGGACAAAAAATTTAATTTGAAATAATGTATGACAAAATATTATTAGCAGAGTTAAAGCATGACCGACGAACGTGGTCATTGCTCAGGTATACATGCCACCGAGCAACCACAAGCAGGAAAAAGTCGATAGGATGTACGATGAGTTAAAGGAAATAATCGCATGTGTGCCTGAATGGAAATATTTCATAGTGATGGTCGATTGGAATACGATGGTAAGCAAAGGAAGAGATGGCGATGGGACGGGGGACTACGGTTCAGACACGATGAATGACCGCGGGGAGAAAACAATTGAGTTCTGCAGGAGACACGTTCTAGTCATCACCAAAACATGTTTTCGGCTCCACAAAACGCGTACGTATACATAAAAAAATGCCAGGTGACTCAGAAAGGTATTGGTTAGATTATATTCTTGTTAGGCACGGGTATCGGAACAGTGTGAGCATTTCGCACAACTTCCTGGGAGCGGACTCTGACCACAATTTAGTTGTTATGAAATGCAGCGTCAGTTTCAAAAAGATAGAGCAGGGGCGGAGAGTTAGAAGATGAAACGCAGAAGCATAAAATGGATTAAAAAAGGAGTATCAGCAGGCTGTGGAGAAAATAATGGATAACGGAAAAGAGCTTAGTACTATCGAACAGAAGTGGGAATACATCAAGAAAAAGGGTTTCGAATGCATCAAAAGACACTATAGAAACCGTTTACGGGAAAATGATAAGGAAAACATGGGTCACAGATGAGATTATTAAAAAGATAAATGAGAGAAGGAAATGGAAAATTTTAAGCTCAGACTTAGGAAAAATGAAGTAAAATGAGTTGAACAATAAATTGAGACGGACTACAAATAAAGCAAAGATGCATGGTGAGAAACGCAGTGCGAGAGCATGGAAAGTTTGCCGAGGAAGGGATAGAGAGTAGAACAAATGATTACGGAAAATGGAGATAGTGAAATGGACCTAGAGGAAAACAAATGAGGGAGTACTTTGACAGGATGAAGGGAGGAAGGAACTACTCAGAGATGAAGAGGGACTTGATGCAGAGTGTTTTACTGGATTGTGTTTTGTTAGTAATCACAAAATATTTATTTGGTACCTGTGTCTATTCAAAAACCTACTTAAACCGGTAGATTACCTTATAATAAATTATTTTTTGCAAGATTTTAGAAAATTAATTCAGTTTTCTGCTGCTATTATTGCAGGTGAATAACCATTCATATATATATTTTATGTTCCAGATCTAAAATTTAAAAACTAAAGAAGTAATAAGAACACCACTGCCTCTACAGACCTGTGCCCATTGCAACTCATGAGCAAGGAATTAAAATTAATATCTATAAAGAGCTCTCAAGTTGAATGGAGTCCTTGAGAAAATAAGCTTGAGGAAAGCAGGGTAGAGTCTGAAGTTTAGAAAAGAATAAGGCCAGCAAATGCAGTCTCTCTCATTATCTTACATTTTGACTTCCGGAAGGCGATGAATGAATTCAAAGGAACATTTTACGAGTGTTTATTTGCCAGAATAAAAAAAAAGAGTTGCGTTTTGTAGACGACACAGCTGTCGGCAGAGAGGAAAAGGGATATCAAGAAAGCGCTTACTACCTTTGAGAAAATAATGGAGAGGTACATAGTATGAAGGTTCAAGAAATATAAAATTTACAAACTAAGTACGTGGCAGATCTGAAGTCGTAAACGCAAATATAAAAATGTGTAATTAAAATTTTGAAGTGGTGAAAGAGCTGCGCGAGGTTAAATTAGGAGGTCAAATATACCACGGTGGTCTTCTAGCAGCAGGGAAATATAGGGCCAGAGTAAAGAAGGTATTAAGCAAAACCAATATCTGTGGCATCCTTCCAATATGCCAATAATAAATTAAGAAAAAAAGAAAGATGGGAAGCAACGGAACTTCGTCCCAAATAATAGCAATGAAGATGTTTGATAAATGGGAGAATAATTCAAATATTTAGATGCGAATTGAATTGATACAAGGCAACCGTCTAAAAATGAAAAGTGAAAAGGATAATCGTGCAAAAAGACTATGAGGATCCAAGAAATAAATCGCAATAGATGTCGATTCACAGTATTATATAGAATTGAAAAAACAGTAATATGCAGAATTAAAGAGATTTTGCGAAGAAAAAAATGAGTGACAGATAAAGTAAATAAATCAAAAGACTGAATGCACAATACGGATGAAATTACCCTGGCCGTTCAAAGAGGAGTTGAAATGTCATTTCGTCTTTCAATGTAAATATAATGACCGATTAATTTCAGATAATAAAAAACAGAGGTAAGATGTAAATCACTTCAATGACTTTTTGGGCAAATGTATCAATCCTCACGAGATAAGCTTGGTTTTGGAATAAGATTGAGTAGAAGGTAGATCAGTTAGGTTTAAGATAAGCTTTTATGAACAACTTAGCGTGTCATAGTATTAAAAGAATTAGAACAAGGGCCACTAATTGACCATAGGATGAAATTCAGGTTTAAATTTACTGCGTAGGTATGAAGCGAATTCCTTACCCAAGAAATATGTCAAAGGCATATTACGGGGCCCGACTCAACATATTTGATTAGATTACCTACATACAATCAGGGAAATAGATAGTAGTACGGATAGATTAAAAATGTGATTTTTCCTTGTACGATTACAATTCAAAATAGATATGACAACAGACGAGAAGGGCATAATAATTATTCGCATTTTTAATAATTTTTCGATATCCTGAATCATTTTGCATGATTTTCAAATAAAATCAATTTTATAACATGTTTTGATGCAAGATTTGACAATAACCTCTTATTAAGCAATTTATTTCGAGTGATTTATTTCGTACAAGTGCATTATCCATGTAGAGTTGTAATAATTGTGAATGTGCAAGCACGACTGGTCCGCGTCCTCATGGCGGCTTGCCGGGTATTGTGAAGATGTAGTTGTAAAAAGACGTTCTTTTATTTCCGTCACAACAAGGAATAGTGCTTTTTTCTTCCACAGACACTTTTTGTTAAAGATATTATTTGTTGTTCGTTGAATTTTTATTCTAAAAAGATTAACTTTTTTTCTTTACATTAAGATGACAATTATTAATGAAGAAAAACGTTAACATAAAAGGCCTTAGAGTTATTATACAGCTTCTTATGAAACATTTCATAACCCAGTTTCACATAAATTTTGAATTTCATGAGGTTAGAAGCATGGAGCATTAGAGCTTGGATTCCCGCTTTAATTCGATTGCAACGAGCAGAAAGGAAAACAAAATAAGGAGCAATAAAGTTTTGGCGGCGGAAGCCGTAGTTTCAAGGGGAACTCCATGACACGTGAGGGTTGGAAATCCCACCAGCTAAAACAGCTCGCGTCCTAAGACTCCAAAAAAAAACGACCCACGAGTACGTGTTACTGCCATTTGAACGAGGATCGGTAAATGGAAAAACTACGAATCGTGGCATTAACATTAAGATTTTGCATGTTTCCATTAACTGCAGTATTAGTACCAATGCCGGCATACGTTATTGTCTAGAAGGAAATTGATGAAAATAATCCTGTCTTGATTATGTATGTTATAGCCTGTGTCGGTCTCAGTCTGAAGGCAGCTTGAATTTCAAAAAACTTCTACGGGCGTATACTACGTAAAGCGAGACATTACACCCTTGTCCAAAAACTGCGATAAAAATACTTTTTCTAAACTAGAAACACCCTTTTTAGAGTGAAAAAAATCAAATCTTTGATGCTTATCTCAAAGATGCGAGATTTTGGCGATTTTAAAGAAGGCGGCGATGTAAAAGGTGATAAAATGGACAAGTCTGATGTAATTCTTCATTCGCAATGCCATTTGTCAGCGGTGATGGAAAGACAAATGTAAAACTGTCATCACTCTCAGAGTCACATTGTAGGTTAGTTTAGGTCCCGTCACCCAGTGGCCTTTCATGAGCCTTGAACTTAAACAACTTGACCCCGCATATGACGTGAAACTAATTACTGACTTAGAATAATAGCCTTTCAGAAGAGTGGCGGCAAAAGGATATTAGAAAGAGAAATTTTGATACTGGCCCAACTTACATAGAAATAACTTGGTAAATTATGACATGGCGACGTGATGGCTTTAGAAGAGACATACTGTCGATTTGGAGTACACATGGTGGTAACCGAAGGACGAACGTTTATACCATTAACTCAAAAAACCTTTAAAATATTAGTCAATGAAATCCAACATATTTAGTGAAATAATGACAATCCCAATATTAAAAGTAGACTATGAGGAATTAAATGATACTCTACTCTTGGTTTGATGTCTGAACAATTGTGGGATAAAGGTTCTGATTAGCTTGAAAATTGCCCTTTTTAATTAAATAATTGTTGCCTAATCCTGTTAATCAAGATAAAGAGATTCACAGGTTGTACCCACACTTTTCTTTTCGCATCCACAGTGATACATGCGATCAATGAAATATCTCGTACAACTACATGAAAGAGACCCTTCAAACTCAGTTTACTTCATAACGCTGCTATTTAATCTTAAAATAGTCTGTTACTTCAATATTATAGATTTAATTCATATTTAAATTTTATGACGTTTTAATACGAAGCAAGAATCTGGAGAAATTGTCCATTTGCTTACTTTTTAAGAACGGCTTGTTTGGGGGTTGATGAAATGTTGTCCATTTCTTTTGTTTGCTGGGAAGAAATGATAATATTGAGCAGAGAAAAAATCTAAGGAGATGGAAACATACTTTCGGGTTTTAGGAGTCCCCTCCCCCTTTCATGAATGGAGCCTCACGAGATCCCTTCCAGCGTATCCCGCGCCCATCCACTCCCTAGCGGCGGCCAGGGCCTCCAGCGACACGAGCGGGAAGAGGCGGCTGAAAGAAGGAAGCGATGGATGCTTAAGGAGGCATGAGTTGAACGCAACAGAGAGCGAGAGGTGTTCCCTTTCACTCTCGAGCAGGTGCGAAAGCGGTTGGCTCTCAAGGGAGGTCATGAGGGGTGAAAGTGTCCGCGCTCAAAACTGCTTGCTCTTAACCAATGAGGAATTGTTATTACTTCTAAGCACTTTTGTAATATGGAGGCAGTATCTCGTTTTTCCATTTAGACGCACGAAAATTTCTTTAGCATTAGGATCGAGATCAGCTTATATCAGCTCTGTTATCATAATTAACGTCAAATTGGCTCTAGGACGAAAGTTGGTTTTGAATTTTCATTAGAATATAAATTAAATGTATACATTGCCAACAGTGTGACTCCTCTTATTTCCTCAACAGACACATAACCTTCGTTTCTTTACTCTGATTCTTATTTCATACCGTTTACAATTAATTTCTCATGCGATTACATTGAAAATAACTCCCCGCCACACCTAACATATAAGGATTTTTAAGGTTGGCATTCCTAATCCACAAAACTATCTGAATATATAAATTCATAACTGACATTTAAACCCATTTCAAGCTCCTTCAATGCAAATCCTATACCATTTCTTTCCCATACACGTGAGAAATCACTGGCGATAATGGGCACCCTTGTATCATCATTCTTCTTGACACTGTTCATTCGGACTCTCCTTCCTCCACTCGCACCTGAACAGTGATTGCGGTCTCAGATGTGTGGGTTGGGAGTTCCCCATTACTTCAATCTAGAACTCGTATCTTCGGTAATAAACTCAGTACTTATATCATATCCACTCTATGATCTATGTACATCCTGATTATGATTTATGTTTCTTCCTAATCTATACTCCCATGCTATCACTGGGATGCGCACGGGATGGGCACACGTTACTGCCATGGTATCACCCTTCCTGTACCCATACTGGTCACTTCCCATGTTTTCGTTTGGAAATATTCTTTTGTATACTTATATGGACCGCCTTAGTTGGCCGCAAAATCAAACTTATTCTACCGCAATCCTCTAAATACGGAACCCTTACCCTTTCTTTACGATGGGAAATAACATTGATCTGACAAAATCTACCGGCCATATTCCTCCCTCATAAATTTTACGAAGTTGAACATAAAGAACCTTTCGTCCGCTTCTTCCTAAGCCGTAAAGAAGTCCGGGGGAATTGTTACCATCCCCGCGACCTCGCTTCATTTTATTTCGGTCAATTCTCTTTCTATTCACCATAGAAGGAGAATATCTGGTCCTAAGCTACGCCATATATTCTTTTTAATGTTTAAACGTCTGACCTCCACCATCACATAGAGTTTCACTACATCTTATTTCCATCTCTCTTGAATATTCCATGGCTCAAATAGTAATTTTCCCGCCGTATTTATTAAACAGTGCATGGATTTTCTCTCATTTCTTCCTAATTGATATTTTTTCCATTTTGGATTCATTCATCCAAATTCATTCTATCCTTCCTTTTTGAACTTTTCATCTCCTCGACCTGCGCTTTTCGCCATGGATATTGCGCCCTATTATTTTACCACATTTCTTTATTAATATTTCCTTGTGCTCTCTTTTACTTAATTTCACATGTGCATTCCTCTAATTTCTCTTATGAAATAGATCTTTTATCATGTTGCCAATAATCAATGATTTCACCGTCCTTTTTCTGTTTTTAAAACTTAGTGCATACTTTGCGGCCTATGAAAGCCCTATTTTATGTGATCCAATTTCTTTTCGACCGCATCTTTTTGATCTCTAACTTTTTCTACGGCATCCTATAAATTCTTCCTTTTCGTCTAAATGTCATCTCCTCCATTCCATTTCCTCATCCATGTGTGATCTTTTATCCACTTGAGTCTGACCTTACAATTAATTATACGAAATGATGATCTAATACCGCACCGGCTCCACACATTATGATTTAAATTCCACTCCTGCTCCAATAATCTCCAATGTAAATCTAAATAATATCATTTGACCCTATCTTTTTTACATATCTCCATTTTCTGCTTCATATTTTCTAATTTTCCTGACCTATACATCATCCTAACTTCTCAATTCCCTATCTTGACTGCTTTGGTCATTTTTCGTGTTACTGCTGCCATTTTTGCTGATTTCGCGGAACAAAGACCCTAGCAGCCTATTTGGGTGAGCGGGACCGCAAAGATTGCAGAAGAGCGTTGGATACCAGTGCAGATAACTCTGGATGTTCGTTCATTCCTCGTATAATCAGGAATCATAGTGTTACGAAATCAAAGTCGTAGTAGTGAAAACATTCGAATTAAAAAGGAGGACAAGATTGAAACGTCGCAGACAGCTGGTAAATTCAAAGGTGCATATATAGTATATGTGTATGTTAGGTGCAAGTATATGCATTTGTGCAAGTTAAAATTAGTTTTCAATGTATGCAAACGTCTGTGTGGGTGTGTATTGGCATGTCTTGGTTTGTTGTGAATTCGGTTTTAATCTTTTTACGGGTAGTGTCCTAATACCCTCCGTCATTTATCCCTTTTAGCGGCTTGGCAGGAATTGCGAAGATGTAATTGTAGCCTTGCTTACTTTGCTGCGGGGCATGACACAACACGGCACTGTGGGCCGAATTCCTTAGTTACCGGGATTGACATTCATATTTATGTCAATCATGAAGGGCGTAGGATATACATATGATTGAGGTGGTTTCCCGTGGCCTTCTTCATTAATGTTTTAGCGTGCTACCAACACTAGTAAGATATGTAGCAACAATTATAAACCCGGAGGTCCGTGGCGTTGATTGGTTGCCGCACGGCTGAAGCTAAGCGTGGCCAGGAACGCCCGGGAATGAAATCCGGACACTCCGGTGGGGAGCCACATTTTTTCCACTGGATAACCATTTCAAGATTAAAATTAGGCATAAAAAGGAAATTAACAGACATTTTGCCCCCAAAGGTTTAAGGCGTTTAAGAATGAAAATTAAAAATAGCATATTTTACAAAATTAACGTCATTTAATTCACGCTGTATAGCTACACTTCGATCGTTGGATATACTCTCAGATCCAATTACTGTAGCATTCTACATTTCTTCAAATGATCACTCCATCTATACCTGTAATGAAAGGATACTGATAATGAAGTTTGATGTAGAAACTACTTTCTGCGTTCTGGTGACTCGTCATCAGATCACGCCACTCACTCGCATAAACCGGTCACTACACATTCTCTAAATCATCAGCCATGAGGATGGAAAACCACTAGTTTTTCGTAACGTTGGCTTCATCGATGTAGGAACTGTCACAGAGGAAGACCCGAGTAGCCTTTTTCACAGCAATTCGCCGGAAAAGCACAAGGTCACACAATATAATATCCAGTCACATGAAACTACATGGATCGTATATATGGTAAGAAAATATTGTCATACACCCATAATTTATGCTCAGGAAGCAACAGAAGATTACCTGAGAGAGATTTTTTAAAATGACTCGTGAATTCCGGAGCGGAATGAGAATAATGGATTCAGAAAACGAATAATTATGGAATTGAATGCAAGAAATTAATAGTACTTTAACTTTCAAAGCAAATTGTGTTTAAATGTTGACGTTAACCATTTTCCCTGCGCTCAATCTTCTTGCTGATAATCCTGAGATCCACTACGGATGCCTGCAAAATCAGGATTATGGTTTTGTGGTTCTCACATACAATATCTTCCTTTTATAATACTCTCACTCTCGCTCTCGCATATAATACCTTCACCTTAACTAAAACTTATCTGTGAAAACTTCCAGTTATATTCCAATTTCAAAAAATTATCTACATCTACATACATACCCTGCGAGCCACCAAAAAAGGTGTGTGGCAAGGGGTGTAGCACCAGGAGGAAAGTGAAAGGGATGAGGGGGTTGGGATTTTTCATATAGATGGGGGAAGGTGGGGGGAACCTGTAACAAAAAAATATATTTATATATATCCATCCACGCGCAGTCCCTAACATGTACGTTAATACTTATGGTGGTGAACTGACTTCTGGGGGATTTCGATTACAAGCATTCTGGTCTTTTATCATTCTAGGAAAAAATGACATTTTAAATCTCTCTAATCTTCTGTTCGTGATCCCTCCGACCGTAATACGTTGAGGTTCGTATTATATTCTTGATGTTATCGGAAAAGGACCCATCCTTAAATGTTTTTAATAAATTTTATCTATATTGTAAACGCCGCTGCGTAAGAGAATCCCAACTTAACTCTCAGGCAAAGTAGATACGCTGCTGCGTTGTTCAAAACAATGTTTGACAAATCTAGCCCTCCCCCGCTAAATTGTACTAATTGGTCCAAAAAAATCTTCTTTCCTTCATCTCTCTCCAAATGAGCAACCATCGGTATTCTCCAAAATCCCCAGCCTTCCTTAATTTTCTCATCTCTACTTACGCTACTTTTCACTCTAATCGTTTGACAACTTCTACTTTGCTTCATTGATTGAAACCCTCCACGAAGCCACAAGCATCGTTGAGGCAAGAGCAAGCGAAATATCCCATACATGGGTGATTGAATCTTTCAAACCCTCCGCGCTTATTATCATACACTAAAACTAATTAATAGCCACCATCCCTCTCTCTCCTTGGTACTAGACCTTTTATATTTCCCCCCCACCTCATTCGCTATCCGCTCTTTTTCTGAGAACGCCATTCTGGGGACGAGGGGAATCTCTATTTAATTAGGTTGTGATCTGCTCGTGCGTCTTCAGGGACCTCTCGCAAGGTCTTCGTCACGGATGACTAGATCTTTTCTATGGACGATAATCGCGTTTCTTTCAGGGCTGACTTAAGCCAGGGGAATAAAAAGAAGCCTGCTGGGGCGAGCTCAGGACTATATGGGGGTGGAGCAGCGTTGGCACCCGGTGTTTGGCTAGGAACTCACGGACTGATAGCGCGTTGTGGCAAACACCTTGGGCACGAGCTTGTCGTACATTTTCCTCATCGCTAAATCTTCGGTTACAATGCGAAAAACAACAGTAGACGACAAGTTCAGTTCATTGGTAACCATCCTGATACTTGATCGAGGATCATACTCCAACAGTTTTTGGAAACGAGGCAAATTTTGTCAGTGTTACTGGTAGACGGCCGCCTAGAGCGTTGTTAATCGTGAATCGCTTCCAGACCCTCCTTAAAGGCAACTACTTCCACACCTGTTAGTAGAACAGAGCGGAGTCCCCGTAAGCCTAATGAATCATTTTGTTAATCTGATAAAAATATTTTTTTCAGTTTAGCACAAAACTTATTAATCGCGTAACGTTACTCGATCGTCGATTCCATATTTTTCGTGATATGGTCGGAGCGTGGAGGCTTATAATAACTGACGTCCTGCCAATTTTGCAGCTTGAAAATCACTGAAATTAGTTTTTCGGAAAAGTTTAGCGCCTCGCCCACAAACAACAAGTATTTTGATCCCACTCCTCCTAATAGGAGCGGCGCGGAATATTTAATTGCACTATTTTCGGAACACACCCCATATATGTATGTATGTATGTATTATTATTAGGTAATCTACCGGTTAAGGTAGATTTTTGGATGGACACAACTATCAAATAAACATTTTGTGACTCCCCACCTAGCAAACTAATCTATATCAGGTCCCTCTTCATCTCGGTGTACTTATTTCCTCCCTTCATCCCGTCCAACATCCCTATCCTGTTCCTACCCTTACCTCGCTTGCCCAACATTCTCCCCTCCATTACCCTCTTCAACATTCCACTACCGCTCAATACGCCTTTCATCCATTTTTCCTGCCTCCATAGGATTTCTCTCAACAAACCCCTCTCCTCCACCACCATTTCTAGTACTTCCTCATTTGTTTTCCTTTCGGTCCATTTCACCTTCTCCATTCTTCTCCACACCCACATTTCAAAAGCCTCCAATCTACGTCTATCCTCCTGCTTCAGCGACCACGTTTCCGCGCCGTACATAGCTACGCTCCATATCAGAGTTTTTACGAGTCTTGTCTTAACATCCCTACTCAACGTCCCCGTCATCAACTCCCTTCTCCTTGAGAAAGCCCCCTTGCCTAGCGCAATTCTTCTCCTTACGTCCCTACCACTTTGAACGTGTTGGTCCACACTTCCGAGATATGTAAACTGTTCTACCTGCTCTATTTTTTCCCCGCCTATTTTAATATTTAGCTTAGCCTTTTTCTTTCTGGAAAATCGCATAACCTTTGTTTTACTAATATTGATTCTCATCCCATATTTATCGATTTGAACCTCCAATTCTCTCAACAATGCTTGCAACCCCTTGGCTGACTGAGCAACTAATGCTTGGTCATCAGCAAGCCTAATCGATTTTACGAATTCCCCTCCGACTTTCATTCCTACCTCCAGTTCTTCCCATGCCTCTTTAATCATTTCCTCTACATATACGTTGAACAGTACCGGTGACAATGGGCAACCCTGCCTTACACCTCTTCCTAACACTGCCCATCCGGACTCTCCGTTCCCCACTCGCACCT